>JAWNKX010000236.1:0-656780 GCA_035041755.1 Cacoxenus indagator
GTGCAAGTGTAAGTCATCGTACCTATCAGTACCATGGGCTCTCGTCTGCTGTCGTCTTGCATGGATGCAGTCCCTGCGAATATCTGCCAGTTCCTGTGACCACCAAAATACTGCTTTATGGTGTCGCTTATATTGGCGTCTGATCTACATGCTCGCATTGCATGCATGTTGAACCGACTGCATAACAGTTTCAGCATCTTCGTCCACATTCCCCGTAAGCTTGAAGTTGGGCATAGTAGACATGAATGCCACCGAGTTTAGGGTTTCCGGTTTCTAGCTTCGTCTTGACGTAATAACTGTCCTAGTAGAGTCACGCGCACCAATGGTGCAAACGACGGCTAGGTTGTCGCTTGCGGTGAAGCAATCGCTCAGGTACCAGGAGGTCGAGCTGAAGAGTGAGCTACTTATGAATGTAAGGTCGATTATGGAGCCCGCCCTGCCATTGCTGAAAGTATGCTCAGATCCTGTATTTGCCACAACAACATCAATAGTTGCAAAGGCTTCCAGGAGAGTGCGTCCTTTAGAGTTGGTCCGAGGGCAACCCCAATCGATTGCCCATGCGTTGAAATCCCCAGCGATAAAGACGGGATGATGACGGCGTGCATATTCAACCAGGTCGTCGAGAATGGCCCCGAAATCCGGGAGGCTGGTACTCGGAGCCAAATATACGCTGTAAACCCACAGTCCACCAATTTGCGATCTTACATAACCACGCGCAGAATGAACGGTGTCAAGTCTTAGCACTCGAGTGTTACACACAAGTATTGCAGATTTGTTCTCCCGATCTGAGCACCATACACTAGGGTTTTTGGTCCTTTTAGGTCCTTAGCCACCGTCACAATAGCAATATCATCAGCAAAATCAATGATTTTAACATTGCTGGGCAGATTAAATTGCATCACGCCATATTACAAAATGTTCAAGAGAAGGGGTCCAAGGACTGAGTCCTGGGGCACCCCCCTGTTACATCGTGCCATTGTTGTCCTTCGGTAGTGTCGTATAGCAGTACGCGGTGCAAGTGCAAGTGTAAGTCATCGTAACTATCAGTACCATGGGCTCTCGTCTGCTGTCGTCTTGTTTGGATGCAGTCCCTGCGAATATCTGCCAGTTCCTCTGACCACCAAAAAACTGGTATATGGTGTCGGTTATATTGGCGTCTGATCTGCATGCTCGCATTGCATGCATGTTGAACCGACTGCATAATAGTTTCAGCATCTTCGTCCACATTCCCCGTAAGCTTGAAGTTGGGCATAGTAGACATGAATGCCACCGAGTTTAGGGTTTCCGGTTTGTAGCTTCGTCTTGACGTAATAACTGTCCTAGTAGAGTCACGCGCACCAATGGTGCAAACGACGGCTAGGTTGTCGCTTGCGGTGAAGCAATCGCTCAGGTACCAGGAGGTCGAGCTGAAGAGTGAGCTACTTATGAATGTAAGGTCGATTATGGAGCCCGCCCTGCCATTGCTGAAAGTATGCTCAGATCCTGTATTTGCCACAACAACATCAATAGTTGCAAAGGCTTCCAGGAGAGTGCGTCCTTTAGAGTTGGTCCGAGGGCAACCCCAATCGATTGCCCATGCGTTGAAATTCCCAGCGATAAAGACGGGATGATGACGGCGTGCATATTCAACCAGGTCGTCGAGAATGGCCCCGAAATCCGGGAGCCTGGTACTTGGAGCCAAATATACGCTGTAAAACCACAGTCCACCAATTTGCGATCTTACATAACCACGCGCAGAATGAACGGAGTCAAGTCTTAGCACTCGAGTAATACACACAAGTATCGCAGATTCGTTCTCCCTATCTGAGCACCATTCACTATGGTTTTTGATCCTTTTAGGTCCTTAGCCACCGTCACAATAGCAATATCATCAGCAAAATCAATGATTTGAACTTTGCTGGGCAGATTAAATTGCATCACGCCATATTACATAATGTTCCAGAGAAGGGGTCCTATGACTGAGCCCTGGGGCACCCCCCTGCTACACCGTGGCATTGCTGTCCTTCGGTAGTGTCGTATAGCAGTACGCGGTTTTCGAAGTAGCTGCGGATCAACTTACGGAAATAAGCTGGTACTCGTGCCAGCTTGCCGTGTTAAAGGCGTTCTTCACATCCAAAGTGACCACTAAGCAATACTTTTTAGTACCACCTCTCCATCTAGTGCCTTCAATTGCATTCTGCGCAGTCGTCGTTAGTTCTAGTATAGCATCTACCGTGGATTTCGCTTTGGTGAATCCAAACTGTAATTGCGACGAGCCACCTGATTACTCCAATGCTGCCTCAATCCTCTTCTAACGATCTGTTCGAGGATTTTTCCCGCAGTATCCAGTAGACAGATAGGCCGGTATGACGATGAAACGTTGGATGGTCTACCTGGCTTCGGGAGCAGGACAAGTCTCTGCCTCTTCCATCGTTTTGGAAAAACTCCGCTTATGAGGCAGTTGCTGTATAGCTGCGCGAACTGTTCCGTTCTAATTGCAATGGCCATTTTAAGTGCGTTGTTGGGGATGCCATCTGGGCCACGTGCTTTGCGGTCGTTTATCTTCCTTGCCGCTGACAGAACCTCAGACTCGTAGACTGGATCAACCGGCATAACACTTCCATAAGTATTGGCTCTTGTTCGGCAAAAAGCGTGGACACTATTTGCAGCATCTGCTCTTGATCCTGGGGAGCAGTGGCTGCAAAGGAATTTATCTTCTTCGTCACTATTTAAAACGCTTTTCCCCATGGATCTCTGTCGGCGTCATCGCATAACTTAAGAAAGCAACTCTTCTTACTTGAGCGAATAGCTTTTTTCAGCGCCTTACGCTTGATTAGGTAGTGCAAGTGTAAGTCATCGTACCTATCAGTACCATGGGCTCTCGTCTGCTGTCGTCTTGCATGGATGCAGTCCCTGCGAATATCTGCCAGTTCCTGTGACCACCAAAATACTGCTTTATGGTGTCGCTTATATTGGCGTCTGATCTACATGCTCGCATTGCATGCATGTTGAACCGACTGCATAACAGTTTCAGCATCTTCGTCCACATTCCCCGTAAGCTTGAAGTTGGGCATAGTAGACATGAATGCCACCGAGTTTAGGGTTTCCGGTTTCTAGCTTCGTCTTTACGTAATGGCTGTCCTAGTAGAGTCACACGCACCAATGTTGCAAACGATGGCTATGTGGTCGCTAGCGATGAAGCAATCGCTTAGGGACCAGGAAGTCGAGCTGAAGAGTGAGCCACTTATGAATGTAAGGTGGATTATGGAGCCCGCATTGCCATTGCTGAAAGTATGCTCAGTTCCTGTATTTGCCAGAACAACATCAATATTGCAAAGGCTTCCAGGAGAGTGCGTCCTTTAGAGTTGGTCCGAGGGCAACCCCAATCGATTGCCCATGCGTTGAAGTCCCAGCGATAAAGACGGGATGATGACGGCGTGCATATTCAACCAGGTCGTCGAGAATGGCCCCGAAATCCGGGAGGCTGGTACTCGGAGCCAATACGCTGTAAACCCACAGTCCACAAATTTGCGATCTTACATAACCACGCGCAGAATGAACGGTGTCAAGTCTTAGCACTCGAGTGTTACACACAAGTATTGCAGATTTGTTCTCCCGATCTGAGCACCATACACTAGGGTTTTTGGTCCTTTTAGGTCCTTAGCCACCGTCACAATAGCAATATCATCAGCAAAATCAATGATTTTAACATTGCTGGGCAGATTAAATTGCATCACGCCATATTACAAAATGTTCAAGAGAAGGGGTCCAAGGACTGAGTCCTGGGGCACCCCCCTGTTACATCGTGCCATTGTTGTCCTTCGGTAGTGTCGTATAGCAGTACGCGGTGCAAGTGCAAGTGTAAGTCATCGTAACTATCAGTACATGGGCTCTCGTCTGCTGTCGTCTTGTTTGGATGCAGTCCCTGCGAATATCTGCCAATTCCTCTGACCACCAAAACTGGTATATGGTGTCGGTTATATTGGCGTCTGATCTGCATGCTCGCATTGCATGCATGTTGAACCGCTGCATAATAGTTTCAGCATCTTCGCCACATTCCCCGTAAGCTTGAAGTTGGGCATAGTAGACATGAATGCCACCGAGTCTAGGGTACGCAGCCATGAGCGCAAATCGGCTAGGTGTCGTTGTAATGCAGTCCGAGTCGCATGCTCTATGAATGTAAGGTCGATTATGGAGCCCGCACTGCCATTGCTGAAAGTATGCTCAGATCCTGTATTTGCCACAACAACATCAATAGTTGCAAAGGCTTCCAGGAGAGTGCGTCCTTTAGAGTTGGTCCGAGGGCAACCCCAATCGATTGCCCATGCGTTGAAATTCCCAGCGATAAAGACGGAATGATGACGGCGTGCATATTCAACCAGGTCGTCGAGAATGGCCCCGAAATCCGGGAGGCTGGTACTGGAGCCAAATATACGCTGTAAAACCACAGTCCACCAATTTGCGATCTTACATAACCACGCGCAGAATGAACGGAGTCAAGTCTTAGCACTCGAGTAATACACACAAGTATCGCAGATTCGTTCTCCCGATCTGAGCACCATTCACTAGGTTTTTGATCCTTTTAGGTCCTTAGCGCACAACGATTCACAGATAGGCGATGCATATTCATCCAGCGATAGAAGTCAATGATGTCATGAACTGGAGCGGCGTGCATATTCAACCAGGTCGTCGAGAATGGCCCCGAAATCCGGGAGCCTGGTACTTGGAGCCAAATATACGCTGTAAAACCACAGTCCACCAATTTGCGATCTTACATAACCACGCGCAGAATGAACGGAGTCAAGTCTTAGCACTCGAGTGTTACACACAAGTATCGCAGATTCGTTCTCCCTATCTGAGCACCATTCACTATGGTTTTTGATCCTTTTAGGTCCTTAGCCACCGTCACAATAGCAATATCATCAGCAAAATCAATGATTTTAACTTTGCTGGGCAGATTAAATTGCATCACGCCATATTACATAATGTTCCAGAGAAGGGGTCCTATGACTGAGCCCTGGGGCACCCCCCTGCTACACCGTGGCATTGCTGTCCTTCGGTAGTGTCGTATAGCAGTACGCGGTTTTCGAAGTAGCTGCGGATCAACTTACGGAAGTAAGCTGGTACTCGTGCCAGCTTGCCGTGTTAAAGGCGTTCTTCACATCCAAAGTGACCACTAAGCAATACTTTTTAGTACCACCTCTCCATCTAGTGCCTTCAATTGCATTCTGCGCAGTCGTCGTTAGTTCTAGTATAGCATCTACCGTGGATTTCGCTTTGGTGAATCCAAACTGTAATTGCGACGAGCCACCTGATTACTCCAATGCTGCCTCAATCCTCTTCTAACGATCTGTTCGAGGATTTTTCCCGCAGTATCCAGTAGACAGATAGGCCGGTATGACGATGAAACGTTGGATGGTCTACCTGGCTTCGGGAGCAGGACAAGTCTCTGCCTCTTCCATCGTTTTGGAAAAACTCCGCTTATGAGGCAGTTGCTGTATAGCTGCGCGAACTGTTCCGTTCTAATTGCAATGGCCATTTTAAGTGCGTTGTTGGGGATGCCATCTGGGCCACGTGCTTTGCGGTCGTTTATCTTCCTTGCCGCTGACAGAACCTCAGACTCGTAGACTGGATCAACCGGCATAACACTTCCATAAGTATTGGCTCTTGTTCGGCAAAAAGCGTGGACACTATTTGCAGCATCTGCTCTTGATCCTGGGGAGCAGTGGCTGCAAAGGAATTTATCTTCTTCGTCACTATTTAAAACGCTTTTCCCCATGGATCTCTGTCGGCGTCATCGCATAACTTAAGAAAGCAACTCTTCTTACTTGAGCGAATAGCTTTTTTCAGCGCCTTACGCTTGATTAGGTAGTGCAAGTGTAAGTCATCGTACCTATCAGTACCATGGGCTCTCGTCTGCTGTCGTCTTGCATGGATGCAGTCCCTGCGAATATCTGCCAGTTCCTGTGACCACCAAAATACTGCTTTATGGTGTCGGTTATATTGGCGTCTGATCTGCATGCTCGCATTGCATGCATGTTGAACCGACTGCATAATAGTTTCAGCATCTTCGTCCACATTCCCCGTAAGCTTGAAGTTGGGCATAGTAGACATGAATGCCACCGAGTTTAGGGTTTCCGGTTTGTAGCTTCGTCTTGACGTAATGGCTGTCCTAGTAGAGTCACGCGCACCAATGGTGCAAACGACGGCTAGGTGGTCGCTAGCGGTGAAGCAATCGCTCAGGTACCAGGAGGTCGAGCTGAAGAGTGAGCTACTTATGAATGTAAGGTCGATTATGGAGCCCGCCCTGCCATTGCTGAAAGTATGCTCAGATCCTGTATTTGCCAGAACAACATCAATATTGCAAAGGCTTCCAGGAGAGTGCGTCCTTTAGAGTTGGTCCGAGGGCCCCCAATCGATTGCCCATGCGTTGAAATCCCAGCGATAAAGACGGGATGATGACGGCGTGCATATTCAACCAGGTCGTCGAGAATGGCCCCGAAATCCGGGAGGCTGGTACTCGGAGCCAAATATACGCTGTAAAACCACAGTCCACCAATTTGCGATCTTACATAACCACGCGCAGAATGAACGGTGTCAAGTCTTAGCACTCGAGTGTTACACACAAGTATTGCAGATTTGTTCTCCCTATCTGAGCACCATACACTAGGGTTTTTGGTCCTTTTAGGTCCTTAGCCACCGTCACAATAGCAATATCATCAGCAAAATCAATGATTTTAACATTGCTGGGCAGATTAAATTGCATCACGCCATATTACAAAATGTTCAAGAGAAGGGGTCCAAGGACTGAGTCCTGGGGCACCCCCCTGTTACATCGTGCCATTGTTGTCCTTCGGTAGTGTCGTATAGCAGTACGCGGTGCAAGTGCAAGTGTAAGTCATCGTAACTATCATACCATGGGCTCTCGTCTGCTGTCGTTTTGTTTGGATGCAGTCCCTGCGAATATCTGCCAGTTCCTCTGACCACCAAAAAACTGGTTTATGGTGTCGGTTATATTGGCGTCTGATCTGCATGCTCGCATTGCATGCATGTTGAACCGACTGCATAATAGTTTCAGCATCTTCGTCCACATTCCCCGTAAGCTTGAAGTTGGGCATAGTAGACATGAATGCCACCGAGTTTAGGGTTTCCGGTTTGTAGCTTCGTCTTGACGTAATAACTGTCCTAGTAGAGTCACGCGCACCAATGGTGCAAACGACGGCTAGGTTGTCGCTTGCGGTGAAGCAATCGCTCAGGTACCAGGAGGTCGAGCTGAAGAGTGAGCTACTTATGAATGTAAGGTCGATTATGGAGCCCGCCCTGCCATTGCTGAAAGTATGCTCAGATCCTGTATTTGCCAGAACAACATCAATAGTTGCAAAGGCTTCCAGGAGAGTGCGTCCTTTAGAGTTGGTCCGAGGCAACCCCAATCGATTGCCCATGCGTTGAAATTCCCAGCGATAAAGACGGGATGATGACGGCGTGCATATTCAACCAGGTCGTCGAGAATGGCCCCGAAATCCGGGAGCCTGGTACTTGGAGCCAAATATACGCTGTAAAACCACAGTCCACCAATTTGCGATCTTACATAACCACGCGCAGAATGAACGGAGTCAAGTCTTAGCACTCGAGTATTACACACAAGTATCGCAGATTCGTTCTCCCTATCTGAGCACCATTCACTATGGTTTTTGATCCTTTTAGGTCCTTAGCCACCGTCACAATAGCAATATCATCAGCAAAATCAATGATTTTAACTTTGCTGGGCAGATTAAATTGCATCACGCCATATTACATAATGTTCCAGAGAAGGGGTCCTATGACTGAGCCCTGGGGCACCCCCCTGCTACACCGTGGCATTGCTGTCCTTCGGTAGTGTCGTATAGCAGTACGCGGTTTTCGAAGTAGCTGCGGATCAACTTACGGAAGTAAGCTGGTACTCGTGCCAGCTTGCCGTGTTAAAGGCGTTCTTCACATCCAAAGTGACCACTAAGCAATACTTTTTAGTACCACCTCTCCATCTAGTGCCTTCAATTGCATTCTGCGCAGTCGTCGTTAGTTCTAGTATAGCATCTACCGTGGATTTCGCTTTGGTGAATCCAAACTGTAATTGCGACAGCCATCTGATTACTCCAATGCTGCCTCAATCCTCTTCTAACGATCTGTTCGAGGATTTCCCGCAGTATCCAGTAGACAGATAGGCCGGTATGACGATGAACGGGATGGTCTACCTGGCTTCGGGAGCAGGACAAGTCTCTGCCTCTCCATCGTTTTGAAAACTCCGCTTATGAGGCAGTTGCTGTATAGCTGCGCGAACTGTTCCGTCTAATTGCAATGGCCATTTTAGTGCGTTGTTGGGGATGCCATCTGGGCCAGTGCTTTGCGGTCGTTATCTTCTTGCCGCTGACAGAACCTCAGACTCGTAGACTGGATCAACCGGCATCACTTCCAAGTATGGCTCTGTTCGCAGCTGGACACGCACATCTGCTCTTGACCTGGGAGCAGTGGCTGCAGGATTTACTTTCGTCCATTAAAAGCTTTCCAGACGTCGCGTCATCGCTACTTGAGCACTCTTCTACTTGACGAATAGCTCACGCCTTACGCTTGATTAGGTAGTGCATGTAAGTCATCGTCCTTCAGTACCAGGCTTCGTCTGCTGTCGTCTTCATGGATGCAGTCCTGCGATATCGAGTTCCGACCACCAATCTGCTTATGGTGTCGCTATATTGGCGTCTGATCACATGCTCGCATTGCATGCATGTTGAACCGACTGCATAACAGTTTCAGCATCTTCGTCCACATTCCCCGTAAGCTTGAAGTTGGGCATAGTAGACATGAATGCCACCGAGTTTAGGGTTTCCGGTTTCTAGCTTCGTCTTACGTAATACTGTCCTAGTAGAGTCACACGCACCAATTTGCAAACGATGGCTAGTGTGCTGCGTGAAGCAATCGCTAGGACCAGGAGTCGAGCTGAAGAGTGAGCACTTATGAATGTAAGTCGATTATGGAGCCCGCATGCCATTGCTGAAAGTATGCTCAGTCCTGTATTTGCCAGCAACATCAAGTTGCAAAGGCTTCGGAAGTGCGTCCTTTAGGTTGGTCCGAGCAACCCCAATCGATTGCCATGCTTAATCCAACAACGCTGTTTCCCCGAATGGATCGTGCTGTCGAAGCGTCATACGCACTCGAGACGTTACACACAAGTATGCAGATTCGTTCTCCCATCTGAGCACCATCACTAGGTTTTTGTCCTTTTAGGTCCTTAGCCACCGTCACAATAGCAATATCATCAGCAAAATCAATGATTTTAACTTGCTGGGCAGATTAAATTGCATCACGCCATATTACATAATGTTCCAGAGAAGGGGTCCTATGACTGAGACCTGGGGCACCCCCCTGCTACACCGTGGCATTGCTGTCCTTCGGTAGTGTCGTATAGCAGTACGCGGTTTTCGAAGTAGCTGCGGATCAACTTACGGAAATAAGCTGGTACTCGTGCCAGCTTGCCGTGTTAAAGGCGTTCTTCACATCCAAAGTGACCACTAAGCAATACTTTTTAGTACCACCTCTCCATCTAGTGCCTTCAATTGCATTCTGCGCAGTCGTCGTTAGTTCTAGTATAGCATCTACCGTGGATTTCGCTTTGGTGAATCCAAACTGTAATTGCGACGAGCCACCTGATTACTCCAATGCTGCCTCAATCCTCTTCTAACGATCTGTTCGAGGATTTTTCCCGCAGTATCCAGTAGACAGATAGGCCGGTATGACGATGAAACGTTGGATGGTCTACCTGGCTTCGGGAGCAGGACAAGTCTCTGCCTCTTCCATCGTTTTGGAAAAACTCCGCTTATGAGGCAGTTGCTGTATAGCTGCGCGAACTGTTCCGTTCTAATTGCAATGGCCATTTTAAGTGCGTTGTTGGGGATGCCATCTGGGCCACGTGCTTTGCGGTCGTTTATCTTCTTTGCCGCTGACAGAACCTCAGACTCGTAGACTGGATCAACCGGCATAACACTTCCATAAGTATTGGCTCTTGTTCGGCAAAAAGCGTGGACACTATTTGCAACATCTGCTCTTGATCCTGGGGAGCAGTGGCTGCAAAGGAATTTATCTTCTTCGTCACTATTTAAAACGCTTTTCCCCATGGATCTCTGTCGCGTCATCGCATAACTTGAAGCATCTTCTACTTGGCGAATAGCTTTCACGTTCCTGATTGCAATGGCCAAAGTGCTGTTCGCGTCCATCGGCATGCTCTGTCGGTCGTCATTGCATATGCCGTCTGCAAATCTGTCGTTCCTGTGCCACCAGAATACTGCTTTATGGTGTCGCTTATATTGGCGTCTGATCTACATGCAGGCATTGCATGCATGTTGAACCGAGTGCATAACAGTTTCAGCATCTTCGTCCACATTCCCCGTAAGCTGTTCCGTCAATTGCAATGGCATTTTAAGTCGTTCTTGGGATGCCATCTGGGCCACGTGCTTTGCGGTCGTTTATCTTCCTTGCCGCTGACAGAACCTCAGACTCGTAGCTGATCAACCGGCATAACACTTCCATAAGTATTGGCTCTTGTTCGGCAAAAGCGTGCACTATTTGCGCATCTGCTCTTGATCCTGGGAGCAGTGGCTGCAGGATTATCTGCTTCGTCACTATAAAACGCTTTCATGGATCTCGTCGCTCATCGCATAACTTAAGTAAGCAATGCTTTGACATGAGCGATGCTTATTTCGGCGCCTACGCTTGCGTAGTTGAAGCAATCGCTTAGGGACCAGGACGTCGAGCTGAAGAGTGAGCACTTATGAATGTAAGGTGGATTATGGAGCCCGCATGCCATTGCTGAAAGTATGCTCAGTCCTGTATTTGCCAGAACAACATCAATATTGCAAAGGCTTCTAGGAGAGTGCGTCCTTTAGAGTTGGTCCGAGGGCAACCCCAATCGATTGCCCATGCGTTGAAATCCCCAGCGATAAAGACGGGATGATGACGGCGTGCATATTCAACCAGGTCGTCGAGAATGGCCCCGAAATCCGGGAGGCTGGTACTCGGAGCCAAATATACGCTGTAAACCACAGTCCACCAATTTGCGATCTTACATAACCACGCGCAGAATGAACGGAGTCAAGTCTTAGCACTCGAGAGTTACACACAAGTATTGCAGATTTGTTCTCCCGATCTGAGCACCATACACTAGGGTTTTTGGTCCTTTTAGGTCCTTAGCCACCGTCACAATAGCAATATCATCAGCAAAATCAATGATTTTAACATTGCTGGGCAGATTAAATTGCATCACGCCATATTACAAAATTTTCAAGAGAAGGGGTCCAAGGACTGAGTCCTGGGGCACCCCCCTGTTACATCGTGCCATTGTTGTCCTTCGGTAGTGTCGTATAGCAGTACGCGGTGCAAGTGCAAGTGTAAGTCATCGTAACTATCAGTACCATGGGCTCTCGTCTGCTGTCGTCTTGCTTGGATGCAGTCCCTGCGAATATCTGCCAGTTCCTCTGACCACCAAAAAACTGGTTTATGGTGTCGCTTATATTGGCGTCTGATCTGCATGCTCGCATTGCATGCATGTTGAACCGACTGCATAATAGTTTCAGCATCTTCGTCCACATTCCCCGTAAGCTTGAAGTTGGGCATAGTAGACATGAATGCCACCGAGTTTAGGGTTTCCGGTTTGTAGCTTCGTCTTGACGTAATAGCTGTCCTAGTAGAGTCACGCGCACCAATGGTGCAAACGACGGCTAGGTGGTCGCTTGCGGTGAAGCAATCGCTCAGGTACCAGGAGGTCGAGCTGAAGAGTGAGCCACTTATGAATGTAAGGTCGATTATGGAGCCCGCCCTGCCATTGCTGAAAGTATGCTCAGATCCTGTATTTGCCAGAACAACATCAATAGTTGCAAAGGCTTCCAGGAGAGTGCGTCCTTTAGAGTTGGTCCGAGGGCAACCCCAATCGATTGCCCATGCGTTGAAATTCCCAGCGATAAAGACGGGATGATGACGGCGTGCATATTCAACCAGGTCGTCGAGAATGGCCCCGAAATCCGGGAGGCTGGTACTTGGAGCCAAATATACGCTGTAAAACCACAGTCCACCAATTTGCGATCTTACATAACCACGCGCAGAATGAACGGAGTCAAGTCTTAGCACTCGAGTGATACACACAAGTATCGCAGATTCGTTCTCCCTATCTGAGCACCATTCACTATGGTTTTTGATCCTTTTAGGTCCTTAGCCACCGTCACAATAGCAATATCATCAGCAAAATCAATGATTTTAACTTTGCTGGGCAGATTAAATTGCATCACGCCATATTACATAATGTTCCAGAGAAGGGGTCCTATGACTGAGCCCTGGGGCACCCCCCTGCTACACCGTGGCATTGCTGTCCTTCGGTAGTGTCGTATAGCAGTACGCGGTTTTCGAAGTAGCTGCGGATCAACTTACGGAAGTAAGCTGGTACTCGTGCCAGCTTGCCGTGTTAAAGGCGTTCTTCACATCCAAAGTGACCACTAAGCAATACTTTTTAGTACCACCTCTCCATCTAGTGCCTTCAATTGCATTCTGCGCAGTCGTCGTTAGTTCTAGTATAGCATCTACCGTGGATTTCGCTTTGGTGAATCCAAACTGTAATTGCGACGAGCCACCTGATTACTCCAATGCTGCCTCAATCCTCTTCTAACGATCTGTTCGAGGATTTTTCCCGCAGTATCCAGTAGACAGATAGGCCGGTATGACGATGAAACGTTGGATGGTCTACCTGGCTTCGGGAGCAGGACAAGTCTCTGCCTCTTCCATCGTTTTGGAAAAACTCCGCTTATGAGGCAGTTGCTGTATAGCTGCGCGAACTGTTCCGTTCTAATTGCAATGGCCATTTTAAGTGCGTTGTTGGGGATGCCATCTGGGCCACGTGCTTTGCGGTCGTTTATCTTCCTTGCCGCTGACAGAACCTCAGACTCGTAGACTGGATCAACCGGCATAACACTTCCATAAGTATTGGCTCTTGTTCGGCAAAAAGCGTGGACACTATTTGCAACATCTGCTCTTGATCCTGGGGAGCAGTGGCTGCAAAGGAATTTATCTTCTTCGTCACTATTTAAAACGCTTTTCCCCATGGATCTCTGTCGGCGTCATCGCATAACTTAAGAAAGCAACTCTTCTTACTTGAGCGAATAGCTTTTTTCAGCGCCTTACGCTTGATTAGGTAGTGCAAGTGTAAGTCATCGTACCTATCAGTACCATGGGCTCTCGTCTGCTGTCGTCTTGCATGGATGCAGTCCCTGCGAATATCTGCCAGTTCCTGTGACCACCAAAATACTGCTTTATGGTGTCGCTTATATTGGCGTCTGATCTACATGCTCGCATTGCATGCATGTTGAACCGACTGCATAACAGTTTCAGCATCTTCGTCCACATTCCCCGTAAGCTTGAAGTTGGGCATAGTAGACATGAATGCCACCGAGTTTAGGGTTTCCGGTTTGTAGCTTCGTCTTGACGTAATAGCTGTCCTAGTAGAGTCACGCGCACCAATGGTGCAAACGACGGCTAGGTGGTCGCTTGCGGTGAAGCAATCGCTCAGGTACCAGGAGGTCGAGCTGAAGAGTGAGCCACTTATGAATGTAAGGTCGATTATGGAGCCCGCCCTGCCATTGCTGAAAGTATGCTCAGATCCTGTATTTGCCAGAACAACATCAATAGTTGCAAAGGCTTCCAGGAGAGTGCGTCCTTTAGAGTTGGTCCGAGGGCAACCCCAATCGATTGCCCATGCGTTGAAATCCCCAGCGATAAAGACGGGATGATGACGGCGTGCATATTCAACCAGGTCGTCGAGAATGGTCCCGAAATCCGGGAGCTGGTACTCGGAGCCAAATATACGCTGTAAAACCACAGTCCACCAATTTGCGATCTTACATAACCACGCGCAGATTGAACGGAGTCAAGTCTTAGCACTCGAGTGTTACACACAAGTATCGCAGATTCGTTCTCCCGATCTGAGCACCATACACTAGGGTTTTTGGTCCTTTTAGGTCCTTAGCCACCGTCACAATAGCAATATCATCAGCAAAATCAATGATTTTAACTTTGCTGGGCAGATTAAATTGCATCACGCCATATTACATAATGTTCCAGAGAAGGGGTCCAAGGACTGAACCCCGGGGCACCCCCTGTTACACGGTGGTTTTGTTGTTCTTCGGAAGTGTCGTGTAGCAGTACGCGGTTTTCGAAGTAGCTGCGGATCAACTTACGTAAGTAAGCTGGTACTCGTGCGGTGGATTTCGCTTTGGTGGATCCAAACTGTAACTGCGACAAGCCACCTGATATTCTAATGCTACCTCAATCCCCTTGTAACCATCGGTTCGAGGATTTTTCCCGCCGTATCCAGTAGACAGATAAGCCGGTATGACGATGGAACGTCGGGTGGTCTACGTGGCTTCGGGAGCAGGACAACTCTGTCTTTTCCATCGTTTTGGAAAAACTCCGCTTAGGAATCAGTTGCTGTACAGCTGCGCGAACTGCTTCGTTCTAATTGCAATGGCCGTTTTGAGTGCGTTGTTGAGGATGCCATCTGGCCTGGTGCTTTCCGGTCGTTTATCTTTCTTGCCGCTGACAGAACCTCAGACTCGTAGACTGGATCAACCGGCATATCACTTAACAAGTAGTGGCTCTTGTTCGGCAAAAAGCGTGGAAACTATTTTCAACATCTGCTCTTGATCCTTTGGAGCAGTGGCTGCAAAGGAATTTATCTTCTTCGTCACTATTTTAAACGCTTTTCCCCATGGATCTCCGTCGGCGTCATAGCATAACTCAAGAAAGCAACGCCTCTTACTTGAGTGAATAGCTTTTTTCAGCTTCTTACGCTTGATTAGGTAGTGCAAGTGTAAGTCGTCGTACCTATCAGTACCATGGGCTCTCGTCTGCTGTCGGGTTGCTTGGATGCAGTCCCTGCGAATATCTGCCAGTTCCTCTGACCACCAAAAAACTGGTATATGGTGTCGGTTATATTGGCGTCTGATCTGCATGCTCGCATTGCATGCATGTTGAACCGACTGCATAACAGTTTCAGTATCTTCGTCCACATACCCCGTAAGTTTGAAGTTTGGCATAGTAGACATGAATGCTACCGAGTTTTGGGTTTCCGGTTTATAGCTTCGTCTTGACGTAATGGCTGTCCCAGTAGAGTCACAAGCACCAATGTTGCAAGCGATGGCTATGAGGTCGCTAGCATTGAAGCAATCGCTTAGGGACCAGGAAGTCGAGCTGAAGTGTGAGCCACTTATGAATATATGGTCGACTATGGAGCCCGCCCTACCAATGCTGGAAGTAGGCTCAGATCCTGTATTTGCCAGAACAACATCAATATTGCCAAGGCTTCCAGGAGAGTGCGTCCTTTAGAGTTGGTCCGAGGGCAACCCCAATCGATTGCCCATGCGTTGAAATCTCCAGCGATAAAGACGGGATGATGACGGCGTGCATATTCAACTCCGTCATTTCCGCCGGCTGGTACTCGGAGCCCAAAAAACGCTGTAAAACCACAGTCCACCAATTTGCGATATTACATAACCACGCGCAGAATGAACGGAGTCAAGTCTTAGCACTCGAGTGTTACACACAAGTATCGCAGATTCGTTCTCCCGATCTGAGCACCATACACTAGAATTTTTCCGCGTATATGGCTCACTAAGTAATGCCACATCTATGTCCAGTTCGCACATTGTTTGGGATAACAAACCTTGAGATTCCGCGCAGGGTTTGTAGTTGAGCTGTAGAAACTTAATGCTGGGCACATCTGCCTCGCTTCTCGATAGCCAAAGGACACCTACGGCTACCCGGGTTGGTTCAGCTTTACATTCTATGGCTTTGTGGCCTGATCGTCCGCACCTCAGGCTGCACCCGCTTTTGACAACACTGTTCCTGAAGGCTCTTGCCAAGTGGCCGAATTCGTGGAACCTAAAGCAACGTTTTACAACTGCTCTCTACTTAATACGACATACTGTCCAGCCAATTTTCAGCTTCCCAACTTGAAGTAGCTGGGTTGCGAGTTTAACCGGTAGGCTGATTATAGTTATTTGAGTACCAGAATAAGCAAGTCTAAGCTGTTTAATGCAGTTCGTTGAGAGTTGCATATCGCACACCAGATATACATTAACAGCTGCTAGTACTTCATCCTTTGTTGTCACATCGTCCAACTGCTTAATTTCCACCTGCGCCTCCTGCGTCATCGAACTGCGGCGTGGTTTGCTAGGGCTTTAACTACCTAGGCATGGAAGATTTGGGTGTTTTCCTTCATTGACCCGTCAAAAGATTTAGCGGAAATATAAGATATAATAAAACAACTAGCGCAACAAATGAGTAATATAATGAACATCATAACAGTACTATTGACAAAACTCGACAACAAGAATGGACACTAAAATAAAACTTTTAACTTGGAATGCAAACGGATTAAAAATCACCTGAATGAATTACAGCTTTTCCTACACAACAACTAAACTGACATTGCCTTGATATCAGAAAAGCACTATACAAGTAGCCAGCACATGAACATAAGTGGATACAAGATGTACCACACAAGCCATTCCGACGGTACAGGACACGGTGGGACTGCTATCATTATTAAACAAAACATTAAACATAATGTACTGCTTCCATTCCAAGAAACCTATATCCAGTCGACAAGCATACAAATCTTCGACTCATCCGGACCACTAAGAATAACAGCCGTGTACAGCCCACTAAAGCACAATATTTAACAGTCGCAATACTTTGACTTCTTAAAAACTCTCGGACAACGCTTTGTAGCTGCAGGCGAATACAATGCGAAGCGTACAGACTGGGTCTCCAAAATATCAAACAAGAAAGCTAAAAATCTACATGGTGCACTGCTGTTAGCTAAAGCTAAACATCTTAGTACCAGCGAACCCACGTATTGGCCAACAGACAAAAATAAAAAGCCAGACCTCATTGACTTTTATATACTCAAAGACATAGACTTAAATAAATGTGTCATAACATCAAGACTGGAACTATCGTCAGATCATACACCTATACTACTCGAACTTAATTCAACTGAAGTGAACACAACCAAGTATAAACTATGGCACAACAACAAAACTGACTGGGATATCTCTCGCGATTACATTAACACAAACTTAAAAACAAGCATTCCACTGAGATCACCCGACAATGTAGAATTAGCTGTAGTCCAACTAAACGATACCAATGAGGAGGCAGTATTGCAAGCAACTCCGGACAAGATAATACACCATGCAAAGCGATACACACCCCCTACGCTTCGCAAATTGATATGCACGAAACGAAAACTGAAAAAAGCATGAACCATTTGCTGATCCCCCGATGCGAAAAATAAATATAACAAGGGAACTAAAGAAATACACCAGTCACCTACAAAAATGGACAATGGATCATGGGGAGTAACGAACCCTGACAAGGCGACAGTTCTAGCGAATTATTATGAAAAAATATTTGCTGATGAAACTATCAATGAAGATGACTGTCATATAAACTCGACAGTCACTCCCCAGCCAACTCGCCTAAAAAAAACATGAACAAATGAAATACTCAAATGTATACAGCAGGACATAGAGCCCAAAAAAGCACCCGGGTATGACAAAATTGACGGAAAACCTCTAAGGGAGCTACCACTTCGAGCAGTGGTATACATACGTAATATTTTCAACGCGATAATAAGTGGCTAAAGTCATTGCAAAGTCATCCAAAACCTGGTAAAGAGGTATATAATCCAGCATCATATAGACCAATTAGCTTACTTCCAGTGCTGTCAAGTATATTCGAGAAGCTCCTATGCCAGCGACTGTTACCTATTCTAGAACGAAAACACATAATACCTGACCACCAATTTGGCTTTCGACGAAAACACTCGACCATACAACAAATCCATCGTGTGGCTCATAAAATTTTAAACGATCTTGACAACAAAAAGTTCTGTATAGGTGTTTTTCTAGATGTAGAAAAGGCATTCGACAAAGTTTGGCACAAAGGACTAATCAGCAAATTGCGCAATATATTTCCGCATAACGTACTACAGATATTAGTATACTATACCACAGAAAGACATTTTTTCGTTAAGTACTCAGATGAATATTCCACATTAAGAAAAATCAAAACAGGCGTACCACAAGGAAGTGTACTAGGACCGTTATTATACACTATCTTCACGACCAAATGTCGACGCTTCAATGATAGCCACATTTGCTGATGACACTATAATACTTAGCGCACCTAGACAAGTAAACATAGCAACATCCAAACTACAACAGCATCTGGATACTACCCTAAGGTGGTTAGAAAAGTGGCAAATAAAAGTAAATAATAGCAAAACAGTACATGTTATATATACAACTAAAATTAAATTCACACCACCTCGTATAACGATTGACGGAGCTGACGCAAAAATTGAAAATGTAGTCAAATACCTAGGATTATATATTGACAAGAAACTCAACTGGAAATACCATATACTTAAAAAACGGGATCAAATCAAGCTGAGGATTAGTCAATTATATTGGCTGCTCAAATCAAAGTTAACATTAGAAAACAAAATACTGATCTACAAAGCTATTATAAGACCAATCTGGACGTACGGAGCACAAATCTGGGGAACGGCCAAAAAATCAAATACAGACATAAGACAACAATCAAAAATCATTCGTATGATCACCAAGGCTGGGTGGTATATAACTAACGATGATCTGCATCGTGATCTTAATATTCCAACAGTAACAGAGGAGATTACAAAAATAAGTCGTATCTACCAGACGAAGCTTACCCAACACCCAAATGTTGGTGTCAAATTACTACCAATACAGGAAATACAATGCAGACGCAGGTTACAGAGGACAAGGCCAGTGGATCTGGTTGAATAAATTCGAAGCTAGATACAACACATATATCAATACCTTTTTCTTTTTCTTTTTTGTTTTGTTTAATGTTGTTTATTTTTGTATTTTATATATTTATTTCATTTATGTTTATTATACTTTATTTTGTTCTATAATTGTATTAATTTAATTTAAATGTATTTTAGTTTTGTTACTATTTTGATTTTTTTCCCCTACATCCTTACAAAAATGAAAAACTTTTGTGATCTGCTCACATAAATTAGCTACAACCCTAAAATAACGTTTAAACCATGTACTAATAGTCTTAATAAAAAATAAAGACATGTACACGACATATGGGAAATATATATAAAAAAAAAAAATTAATTGACACGTCTACGTCGAAGAGTATTTCGCCCTTCGCTGGACGATTTTCAACACATTGAAAGTTTCCGTCACTCTTAACCATTCGGAGTATTTCTCTGTACAAAAGCTCACCCGTTTTCTCTACTAGGATCGCATCCGGTCTCACCCTACGTGGAGGAATAGATGCCTTTTTCGCTCTCGGCGCTACCTTCTGCCATTTCTCCCTTGTAGTTGCTGCTTGGTTCTCGCCACTCTGGGATGGCGGTTTGCTGTTAGAAGTGGCCTTGGCGCTGTAATCCACTGACCGTGTAGCCCCTGGGGATTTTACAAAGGACGATGGGCTTGGTGTACCGCCCATAAGATTCTTCGACTTCTTTGGTGGTATTATACGCGATGGTTTCCCTGCCTCACTCTCTACGCTTTGGGGTCGCAAAGAAGGGATTTTTTGATGTTGAAGCCGAATGTGTGCCTACATTCATTTTGAGCGTGACCGCGTTGTCACAGCTCTCTAAGTTGGACAAGACTTGAATGCCGAGTGCCGCTATATCTTCCAGAAGGTCGCGGTGCGTCTGGTATATGTTTTTTTTGGGGGCACCATCAGCTTCTGCAGATTTCTCGTTTTCGCCAGAAGGGTTATCAATGTTGCGCTAAGTAAGTCCTTAGCGGCCTCTTTAATGCCTGAATCCGCTTGTCGGGCTTCCTTGGCTTACGTCGATCTTGGTATCAAGACAGGTCTCTGTGGTGACCTATTGCCCTAAGACATCGGCGCGGCGCCGACGAGTGACTTGAACTCTTCTTTATCGTTGCTTGTCTTGCGTTTTGAATCGATGGCCAGGTCGGCCACCATCGAAACGACAACATCGACAACATCGATCGGGGATCCGCCTGGTCCTTGCACCCTGCCGAGCGCGCTCCACTTGATGTCGAGGCTACCGGTGGTGACATTGCTAAAGTCGAGCTTCGCCGGAAGGCTGCTGAATCGCTGCTCCTTGTACTCTCCTCTTTCTTCGTTGGTTTTTGACAGCTTTTATTCCTTTGGATGAGGCAGGTCCTTATGTTTGCACAGTAAAAATCGATTGACATAGGCTAAAACACGCTGCAATTTTACAAAGGAATTATGGTATTTACAGCTCAACGATATGTCCAGTTGTAACGATGACGTGAACGCTTTCTGGTACTGTTCTGGAAGCGTTATGATAGTCAGTGTAAATAAACACAAGTGCCGTACCCAACTGTGCATGCGTCAGCGAATGCGTGTATTTTCCAAATGGCTTGAGGCAGAATGATAAAGCGTGAAAATTTGAAGGTACTGACGATGCTAGTCGAGTTTTGTCTGACGTTGAGAAACGGTACTCACAAACTGAAAAGGACAGTCGAAAAATTTTACTTTTACCTAACAGGACTTGAAATTGAGCTGGTAACGGACCACAAGATCTTCAAGGCCACCTCTAAACCACTGGCTCGGATTGTAAGATGGCTATTACGCCTGCAAGCATTCAAGTTAAAAGTCATCTATAAGGCTGGTAAAGAAAACATTACAGATGCCCTATCCCGAGTGTGCGAGTTATATAAGTATAATAACTTTCGGGCTATCCAATTTAGAGTTCCTGTATAATTGAGTATTTCGTAAATTTCCCGGAATGGCCTTGATGAGAAAATCATCGACGCAATGACATGCCTGAACGAGAACTCTTTTGAATCATGCACATTAAACAGCTTTTACCCTTTTCGTTCTAAGCTTTCAGCGGTTGAGAAATTCCTTTTGAGGGGAACACGTCTGATCTTCCCGACTACACTTTGTCAAAGAGTTCTGGAATTTCCCCACGAAAACTATCCGAGGGAATCAGCGATAAAACGTCGGTTAAGTTGTGGTGGCCGCGTATTAATCGGCATGCGGAAAATTTCATCAAATCTTGCAAAGACTGGTTTCACAACCTGTGGGTCCAACTCCGATGCAAAGAACACCCTTCCCAACAAGCCCATGGAACTTCATAGCTAGTGATTTACTGGGTCCATTACCAAACGGCAAATATGTCCTTGTGTTCATAGACTATTTTTCTATTTACATGGAGCTAAAGTTTTTAAAAACCATATCGTCAGAAATTATTATGGGGGCCATGAAAAAAATATTCTGTCAATTGGGGTTCCCGAAGTATCTACGAATGGACAACGGCAAACAATATGTAAGCAGGCGTACGTCCGGCCGTAAGGCGTACGTCACATTGGAACACTAGATAAAAGACTACAAATTGCTTATGTAAACAAAAAACAAAACAAAAATATAATGTGTGTAGTTAACGCATGGTATAAGTGATACTTCTTAAACAAGAGCAAATTAAAATTGAAAAATACATCCACTCTGTCTTGATTCGACTGAGTTGTGCGCTTGCCTCTTGCTTGATTACATTTATTTTGACAAAGCCTTGCGGCCGAAGCTATCGTTGAGCGACAGTCTCAAATTTTGTTTATAATCCAGTTGACCAAAACTCTTGTGTCATGACAAATGAGCGACCCGAAAAGAAGCAAACAGTTCGATCTTGCATGTTATTTGTTTGTTTCTAACTGCTTGCCAACAACTGCGAGCACAGTACAGCTTATCTCTGTTTTTCGTTTTTCGTTGTCTTCCCTCTTTTTCTTTCTGTCCATCGCTGAGTAGCGCGATTTAAAAACAACTTTGAACATCACATTCAAGATTTCATTTAAATGCACAACGCCGCCCCTCACAGCACTACTGGAAAATCTCCTTCAGAGTTAATGTTCAATCGTATGATTCGTGACAAAAACCCGAATGTGCATGACGTATTGAAGGAATTCACGGATTCGGTCGAGAAAGATAATGACTGCATTCGGAAGCATAAGGTAAAGTAAACGCCTATAAAAGGAGAAGGGCACAGGAGTTGGATATCCGAGTTGGTGATCAAGTAAATGTTTTAAAATGAAGAATATAGTGCTTTCTAATAAGCTAACACCGAATTTCGACACCAATAGGTATGAAGTTGCAGAGCGAGAGGGGAACATTGTAAAAGTTTCAGGGGGAGGCAGAAAACTACTGGGGGATTTAAGTCATCTTAAAAAAATTCCAGCGGTCTGCAGCACGCCGGACGTCTCGGATTCAGCATCCTACTTCAATAGAGTTGGATAGGTCACATCAACGCCATTTGGTCGAGTCAACCACGTAGAGTGGCGCGACGTCAGAAATTGGGTTTAAACTCAACTTGATAAATAGAGAAGGGATGTGGGAACCGGTGCGGAGCGGAGTTGAGAGCGACTCGCTCTCTGACGCTAAAAGAGACGATGATTCGATAACCGATAACATTTGCGCAATTGGGTTGGAATTGGGGAGTAAGAGATTTCTGGCACACACCCGATAGATTACCACAAATTTAAACTGCTATGGTCAGGACAAGGACAACTGTCCTTGCCGATATAAAGAGAAACGAATAATCAGACATCAGCAGCCATAAAGACATACAGCAGCCCTTAGTTATGAAGGAAAATATATTAAACTATGCAAAACATTAAATGACACATATAAAACATTCATTTAAAAAGAATTCATGACGACTTCAAAGATCATGCAACTGGTATTAATCTATAAACACACAAAAATTATCCAGTTATACAGTGGTGTCACAGAAAACTCTACAGTTTTCGGCTTCGGGAGTTTTGTAAAACTCTCGGCAAAACCGGAGGTGTCACAGAACTTCGAGAGTTTTCGTGTGTTCGAAACAGTCCAATATTGTAAAATCCAAAAGTCCAAAAATTGTAAAATTATTACAATTATACTTTTAAAATTATAAAAAAAATATTTTAAAATATCATTCGCGAAAATTAAACAACATACGCGACAACTCCTGTGTGCATTAATTCAATATTATTCTGTGACTGTCACTTTTCAATGTATATTGGTTTACATAAAAAAAGAATTTTTTCGAAAATGTTGTCTTGCATTGTTCAATGTTTTCCCCTGTAAGAATTCATTTGTAGACTTTACACTTTCCTTGCTAATAAATTTCTTCATTTTCAAATTGGCATTCACATGACGAAACAACTGTGCTATTGCGAACATGGGGGAAAACAAAGAAATAATTTCTGCCTTTGCAACGCAACAATAAAGCTTGTGACATTTGTTTTGACGTGAATACGTCTTATAGGCCGTTTACAGTGGGCTAGGTTTCGAATTGCTGGGGATTCGACGGTGATATGTATCACTTTGTAGAACAACCACAAGGAAAAGTGACGTCATTCAGGGGTTCTTGTCGTACAATGCGATACGAATCGCTGCGAATCCATAAATGAATTCGACAACGATTCTAAACAGGGCTGCCGATTTGTGACAGTGTTCCAAAGTTTTTGGTTGGAAATTGCCATTCTCGACAGTCTTCTTCTTGTTTTATGTGAGCGAAAACAATACACAGCTGATCATGGCACAAAGCAAAGGTAATTAAAAACTAAAATTTTAAGTTTTTTTTATAAAAATAAGTCCAATTAAGTCCGAAAACACGTTTGTACACGTTATAAACGATTTTAAAATATCTATATATGTGAAAAACACAAATCGCAATTTTTCAATTTTTTCACTTCTCACAATTTGTCAAGGTTTGTATAACCAAAACAATGAACAGCTTATCATGATTTGGAATCGGCAGTGTGAACACTACGATTCAATTCAGTGATTCACAGTGCACTGATTAACAATGCAAACGCGGCATTAGTTGTTCAGTTATATGGGGGTGCATGCTCAAGAAAGTGAGAGAGTGAGTGATGCGATACAGTTTGGTGTTGTAGCTACATATCTATTATCCACATCTAAGAAAATGGCTAGAACATTACTAGTCAATATCATACTCAAAGAACTATATGCAAGCTACATCGATTGTCATCAAAATTTCAATTGGAAAGATGTCGCTTTCGCCGAAAGATAATTCAAGAAGTTCTTCGATACCCTAGGGCGTACATTTCTTACAGAAGGGGACTTTAATGCTAAGCACCTAAGTAATTCTAAGAATTCAATTTGGAGAGCATAAGACCTTATGAATCCTCCAATAGTAGCTGATTGCCCCATACGGACACAAAGTGCAAACTGCGCGCGATCTCATCAGGAAAAGGCTCTCACCCTTGCTAACCACCTCAAATCCGTTTTCCAACCAAACTTTAATAGAAACAGATTCCAGCTTCCTAAGCTGACATGCACTTCGTTCCATACTAGGAGTATACTTAAAACTAATTCATATGAGTAAAATGCGGTAATTCAGAAAGAAATTATCTAAAAGAAAGCACCAGGGCACGACCTCATCACCCCAAAGATTATTATTTTTTTTTTTTACATTGACATAGTAGGTACGCAATGACCACACACTGATCTCACATGGGGCAGGCCCAAGTGGCATCAAAATTCACCCAGTCATATAGACTGGGCTCAGCTGGTGTTAATTGCTAAGTTCTTTGGTGAACATGCGATACCAAAGCTAATGTCTACGTGTTAAATATTTGGCTACAGATAAAAACATCATCAGCCTCTAATAAACATGCAATATTAAACTAAATCTAAGACTTAATTTAGAATTCAATACCTAAAATGATATAGACAATTCAAACAAAAATTTAGATTACAAGTTTAGAAAGTAAGTTATGCATTAATTCAATTAAGCCAATAATGTAGAGGTGGAAATTTCAGAGTTCAGAAAATCACGGCCAAGCAAAGTCTCAACGAAAACAATAATGACAGAACTGATAGAAAAACTTCTAAGATAAAATGAAGAAAGTTTACACTTTAGCCTAGCCTTCTAATACTTTGAAATAGTAGAACAAGTTAGAGGGGATTGTGAAGAAGGGGGTTGAGGAGACGAAAAAGAAATAAGTGGCGCTGTGGTAGGCGGAAGATTATGAGGGGATAATGGCGGCAGTTGTACTGCATTAGCCGTTGGAGTCAAGTCGAAAGAGTACTCCAAAAACATTTTTGACCCAGCATCAAACTCTGAGGCTAGCTCAGTGAATAGTTTCTTAAGTTTTTGGTATTTAATTTGCAAACGGTGGTACATCAATGAGAAGTTCCCCTGGCGATTGAATCAGGTGGGGCACGACCACCTGATGCCACCACATGCAGGTTTAGCAGTACCGTAAAGTCGGTCATAGTCGCGACCAGTTATTGAGCTACCAAACTGCGCTATATCATTCCTTGCAATGCTCTACAACACAATACTTATAGCGGGTTATTTTCCAGCTTCATGGAAGAAGTCAGTAATAATCTTGATCCCGAAAGCAGGTAAAGACACATCGACGGTGTTCTCTTACCGGCCTAAAAGCTTCCCCCCGATGTTGGCAAAACTATTTGAAAAACATTTTATTAAGAGGCTCACACCACACATAAACACGAATAACATTATCCTCACATATCAATTTGGCTTTAGACCAAAACACAGTACAATCTAGCAAGTAAACCGAGTTATTACGGAAATCAGAACTGCATTTGAACACCCAGAATACTGTTCAGCTATATTCATTGATTTTGCTCAAGCATTCGATCGAGTATGGCATGATGGCCTTATTTACAAAATAAAAAGAGTGCTTCCACAGAACTCACGCAAACTACTCATATACCTCATACCTCACAAAAAGGCTATTTGCGGTAAGACGCAAAAATTGTACCTCAAAGGATTATCATATAAATGCTTGCGTTCCACAAGGCAGTGTTCTCGGTCGTTGTTATACGTCTTATTCAACGCTGATATCCCTACAAACCCCCGCCTACTGACATCAATCTTTGAAAATTACACTGCAATCACCTGTCGCTTAAGCTGTCCCCAAGAGCTAAGAAACAACCTACAAATTGTATCGGACTGGTTCGACAATTGGCGTATAAATGTTATTCCGGGCAAATGTCAGCACGTGACATTGACCCTAAATAAGAGTGTCTGTCCGTCTATCATTTTTAATAATACTACTGTCCTGAATTCAACAGAAGTCATATACTTAGGAGTTTACTTTGACAGACGACTCACCTAGTGGAAGCATATAGAAAGCAAAAAAATATGTATGAAATTAAAAGCCAAGTCCCTCCATTGGCTATTAAACCGATCTGGTTCAAGCCTCGATCTAAAGGTGCTACTATATAACACAATAATAAAGCCAATCTGGACATACGGTTCTCAGCTTTGCCCAAGTAATCCAAGCCCAAGTAACGTCGAAGTTGTTCAAAGAGCACAATCACAAATACTTCGCACTTCATATTTATAAATTTCAAGCATATTTGGAGGGCTTGGGGTAAACTAGTCGGCTCACCTACACTAATAGACTCGGCAAGTCACCATTAAGTTCTCTAACAAACGTGTCCAGGGTCTTGTCGCGATAGGTGTTCGTCATCTCGTTTATTGTAAGGTACATAATTGAGCGAAACTTGACTCCACTAAACTAAACCGCGCTTCTAAATCTTCAGTCGTCATCGACGCACTACTTTTTACCATTAAGCCATCTCGAGCTGGATATAAGTCCGTGTCTCGGCTGGATTTTTTCGGTGCCATTATGCCCTTGTTAATAATTGAAATCTCAACTAAACTATATTAGATTTGTTCGACAGCGTCAGACTGTTTCCAATCAGCAAAGACGAAATTTAACGCAAAGAGTACACGATAAATTCAGTCGCAACAACAATGTAATCTACTTTAACTGTGCACTACTCTAAACAACAGCTGACTCCAATTAACTGTTCACTGTATCAATGTATATGTATGTATGTATTGTAACATTCATCGCAAGAAACCTGTACCTATATACATACATGGGTATACATTGCTTCTAACGGACCATTAACTGTTCACTGTATTGCAGCACTTGGAATCACTTATGTATTCAAAATTTTCATTAAATTCAATATACACCTTTCACTTTTATTTAATATATGATCAACTACATTTAAATATCAAATTATTTCTACCTGAAGCCGTCAAGCCACTGGACCAGCAAAGGCAGATCAGGTCTCACCCTTGGACCAAGTTTAACATTCTCCTTTGCAGCCTCCCGCTTCCACGACTACCGTGTCAAGCTCCAGTCTTGAGCTTCAAAAATTGGATGATCAAGCCCCTGCTCGGGCGCCAATATGTTGACTGCCAACCCGTGGCGTGTTCGGCAGCCGTTCTCCAAATTATTTGGGCTCCCTTAAGCGCTGCACCAACTACTAATAAGGAATGTTCTCGCTGGCCTTACGAATTGGCAATGATTTATTAAGGTGTTTCTTACCTCTATCCTACTTATTAGCTTCTTCTTCTCCTAAGCTTTAATCAACAATTTTCGTCTTTCGTCTATCCATCTTTTTCTTGGGCGCCCACGATTTCTTCCTCCAATTGGGCGCATTATAAAAGCCTTTTTGGCATTCTTTCTGCTGGCATCCTCATCACGTAACCAATCCACCTAATACGTTTTGCCTTTATGAAACGTACAACATTTTGGCCGCCGATAATGTTTTCGAGTTCAATGTTGTGTCGAATTCGATACGTTCCGTCTTCTCGACGCACTGAGCTATATATTTGCCTTAACACGTTTCTTTCGAAAGTCAATAATTGATTGGTATCATTTGTTTTTAATGTCCATATTTCTGCACCGTACGTAAGCACTGGTCGTATTTGTGTTTTATACATTTTCATTTTTAGTGCTCTTGATAGAATTTTTGAGCGAAACAACTTTTCGCAACCCTGTTCGCAGACTTTATTCTCTCGCCGATAGCAATTGTTGAGTCTTTATTTTCCGATAACGTGAAGTCCAAATATTTGAATTCAGGTACGTTCTTAAAAACATAATCGCCGATTATCAAGTCATTACGAGTTATGTTTTGCGATGATCGCATCATATATTTTGTTTTGTCTGCATTGACATTAAGTCCTAAGGCTTTAGCTTTTTCTTCAAACTGCTTCATTTTGCGGATCAGAACATTTTCTCTTTTGGCCATTATGAATTTATAAGGAATTTATATCCTTAATAACTGTATGAAGCATTAAATTGAATATTAGAGAAGACCGAGCATCTCCTTGTTTCACTCCGGACAATACTCTGAAAGACCCAGATATTTCACCTTGAACTAGTACTTTACTGGTCGTGTTTTCTAAAGTGCAGACAACTAGTTCTATTAGTTTCAACGAAATACCAAGTATTTGCAGACAGAATTTTATTTGTTTTCTATCTATACTATAGAAAGCCTGCTTAAAGTCCACAAAAAGGCAGAAAAGGTCTATATTGTGTTCATAAAACTTCTCAAATATTTGGTTCACCACAAACCAAATCGCTGATCTATCGTTTCTGAAACCATATTGTTGGTAAATACCTTATAAACAGTATTGAGTAGGGATATACCTCTATAGGCATTCAGCCTTATGGCGTTTTTTGTATATAGGTACTATTACGCTGTTTAACCATTCATTAGGTATTTTATTTGTACGCCATATACTTGTAATTAGAGTATGCATTTCATTGTTCAGAGCCTGTCCACCATATTTCAGTAATTCCGCAGGTATTCCATCTTCGCCACTGCTTTTACCATTTTTTAGTTTTGCTATAGCTGCTCTCACCTCTTCCAAGGTTGGTTCTTCGACATAGCATTCAGCTGTATATATTTGGTGTTTCTCGTCATAAATATATTCATCCGTGTATCTGTTAAGTAGCTCAGAGAAGTGCTATTTACATCGGTCCATTATTTCTATTCTATCCATAATTGTCGAACCATCTTTCCCCTTACATATATTGGTTCTTGGCTGGAAGGCTTTGGTTTGCCTCTTTATATTCTGGTACATGGCCTTAAAATTTATCTCAGTAAAATTCTGCTCAATTTGCGCAACTTGTTGGTTCGTAAACATCTTTTTTTTATTTCTTATAAGTTTCTAAGCTTCTTTCCTCTTTTCATGGTATTTTTCATAGGTTGTTCTACTGGCTCTCATATATTTTCTTATTTCTTCTTGTTTCATCTCATTTACTTTTCTGCAGCCTTCGTCATACCACTCATTCCTCACTGGTCTTTTCTCGCCGATCGTAACTTTTGCGATATTTATGACTACATCCTTTATTTTATTCCAGTGGTCATCAATATTCAAAACGCTTTGTGCGGCAAGGGTGACATCACTTCTTATATTATTATCTAGTGTGTTTTTATATTTAGTTATCAGTGCATTATTTTTATTAATGCCTTCTACATTAAATTTTAATTTCTTATAATCTTTACAGTCATTTACTTTCAATATTCGTTGGCGTATTTTAGATATCACGAGATAGTGTTCTGAATCACAACAATCACCTCTATATGAACGCACATCTAAAACTGATGTGGTATGCCTCTTATCTATAAGCCCATGGTCAATTTGGTTAGCCGAATTACTGCATGGTATTTTCCATGTCTGGAGATGAATCCGTTTATAACTATGGCTGGTGCTACTTATAATATACTATATACTAATATATATGTGAGGCTGCAATGTTGCATAGGCGTATTCCATTGTCGTTTGTGTTATCATGTAGTGAAAATTTTCTTGCAACATCTCTGATTATGCTTTCCTCCTTCCAAACCTTTGCATTAAAGTCGCCAATTAAAAGCGAAACGTCGTGTTTACTAATTTTGCTAAATAGCTCTTCGATGTCATCATAAAATTTATCTTTAATATTGTCAGTACTTTCATCGGTCGGTGCGTATGCATTTAGAATGGAAATATTTTGGAATTTCCCTTTCAGTCTTAGGTAGAATAATTGATCGTTGATAGGAAGAAAAGTCATTAGGCTTTTCCTTCTTTTACTATCGATATAAAAACCCGTTCCCCTTTGGCCTTGGGACTCCGAACCACTGTAGAATATAGAAGAAAAAGCTTTCTTTCTTACTTCTCCGCTTTCTTTCCATCTCATTTCTTGCATTGCGAAAATATTCACTTGGTATCTCATTAACTCATCTGCTATCTCTGCCATTTTTCCGTCTGCAGCATAGTCAATATATTCCAGGTACAAATTTTCAAATCGTAGTCCTTTGAACGTTGCGTTGGTCGACATCGAAATTAGTTTCTCATCCGAGGCTGTTGTTGATGTATCATGACTAGTTGCTTTAACTGGTATTAGGGCGTCAACCTAAAGACCACCCCTCGCGGGCATCTCAGGCCATATAATTAGTTCATAGTACTGTCTTCTTCTACACTGTAGAAGTCTGTTTGGTCTCCATACCAGATAACAGTGTCACCACAAGAAGGCGATATTGTTTTTTTTTAATTTTCCCAAAAGAAGAGTACATTGTCTATTATTGAAAAAATAAATCGACTTTTGTACAGATTAATATTTAGGACAAGTGGGTGGGTTTTAATTTTATAATCAGTTTGTAAAGTAGTGTTGTGACTGGAATTTAACAATACATGTATTTTAACAATAAATAAACAATTAAAGATAACACCAATTAACAATGAGGAGGTAATGTAATGAAATAATATGTGTTATGTGAGGTCCACTGGTCTCACCTTTCTTAGCCAATGTTGCCGAGTTAGGTCTTCTAATGGTAATGTGTTCACACCATCGTTCGAATTCTGGGAAAGTTTGGTTTGGTATTTTCTGCTTAAATTGATTATTTCCTCATTTACTGTCGCAATTCGTAGGTCTCGATGAAGGCCCGTGTTGGTGATATAACATTGGGCTTTTACGATGGTGCGAATAATTTTTGATTGTTGCCTCTGGATTAACTTTATATTTGATTTTTCGGCAACTCCCCATATTTCGGCTCCATATGTCCAAATTAGTTTAATAATTGTCTTATAGATTAGGCGCTTATTTTCAAGTCAAAAGTTTAAATTTGGTTAGAGGCGGCTGTGAAGTTGTCTTACTTTCATTTTGATTTGGTCACGCTTTTTTTGTATATGGTGTTTCCAGTTTAGTTTACTGTCAATATATATATATATATATTTCGGCAACTCCCCATATTTCGGCTCCATATGTCCAAATTGGTTTAATAATTGTCTTATAGATAAGCAGCTTGTTTTCAAGTGAAATGTTTGAATTTGGTTAAAGCAGGCAGTGAATTTGTCTAACTTTCATTTTAATTTGGTCACGCTTTTTTTGTATATGGTGTTTCCAGTTTAGTTTACTGTCAATATATAATCCTAAGTACTTGGCTCCTTTTTGAATGGCTACGTCGTCGCCGTCAATATTTATATGGATTGGTGTGAATCTAGTATTAGTAGTGTATATAACTTGTACTGTTTTGTTTTTGTTTATTTTAATATGCCACTTTTTAAGCCAGTCAAGTGTTTTATTAAAGTCTGCTTGCAACATAGATGTTGTAGTATTTATGTTTTTATGATCACTCAGGAGTATTGTGTCATCGGTGAAAGTTGCAATCATCGACGAATTGTGAGTGGGATATAGTATGTCTGCTTTGTATAGGGTATATAATAAAGGTCCTAGCACACTTCCCTGTGGAACGCCTGAATTTATTTCTCTAAGGGTTAAGTATTCGTCTGAGTATTTAACTAAGAAATATCTACCTGTGATATATGATGTTAATAGATGTGCTATGTTTTGAGGGAATATCTACCTGTGATATATGATGTTAATAGATGTGCTATATTGTGAGGGAATATATTGTTAAGTTTCCGTTTGAGTCCGTTATGCCAAACCTTGTCAAAAGCTTTTTCCAAGTCCAAGAAGAGTCCAATACAAAATTTATTATCTTCAATTTATGACTTCTTCGAAAACCAAATTGGTGATTTGGAATGGTTTGTATGCGTTCTATTATTGGCAATAGTCTACTTCTTAAAATCTTTTCGAAGATTTTTGAGATTACAGGGAGTAGACTGATTGGTCTATAAGACTCTGCTTTTGATACGTCTTTGCCTGGTTTCGGGATGGCAATAATCTCAGCTACTTTCCAGACTCTCGGAAAATCGTTTGGTCTGAACATAGCGTTAAAGATATTTCTTAGATATTCTATAGCTTTTACAGGTAGTTCTCCTAGGAGTTTCCCATTTATTTTGTCATATCCAGGGGACTTCTTTTTCTTTATGTGATTATTAATTTTTCTTATTTCTCCTATGGTGGTCTTTTCATGTTTTATATGTTCTGAGCCTGTGCCAATATCTGTGTTCAGTGGATCATCTGAGTTGATGACGACTTCTGTAAAAAACCCTTTCGAAATAGTCCGCTAATACTTTAGCTTTGTCCAAGTTCGCCTTTGCCCATAACCCGTTTTCCATTTTTAGAGGAGCCTGATGATTACTTTTATATGTCCACCCTTTAGTAGCTTTCCATAAAGAGTAGTCCGTTTGACTCGTGGGTGTTAAGCTCTTGAGATATGATGTTAATTGTTTGTTTTTTAATACCTGAATAATTTTTTTAACCTCTTTTGTTGCCTTGTTGTACTGTCTTTTTGTGTCAGGAGATTTTGTGGTTGACCAGGTTTTCGTAGTTTACATTTTTTATTTAATATTCGTCGTAGTTGAGGTTGTGTGTAGAATGTCCAATTTTGCTGCTTCTTTTTTGGTGTCGATTGTATGACTGCTTCCACAATGGTATCATTCAGGAATACTATCGCTGACTCGATATCCTCATATGATTTAAGAGGAATGTCGGTCATTAAATTAATGTCAATGTATTCCTTATTCTCCTTAAGTATGCCAGTCAGTTCTGTTGTTGTACAGAAGTCTGTTTGCATGTGTAGGCTTTCCGAATGTCTAGGTTCTTTGTGAAGAAAAAATCTATCAAGTCAGGTGTTTTATTAATGTCTGTTGGTCAATATGTTGGTTCGCCTGTACTCAAGTGTTTACAGTTTGTGAACTGCATAGCGCTGAGGAGATTTTTGCCTTTTTTGTTCGTTAGCCTCGATCCCCACATAGTGTGTTTCGCGTTGTAATTACCGGCTGCAATGAAGCGTTGTCCAAGAAAGTTGAGGAAATTCTTATATTCTGTGTCTGTATTATTATGCTTTGGTGGGCTATATACACCAGATATTGTGAGTGGTCCTACGAGATCATTAATTTGAATGTTCGTAGCTTGTATGTAGTTATGCTGATAAGGCTCAAGCTGGTCGTGCTTTATGCAATGCCTAATAATTATGGCTGTTCCACCGTACGCTGTGCCATAGGGGTGGTTTGTGGTATACACTTTGTACCCTCTAACTTGTATAAAGTGTTTGTTCGTGCAATGTGTCTCCGAGATTAGGGCAATGTAAATGCTGTTGTCATGAAGAAGTATTTTTAGTTCGTCAATATGGTTTTTCAGTCTGTTTGCATTCCAAGTTATGATCCTTAATTGAGTTTCCATTTTATTTGTCCATCTTCGATATGAGAATTGTTATGACGTTTATCATATTTGTGACTTGTTGAAACAATTGTTTCATCAGGTCTTTCATCTCAGTAATATCAGTATTTATGTCAATGCGTCTACTTATGTATTCATTGGTTGGATTCGTGAGTTGTTCCATCTTATTCTTTTCGCCATTATTGGTGTCATTCTTATCATTAGCTACTTGAGCGTACGATAAACCGGTCTTAATTTTGTTTAAGTTTTGAGTCTCGATTGGAGCTACTGCTACTGTCTCAGCCGGAACTTGTGGGCTAGTTTCTCTAGGGTGTGGAAATCTTTTCATTTTCAGTGCCTTGTATATCTCACAATCTTTGTAGTTTTCAGTGTGTGCAGCACCGCACAATGCACATTTTATTTGACCGTTGGCTTCAATTTTGCAGTCGATTGTTTTGTGTTTACCGGCGCATTTGACGCAGATCGGGTTATGTTATAAATATCTTTGTTGTTTTTATTGATTTTCAATTCAATGAAGAATAATGGAAGCGGTTTGTTCCTGACTTTTTGTTGTGCATTATGGATGTTTATGACTTCTGCACTAGGTCGAGAAATTCATTTTTTATTTCGTTAAAGTCAAAGGCGTGGTGCATATTCCTGAGCACTACTTTAAATCCACGATCTTCCTTCGGTTTCACCGTTCTGTGCTCTTGCAGCATCTTAATCTTAATAACTGTGGAGTAACTGGTAGAATCTTTTGTTTGTATTCGCACCTCATTATTCTGCAGCGTTTTTAAAATGGAATTATGTTTAATTACATTATTTAGAGCATTGCTAAGAACGCTAATTTGTTCGACGTCGTGAACATATATTGGTGGTGGTTTAACTGATTTGATATTTTTTTATGCTGGCAAATTTGTTGCATCGGAAACACTTTCCGCACCACTGTTCGCTTGATTGTCATCGTCTTGAGAGAGGAGAGCGAACCTGTTGGTTGTGATTGTTGTGCTTAGCCAGTATTGTTGCAGTATTGTTTGCGTTCCGTTACATTTTTTGTTTCTCTTGTTTTTGCTTGTGTTGTTTTGTTCAGCACTGTTATTGGGAGATTGTTTGCCCCTATTTCTCTTTAGGCTGGTCTCTTGAGTGTTGTCGTTGTTTATGTTTTGTGTATCGTACTGCTTACTTGATGTTGTTGTTGTTGTAGTTACTGTAGATATAGAGGGAACAGATGATACAGCTGATCGTGTTGCCATGGTGGTTGTTATAGTTATTGTTGCTGTTGTTGTGAACACTCCAGCGGAAGCCAGAGTGAGCGTTGTTGTAGTAGTTGATGTAGTTGTTGTTGGTGGAAAAGAGTAGAGCGGCGTCGTTGGTGAAGCACATTGTGTACTCCACGGCAGAGGCTGCATTTTACCGGTGGCCATAGAGCTCTTGATAGTTAGTTGTACGGTAGAGCGAGAGGCTGCGTTTGGCTGTATTGATGATGCGTTTTCACTTTGTGGGTGTGAAATTGTTTGCTGTATTGCGGGAGAGCATGAACGCTCTCTCTCCAAATTAGCGGGAAGTGAAGCCTGGGTAGATTCTCTGTTGTTGTTGTTGATGATGCATTTGTTTGAACCGTTGGATGATGAGATAAGATTTGCGTTGTTGTTTTTTGTGTTAACAGCTGTTTGAACGTGGGGTACGCTCATGCTGATCTTTGCTGGCTGATTTTGATTTTGCGTGCTGCGCGTAGTCGGGGAACTGCGTTCAACAGGCATTTCTGAGTCCAGAACAGCCTTGACTCTTTGTTTTAGTAGTTGTTGTTTTACCTTTCGTTTAGTTAAATTTGGAGTGCGAGAGTAAATGAAAAATCGACTTAACACTTCGAATTCAGTTGACCGAATCTTGAAGAGGTGTGAGGCAACCCGTTAGCTTACTAGCTTAGTTTACTATAATAAATTTCCCACTTAATCTTAAAGCCCCTCTAACTGGAGAGACTTAAAACTAAGAGCGCAAATATAATTCAACTTCAGCACCAAACGCTCTCTTTGTTCATAACTTTAATTCCTCCTTTTCCTATCTCTCCAAAAGCCCAAACAGATATCATTGTCTCTTCCTATGGAAATTTCTTCCCCAGTCACGTCTTCACTTGTTCAACATCATCACCATTGATTGAATTACTGTAATTAATCTGATAGGCATCCATGGTTGCCTGCAGAAAACCTTTGATGTATTGAGTTGTTAACCAATTCTGGGTAAAATGCATTAGGGTTAAAATTTTGTACTCGCTGCTGTGGTTGGTTGGAATATTTGGATGATCTAGGAGTTTGATTCCAGGAGATATTGTTTGTTTTGTTTGCACTATAGTTCATATTTTCAAACTTCAAGCATATTTGAAGGGTTTGGGGTGAACTAGTCGGCTCCCCTACACTCAATAGGCTTGGCAAGTCACCATTTCTAACAAACGTGTCCAGGGCCTTGTCACGATAGGTGTGCATCATCGCGTTTAGTGCTTCTTCCCCTAATTCAAGACAATCAATCTTATCAAGAATTAACGATAGGTAGTGGTACACCTTTTGATAAAATTCTTCAATTCTACTGTTACGCGGAACCAGAGCCGTCATCTGATGATTGTGATTACTGACATATCTACTATCAGAGTAATGCAGCATTAGACAATTCTTATTCTTACTCCAATGTAGTGGAGTACGATAATATTCAAGTCTGTATCAGTAATCACCGACAATGTTGTGTAGGATCACTCTTATCCCTTCCGTCCATTACAAAAATCCTAACCACTGCCTTCCTCCAGGAACTAAATTCTCCTCTTTTGCCGCAGAATTCCCTGAGACATTTAACGACGTCTTTGATTCTTTTTGACTCACCCGCATTTTGACTAAAGTCTATCTAAATGTCTACCTCTTCTTCGCTTTTGGGGTTTAGTCACTCTTGAATGGTGATTTTTATAAGTACTGAAATTTCCTGTTTTTGTTTGGAAGAGAAGGACGAGGTGTTGGGACTGGATAAAGGGAGTTGGGGTCTTGCTTGAAAACTTGTTCTTAAAAGAGATGCAGCTAATTCCTCTTCCACACTCACTTTGTAAATTTATCCTTTGTAAATTTGGATTTTAGTTCTTCCATCTGTTTCGAGGAGGAGTTATTTTACTCCACCTTTGGCCAGATTATAAAACCAAAAAATAACAAACCACGTAATTTTACGAAGTCTTTATTATACGGTGATCGGAGTTGGAATGACAAGATTTTTATTACTAAATATGTATAAAAGGCGGCTGGTCGGCGAATTAAAGAGCCAAGGGAAAGCTCCAGCAACATGTGGCGAAAACTCAACCACATGCAGATGGCAAAGATTTTAGTTCAACTCAAGACATAGTTACACCGTTGGAAAATTTAAATTTTCAACGGTGGTGGTTTCAAGTGCAGAACGGCGAGTTTGCCAACAGCTCTCCAGACCACCGGTAGTGCGGATGATGACAACTCGAACTACATCATCGTCTCCTGCAATGGAACGGCTGACTCGACCAAGATGCCACCTGAGGGGAGGTAGGTTCTCGTCCTTCACTAGCATCATTACGTCTGCCTGCAGGTTCAGTTTCGATGAACGCCAGCTACCACGCTCTTAAATCACGGAAAGATAACTGGTGCTCCATATTTTTCAATATGTTTGCTTCATCTGGTACGTAACATCAGGCTCGTCAATTATAGCGTATGACGATCCGATGAGAAAATGCCCTGCCGTAAGGACTTCTAAGTCTTCCGGGTTCTCTCAAATTGGACAGAGCGGTCTTGAATTTAATATGGCAGAAATTTCGCAAAGAAGAGTGCTGAGTTCAGGAAAAGTTAAAATGGATTTCGCAATGACTCGATAAAAATGAAATTTGACTGCCTTTACAGCCGCTTCTCATAGTCCCACCAAAGTGCGGAGAACGTGGAGGTATGAAACGCCAATTCAGACCGATTGCTGAACATTCAGTATAAAGTCAGCCCATGTGTGGGTCACTCAGGAATAACTGCTTCAGTTCGTCTAACTCATTTTTATAAGTTATGAAATTTGTCGAGTTGTCCGACCAAATTGTGTTTGGTTTTCCTCTTAGGCTGATAAATCTCCACAGAAGATCCACAGAAGTCAACTCAAGTAGTCCAAAAATTTCGAGTTGGTTGAACACAATCAGCCGGCAACGGAGCCATGATATTTTCAAAAATAGTTGGCTTTAAACGAAAACAGCGTAAATAATTATTTATGACGATTTTATGGCCCAAGATATGCCAAAATCTTTGCCGTAAAGCAGCGAGAAGACTCTGCGTTTCGTCGTAAAGAAATTTCCAGTGGAAGAATATGATGATAGCACTGGTGACTGGATGGTGTTTAGGCAATATCAGTGGATGTCTGGTATCGAAATCCAACTGAGAATTTTGAAGCGTTCCTCCGACGCGAATTATCCTTTCCGAGTCAAGAATTGGGTGAAGCGATTTGAGCTTGTTTTTTGATGAGAGTTGACCCTTGGTGCTCAAGGTCTTGTATTCATCATAGAAGTGTACCTACTGAGTACATCCGATTAGTAAATGTGTCCCGCTTTTAAAATCATCCATAGTGAGATCTCCTTTGGGGTGAGGAAGATCTTTTTGCATGACTTGCATGAATCGGTCAATGTAAGCGAAGACTCGCTGCGTCTTCCCAAACGAATTTTGAAACTTGCATTTGAAATAAATATCAAATTGTAGCAACGAAACGAATGCCTTTAAGGGGCGTTCCGGGAGTTCCCCATGAGTGGGCATATTGATGGGCCAATGAGAGCCGCTGGAACACAGAAAGTGTAACACTTCACACCAGAGGTTGGATTTTAACAACTCGAGAGGTGCACATCCTCGAAACCGCATGTCTGCCGGATTCAACTCTTCATGTGATGCCATGTCATACCCATTGTTCGCTCTCAAATTTACGCAACCCTGTTGGAAACAAATATGTTATAGTCTGAAGGGGATTCATGAATCCATGCAAGTACTTTTGTTGAATCGGACCAACAACGGAAAGCGCATTCGAATGGAACGTTTTGGGCGATATTGACGATGATTTCTGATAGCAGAAGTGCAGCGCACAGCTCTTGATAGTGTTTTTAAGGGTGCTACTCTGGATTTTGAACACAGTATATGTGACGACACGGTTTCGTTGACTTCTGACCTCACAAAAACACAAGCCCCATATGCGGCCAAACTGCGTGGATTTCAAAGGTAGCGTGAGGCAACAGGATAAAATACGGGAATATAAGGCTGCTGACGTTTGAGAGCCTTGATGTAAGCTCAAACCATGATGAGTGCATAGACTGGGGTAAACTTTCATCCAAGTTGAGCCTTTCCTTCGAAAGCCCTTGAAGAAATACTTTCAGTTTAGTTGTGATGGGAGCTGAAAGTCCTAGAGGGTCACAGAATTTAGCGATTGTGGATAGAATTGTCCTTTTGGTTGTTGGGCTTTCCAGCAAATTTTGCGTAAAGCTGAACAGTAGGTTATCCGAGCTGGGGATCCAAGCCAGACCAAGCATTGGCGTATGTCCAAAAATTTTGACATCTTATCTAAGTCGATGGAATCAATTAGCGCAGTAAATGTATTGAAATGTATTGTACCAATTCGGCCATTCAGTGAACCTCCCGGAAAAAACTGCAATTTTAATTGTAGGAAATATGAACTGTTTTTGCCCGGCACCTAATGGAATTGGTGATGGTGTACCGCTGTGCTATGCATTGCTGCGTCTAACACCCCCGACCGGCGTCGCTGCAGTGACAAGCAACTTCATATTTTTGCCTTCACTTCGCAGTACAATTCCTCAAATGTCTGACGCACACTACAATCACCCGAGTCACTACTCCTTGTCTCACTTTCTGATTGTAGGGTACATAATTGCGCGAGACTCGACTCCACTAAAGTCAACCGAGCATGTAAATCTTCAGTCGTCATCGACGCACTATTTTTTATTACAAAACACTTGCTACGACTAAGGGAATTAATTAACCCATCTCGAGCTGGATAAAAGTCTGTGTCTCGGCTGGATTCTTTCGGTGCAATTTTGCCCTTGGTAACAATTGATCTAAAATTTTTTTCATAATTAAATTATAACATTTAACTTAGTAAACTGCATAACACATTTGTCGGATTTAAGAAATAATGACGTGAGAAAAATAAAAAAAAAACAAAATTAGACTTATACTAAATTAAAAACGATGTAAATTGCGCCGAAAAGGCAATGATATAGAAGGCTGTATCCTTCTTAGGGGGAGATCATGCGGGTGTAGCCTCTTCAGTCTACGCCTTGTTGAGATATGGGTGAGGGAGGAAGCTAGCGGATTTGGATGCGACAAAAGTCTGTTGTGATAGCGGCAGCTGTGAGAATTAATCACCTACATAACAGTTGGCACGGCAAGATCCCTATGCAGCGTGGAATTGCGGACGTACAAAGGGGCGCCCGTAAATCTTCTGAGAGCCTTGCTCTGACACGCCTGCACTCTTCTGATGTTGTAGGCAGAAGTAGTGCCCCAAATTTTTTTTTTTTTTTTTTTTTTTACATCGACTTAGTGGGTACGCAATGACCAAACACTGATCTCACATGGGGCAGGCCCAGGTGGCATCAAAATTCACCCAGTCACATAGACTGGGCTCAGCTGGTCTTAATTGCTAATATCTTTGGTGATCCTGCGATACCAAAGCTAATGTCTACGTAATAAATATTTAGCTACAGACAAAAACATCATCAGCCATTAACATAATCAACATGCAAGATTAAACTAAAGATAATATTAAATTTAGAATTCAATACCTACAATAACATATCTATTTAATCAAGGACGAAATTTAGGTTACAAGTATAGAAATAAGTTATGCATTAATTCAATGATGCCAACAATTTAGTTTTTATAACATAAGAAGAGGTGGGAGGAGCAGCACACGCAAAGTGGGTATTAAAAGATTTGCATAAGACATAGAATGGATCATGTTGCAAATAAGAAGCTCTACAAAAGGGAAGAATAATAGGAGAATAGTTTCTAGTTGGAGGACGTGCGGGTACACTAAAGGTAATCATTCTAAGTAAGAAAGGTGAATTAATACTACCATAAATGAGGTTATACATAAAAGTTACACCAATGACCGTTCTACGACTAGACAAGGTAGGGAGGTTGATCAATTTGAGACGACACTCGATAAGATGGTAGGCAAGCATTAGGATCCCAGTGCAAGTTTTTGAGAGCAAAAAGTAGAAATTGCTTTTGCACCGACTCAATACGATCAATATACATCTGATATTGAGGATCCCAGACACAAGACGCTTACTCCAGAATAGGTCTTACTAGTGAAGTGTATAGTACTTTGGTAGTATACGGATCATCAAATTCCTTAGACCAGCGTTTAATATAGTCAAGGATACCTCTAGCTTTAGAGACCGAAGTGGAAATGTGGGTACCGAAATGCAACTTCGGGTCCATCAAAATACCAAGGTCGTTAAACTGGGAAATACGATCTAAACTATTTGAGTCAATGTAATAAGAATTTGAAATAAGGGCTCTCGCGAGAAAAGGACATAACTTTGCATTTATAGGTATTGAGGATTAAATAGTTTTTGGGACACCAACGAGATAAAGAGTCAATGTCACTCTGAAGGAAAATCCCGTGAGAAGGGTTATTAAGGCGGAAACATGGTTTTACATCATCTGCGTACATTAAAATCTGAGAGTGTTTGATGACGGTAGGTAGATCATTAATAAATATGTTGAAAAGCAAAGGCCCCAAATGACTGCCTTGGGGAACACCTGATGTTACCTTTAAAGATTTAGATATTGAGGACTTAAAAAGTACCCTTTGAGTGCGATGATCAAGGTAAGATGCCAATCATTGGACCAATGGAGAAGGGAAGCCAAAAGCTTTGAGTTTGGTTATGAGCAACTCATGCTATACAGTATCGAAAGCTTTACTGAAGTCGGTGTAGATAACATCAGTTTGGCTACCTACCGAAAAGTTGTGATTGACAATAGAGGTAAATTCCAACAGATTGGTTACCGTTGAACGGTTCTTTACAAAACCATGCTGAGACATACTCAACAATGGGCGAATATAAAACTGTAATTGATCAGTGATAATCTGCTCAAACAACTGAGGAATTGCACATAGCTTGGCAATACCTCTGTAGTTCGATATATCTGACTTACTACCCTTTTTGAATAAGGGAAATATATAGGATTCTTTCCAACCACTTGGCATAGATGAAGTAATAAGGGATAAATTAAATAAGGTATAAAGGGGAATATATAAGTTGTCAGCACAGCTTTTTAAGATACAACTAGGAATATTATCCGGACCAGGAGAAAAAGAAGGTTTAACCAATTTTAGATATCGTAAAATAATACTGCCGTCAATAAACGGCATATTGAAGTGATTAAATTCATCAATTTTGTAAGGGTAAGGAGAACTAATTACACAGGCACTATTAGAGTAGATGCCCTGGAAAAATTTAGCAAAAAGCTTCGCAATCCCATCATCAGAGCTACTTGCAACTCCATCAAACTCCATACTAGTTGGAAATTAACTCTGATTTGTTTTTGATTTTGATGAATTTAAAAAAATTTTTGGGATCTCGTTTAATATTTACTTTTACTTTGCACAAATATCTACTATAGCAAGATTGATTAAAAATTTTGAATTTACTACGAGCCGAGGCATAACTCGCATAATCAGTTGCGGAACAAGAGCGTTTAAATTTTTTAAATAACCGATTTCTAATATTTTTTAGACGGACCAAATTTATACAAAACCAAGGCGGACGCTTACAATCATCGGTAACATGTACTTGAGGCACACATTTATTGATATAATCCAGCATAGTCGTGTTGAAAAACCGCACGGCAGTATCAATATCAGAAGAAGAACTTAATATTGACCAATCCGTGGGAGCAAGCAATGAGTTGAGACGATTGAAATTAGTATGTTTAAAATTAAAAGCTTGTCTTGGCTTAGCACAAGTTGAGTCAGATGCAGACAGAAGTTGGTTAAGAGTTAGTGTCAACTCAAGAGTGGGGTGATAGGTATCTTTCTCTGGAATTGACAATGGAGAGGATCTCGACCCGGAGGTATTTTCATGGCAGTTAGTAAACACTAGGTCTAGCATACGATGTTTGATGTTGGAAATTTGGTTTATTTGCTGGAGAGAGAGATCCAGCAATAAATCAACGAACTCGCTGCCAACAGAAGGAAGAACGATATTGGAGTCACTAAAAGGAATCCAATTAATAGAGGGAAGACTAAAATCACCCAAAACAAGCAAAATATCAGCGTCTTTAATGAGCTTTAATACATTCTGGATAGCCTTCGCTTGATCCAAGTAGACTGAGTCAGAAGATGAAGGAGGAATATATGAACAAGTAATAAAAATGTTATGATTAGAGAATGAAATTTTGACGCAGATAAATTCAATGTTTTCAGTATCGTCAAGAGAGACCAGTTCTGACGAAAAAGATGAAAGAACAGAGATTAAGACTCCTCCACCTACGCGGCCATAACGATCTTTACGAAACGTAGAGTAAGAGTTATTGAAAATTCCAAGAGTTGAGAACATCAGGGCGAAGCCAAGTCTCAACGAAAACGATAATGTCAGAACTGAAAGAAAAACTTCTAAGATAAAACGAAGGAAGTTTAGAATTTAGCCCTCTAACATTTTGAAAATGTAGACTTAGTTTTTTGGAGATTTTGAAGAAGCAGAGGATGAAGCTGAAGTAGTGACTGGTAAGGTAACCTGCAAAGCCCTAGATTTTTTTCTAGGAATGAACTCGTAGACCACCATATGGGCAGGCCAGAATGTAGGGTCACAAATGACAGAAAATACTTCCATGGAAACTGAAAGTTTGAAAGAAGAGCCTTCTCTAGGGCTAGCAAAATTAAATTTGTGAATATTAATATTTGAAAGGTTGCATGATTTCGATGAAATATAACGTGCAGCGTCCTTACAGGTTGTCTCCTTATCCAACCTGGAAACAAAAACATGTTTACGAGGATCCAGCACCTTCAAAATACATGGCACTGGAGTAGAGGCAGTATTGGACTGTGAAGAACCTCTTAGGGGGTGACAAAGTACGGGAGGAGTTAGAGACTTTAGTAGAAGATGAAGCAGAAGTTACAGTAGTAGGACAGGGAGTAGAGCAAGGTGAACAATTAGTGGTGGGAAAGTTGAAAGCGACAGATGAAGTGGTAGTAGTGGGGATATTGGTAGAAGGAGCTACTGGAATTGGAGCGGGATGGGATGATTGGTTAGATATTGAAGAAAGTACAGTAGAATAAGTGGGTAATGTATGGGAAGAAGGGGAACAAGTTGGAGAAGTTGAAGCTGAAGTCATAGTAGTAAGACATGGAATAGAGGAAGTCGAACAAGTAGTGGAGGGAAGGTTAAAGGCGATAGATGAAGAAGTAGTAGATGGGATAGTGGTTGACGGAGCTACCGGAATTTGAGCGGGATGGGACGATGGGGTGGATATGGAAGAAAGTACAGAAGAGTGACTGGGTAGAGGTTGGGAAGAAGAAGAACAAGTTGGAGAAGTTGAAGCTGAAATCACAGAAGTAGGACAAGGAATCGAGGAAGACGAGCTAGTAGTGGATGGAAAGTTCAAAGCGACAGATGAAGAAATAGTAGTGGGCATAATGGTTGAGGGAGCTAGAGGAATTGGAGTAGGATGGGGCGGTTGGGTAGAAGTAGAATAAAGTACATAAGAGTAAGTGGGTAAAAGTTGGGAAGAAGTAGAACAAGTTGAAGGGAATTGAGAAGAAGGGGGTTAAGAGACGAAAAAGAAATAAGTGGCGCTGTGGTAGGCTCAAGATTATGAGGGGATAATGGCGGCAGTTGTACTGCATTAGCCGTTGGAGTCAAGTCGAAAGAGTACTCCAAAAACATTTTTGACTCAGCATCAAACTCTGAGGCTAGCTCAGTGAATAGTTTCTTAAGTTTTTGGTATTTAATTCGCATACGGTGGTACATCAATGAGAAGTCCCCCTGGCGATTGAAGCAGGTGGGGCACGACCACCTGTTGCCACCACATGCAGGTTTAGCCGTACCGTAAAGTCGGTCATAGTCGCGACCCAGTCCACCCAGCTCACTTAAGGTGGGCGATGTTATCGCACATCCAACAAGAGACACCTCTAAACTTATCACTATTAAAGTTGTCCTTGTTGGAGCAAGCCCGATTACAGCAACTCATTTTGCGCGAAGTATAGAAACGAGATATTAAATAAAATAAAAGCAAAACAAGATAAATAAGAAAAGAAAAAAAAAAATTTTTTTTTTTTTAAATAAAATAAAAATAAGTGACAAAGAAGTAAATTAAAAAAAAAATAAATAAATAAATAAATAAATGAAAAAAAAATTATAATAATAATAATAAAATAAAAGAGAGAAAAAAATATAAAAATATAAAAAAAAAAATTTAAAAAAAATTAAAAAAAAAAATTTTTTTTTTTTTTGGGTATAAATTTATAAAAGTTTAAAAATTTATGAATATATCAAATAAACAATAAGTAAGTAAAATAATAACAATAAAATAAACTTAAGAGTGAAAAATTTTTTTTTAAATTTTTTTTTAAAATTTATTTGTTATTATCAACACACTGTGCAAAAAAAAAAGCACAACGACATAAGCCCGAATTTTAAGGCTCTCAGCTAGACAGAGATAGAATTGTAAAGAGAAAAGTGAGGTGAATAATAATATTTTTCTAGAGAAAAAAGAGGAAATACAGTTATTTAAAAATAATAACTACTGTATAGAGAGCAAGAAGGAAATAGAATAAGACTAAAATAACAAAAACTATTTTAAAGGGAGAGAAAAGCAGAGAAAAAAAAAAGAGATTGAACTCAATACACAGGAAAGGCAAATTTAAGCGTTGTACTTGCCAAAAATAATTAAACATTGATAAGTACAAAATTTATACAGGTGAAATGAGCCATACACCAAAAATAAGTTCACTTATAAATTCACTTAACACCGGAAAGAAAATAAATATTAGTAACGATAAACGACAAATAGACAAATTAATTGCCAAATGCTAATCAAATGCGGAGCAGATTCAAAACACGTCTGTTAAGCACAAGCAACCACGAGTTTGGTTGTTTGTATGGCGTAGCGCCAAGCAGGTGCCACTACTTGCAGATAGATGAGCCTTTTATTAGTTAAAGATAACTTATTCGATGGGCAGAGGAGCCACTCCAGTTTCTTGAACTTTTGGTAGCAGCGCGCTGTAACTACCTTAATGTGTGCACACCAGGTAAGACGCTTATCCAGGATCAAACCGAGATACCGGATTTGCTCCATTTGCGGAATGATGCTTGTGTTATAAGTCACAACCGGACAGACGCCTTGCCTTAATGTGAAGGTACACTGAGCTGATTTCTCAGAGTTTATGGCTATATTCCAGCGCCTGGCCCAAGAGTGGAATCTATCCAGGTAGCTGGACAATTTCTCCGCAGCTTCGTTCAGAGAGGCAGAGTTGAATATAACTGCCGTATCGTCCGCGTAAGTAGCAATAATCGAATGCTCATCTCTAGATGTAGGCATATCAGAGGTATATAAGGAGTAGAGGCACTCTAAGCTAAGACACTCCCCTGCGGGACACCGGCTCTCATGTGCCTGAAGGTGGAAATTTTGTCTCTTACCGCCACAGAGAAGGATCGTCGTTGAAGAAAGTTTCGCATTAGTAAAAACTGTTTGCCAGGCAGGAGTAATTTTAATTTATGCAGAAGTCCATCGATCCATACCCTATAGAATGCTTGTTTGACATCTAGGAAGACTGCAGAGGAATACTGTTTCATCTCAAACGCAGTAAGAATGTGACTAACGACTCGATGCAGTTGTTCGGGAGTGCCATGCTGTGATCTAAATCCAAATCTAAATCCGTACAGCCAACAATCTACTCAAAAATAATCTTTCAAAAACTTTTGAAAAAGTTGGAAGTCGTTGCACACTTCCACTGTGTGGGAAAATGGCAGATCCGCAGCATGCTGTTGAACAGCAATGTCGGGAACAACACTCCCTTCCAAGGGAGTGCTTTCACCACCTTGTTGTCAATATGGTCATGTCCGGGGCTCTTCTTAGATTTCAGTTTCTGAATTTGAGTCACAACCTCTTCAGGGGTGATATTTTTAGTTGGACTGTGGTCTAAGATACATCTCGATAGGACTTCAGCTGTTTCCTCAACGTTTCCAGGGTCAGCCAGGCTAAAAGGCGTGATCCGGCTCTCCAACTCATTAGCAAATGCTTCTGCTTTCTCGGTCTCCATACGCAGCCACTGGTTTAGAGGCCCACGGATTGGAGCATGTCTGTGAGGCTGTTGTTTAATGCACTTGGTGGCACGCCATAGATTGAAGCCAAACTTTTTCATTGGATCCGCATTAGCCAACAGATTGTTGAAATTTTCCGATCGCACAGCTTGCATTACATTTCTCAGATCTCGGGCAGCTCTCCTCCATGCAGCCTTGTCAAATTCATTCCGTGATCTCATATAGCGACGTCGTAGCCTGCGTTTATATCTCACCAACTCCAGAACCTCAGGTTTTAAGAGAGCCTGAGGTGGGTTGGGCGAACAACGGAATTGGTATGAAGAGGCTAATTCGGCGGACTCATGAATGTTCTTGGTGAACAGGTCAACCGAATCATCTATATCCTTGTCCGAATTTATTTCCATATTGAGGTTGATTCTTTCGTTTAGACACTGATGAAAGACCGTTATGTTAGCGTGGGGAGGGAGCAGTCTGGACCGGTATATGATGCTATCTGGAATCAATCCAAGTTTAAAAAATAGTGGGATGTGGTCTGAGCTAAGGTCAGATGACTCCGCAATGTCCAGAGCTGTTGGATGAATGCCATTGTATATAGCAAAGTCTACTGCGTCAGGCGACCTTGAGGAATCGTATGGGTAAAGGGTGGGTGCTCCGGTGGCGAGAACTTCTCTGGAAGAGTTTATTATACTCTTGTGAGATTATTTAGTATTGGAGTAGTTCCAAACCCCTCCGACTAAGAATTTAGGTCCGAGTTGATTGAAGAATGTGTCGAAGTGCTGGTCTGATATTTGGGGTCCTGGAGGACAATAAATGGCTGCGATGACCAGGATGCCTTGAGTTGTGTTAATACTGACAGAGACACTTTGAATTGATTCAGACCGAATGGTTTCCAGCGGATGGTGGCGTAAGGATGACCGGAAGAGCGGCGCCCCCTCGCATACGGTTATCATCCGGATGATTAGCAGAATAGATTTCATATCCCTGAATTTTGAAGTATGTTCTAATGCAGAAATGCGTTTCGGAAATGAGCATGACATCAATCAAGTTGACCGCCATGAACACTTCTAACTCATTTCTGTGATTAAGGACGCCGTCAGCGTTCCATATGGCGAGGTTCATGTGTGGTCTGCTCATTTTTTAGACAACATGACGGCGAGCATCTCCATCATCGTGGTCTGCATCTCAATCAGGCGATCAAATTTCTCGTTAAGACTGTCCAGGCGGGAGACCACAACCGATAATTGGTCGACCTAATCAGGAGATGAGAATGATTGGGTATTATCTATGCTGAGCGAGGGATAATTATGACAATTCGATCCATTATTTCCAACAGGGTGACGGAATGCGATTTGACGTTGACTTGATAACGGATGAGACTTTTGGCGACTCTTAGGTAGAGATGTTTTGCTTGGTAACTGTTGTGGCTCGGAGTGAGGTTGAATAGGTAGTTGGACTGATTTTAGTTGTTGCTGACGTAGCTTCTACTGCTCACGTAGCAGTTTCTGTTGTGACGGTTGGTGATACACCGATTTCTTAAATACATCAGCGTAAGACATCCCGTCAACAATCTTGTTAGGCACAGAATTGTGGCCAGATATTTCACGGTGTTGAGAGGAACTTGGTGCAGGGCGTCTTGCCGGGACTCTCCTGGCAATCGCTTCCTTGTATTAAATGCAGCCTTTATAATTCGCAGTGTGCTCCTCGCCGCAAAGTGCGCATTTAGGTGGCTTATCAGGTGTTTTGGTGCAAGAAGTTGTGGCGTGAGCTTCGCCACATTTGACGCACTTAAATTGTTTGCGACAGTACCTCTTGGTATGCGAGAACTCCTGGCAGCGATGGCATTGAGGTACATCTTTGAACGGATGAGGCGGCTCCATTTTAACTATTTGACGGCAAAGCCTCGTTATATCATAAGCCCCTTTGTTGCTGGCGTTGGGCTCAAGGTCCACAAAAAACACGTGGAGCGGATGACCATCAGCTCTGCTTTTTGGGTTGTGCACGTTGCGTACAGAATGATCTTTGTCAGCAAGTTCTCGTTTAATGTTCTCGACGAGGGTTGAGTGGCGAAGGCCGCGAATAACAATTCTGTATGCTCTTTCATCTTTTAACTGATACGAATGGAACGTAATGTTTTGCAAACAAATTGACCTTGTGGTATGTTAACCAATTCTGGGTAAAATGCATTGTGGTTATAATTTTGTATTCGCTGCTGTGGTTGGTTGGAACATTTGGATGATCTGAGAGTTTGATTCCAGGAGATATTGTTTGTTTGGTTTGCACTATAGTTCATATTTCCCAACTTCAAGCATATTTGAAGGGCTTGGGGTAAACTAGTCGGCTCCCCTACACTCAATAGGCTTGGCAAGTCACCATTTCTAACAAACGTGTCCAGGGCCTTGTCACGAAAGGTATTCGTCATCGCGTTTAGTGCTTCTTCCCCTTATTCAAAACAATCAATCTTATCAAGAATTAACGATAGGTAGTGGTACACCTTTTGATAAAATTCTTCAAAACTACTGTTACGCTGAACCAGAGCCGTCATCTGATGATTGTGATTACTGACATGTCTACTATCAGAGTAATGCAGCATTAGACAATTCTTATTCTTACTCCAATGTAGTGGAGTACGATAATATTCAAGTCTGTATCAGTAATCACCGACAATGTTGTGTAGGATCGTATGCAAAATAGCAAAATATTTTGGTGCACTCTTATCCCTTCCGTCCATTACAAAAATCCTAACCACTGCCTTCCTCCAGGGACTAAATTCTCCTCTTTTGCCGCAGAATTCCCTGAGACATTTAACGACGTCTTTGATTCTTTTTGACTCACCCGCATTTTGACTAAAGTCTATCTAAATGTCTACCTCTTCTTCGCTTTTGGGGTTTAGTAACTCTTGAATGGTGATTTTTATAAGTACTGAATTTTCCTGTTTTTGTTTGGAAGAGAAGGACGAGGTGTTGGGACTGGATAAAGGGAGTTGCGGTCTTGCTTGAAAACTTGTTCTTAAAAGAGATGCAGCTAATTCCTCTTCCACACTCATTTTGTAAATTCCGTGATTCTAGTGATGTTTGCTGATTTCTCTGGCGTGGCTGGCTCCGTTACTCCTTATCTCTTGTTCTCCTCCGCTTCACACCTTTCATCGCCCTTTCAACTGTTGTTGTAAAACTTTTTCCCACCCATGATTTTTAATTTTAAATATTAAGTTCTTATATAAAGTTATATATATAAAGTATATTATATAAAGTTCTTTTTCATAAATTTGGATTTCAGTTCCTCCTTATGTTTCGTGGAGGAGTTATTTTACTCCACTTTTGGCCAGATAATAAAACCCAAAAATAAAAGACCATGCGAAATAATTTTACGAAGTCTTTATTATACGGTGATCAGAGTTAGAATGACAGGATTATTAGTACTAAATATGTATAAAAGGCGGCTGGTCGGCGAATTAAAGAGCCAAGGGAAAGCTCCAGCAACATATGGCGAAAGCTCAGCCACATGCAGATGGCAAAGATTTTAGTTCAGCACCAGACATACTCCCCCCTTTGGAAGATTCGAATTTCCAACCGTGGTGGTTTCAAGGGGCAGAACGCCGAGCTTGCCAACAGCTCTTTAGACTACCGGTAGTGCGGATGATGGCAACTCGAACCACATCGTCGTCTCCTGCAATGGTACGGCTGACTCGGCCATTACATCTGCCTGCAGGTTCGGTTTCGATGAACGCCAGTTACCACTCTCTTAAATCACGGAAAGTTAACTGGTGATCCATTTTTTCCAAAATGTTTGCTGCATCTGGCATACGCGCTGTTTAGGTGCGTAACAGCAGGCTCGTCAATTGTAGCGTATGGAGATCCGATGAGAAAATGCCCTGGCGTAAGGACTTCTAAGTCTTCCGGGACCTCTCAAATTGGACAGACCGGTCTTGAATTTAATATGGCAGAAATTTCGCAAAGAAGAGTGCTGAGTTCAGGAAAAGTTAAAATGGATTTCGCAATGACTCGATAAAAATGAAATTTGACTGCCTTTACAGCCGCTTCCCATAGTCCCACCAAAGTGCGGAGAACGTGGAGGTATGAAACGCCAATTCAGACCGATTGCTGAACATTCAGTATAAAGTCAGCCCATGTGTGGGTCACTCAGGAATAACTGCTTCAGTTCGTCTAACTCATTTTTATAAGTTATGAAATTTGTCGAGTTGTCCGACCAAATTGTGTTTGGTTTTCCTCTTAGGCTGATAAATCTCCACAGAAGATCCACAGAAGTCAACTCAAGTAGTCCAAAAATTTCGAGTTGGTTGAACACAATCAGCCGGCAACGGAGTCATGATATTTTCAAAAATAGTTGGCTTTAAACGAAAACAGCGTAAATAATTATTTATGACGATTTTATGGCCCAAGATATGCCAAAATCTTTGCCGTAAAGCAGCGAGAAGACTCTGCGTTTCGTCGTAAAGAAATTTCCAGTGGAAGAATATGATGATAGCACTGGTGACTGGATGGTGTTTAGGCAATATCAGTGGATGTCTGGTATCGAAATCCAACTGAGAATTTTGAAGCGTTCCTCCGACGCGAATTATCCTTTCCGAGTCAAGAATTGGGTGAAGCGATTTGAGCTTGTTTTTTGATGAGAGTTGACCCTTGGTGCTCAAGGTCTTGTATTCATCATAGAAGTGTACCTACTGAGTACATCCGATTAGTAAATGTGTCCCGCTTTTAAAATCATCCATAGTGAGATCTCCTTTGGGGTGAGGAAGATCTTTTTGCATGACTTGCATGAATCGGTCAATGTAAGCGAAGACTCGCTGCAGCTTTCCAAACGAATTTTGGAACTTGCATTTGAAATAAATATCCAATTGTAGCGACGAAACGAATGCCCTTTGGCGACGTTCCGGAAGTTCCTCATGAGTTGGCATATTCATGGGCCAATGAGAGCCGCTGGAACACAGAAAGTGTAACACTTCACACCAGAGGTTGGATTTTAACAACTCGAGAGGTGCACATCCTCGAGACAGGATGTCTGACGTATTTAACTCAGACGTCACGTGAAGCCATATCATGCCCATTTTTCGGCCTTAAATTTGCGCCATTCTGTTGGAAACAATTGTGTAATAGTCTGAAGGGGATTCACGAATCCATGCAAGCACTATAGTTGAATCGGACCAACAAAGGAAAGAGCATTCGATTGGAACGTTTTGGGCGATGTTTACGATGATTTCTGACAGCAGGCGCAACGCACAGGTCTTGATAGTGTTTTTAAGGGTGCTACTCTGGATTTTGAACACAGTATATGTGACGACACGGTTTCGTTGACTTCTGACCTCACATAAACACAAGCGCCATATGCGGCCAAACTTGCGTCACAAACTGCGTGGATTTCAAAGGTAGCGTGAGGCAACAGAATAAAACGTGGGAATGTAAGGCTGCTGACGTTTTAGAGCCTTGATGTGAGCTCAGCCATAATGAGTGCATAGACTGGGGTAAACATCCATCCCAGTTGAGCCTTTCCATCCAAAGCGCATGAAGAAGTATTTTCAGTTTAGTTGTGATGGGAGTTATAAGTCCTAGAGGGTCATAGAATTTAGCGATTGTGGATAGAATTGTCCTTTTGGTGGTTGGGCTTTCCAGCAAGTTTTGCTCAAAGCTGAACACCAGATTATCCGAGCTGGGGACCCAAGACCGACAAAGAGCTTTGGGTATATCTGTTCCGTCATGACATTTGATCAGGCTCTCACGATCCGCTTCAGATTCTGCTTCTTGAGATGCTGGTTCGTTGGTGCACCACTTTCTTATTGGGAAATGTCTCCTGCGAAACAGAGGACTTTCGCTTGCTGCCGAATTTGAGAGACCTATCCGATGGAAATCCAGACCTGTCAACAATAAATCATTTAATGATAATCCAGAGGAGTATTTGCCAGAACCGTCAAAAACAACAAGTAATTTGGTTGATGTGCTGTCTAATTTTGATACGCCGTGGTTTGGCAAAAAATAATCGGGTTTCTCCAGTGGTTTGGTTTCCAGAGACATATGACCTAAATCAATTTCATAAATGCTGCGTATTGAAAATTCAAAGACGTGGTTTTGGCCACTTTAATTTCAAGAGTCTTAAATCTCCTCAAAGTACTATGGTATGTCTCAAAGTTGGTAATAATATTTAAGTGAACGGAATATTACCCAGAGTAGAGATGAGTGTAACCTTGTTGGAGCAACTGTTCACAGAGTACATCCTCATCAGAAGTGGATGACAGTGAGCTACAGCAACTTTAAATCTCCCAAAAACAACTGACAATTTCAAACAAACTAACGGTGTCCGATTAGAGTCTTCAGCAGAAAGAGCCAATAGAGAATTCTTCCTTTCTATAGTCGAGATAGAAACAGTTACAACCCAGCCAAACCTTGTTTTGCGAGGTCGGCAAGTGATCACCAATTCGAATTTGTCCAACACAGATAAAGTCAAAGAATAGCCTAGCGCCAAGCAGCAAATCGATTCTTTGAAGCTTGAAGAAATATGGATCAACGAGGGTGATGTTTTTTGGAATATTAAATTCTGTCACATTCAAGTCGAAGTGCGGCTGATAATCAGTTATAGTGTGCGTTACGGCCGCAGCGAATGAAGTTGTGTAGTTCGCATCCCGAGTTTGGGCGGAAATATTTGCCATTTTATCACAGGAGAAACCTTCTTCTCCAATACCTGATATGGTGATGCTTGGGAGATGTGTTTTCATTTGCAGTTGATTTGCAAAACGGGATGTGATAAAATTCAACTATGACACGGTGTCGAGCAATGCGCGGAGTGGAATAAATACACCTGTGCGATTCTAAAAAAAAATAAACTACAAATTGCTTAAAATAAACTACTGAAAATGATTTTCAACGCTCAATTCTATTAGACCGCATCTTGAAACGGACGTCCAAATGATCCATCATCGAATATTACGTGCAAAAACAAATTTTTACATTAAGAATTCTTCACAATGATGGTGCTATTCAGTACTTAATTTACTATCTACTTGTTAGTACTATTAAGTATTGACTCCTTCCTAGGTTAGTTAAAATTGGTTAAGGGTTTTCCCATTTTTCCTTAAAATCCATTAGATATTTGAAGCAAAATTTAAACAAATACACATATATAAAAAAATGTACAGTAGATAAGTATAACCTAAAACTTACTAATCTCTGTAAATATAATAAAAAATCTCCAGCTTAAGTGGAACTTGTAAATTTTTAGGGAATAAAGCATAAATCCAAAGGCAATACATTGAGAACCTCTCCCGACGAGAACTAACTATTCGATTTGGAGAGCACATGAATCATGAATCCTCTAATAGTAGCTGATTGCCCCATACGGCTATCACCTTTGCTAACCAACCAATCATGCCTAGAAACGGATTCCAGCTTCCTCAGCTGCCATAGTAGCAGCATACTTAAAACTAATTCAAATGAGTTAAGTGCGGTAATTCAGAATGATTTAATCGCAAAGAATTCGCCAGGGCACGACCTCATCACCCCAAAGATGATTATTGAGCTACCAAACTGCGCTATATCATTCCGTGCAATGCTTTTCAACGCAATACTTAACTCGGGTTAATTTCCAGCTTGATGGATGAAGTCAGTAATAACTCTTGCGTTCCACAAGGCAGTGTTATTGGTCACTGTTATACGTTTTATTTACATTCCTACAAACCCCCGCCTCCTGACGCACACTCTGCACCCAAGAGCTAAGCGACCACCTGCAAATTGTATCGGACTGGTTCGACAATTGGCGTATAAATGTTATTCTGGGCAAATGTAATCACGTGACATTCACCCTAAATAAGAGTGACTGTCCGTCTATCATTTTTAATAATACTACTGTCCTGAACTCAACAGAAGTCATATACTTAGGAGTTCACTTTGACAGACGACTCACCTAGTGGAAGCATATAGAAGCCAAAAAAATCTGTATGAAATTTAAGCCAAGTCCCCCCATTGGCTATTAAAGCGATCTAGTTTAAGCCTCAATCTAAAGGTGATATAACACAATAATGAAGCCAATCTGGATATACGGTTCTCAGCTTTGGGGGAATACAAGCCCAAGTAACTTTGAAGTTGTCCAAAAATCGCAATCAAAAATACTTAGCAATATAACAGGTGCTCCCTGGTATATGTCAAACGCGAACATCCAGAGAGACCTAAACATCCCTTTCAAAATTGAGCTGGTCCAACTGAACCAAAAATATCCCTGAGACTGACGCAACATCGTAACCCACTAGCTCGTTCACTCTTGCAGACGAGTAGAACTAAGCCCCTACGTCAGAATTAAACCTGGGAGGACCCTGCAATATAAAAAAGTTTCTGGAGCTTATCACTACAGAAACTTTTAAGTAAAGCAGCATTTAGGCTTTAGGCTTTGTCTTTTATACAAAATGATTCAATAAATAAATTTAACAGTCAAAAAACAATAACATCTATAATTTAATTACACCACTCGATAGCTAAAGGATCAAAGAATTCGTTAGCTTTAGTGCGTTGACCCACATAGACAAATAAGATTACTTTCATCATTCTCGAAAAACCTCTAAAAAATATTTTTATGTAGAATGCTGGAAGTAAGTGTTGTCAAAGACTCTATTCACCAGTTTGGATTCAGGAAAAGCCATGGTACTCCCGAACAAGTTCACAGAGTTCTTCAAAAAATTCTTGACTCTTTTGAAAACAAGAAATATTGTAATGCCGTTTTCCTACACGTACAGCAAAACTTTTGATCGAGGCTTTTCTATAAGCTAAAAAACATCGTACCTGCTCCACAGTTTTCTGTCCTGAAGAGTTTTCATTATAACAGGTCCTTTATAGTGGCGGTAAACAAGGGTAAGTCAAGTACTAGAATAATCAATGCTGGAGTTCGTCAAGGGAGTGTCCTTGGGCCAGTGCTCTACACAATTTTCACAACCGACATGCCTTGTTTGGCTACGTATGCGGACGACACAGCAATACTACCTTCATCCGGCTGTCCCATTCAAGCTGCGCAACTTTTTCAAAGGTTCCTAGATTACATAGCCAATTGGTCGAAGCGCTGGAACATTCAAATCAAAATCAAAAATCTGCCAAAGTTATGTTTACACTTAGCCGCAACACTTGTCCTGCTATTATATTTAATGGGAATCCTGTTCCGAAAAGTACTCATCATTACTATTTAGGTATGCACTTAGATTGCAGAAAGACCTAGGCTCATCATATCAGAAGAATTCACTATAAATGCACCACCAAAATAAAACAATTTAATTGGCTACTTAGGGAAAAAACAAGCTACGTCTTAGCAGTAAAGGGCTTCTTTATAAATCAATCATAACCCCTATATGGTCATACGGAATACAAGTATGGGGTACTGCTGCTGCCTCTCATATAATGAAATTTCAGGTTATGCAACACACAACCTTACGTGTGATAACTTGTGCCCCCTGGTATATCCGCAATAGATCTCTTTACAGATACCTAAATATTCATTTGGTGGGTGATCAAATAAATTACCATAGCAGTAGATATAATGACAGACTGTCTATGCACCCAAATCCACTTGCTAAGGCTCTAGCAACTCATCGCCCGAAGCAAAGACTGAAAAGGCTCCATCCTTACGAGCTTAAGGAACGTTCCATGTAACATTAAGTTATTAAATTTATATTGTTTATAGGGGCAGCTAATTACTCGTTAAATTAATATGAAATTTAGTATTTGTATATATTAGGTTTAATCTTGTAAAATACAAATAAAATAAATATATTAATAAATATTGTTTATATATGTTATTTATATTGTTATATTTTTTATTTTCATTGTTATATTGCTATTATTATTTGTTCATCGACTCTGTCATTATTTAAAAGTTGTCATTACAACGGTTATTGAGTAGCATTTCGTAAGCCGATTATTGTTAGTACGTAAGCTTAAATTAAACAAAATATTTTTATAAAAAAAAAAAATAAAAAAAAAGAACTTTGTTGTAAATCAGGGGCTGCAGTGGAAAGCGCCGCCGGTTTGATTTCGTTTTTCAATAAATTTAAATACTAAAATTGCTGCTGTTGTTATTCTTTTCTGCGTCGCTGCTCTCGTTGTTTTTGTTTTCTGTGCTGTGAACTGTGTTGTTGTTTATTATTTTATAAACTTCGTGTCTGAGCAAAATCAATTATGGCATGTAAATAGATATATATGTAAGCATTATACGCCTCCGAAAGATATTACCCGTTACGTAGACGTATTCACGTTAAACGGCTGTGTCCCCGACATAGCCACACCCTCTTTTTCTTCTTATTTGCCGAACATAAGAGAATTCAAAGAGGAATTCAAATAAGACATATACAAATGTATATCAATATGTATACTATTTGAACGCAAGTACAAAGCATGCTTGCGGGACTTGACTTTTGATAAATTTGGTATGATTTTGTCTTGGTGAAGCGATTTTGATGTGGGGTGTGTGGGAGAAAAACCCTCTTTTTGCTTTGGCCCTCTTTTATGTTTTTGGTGCGAATGTTCAACTGTCTTTTTGTTTTTTTTTTGTCTTTTGTAATTGCCATTGCCCAATAATTGTTAATTGGATTAGTAATACTTAATTAATCGCACATAAAACACCACATGTTGGCAGGCGCCTCCTACCGCCAGATGGCACAACAACTCGTCAATATGGCCCAACAAAACATTTGTTGTAGAGTCAGGTTTGCCATTAAGTATAAGAAAGGAGAAGCTTTGTCCACCAAATCATATATGGAGCCTAATTGGCTGTACAACAGCAACGGGCCAATCACCTGCTCTGCCCCAAAAAACATCTATCTTGGTTCATCGACTGGGAGTTCAATAAACGAAACCACCGCAGTTTCGATTATAAATAAATTGAAGAGATTTGTGGGAGGTCCAGTGGAGTAACGAAGGACAAATTGCCATTGCCTACTTGTATCCATTTTGCATATACACAAATACGAATAAATTACTATTTGTCTAAAAATGCAACTTATTTTCAATAATTCTGGACTAATTGGCCAATTTTGAACAGGCACGAGCTATACGGGCGGCATCTTGCACAGTCACCAGGCAAACAGCAAATACCCAAGTGATATTGAAGAGGGAAAGGAGAACCAAAAGCAGAACGGCGAGCTCGCCAACAGCTCTATTAACCTATAAGGTTTGGTTTGGTTTGCAGTTTTGCCAAATTGTACCGTATGACGTTGCAATGAGAAAATTCCCTGGTGTGAGGACTTCCAAGTCTTCTGGAATTTCTAACATTGGACAGAGCTGTCTTGAATTTAATATGGCAGAAATTTCGTAAACAAGAGTGCCGAGTTCATGGAATGTTAGAATGGATTACTCAACGATTCGAAAAAAATGAAATTTGGCTGCTGAAAGCGGCTGTAAGTTTCCAATAGACCTACAATGTTCGGAAAATGTGGGGGTATGAAACGCCATTTCAGACCGATTGCTAAACTTTCACTGTAAGGCCGGTCCATGGCAGGGTCACTCAGAAATAACTGTTTCAGCTCTTGTAATTCATTCTTAGAGCCTACAAATTTTCCGTACTGTCCGACCAAATCGCGGTTGGTTGGATTAATCTCTTTCTCGCAGCAATGAACGACTGTGTGGATAAGTTCTCCATTACTTCTAGGTGCGTACTAAACATTTGATGATGACGTTTGCGACAATGGTAAAATATGATGATAGCACTGGTGACCTTCCGCCAAAGGCGAATTATCCCCTTCCAATCGAGAATTGGGTAAAGCGATTTGAGCTTGCTCTTTGATGAGAGTTGACCTTGCTGCTTAGCGTCTTTTATTCATCATAGAAGTGTACCTGAGTGAGATCTCCTTTGGGGCGAAGTAGATCCTCGTGCCTGAGTTGCATGAATCGGTGAATGTAAGTGAAGACTCGCTGCAGTTTTTGAAACAAATTTTGAAACTTGAAGAACTCTCAATGTGATGTTCCTACATAATTTAATTGTTTCTTTAACGTTCGTTCTCGGGTTACTAGAGTTCATATTCCAATATCTATCGGTTTCCGTAGAACTACCTATCTGCTGCTTGATCCATTTCGTGTCTTATGTCAATCATTTGCACAATAGTCTAGTATCCATCTTTATATCTTCTGATAATTTAAAATTTTTCCTATTATATTATCTCAATACATAAGAACTAATTTTCCCTTCAATGAACTTACAGTTCTTCTTGTAACTTCGTGTTAAGTATTAGCAGTATTTCTGAGTATTGCAGTATTTTAAGGTATTAGCAGTATTCTTTAGTCCTATTCTAGTTACTTTTTATTTGGCGCGGGTAGTTTGAATGGCTGATGACTCTAGGTCTGTAGCTGTTAATTAGTTGAATCGCAGCTTTAGTTTAGTCTTGCATGCTTATTTGTTAGAGGCTGATGATGTTTTTATCTATAGCCAAACATGTAGTACGTACACATTAGCTTTGTATTGCATGCTCACCAAAGAAATTAGCAATTAAGACCAGCTGATCCACTTAGGCTTACCCATGTGAGATCAGTGTGTGGTTATTGAGAATCAGCTAAGTCAATAGGAAAAAAAATAAATATCAAATTTTAACGGATAACGGTAAAATGGATAAATTTTGGTGGCGATTCGGGAGTTCCTCATGAGTTGAAATATTTATGGGCTAACGAACAGCGCTGGAATGCAGAAAGTGTAGTCCTTCACACAAGGGGTTGGATTTTGACAACTTGGACTCTTCGTTGTAGGACAGTTGATGCATTGTGCAATTCGCCAAGAATGCGCCTAGCTTAGTTCCGTAGGTCACAGTTTTGTCGCGCCTCAGGATTCTTTGTAGGTTCTTATCACGATATGTTATACTTACGCACCCATATCTCTTACAGATGTTGCCGCATAGTGCAACATGGAAGAACTGGAACATAGGGGAATTGTGAAGATCGTTGGTTGTGTCGATGGACCACTCAACAATAATCATTTAATGATGATCCAGAGGAGGATTTGGCAGAACCGTCAAAAACAACACGGAGTTTCATGAATGCTGCGTGTTGAGCTCTGTATGAATCTCTTAGTACATCAAAGTTGGTTAGGGCAGGTAAGTGAATGGAATATTGCCGAGAGTTGAGACGACTGTTGGAACAAGTGTTCACACGGTGCGTCCTCATCAAAAGGAGAAGAAAATGGACCGCAGCAACTTTTAATCTCCCAAAAATGACCTCCAAATCGATTATGCGGAAATGTCTATCAATTTATCAAAGGAGAAACCTACTTCTCTAATGCCTGAAATGGAGATTCTTGAACGATGTGTCTTTAATTGTAATTGATTTGCAAAATGAGATATGATAAAATTCAGCTGCGAAGCAGAGTCGAGCAATGCGCGGCAGGGAATTAAGACACCTGAGCGATTTTTAATATATATTAATGCAGTGGTGAGCAACACGTAATCGGACTATTTACTATTAGAGGATTTAAGCGAAGATTAATATGGTGTGGTCGAAATCAGAGCAGACGAAGGTTCAGGTTGATAATAACTGGTCGTTGTAGCCTGGTGGGAGCTATCGGTTGGACTAGCACCAATGTGAAATAGTGATTGGTACCGCTTGAATTGGCTTGGCCGAGACTGTTGCAAGTTATAGTCTTTGCGAAGTCAGTTCAGGCATAGGTTCAGACTCTTAGCTTTTTTGTATAGCGAGTTTGCAGACAAACTGAGAAATTTTGAGTATTTTAGAAAATACTGGTTTTGGGCATTACAAACTGTGTATGATGATTGAAGTATTAGGTGAGGAAATTGAAGTGTGTGATGATTGTTAATTGTTAGCCGTGGCAATGAGAAAAAATTTGTAAGCTTCGGTTTTTGTGAAACACTAAAAGAATGTTAAATAAAATTAGTAAAATTCAAAATGTGTAAACCTAAAAATTTAAGATATTTTTATAATTTATATTAGGGGTGTTTCATCATTGTTTTTGTAAAACTCTTAGGTATGTCATGAGCATTCCATGTGTACTTATATCACTCGTAGGTAAGGCCTGCACACACACATTCAAAATACACACCCACAAGTAAAAATTTCCACAACTTCGCTTCTTATCAGTATTTTTTTTTTGCCCCAAAGTAGAATTTGTTGTTGTTTACTTTACGAAAACAAATTCTGTTTATTGAAAAGCACTTAGAAAAATCGGGGTTTGTTTTAAGGTACGTATCTAATTGTAATTATAATGAAAGAGAGAGAGAGTAGATTTTGTTTGTTTATATGTGGATGGTAATTTTTGGAACCACTGCACTTATATAAAAAATTGTGTAACTCTGTAAAAACTATAATTCGATTTTTTCCAGGGTAAATAAAAAAATTGTATACTCTGTATGTATTGTATTTTTCTTGTACATGTATTGGTATGTGCTCTTCCATAAGCAATGTTTAAACACCTCTGATATATATGGTCACTTAATCAGTTGTAGGCAACTGTACGCACAAACCGAAGGCCTACCTAAAACTACAAAGTCATGTGCTTATGTACATATACGCAAGCTTAAGTCACTGACAACTGTACTGTTATCCTTTAACTTTAGGTATGCACATGTGTAGCCGCTTTTCTATGCATGTATATGTATGGAAGTCTTGCAGTAAACGGCACTTTGTACTATTATATATATACATGAAATGACGCGGCACTGTTGGTGCATAAACCTATGTATATATATATATATGTAGGAAATTGTCACCACGCCATTGTGCACCAAAAAATGAAAATTGTCCATAAATTATTAAAATGTTTGAACGGGAACTGAAACCAATTTATACCGAATGAAGCACCAAGAACCATATCTAGCGATGTTTGTTCCGAACAAGCCGTTTTTCTTTGGCACCGAATTGTGCGCAAACAGACGCGAACCGAAACCAATTAACGGTCACGTGGGGGTCACAAAATATTTTGAAGAGGTGTTATTTTAAATTATTAAATTATTAAACGAACGCAAAATAAAGGTGACGGGAAATAAAATTACATGTGTTTATTATGCGGTGATTGGAGTTGGATTGACAAATCTAGTTAAAAATAAGAATATATAAAAGGCGGCTGGTCGACGAATTGTGGAGCCAAAGGAGAGCTCCAGTAACATATGGCGAAAGCTTAGCCAAATGCAGACGACAAAAGCTTTACTGAACTGTCCAGCGTGAGTTTGGTTCCGCTCTCGACATGCCCTATCCCCTAATTAAGACAAAAGAGCCTATACCCTTTTAATATAGGCCAGGAGGTTCTTTGTCGAAGAGTTCCTGATCAGAACAAGTGATACAGGGTCCTGTTTCAGGTAGTCGAAATCTGGCCCCCGCCGGACACTTGCACAAGAGGTGAAGACTTGTTTCTACGTCTTCAAGACGGAGCCTACACTCTGGGAAGAGTGACAAACCCAGTTCGTGTAAATGAAAATTTAGGAATCTCCGCGAACTGAGTCACGAAGTAAGACACATCACCAACAGTACACCCCGCACCAACAAAACTCCCATATCTATATTGTTTATTGAACTTGAGCCAGAACCAAACAGCAATCAAGTGTTCGAAGTCAAAAAACTTTGTAATGTCATGGTTACTATAGGCCTCCTAGAAAGTTTGACGACTTGGTACAATGTTTATGCAACAAACCCTACAGGTGTCTGAAATTTGGCGAAAACCACAATCCATCTGATTGCATTAAAACAAGGGAAGACCGTAAGACCTGCGTCCACTGCAATGAGAACCAGTATCTCACCCATCGGAAATTTCAGTACAACCACAAGTCAATTCGGTTTGGCACTCAATCAGCCGCTCCACCTATGCTAGCGTAACTGGAGGTAATATTACTACCCAGCCAGAAATTCCTCTTCAAAACCCAAAAACGGCTAGTAATGCGACGATTACCGACTCCAGCTTCAGTGAAGAGAGAATCGTGAAACATGTAGCGTAGATGATTTAAGACATGGTAAAGCTTACTGCCCAGTTCACCCAAATTGTCTCCAACGTCTTGTCTAAATCATGCAGGTAAATCTCAGGATGACTACATGGAATGTTAACGGCCTATGTAGGTATAGGCCAATAGTTGAACACTACCTAAAATCCAATAATCCTTATTATTCCTTATCATACTTTAAAACTCAGTTGTACGTTTTTATCAGTGCAAACCATCTAAGTGGTAAGGCTCGGGTTGGTGCAGCAATCTTAATTAAATCAACTTTAACAAATTCTGAACAAGCTTCGATCAGTCTTGACTGGTTCCAAGCTTCAGTAGTCAAGGTATCAAGCCCCCTAGGAGACATTTCTTTAGCAGCAGTTTATACACCTCCTAGGTACAAGGTTTTGCAGTCGATGTTCCAGCAAGTCTTTGGTAGACTGGGCCAGAAATTTATAGCATATGGTGATTTTAAGGCGAAGCACACTTGGTGGGGTTCCAGACTTTCCAATCCAAGAGGAGTTGCTTTGTATAATTGTATGCATACCACGCAACTCCCTAGTCACTACACAGGTGAATCAACATACTGGCCCACATACGCGGAAAAGATCCCAGATCTATTGGATATTGCTCTCAGTTAAGGCATTGTTCCCAACAAAATATCTACTGCACCCTTTCAAGACCTCTGCTCTGATCACTCAGCCGTATTAGTCAACATAGATATCCCCATTGATGTTATACCCAGACCGATTAAAATCGTTAGAAGAAACACCAACCTAAATCTATATCACTCTTGGCTTGAACACACAATTGACTCAGACACTCAGCTCAAATTTGGTACCGATATTGAATCAGCATTAGAACACTTGACTTTAAACATACACGAAGCCGCAACCTATTTTGCTCTTTCTCCCTCCCGAGTAACCCAGTATCCTAAACGCGAGCTCCGCCTCTGGTCTCCTGAGATTTCTAGCATGATCCGAGAGAAGAGAAGACTTCGAAGAGTTTGGCACCTCAGTAGAAATCCGAGGGACAAAACGGCGCTCAACCGATCAACGAAGAAGCTGACAGCAGTGATTAACAAAGCAAAAAATAAGGCAACTTCATATTTCCTTGAAAAAGCTGAACCAGGGAGTGCGAAATACAATTTATGGAGGGCGACAAGACACCTTAAAAGGCCAACAAAGAGAAAGGTGCCTCTTCATAGCTATAGTGGTGCCTGCTGCAGGTCCGGCGAAGATAGTGCCCAAGAGTTTACGAAGCACCTTGAAGCAACTTTCACTCCATTCCCTTCTGCTCACCGTATGATAAATAAGAGACAATCAAGTTTATTGACTCTGCATGTCCATCTGAGATACGCCCAATACTCCCAGTAGAACTTTATGAAGTTCAAAATTAAATTGCTTGTCTAAAACTAAGCAAATCTCCTAGCTATGATAAAAAAGATGCTCTTTCCAACCCAGCCTTGCTCATCAAAGCGCTGTTGTTAGTTGTTGCGATCTTTAATGGCATTTTGAGGCTCAGTCACTTCACTGCGCAATGGAAGTGTGCTGAGATCGTTATGATTGCCAAACCAGGGAAGCCAGAGCACAAGCTAAGATCCTACCGATCAATTAGCCTGCTAGCGATTCTTTCTAAGATGTTTGAAAGAATATTTTTAAGTCGACTGCTGCCTGGATGATGGACGAATGATTCCCGATCACCAATTTGGCTTCAGGAGATTCCACGGAACACCTGAGCAGTATCACAGAGTGGTTCAACACATTTTACAAGCATTCGAACACAAAAGGTATTGTTCGGCTATCTTTCTCGACATCCGTCGAGCGTTTGACAAAGTATGGCACTCAGAACTGTTATACTAACTGAAAAAACTTTTACCAACACCGTACTATCTGCTCTTCAATTCCTATCTTTAAAATAGAACTTTCTATGTCACTTGTGACGGTAAGGACTCAGATATAAAACAATTAAAATCTGGTGTGCCACAAGGTAGTGTGTTGAGGCCTATCCTTCATACACTATTCACTTCTGACCTTCCGACTCCAAGCGAAGGCAGTACAATGATGGCTACATATGCTGAAGACACAGCACTCCTAACATCGAACAGCGATCCAAGTGCTGCCTCATCAATTTTGCAGTGTCACCTAAATCGATTAGAACTATGGCTTAAAAGGTGGAATATTGATGTCAATACAGATAAATCTACTCATGTCACCTTCACTCTCAGACACACATCCTGTCCCTCAGTCCAGCTAAACGTTAACATCACACCTACGCACACCTCGGCCAAATAACTTGGATTGACACTTGACAGGCGCCTAACATGGAATCCCCACATTAAGCTCAAAAGGAAACAGTTGAATCACAAACTATATAGGATGGCATAGCTCCAAATTAAGTATTAGGAACAAGGTCTTACTCTATAAAACTATCCTTAAGCCAGTGTGGACGTATGGAATTGAACTATGGACAACAGCATTAAAATCGAATATTCGAATCATCCAAAATTTTCAATCCAAGCTTCTGAGAAGGCTTGTAGGAGCTGAATTGGTATGTCCGTAACTCAGTCATTCACAACGACCTACAGATTTTGACGGTGAGTGAACAAATTGCGCACTGTATCAAAAAACACATCGACTGGAATGTCACAATATTTATCTTGCCGTCAATTTACTGGACAATAGCCTACAAACTCGCAGGATCAAGCGTTTCCACCCTTTGGAACTCCCATTTAGAATACCTGAGGACGAAGTGTCCCCTCCATTTTATAACTTGAACCACAACTCACATGTCAATTTTAATTTATTTCATTTGTATGATCTCCTTCGGGAGAGTAGCAAATAAAGATTTGTTATAAAAAAAAATAAAAAAAACTCAGTTCGAGGTATTAGAAGTTCTAGCTATGGAAATTCAACTGTAGTTAGAAATTTCACTTTGGCTGTTCAATAAACATTCATTTAGTGTTTTGCTCTTGAAATGGATTTCGTTTTCTGCCACAACCGAAAATTGCCATAAAAAGTTGAAGTAAAAAAATCATAAGCGTGCCATTGTGTGGGTGATTGTGTTGTGCAGGTGTCGTGCGTGTATGAGATTGAGTTGGTTTTTTATTTTCTTACTGTCAGCTTTGCGCTATGTCTACTGCCGCGATTTTTTCGTTGATCTTCCTTAACATTTAACGCATTCGACTATTTTTCTTAAGGCTATTATAGATTCCCTAACAATTTCATCAAAATCGTTACAGCGATTTCGGGGTCCATAACGCACACAAAAAAACAAAGAAAAATCTGTCACTATTTTCATTTTCTCTTTACAAACAGTACACACATACCACTAGAGAGATGTACGAAGGATAGCATGTAACATTTTCGTACATTTTGTGCTTGCACGTGAGCTCGGCTTGACATACAAATAAATAAATTAAAAAATAATTTTCTAGTGTATCGAATTGTGAATCTAAACCATTCCCGAACCCATTTTTTTTTTAAGTTTATATTAGGAGCTTGCATTAATTGTGGTCAGTGACATCTAATGGTCAAAATTCGAAGTGTCAGTGTAAATATCTGTCTAATTCGATGGTTTTGACATTTTTCAACACTAAAATATCAGCCTTCCATTTAGTAGTATTAAGTTCTTTAACGTATGTTGACACTAATCACGGAACGCTCAAAATTTCAATTTCATTCATTACTTTTTTTTTAGAAACACTTTAGAAACAATTGCCGGTTTTGGTTTCAACGATTAAAAAGGGGTGATTTGGAAATCAATGACAAAGGACGACCTGGAGCACCAAAAGAGTGCGCGGATAATGCACTGCCAGACTTATTAGATGGAGACTCGTCTCAAATTCTGAAGCAACTTGCAGACAACTGTTTCCATACGATTACATGCGATAGGGTAGATCCAAAAAAAGGGAAAATGGCTACCATACGAATTGAGTGAAAATTCGATTTGAAACCGCTTCAATATAGCAATGTTATTGCTTGCTAGGCAAAAAAAAGAAGAGTTTTCTGTGGCGTATTGTGGATGATCTATGAAAAGTGGATCTTCTATAACAATCTCAAGTGCAAAAAGTCATGAGTTAACCCAGGAGAGCCATCCGTATCGACACCGAAGCCGAATATTCATGGTCATAAGGTCTTGTTGTGGATATATTGGGATCAGCAAGGAGTTATGTATTACGAACACCAAAAACCGAAAGAAACTATTACTGTAGGTGTGTACCAACGTCAGTTGAACCAACTGAGTAACTCATTTTTGCATAAAAGACCAGGATAGCTAGTAAGAGACGCAGTCATTCTCTAGCATGACAACGCTCGGCCACACGTTGCATGCACGCTGCCATCCGACTTAGCTCGCCAGCTTTTCCTACATCTCCCGTCAAATATATGCTAGAAACGGGTCTAACAGACATCCAGGATCGAATTCAACTTTCGACCCTACGTTTCTACCCCCCTCTCGATCCTAGATTACTTTTGGGTTATAACCGAATTATTTATACAGTCAAGTCTGCTTACACCTAGAAACACACTTAAAAAATAGCTCAAAAATAATGAAATGCATCATCATGCATGAAATGCAAATGGCCACTTTGGTGCAATCATCTTTTGTAACTTTCCTTCAGCAATATCAAAGAAAAACACACCTCCTGACGTCTACTTAAATTTTTTTTTGGACATTTATCATTCGCTTAGCGAAATTCATATTCACCGATGGATCAATATCCAGGGACTCAACCTCATTTGCAATAGTTGACAACTTCACCAATATCGTCGCAGGAATCTTAAACTCTTTCTGTGCAGCATACACATCAAAGCTGCTGCGATTCTCCAAGCAACTACTTACGCCGCAAAACAACAAAATAATGTCGTAATCTGCATATTTGATTCGCAAGTGCACTGTCAAGTCGACTAGTCGTCTCTTTCGCCCACCGAATTTAACAATACAAAAACTAAATCAAGGGACAAGATAATCAATTGTTCTTATCTCAAAGATGAATGTTGAACGCAGTCCCCGGCTGCGCGCAGCTCTCAAAAACAAAATCATCCAATAAAAAACTGCATAAGCGTACCCCACGCTCAAACAGCTGTCCGCATAAATAACAACAACGAATGCCTTGGCACATCAACAAGCTCTTCAAACAACAGCATCAACATCAGACTCTCACCAAGCCTCACTTCCCGCTAATTTCGAGTGAGCGCGTTCTTGCTCTACCGCAATACATCAAACAGCTACACACTCACAACGTGAAAACAATAACGGATCATCAATCCAAAGAAACGCAACCTCTCGCTCTACCGCTCAACTAACTGTCAGCTGTTCCATGGCAACAGGTAATATGCAGCCTCTGCCGTGGAGTGCATAATGCGCTTCACCAATGACGCCACTCTCCTCTTTCCAACCAACAACAACAACAACAACTACAACGCTGACATCAGCTGCTATCTCACCCATTACAACAAACACCACGTCCACTTTCTCAGCTACAATGCCATTTTGCTCCCTCTCTTCGGCAACAACACTGATCAGAGAAACAATTTAAACCAATCAAAACCCACATGAGTCAAAAATAAAACGCAACCGCAGTAAGCTCTCTCCCCACAATACTTCCGAACAAATTAGCAATAGTAAAAAAAAGTAGGAAAAAAACACAAACACAAACGACAACACAAACAACACTGCAAAAGTACTGGCTGAGCGCGCCTAATACTAATAACAGGTTCGAACTCCTCTCACAAGATGAAACGGTTGAAGACTGCAGTGGTACAGAAGCAAATTTTAATGCGCCAAATCAACCTCGACCATCTACTAAAATTCACAAACCACCACCAATATTGTTGAGGAACTATTTGATTTGCTAGATAAGAAAGAATACAACGTACGTGTTCTTGAAGCGCCAGAATAGAAGAGAAGCACTTTAATAAGTTTAATTCAGATTTTACATTAAAAGTAGTTAACATTAGTGAATTTCAAAACATAGACATATTATTACTTATGTTATTAACATTACATTTTACTTATTACATTTTAACAAATATACGTACAGGACGTAGAACAAATTACCGTACTAAACAAAGCTCTGAAAAACACAACAAAAAACAAAAAACAAAAACAAAACAACTTATTGTTATCAACATTGATAACAATAAGTTCTTCTAATAATTCATAAGTCAACAAACAAAATAAAATAAAAATTCATACTTATATAAATTATTTGCTTATCTTAGTTCTTGTATAATCCTAGTAATTGAATGCATTTAATGTGTTTGACTTTAGCAAGGTTTTTTGTTAGTATGTCAGCTGTCATATCATTAGTGGGACAATAATTTAAATTAATAATTTTCTTTTTATATATCTCCCTAATATAATGATAGCGAATATCTATATGCTTGCTTCTGGAATGATAAACAGGATTTTTAACTAGATTTTGCGCGCTCAAATTATCTCCAAAAATTTCGATTGTTTCAATCTTTTTGTTCAAATACATTTCATTTAATAACTTTCTAATATATACAGCTTCTTTCACAGCAAGCGAAAGAGCCATATATTCAGCTTCGGTGCTGCTTAAGGCTACTGACGATTGCTTCTTGCTCTCCCATGAGAACACACAGCCACCAAGCATGAACGCATATCCTGTATAGGATTTCCTATCTGTTGAGTCGCCACCCCAGTCAGCGTCGACGAAGCTTACGACTCCTTTGCCGGTCCTCTCGTATTTGAGCTTTACGTTTATTGTTGAATTCAAATAACGTAACACTTGTTTCGCTGCTGCCAGATGCTCGTTATGTGGGTCTGTATTTCGCTGCGACAACTTGCATACCGAGTGTAAGATATCAGGCCGTGTCGTGATAGCTATGTACATTAGCGATCCCATGAGCGATTGGTACTCGGTTTGGTCAACTGGTTTGCATGCTTCCTTATGGCACTGCACTTGAAAACCTGGTACCAATGGAACTACTGCTTTGCGACAGTTCTCGAAGTTGTATTGCTGCAAGAGTTGTGTAATGTGTTGCCGTTGGTTGATGAAAATGGTACCTCTTTCACCAACCCTTTCCACCGCCATGCCCAAAAAATGACTAATAGGGCCTTTGTCGACTATCTGGAATGAATTAGAAATTTTTTGTTTGATATTATTAAGCTCGATTTTATCCGAACTGGCCAATAATATGTCATCCACATATACAGTCACGATATTAATATTATTGTCCTCATTCCTTGTGTACACACATGGTTCACTTTTGCATGGTGTGAAACCAATTTTTTTGAGCATCGTGTCTAGTGTCATGTTCCACATTCTACCGGACTGCTTTAGCCCGTATAATGATTTCTTTAGCTTCAGGACTTTGTTGCCAGGGACTTCAAACATTTTCGATTGCTTCATATAAACGTCATCAACTAGTTGACCATTTAAGTATGCTGTTGACACGTCCAGCTGATGCACGTACAACTCCATCTCCGCTGCCAACGCCAATACCATTCGAATTGTAAAGTATCTTACTACAGGTGAAAACGTCTCCTCATAGTTTAAACCAAATGTTTGTGAACAGCCTTTGGCAACTAGCCTTGCTTTATACCGCTCGATTTCGCCTTTGCTGTTCTTTTTAGTGTAAATACCCAACGATTTCCAATGGCCTTGTGATTACGAGGAGGGTCCACAAGCTCCCACGTATCATTTTCGATGAGTGCATTAAATTCATTTTGCATTGCGTTCCTCCACTCATCTGCTTGCTTGCCAGACAATGCCTCTTCGACCGTTTGCGGCTCCACGACGGTACTCCTCATCAAATTCACGGTATTGTATTGTTTTTTAGGTCTGCCCCGTAATCCTGTCTTAATCTTTCTTGGACGACCTGGTCCTCGTCTCGGTTTAACCTCGTTGCTGCTCTCTTCAGTTGAATCTGACTCGACATCCTCAGTCCCAATTGCCTTTTCATCTGTTATGTCATCTAAAATTTGGTCGTAATTTTCGGGCGTGTCGTTTACCAAATTTCGTTCTTCTTTGTGGTTAACAGATTCGGCGGCATCTGGACGATTAGTGCTTTTACTAGGCTCGTTGTTAAGTTCAATACTAATACTCTCGGTGGTGTTTTCCACAAAGGAAACATCACGGCTAATGATGATATTGTTGCTGCTTTTATCAAATAATCGATAAGCCTTCGACCTATCATCGTAGCCAACCATTATGAGTTCTATTCCCTTTGCGCGGAACTTCTTATGCTGAGTCTTGTCCAGTGCGACAGCTAAACAGCCAAATATTCTGAAATGACTAACGACAGGCTTGTTTCCATTCCAGGCTTCGTAAGGCGTCATATTGACTAAAGCACTTGTAGGTGACCGGTTTCTGATATATGCTGCTGTATGTACTGCTTCAGCCCAAAATTTTTCAGGTAAATCTGCGTTTGTCAGCATACAGCGAGCCATTTCCACCAGCGTTCGGTTGAACCTCTCAGCAATTCCATTCTGTTGGGGAGTATGGGGAACGGATAATTGACGAACAATACCATTATCTTTTAGATACTTATCAAATTCCTTATTAATGTATTCCGTGCCATTATCGGTGCGCAGAATTTTTATTTTGCAACCTGTTTGTCTCTCAGCCATGTTTTTGTAAGTTTTAAATATGTTTAAAGCTTCATTTTTCTGCTTCATAAAATAAACATTTACAAAACGCGTTTTGTCGTCGAATTAGTTGTAGTTTTTTTAATGTTTTGGTTTCGGACGCTTTAAACGGTTTTACGCTGCACTTGCTTTTTAAACAAACGGTACAATCAATTGGTTTGCACGTTGTGCTAAACTTTAAACCACGCACTAGTTCTTTCTTTTTAAGCTCCACTAGGTATTTTAAATTTAAGTGTCCGTATCTCTTGTGCCACTTAAATAATTCTTCATAAGAGTTTTCGGCATGGTACAATTTACCCGTTAGTTCAAGTTCGCACATAAATAAATCACCCAATTGTTTAGCACATAATATTTTATGATCGTTTTCATCGAACACATTAGCTATGCCTTTCTCAAACACTACTTTGCACCCACTGTTCATGGCTTTGCTCACTGAAATAAAGTTGCATTGAAGTTGCGGTACAAATAAAACATTTTTCAGCTTAATAGTGCACATTTTTGATTTAATTAAAACATCACCACGTCCAGTTGCTTCTATATATTCATTTCCAACAAGCAAAATTTTGCTATTGTACTGTTCTAACTGTACGAAAAGCTCACGCACTCCACACATGTGTGACGTTGCTCCACTGTCTAAACACCACTTGGTTTTATCAACCGTTGTTCTCTCATTTGCGTTAAAGATTGCGAAAAAAGACTTAGCTGTCTCTTCTTGCTCTGCTCCTCTCGATCCGTTAGTTGCGGTTAAAACTTCTTCGTCTCTCTTATTTCGGCAATCCGCTGCGTAATGTCCCCTGCGACCACAATTATAACACTTGAAGTTACCGTTGTTTCTCCTTACGCTTTTGTTTCTGTCGGCGCCGTTATTCTTGCTGTAATCCACACCTTCCGAATTTTTATGCATTTTGTTGTTGTTTTGCCGAGCAACAAATGCTTGTCCCGTTCCTCCCGAATTTAACAAGTCATTACTGTTTCTGCGTTCACTCTCCTTGATAAGTTTCACTTTGAGGGAATTCAACTGTGGCAAATCGTCGCGAGATTCTAATGCAACAACAAAATTTTCGTAACACACAGGCAAACTAGCAAGAAGCATAATGACGAATAATTCTTCTTGCAAGGTAATACCCAATTCGCTGAGTTGTTCAATGATTCCACTGAAATCCGAAATATATTGCTGCATACTGTCAGCTTCCGTCATTCGCATATGAAACAATTTTTTGAATAGTGACACCTTCCTCACAGGTCCAGATGGTTGATGGATTTCCTTTAGTGCTACCCAAGCTCCTAAGGCAGTGAGACACTTTTTGATGTGGTTTATTTGGCTGTTTTTAACAGACAACGTTAAAACTGCCAACGCCTTCTCGTTAGCCGAAGTCCATGCAGTACTCGCTTCAACTTCATCTGCAGGTGGCTTAGGATTGTCTATTATTGACCACAGCTCTTGATGGACCAACACGCTTCTCATTTGAACACACCACGTATTATAATTGGTCTCATCCAACTTTTCTATATTGTAGAGCGCACTCATATTCACTTTTTTTTTTTAAATTTATTTTTATACTTTAACCCTGGACCTAGATTCTGGGCCCATAACCTGTTGAGGAACTATTTGATTTGCTAGATAAGAAAGAATACAACGTACGTATTCTTCAAGCGCCAGAATAGAAGAGAAGCACTTTAATAAGTTTAATTCAGATTTTACATTAAAAGTAGTTAACATTAGTGCATTTCAAAACATAGACATATTATTACTTATGTTATTAACATTACATTTTACTTATTACATTTTAACAAATATACGTACAGGACGTAGAACAAATTACCGTACTAAACAAAGCTCTGAAAAACACTATACAACAAAACTACATTTTAAAAACACTTAAAAACAACGAAGTATGCGTACAGACAAATGACTCGTCGAACTACTCGGCGGTGGTTAAGATGCTTAGAGTTAACCATACTAAATACTACAGCTTTAAGCCCAAAGAGGATAGGGAATTCAAGAGTGTATTAAGGAATATGCACTACGCCACTGATCTTGACGAACTAAAGAATGAATTATCGGAACTAGGCCACGACGTTATTAATATACACAACGAAAACAAAAATTGACAAAGAAACCCCTGCCTCTATTTTTCATCTAACTAAAAGCCAACGCTAATAATAGAAGAATATACAACATCACCACCCTTCTCCGCACCCCAAAAGCACGATAGCTCAGTGCCCACACTGCCAAAAATATGGTCATGCAAGAAATTTTTGCACCAAAGACCCGATCTGTGTGAAATGCGCTGGCAAGCACAAGACTATTGACTGCAAACTAATAAGTGTATATCAAATTAAATGCGCTCTTTGTGGCGGCTCACACACAGCGAACTATAAGGGATGTGACGTATACAAACACCTAAAAATTAAAAGATTTCCCTCACTAAAAGAGAAAGACGCTAAAAAATATGGCCATCAGGTAGTAGAACAGACATCAAACAAAGTTAAAATTGGAATAACGTACGCCAACAGCAGACAGTAACCATAGAAATCCCACAAATCAGGTACAACCTCAACAAAAAGATGAGGAACACAACAAAAATGAAACCAACAAAAACGAGACAAGTAAAAACACAGAAAAAAAGACTGAAAAAGATTTAGCGGAAATAAAAGACATAATAAAACAACTAGCCCAACAAATGAGTAACATGATGAACATCATGACAGTACTATTGACGCCCAAACAGCGGCCAGTAATCATAGAAACCCCACAAATCAGATACAACCTCAACAAAGAGATGTGAAGGAGAACAAAAACGAACCCAATAAAAACGAGTCCAATAAAAACGCAAAAAATAAGATTGAATTTTAAAATGATCTGGCGGAAATAAAACACATAACAAAACAACTAGCGCAGCAAATGAGTAACATGATGAACATCATGACAGTACTATTGACAAAATTCGACAACAAAAATGGACGATAAACTACGAATAATGGAATGGAATGCCATTGGAATCAATAACCATAAACTCGAATTCAAGACATTCTTAGACAACAACCAAATTGACATCGCCCTAATATCTGAAACGCATCTAACACGTAAACATAGCTTTCAGATAAATGGCTACGTTACTTATACTACAAGTCACCCCGATGGAACGGGACACGAAGGCACAGCGGTCATTATTAAAAACACCCACAAACATATAGAACTCGAAAATTATCATTTAGAGCACATACAATCAACTAATATACAAATAATGGATTCTTTGGGATCTCTAACTATACCAGCTGCCTACAGTGTACCTAAACACAAGATCACTTTTACACAATATAATGAATTCCTGCAAACACTTGGACCACGCTTTGTAGCATAATTAATACACACGTCTATTTCCTTTCATTTTATTTATTACTCCTTTTGGGCATTCATACTTTTGACATTCACACCTTTGACATACACAGAACTTTCTTAAGCTACGTTATAATTTACATGCTTAAACTTAACATTAACTTAACTAAACTTACGAACTAACTAATAATTAATACAACTTATATTACTACAATTCGGCCGTCCTGACATTGAGGATCTCCTGATCCTCCTTTTATTTTTCCTACTTCTTAGACAATAATAATTTTATGTCATTACAGATTCGTCTTTATTTTTGTTCAAACTTTTTTGATTTACAATGTTTTCTCTATTTCCATTTTCCGGCCGTTGTCTTAGAATTACATCATTTGATGTTGTCCACTTCTTTCCCTTAACTTGTGCACTTTTATTAACTTTACTCGCAGTTTCGTTTCTTTGGGCCCATGGTTTCATATTCTCTACACTCCAAATTCCTTTGTAAGGAATTTGTGTTTGCTGAAACCCATCCACATCTCCAACAACGTAACAATCATTTGGCAAACTTTTAATAATTTTGTAGGGACCCTTAAAGATGGGTACGAGCTTTCTTGCTACACCAGTGTGCGAATCGAAGTTTTTAATTACCACATAGTCTCCCTTATCATATTTTACAGCATTCTTTATCTTCACATTTACAAATTTCTCATTCACCTTTTGCGCTTCTTTTTGTCTTTCTTGTGCTCGTTCTCTTATTTCATCTATCGTTTTTTTCTCATTTCCGATCGTTTTATCTAAAACATTTTCTTTCAAGCTATCCACAACTTTTCCTTTTTGCCGTACACCAAACATCATTATACTCGGATATTCGTCTATCGTTCTATGTTTTGTATTGTTCAAAGCGAACTCTACCTGTTCAACGACCTTTTCCCAATGTATATTCTCTTCGGGGTCTACGATTTTCGCTATCATCGGACCAAGACTCCTGTTTACCCTCTCCACCTGTCCGGTTGCTTGTGGCGAACCAGTTGCTATTTTTATGTGCTGAATATTATTCTCATTCAGGAATTCTATAAACTCGTTTGAAGTAAAACTGTTGCCCCTATCCGAAATTATGCATTTCGGTCTGCTATAAGATCTGAAATAATCTTTTAGAGCTGCAACAATTTCTTTTGTCGCTGTCGTTTTTGTAGGATATAACCTCACAAACTTAGAACCTGCATCTATAATTATTAATACGTGTTTCTTGGCACATTGCTTGCTGTTAATCGGTCCATAGTGATCGATGTGTATCACTTCAAAGGGACTTTGTGAGAACTTTTTGGTATACTATGTATGAAACCTTCTTTTTTCCCACTTTTCGACGAGTAAGCAATACACTGTAAAAAATTTTTAATGTGATTTTCAACCTTAACTCTTCTATTCGGGAACCAATAACTACCGTTTATTACATCAAAAACTTTGTTAACCCCAACGTGTCCCATTTCATTATGATACTTGTACAAGACGTGACTTTCCATGGCTTCGGGTACGTAAAACAACAAAGTGTCTTTATTTATCTTTTTGTAGATTACTCCGTTTCTCATTTCATAGAACTTGTCTTCCGTGCTCTGCAACAATTCCTTAATTATTTTAATTTTTGCGTCCTGATTCTGGCACATTATTAAATTCTCTTCAAAAAAATTCGGTTCTATCACACAAACTGTCCTACTTAATGCATTTACGTGGTCCATCCGCTTTCCATCTCTATGTTCGACGACATAGTCATAATTTTGCATTTCAAGTGCCCATCTTGCAATTCTTGGGTTTAATTCTTTTTTATTCAAAGTCATAGTCAGGGAATTACAGTCTGTAATTATTTTGAATATTTTCCCATGTAAGTATATACGAAACCGTTTTAGAGCATAAATTATTGCCAAAGTTTCCAACTCATATCTGTGGTACCTAGATTCCGCATCCGTAGTCCTTTTCGAAAAATAAAACACTGGGTGCCATTTACCATCATCTTTTTTCTGCATCAAAACTGCACCAAAACCTAATGCACTCGCATCACAATGCAGCTCCGTTTCCGCTCTCGCGTCATACAAAGCTAGTAGAGGCGATTCTATCAGTTTAAGTTTCAGCATCTCAAACGACTTTAACTCGTCAACACCAAAAGAAAATTTTTTGTCCTTCTTCGTCAAATCATGTAGTGGTTTTGCTATCACCGAGAAATTCTGTATAAACCGCCTAAAATACTAGCATAGTCCCAAAAAACTTGATTGATGCACTTATTGAAATTTATTTGGCACTGAAAAATTTTTAACCGCTTCTATACCTGATTCGTCCGCCCTTATGCCCTTTTCGTCTATCGTGTACCCTAAATATTTTACACTGCGTTGTAAAAATTCGCACTTGTCTAACCTCAATTCTAGCGTGTTCTCAACTAGCCTTTTAACACCTCTTCAAGTATTGAAGAGGTGTTCCTGCACCTCTTTTGTAGCAATCATTATATCATCTAAATATATAATAACTTTCCTTCCTTAACCATGTCCGAAAAAACTTTATATATAAACCTTTGTATTAGCATTTTTTTGCAAACGGCATTCTAAGGAATTCAAATTGCCCTAGTGGCGTAATGAACGACGTATACTTCGTAGATTCTTCATCCATAAAAACATGGAAAAACCCATTTTTCAAATCCAATTTTGTGAACACCCTTATGTTCACTAGTATATCCAACAAATCATCTATAAGGGGAATAGGGTAATTATGTTTTGTAGTTACCTTATTTAAAACACGATAATCAACGAACATTCTCAACACACCTGTTTTTTTTTTTTGACTAATACTATAGGGGACACAAACTCAGATTCGCTCACTCTTATGTATAGCTTTGCCAAATAATCGTCTAACGTTCTTTGAAGTTCTACTTTTTCAGCATAGGATAACCTACGTGGGGGACAGCTAAACGGTTTTACATTTTCTAACACAAGCTTCATTTCACAACGAACACTCGGCTCATTAGGACGTTCCGGCTTCAAGTAATATGTTCTAAACCTTTCATTACATTTTGACTTTTGTAAAATTGTCAATTCATCTCCCACACTTATAGTACTGTCATTCTGTTCACTCACATCAATTGCTAATATTTGTTTTTCAAAATTATCATTTTCGCAAACCACTACGGAACACAACATATTAGGATAATCTAGTAACTTAATATCGAAATATTTTACATATTCAGGATTTGTGGCATCACGGGGGGTGTTTTCTTATTGAAACGACAGGCTGCAGCACGATGATCCATTTCTCCGCAAACAAAACAAGCTCCTTTCTCACGTTTTGGCTTTCTGCAGTCTGCGGCGAAGTGACCAAAACAGTTACAGTTGTAGCATCGACCAGCGCCATTACCCCCTGTTGCAGCATTCTTCATTGGTGCTGGACATTCAGGTACTAGCTGAGCGTTGACGAATGCCGAAAGCAAGTCATCTTTAGACTTAAAGCGTTGCAAACTCACACTTATGCGCAATTGGCGATCTGGAATCCCATGTACCACATAATCGATCACCTCGCTTTCTGATATCCCCATACCATTGGCCAGGACCACCTTGTCGTTAAAATACTGCGAAAACGATTCTTCAACACACCACTTGTGCGCCTCAAATCTTTGGCGCGATAAAATTTTGCTTTCCTTCATTCCGAACACTTTTTGCATTTCAGACAAAACAAAGTCAACAGCTCCGCACGCATATTCCGGCTTTGACTGCAGCCATGCTTGTGCCTTCCCTTTTGTTTTTCCGAAAATTATTGCCCGAACCTTGTTCTCACTAATATTGTGCGCTCTCGTTAAGGCAGCAACATGTGATAACCACCCAACAACAGACGTCTCCCCGTCGTACCAAGGGATCATTTCTTTTAGATCGCACAAACGAATTTCATCACGATCACATAACGGCTGCGTCGCCGATTCACCGGTTGCTTTCAACAGTTTATTCTCTCTCTCTATCAAGTCTCTCTCAAAACGCAATAACAACAGTTCTTTTTTCATGAGTTCAAGCTCCGTTGCTGTGGCTTGTTGCCGCCATAGTTCTTCATTCGTTCGTTCATCCGACCTACCGTTCGTCATTTCATTTGGGTTTTCCTTTATCATTTGCTTTCTTTTGTCGCACCACTTTGGTAGCGCTTCATGTTTGTCTTATAATTTTTCTGCTTCTCTTTTCTCCCATCTCTTTGGTCACGCATTTCGTTTGCCTTCTCATTTGTGTTTCGCCACTGCTTCTCCTTCATTTCATTTTTGTTTGCCTCTTCATTTTGCATTTCATTCGAAATTGTCTTCTCCTTTGTCGTCTCTTTTGTCTTTTCGAATAGTTCTTTATTCGGCATTTCGTTTGTCTTTTTTTAGAAAGAGAGAAAAAAAATCTTTTTTTTCTTTCGCATCCCACTTCTGAATATTGTAGGCTAATTAATACACACGTCTGTTTCCTTTCACAGCACTACGCAGACTAATTATTTATTTCGCATTTTGGTCATTCATACTTTTGACATTCACACCTTTGTCGTAGATACACAGAACTTTCTTAAGCTACGTTATAATTTACATGCTTAAACTTAACATTAACTTAACAAAACTTACGAACTAACTAATAATTAATACAACTTATATTACTACAGCTTTATTGTCGGTGGAGACTTTAACGCAAAAAAACGGCTAGGGGCTCTAGAATGTCAAACAAGAAAGGTAAGTACCTACTGAGCGCTATATACACAGTAAAGGCAACACAGTTAAGCACCGGCGAACCAACCTTTTGGCCTACTGACAAAAAAAAAATACCTGACCTCATCGACTTCTATATAATTAAAACTATTTTTATACGAAAGCTCGCAATAAAATCAAGACTAGATTTACCTTCAGACCATACTCCGATTCAACTTGACTATAAGAACAACGTATTAACGGAACGTAAAATCAACAATATATACAATCATCGCACTGACTTGGAAACTTACAGAGATTATATTAAGCGATCGCAGCCACTAAGTATTTTAATTACATCTAATAGCGACATAGAATCAGCAGTGATTCTCTTCAATAATGTAATCGAGAAAGCTACACTACAGTCGAATTCTACACATACGACCACAGAGCGCAATGCTTTCACTCCTTTTTCTCTCCGACGGCTTATCAACAGAAAGAGACTTAAGAAAATTTGGCAAACAATCAGAGTTCCATTTGCTAAAAAAGTCTACAACAAAGCGACCAAGGAACTGAAAAAATATTTAATCGAACAAAAACGAGAACACCTAGAAAAGTATCTCCAAAACTTAAACCCGAAATATTAGCCAATTATTACGAGTGTTTTTGCGGAGAATGATACTACCACTGATGACTCACTACCTTCTCTGAACGGAGGTCGTTCAACTGTATCACGAAAGAAGATCTCTACGAAAGAAATAATTGCAACTATAAAATACGACATTAAACATATAAAAGCCAATGGATACGACAAAATAAACGGACTATTACTGAAAGAATGTCCTGTGGAGGCACTAGACTACATAACGCGGTATTAAGAATAAGACATTTCCCCAGTGCATGGAAAGTTGCCGAGATAATAGGTATTCCTAAACCTGGGAAAGACTACAAAAAGGCTTCATCCTAGAGACCCCTAAGCTTGCTACCCGTGCTGTCAAAATTTTTTTGAAAAACTTCTACGTGAGAGACTTTTCGTTCTTCTAAGACTTAATCAAATAATATCCGACCACCAATTTGGGTTCCGGGGTAATTATTCTACGATTCAACAGATTCACCGCGTAACCCTCAAAATACTTAACGATATAGTTTGGCAAAAAGATCCACTCGATTTTCCCAACTAATTTGACTCAAATTCTGTCAAGCTATATAGAAGGCAGATACTTTTATGTTAAGTATAAAAACGAATACTCAACACTACGCCCGGTAAGTGCAGGAGTTCTCCAAGGAAGCGATCTTGGGCCACTCCTTTACACTATTTTCACCGCAGAGCTACCTCAACCAACACAGGAATCTACAATGATAGCTACGTTTGCAGAAGACACTATTCTTCTATCCGCCCATAAAAACATAAATGCAGAAACATCCACTCTATAAAAAAACTTAAATAAAACCCTAGAGTGGTTTCGGAAATGAAGAATAAAAATTAACAACAGCAAAACAGTCCAAGTAATTTTTACTACCAAAACAAAATATAGACCAGTTCACCTAATAATTTACGGAAGAGATATAACAACCGGAAACGTAGCTAAGTACATCGGAATCTACCTTGACAGCAAACTGACATGGAAATACCATATTTTTAAAATACGAAACCAAATGAAACTTAAAATAAATGAATTGCACTGGTTGTTAAACAGAAAATCGAAAGTCTCACTGAACAACAAACTATTAATATATAAAACAATCATCAAACGTAAGGAGCGCAAATATGTGGGTCTGCGAAAATAACAAATATACAATTAATACAAAGACAACAATCGAAAATTTTAAGTAAAATTACAAACGCTGACTGGTATATCATAAATTTCGACATTCACAGAGACTTGGAGATTTCCACAGTGGCTGAAGAAATAACTGGTTTAAGTCGGAGAGACCAAACAAAAATAAGCCAACATACTAACAACGAGGAGAATACACTGTCTCTGCGCGTGCTCCAGCAAAGACGTAGACTTCGCCGGTCAAGGCCTGTCGACCTAATCTATAATAAAACATAAATCATTGAAGCAATAGTATAAGCAGGCGTTTGTATGTATATTTAGCATTAGAACTACTCAATAATTATCACAACAAACATTATTCTAAAGCCACCTGTAATTTATATCCGCTTATATGGAGTAACAATATAAGCTTTCCTGTCACCCCTCTATACATTGTGAAAACGTAGTACTAAGAGTCCAAATTGTGTTGATAGGTACATTTCAAGAGAAAATAAAAAAAATATAAAACAAATCGTGGCTCAACAGAATATAACAAATTTCGACATGCTATTTGACAAAGTTAAAGAATCATGGTATGCAATACCTGTCGAAAGGTGCAGGCAGTTAATAATGTCTATGCAACGTCGATATGGCGCTGTATTAAAACAAAAAGGCTTTCACACCAAATATTGACGTGTTAAATACACCAAAATAACGTTACCTCGTCAATAATTCGTAAGTTTTTCTTTTGCTTTTCGCTAATAATTTTTATGTTTCCAATTAGTTGGCACAGTCAAATCTGAGATTTGAACAGAAAATCGCTCGTAAAACTTTAACTTAAAAAAATATGCTCATTTCGTTATTTTTTTAAAATTATATATACATTATTTATATGATATATAATTGTATTTACTCTCCATAGGGAAGTATACCAGAAAAATCATGAATTGTGCGACTAATACTTTTGTTTCCAATTAGTTGTCAACAGCTGTATATAGTAAATTGTTCTTCTTTATTTAAAAAAGTAACAATTTCAATTAACTGCTTATAGAAGCTAATTACAACCTATTTTTTTCGTGTAAATAGTGTACTGGTAGTTTAAAGTGGGCATAAGTACTGAGTAGAAGGTTAAAAAAAAAGGTTGTGGCTATACAAAATCGAAAATTTGTTTTTGTAAATACTTTCTTAAATTTTCATTTACATTATTTCGTTTCAATTGTAATAAATTATTAAAAAAACAAAAAAGTTATGAAGCTTATAATACAAATATTCATGAAAATTCTTGCTGCATGATCACTTAAGTGGCACACTGAATGTAGAACTTCATACTTTCGTCGATGCTGGCGAAGACGCGTATTCAGTAGTTTGCTATCTTCCCAAAAAAGTTAATGAGTTTGATGTTTCTTTGGTAGCTGCAAAGTCAAATGTAGCGCCTTTAAAGCCACTCTCCATACCTACACTTGAGTATCAAACTGCCGTTCTTGCTGTGAAGTCGCCTCAGTAAATAACGAACCTAGAAAGGATTCGAATTAACTCTACAATATTCTGGACGGAAGCCAAAACATTACTTTACAATGGACTTTACAGAATTTACAGACTCACAATGGACCCGCGGAGATTTAAACTATTTCTAATGCATAGAATTGGTGGAATATAAGAAAGCACGAACGTTGAACAATGGTGTTGGATCCCATCTAAACAAAACCCAGCGGATCTCCCAGTTCAATTTGATTCCACGACCCAAAGTTCCTTCGTAATGTTCATAGCCTTTATTGGCTCATCGCATAATTCCGAACTGAACTCAGATACACCCAGCGACAAAAAAAGTCGCTCTCTGCATTTCTTGAAACTATCAACTTTGGGGTCTTGTAACGCCAAAACCTTTAATAATCGTATAAAAATTTTCCTTTTCAGTCAAGTTCAGTTGCTTTCCTTTATGCATACTTTTTGAGGTATTTTCAGACAAAAATTTCTTCATAAAATGTTGCTTGTACAGACATACTTACGTCCCAACTGTAATGAACTGTAATAATTTTGCTTGCTTGAACGCTTGCTCATTTTCCTCGCCCACTATTTAGCAGACCAAATCTTCGATCACAAGGTTACTGAACTCAGCAACAGCAGTTGAAACGGAGATAGTGGAAACACAAAAAATGGTAAAACACACACACGTTATCTATTCAAATATTAAAAAATATTCCAAATAATAAAAAAAGTTCAAAGTTCTACCTTGTTTATTGCGAGTATTTTACCTAACAAGCGAATTAAATACTAAAGAGCCAAGTATACGCTTCAAATATTTAAACAAATCGTTGTTGTAATTTGATGCGTAGCCTACATACTCAACAAACTGCGTTTGTCAAATTTCAATTTAATTATTTATTATTATTTTATTTACCTTATCGGCACAAATTATCCGCACACGTCCGTTCACAGCAACAAATTTGACGAGAATGAGAAAAAGGCGCAACAGACGCTTCAAATCGTTTGACCATTTGACGAAATATTAAAAAAATTTGATTTGTATCAAACGTTTGTTCAAATGCAAAAACAGCCCCACAGATGCCTAAATTTCTCTTTTCTAGGGAACATTTGTTCAAATATTTGAAGCGTATATTTGGCCCTCGTAAAATTTTCGGACGAATACTCAAATTTAAGAAATATTAGAACAGGAGTTCCACAAGGTAGCATACTAGGTCCATACAACAGAGGACTTCATCTTCACAGCAGATATACCAATACCAAGGAAAAAATCATCAGTGATAGCTACATTTGCAGACGACACCATATTACTAAAAAAACATTCCCACAAAAAACAACACTGTGAAATGGTTCTGTAAATGGAACATTAAAATAAATAACAGCAAGACAATACGTGTTATTTACACAACTAAAACTAAATTTGTAGCACCCCGTCTAACGATTGACGGAGTCGACGTTAAAACAGAAAACTATGCGAAATACCTAGGACTTTATATAGACAACAAATTAAATTGGAAACAACATATACAGAAAAGGCCTGAACAAATAAAATTGAAGACTAGACAACTTTATTGGCTTCTTAACCCTAGATCAAATCTATCGCTAGAAAATAAGCTTTTGATATACAAAGCAATAATCAAACCCATTTGGACATACGGTGCGCAAATATGGGGAACATCCAAAAAATCAAATGTCGCTTTAATCGCTATAAAGACAGCAGTCACGAATATTAAGAATAATCGCCAAAGCAGGATGCATAACAATCGCCGACTTACACCGTGACCCCAACATTCCTACAGTAGCAGAGGAAATAACTAGAAGAAGTCGGATTTATCCAACAAAGTTAGCGCATCACATGAACGCCAATGTCAGCTTACTTCCGCAAAAAGAATTACAGTGTAGGCGACGTCTAAAAAGGACAAGAGCAGTTGATCTGGTAAACTAACTTAAAATAATTAATTATTAAAACTACCTTCTACTTCGTCACTAAATTATATAACTTCTATGAACTGCTCATAGAAGCTAAATACACCCATATTCGACATTTAAACAATGTACTAGTAGTCTAAGTAGACTTAAGTGCTAAACAAAAGTTAAAATAAAAATATAAAAAAATATTTGGCCCTTAATACACAAAGAAATATAAAAATATAGTTTTCTATATATACCATTTATATACTAGTTAGTCGTTGCAAAATTCCACCATTGTCCTTCCTTCTTTTTTTTAATTTTTTTTTCCTTTTTTCATTAAGTAAGATTAATATAATGAACCTCTTCTTAATGTATACATAAAAAATTTAATAATGATTATATTAAAATAGTACCTGAAAATTTTTTCCATATTGTAGTTGATAGACTTGCTGCCTTTGTTGTTGTTGCTGCTGCCGAGAATTCATTTCCAATGATATTGGTAAATTCCAAGCTTCCTCAATAGAGCAAAGTTGCCTCCTCTTTGACGTAATACTAGGAAGTGGAGCTTGTTTAACTGTATTTCCAAGAACTTTAATCATTGCACAATCCCTTTATGAAGCCTATGCCTGCTGAAGAGTATGGCATGCTGTGTTTTATCTGATTTGTCATTTCCACATGACAACTGAAATAACAAAAAATAATAATAATAATCGTAATCTGGTGTACAAGTTAACTGAAATATGTTAATTGGAATAAATTGTTAAGGTATAGAATTGTGAAAACATTACTTAAAATGACGCTTTTATCTACTGTTGAATAAGAAGCCGGAACAATGTAGGAATACAATGGCGTTAACTTCCTTTTGTGTAGGTGGTTAAAGGCTGCACATGTGTTAAAAGCGTCACTGGCAATGAGAAATGGATTTATTTTGTCAATCATAAAAGCAACATATCTTGGATTAATCTACCCCAACATCGCAGGAAAACTGAACATCCATGTAAAGAACGGGATCAAAAGAGGTCCTGTGTTTTAAGCTTCCAAAACCTGGTCGAACGATTACTGCTGAGCGATATAGACAACAACTCGTCGATTGGGGAGTTTACCCCAGTCCACCTATTCAGAACATCTAGCCCCTTGATTTTACCATTTGCTTCGTTTGATGCAGTATGTACTGCCCATTCTTACGAAAAAGTCGAAAATTGGGTGTTCGAATAGATTGCCTGAAAGACCAGGATTTCATCAACGCAAAATCTGTACGTTGCCTTACAGATTAGGGAATGTCATAACAGGCGACGGAAATTATTTTTACTGACGTATTCCAGCATTTTTCTTGTGAAATAAATGGTTGAGACACAATAAATGAGAACAATGAGTATGAAAAAAAAAAATGAAATTTTAGACAAACTTAAATCTGGACAAGACTTAACATCCGTAGCAAAAGAATATGGAATGAATGAGGAAACTGTTCTGGACAATAAAGCGAATGGAAGATTCTATTCGAAAAAGTGTAACTTACTACTGTAAGCGCAAAATTGTCCACATATCATCGAGATGATTTAATAGAAGCAGTAGAAAAAGCTCTAGTAATTTTATTTTATTTTTTTTCTTTATTTATTTTTTTTTTACTACTTAAAATAATTATTAACTAGTTTTCTACTACCTTCAGTGGAAAAGAAAAAATAATGTGTAAACCAATTTTTTTTTCTTTTTCCTTTATATTTAATTTTTCCGTTATTACTAGAACAACTTCAATTAAATTGTATATACAAAAATTAACAAAAGAACTTAAATAATAAGTGGGGATATAGTATTGTGTATTAAAAGGATCTATTACGGAAGAAGTCGTTTAACCTAATCATCTGCAGATTCCTTTTCAAAAATTATTTTAATGGGTCTGCAAAAGGAAAGGTTGAGGAAGGATTTAACCATAGTGTTTTAGATTCTTTTTGTATTTGTAAGGGCACTATACATATAGCAAATAAATGTTTATTGTTGTAATTGTTCCAGTTTCGGGAACACCAAAACGTTACCACTATGTAGAGTGGCCGGTACCATCACAACTCCATTTATATATTGCTTTTATGCAAACATTGTTATTACAGTCGCTCTCATAAGATGGAAAACTCTCTATTATACGTTTAACAGTATGGTCAACGAGACATTGTAAATTTGCTTCAGTTAAACATTCAATTACGTTAATGCCACTGGGATAACATTCCTTTTTGGTTTTGACTAAAACATCGAAGCTCGGGTAAATGTTTGCATTTCGTTCTTTGTCACCATTTTACTTTATTTTATAAGAATGCTTTTTGTAGCTTCCATCTTCCTCAGTTGTAAAGGGAATAGGAGCTTTCGTACCAAAGTCACTAACTTTAAGCATTCTTGAAATTTTATCTGAATCTTTGAAAAAACCTGGGAAACGCTACTTTTCCCAGCGTTATAAAGACTAACGCGTGTTGCGAGCATTAGCTCTTCCTTCGAGGCTTTACCAATGATAAATTAAGCTTTTTTTATTTGAGTCTTTTACTTGTGCACTCCGAAGAAGGCTTAACTGGACGTCGATTAAATGTTGGTTCAGGGAAAATCAGATTTCCTTCTAACCACTCATTGTTTCGCTCTTCAAACAATGCCACGATCCTGTTACTATCTTTCCACTTATATACCAATTTACTGGCAAAGCTTCTTAGTTGTTTTTGAATTTTTTGCTTCTGTTCATTGCTATACTTTATTACATCAATAATATTTGAAAAGACATGATTTTCAATCGCCAAAAATTTCTTGGTAGATACTCTTTTGCTGTGTCAAACTGCAAAAATAGTTCGTTTTAAGACTGACATGGTAACCTAAAAATCGCAAAAAATCGAAAAGTAGCAAAAACTACTAGTAGAATACTATCCCGAACACAGTCGAACGAATCCAACTTTTATTACGCAGGTCCATACAAAAAAAAAATTTAACAAATGTAAACTTAACACACAATTGAGTGTGGTAAACTGTTAACTCTGAGTGTTGCCAACATTGTGAATTTTTATATATATTGTGAATAGCAAGTCTGCTCAATCATGGTAATTGTAATAAAAGAAATGGCAGAGGTAAGTTACAAAGTGCTTGTGTTACAAATTTAATTTAATTAACAATTGATTTGCAAAAAATATGACAATTTCTGTACCTATTTTAAATATGTATTACAATTATACTTTTAAAATTGTAAAAGAAAATATTTTGTAATGCGCCAAATTTAACATTTTACGCGACAACTCCACTGTGCATTAAATTTATGGTTTTTTGAGACTGTTTTTTTCACATGTTTATTTGTATACATTAACATTGATTTTAGAAGATTAGATTGCAAGAATGCATTTGTCATAAATATTTTTAAGAACATAAAAAGTGTTATTACATTTTAAAATCCCGCTTTGTGCTAATAACTTTCTTCCTCTTCGTCACCTTGGCATTCACATTCCCATTTTACCTGTTGGCCACATGCCAACTTGAAACAAGTTGTGATTTAACTTTTACTTTAAATCAAAAACATACAATCAACAACAACAACAACAACAACAACTACAACCACAGCTACATCAACAGCAACAGGAGGAACAGAAGAACCAGCCAGCCGCAATATCCCAAACCCAACAACACGCAACCTGACAACAAAAAACCTACGAAGACCTACCAACGGATGATGCCAAATTGGCTAACTCAATTGACGAAGTTAAGCAGATATTAACATCATCAAATAAACCAAAGATATAAATATTCTTAAAGAATTTGTTAGGAAAAGTAAGAGAAATATAACATTGAATCCAAGTAAAAAAATAACCACATCAAAGACTAAAGTTCAATCTTAAACAATAAATAATCCTAACTTAGATCTGGATTTAGACATACCCAATATTTAAACATAATATAAAATGGCACAGGCTTGGTATCCCACTGGGTAAAGGAGAGTAGATCACGTCACTTGCTTTGGTCTCATTCAGTCGGTGAGAAACCAAAACTGCTTTAATAAAAACAAAAGCTCATTGAAAAAAATTGAAGAGGTGGCACCCGACATCAACAAATTGACTTTAAACACATTTTTCTTAATATAGATATTTTCTGTTGCAATGGCCTTAACTGAGTAACAATGGAACCTACGAACATCTACAATGAGCTTTTAATAAAAAATCACAACTTTAAATCATCTGCCTACAAGAAGCTCACTCTACTTTATCTAAAAAAATTCTTCTACTCCGGTAAATTTAGAATTAAACTGCACAAACCCATCCAATGCCACTGACGGAGTTGCGATATTAATACATAAATCCATGCAATACAACCAAATAGCCTTTGCAAACAATTTCGACGGAATCAGTCTTGAAATTCAGTCAATTAAAACATTTATCATAATCGCTGTATACATACCACCAAAAATTCTCACTATCCGACTCGAAGAACTACTGTGTCCCACAAACACACCAACACTAATAACCGGCGACTTCAACCGTTGGAACACTTGTTAGGGTTCCTCAAGAAACAATCGTGGAGGTAATATTGTAACCAAATTTATCAACAATAATTTCATTATCTTAAATACTGACAATCTACTTCTCAACCCACTGCACCTTTACACATATTGATATTACATTCTGCACACCTCACCTATAACTAAATTGGGAATAGAAAATTAGCGCCAACAGTGATCATTCTGCAATCATTATTAACATGTTCAATCCCATAGGCAGACATACAAAAATTTACTTCAACATTTATAATCTTCTGACTAGCAAGCTTTTGAAAAACGAACTGATTAGTTTAGCAAAATGTCCCTTCAGGTTTTTTTTTAGACGAACTCAGAAAAAAAAAAGCTAAACCTAAAACTAAAGGCCCTACGCACAAACCTCAAACACCAAGGTTTTTTTTTGCCATCTTACCTTAGCTGGATCCTAAGACGGCTGTCATCAAACATCAAACACGTCATGACATCCAGAAAAATTAAGAAATGCCACTATAAATTGTGACACATTATTTACGGACATTAAAAATGGTGCGACTACTCAGATGCCTACATATATGTAGGAAATTAAACTGTAGATGTGACGTCTCTGCTCCCACCACAGATATACCAAACGTCAACGAACTAAAGATACTGGGATTAACTATTAATTCAAAATATAAATGATAACCCTATATAAAAAATATACAAAATAATATATACAAAATTCCCTGACTAAGTCCTTAGCTTGCTTAGCAAGCAGAGAATTTAATTGAAACCAATCAAAACTCTTCTCAATACAGCTATTAGAATGTCGCTGGAGCTTTTCGATCCATAACAATAAATATCCAGTACTTGGAATCGTATATAACACACATTGAACACAATAGCGAATTCATGTAATACCCTATAGATCAATTGCTCTTTGCAAACAGCTAGAGATTTCTGGCATCTTAAGACAAATACAATACACAGGCCTCGTCTCTGTCATTATAACAAATCTTACCAATAACAAAAATTTTCAGCTCAACAATTTTTAGCCAATAATAAAAAATGAAAGACTACGCATTTATTTACATGGACGGATTACAGAATCATAATGTGTTCAATGTAGTGCCGTAATTACTGATGGCACAGTTCTCAAACCATCTGTCTTACCAGACTGTTTTGGGAAAAATTTAAATTATAGCTATTGTGGAAGCCATACAATTAGCAGCGAAGGAAAAAGGTAAAGTCTGCTTATGTTCCAACTCCTTTTCAGCTTTGGACGTGATATCAAATTTGCAAAATTATGCATGTTATCCAAAAAATTCAGAAGTCTATATTAAAAAACCATGCCATGTTGGCATTAAAGGGAATGAATTCGCAGATCAAGCGGCTAAAGACGCGACTAGAGCAACCCTAATAACATCAGCAAATATAAACCGTACAGATGTAATAGATTCTTAAAAAAATTATTTACAAATAAAAAATCAGATCTATCTCAAAATACATCAAATTGGTATAAAACATCAATGGCAACAAACAGAATAACGGTGACTTCCTAAATAACAAACAAATCAATGATTTACCTATACTCACCTAATGCAAATTAATAAGGGTACGTCTGGGCCACACAAGATTATCTTATTATTATTACTATATTATACTATATTATATTATTAAAATCAATCAGTGCACTTGCTGCAATTCAAACATTTCTATGAACATACACCATATTTTGAACCAATGCACATCTTTTCAACAATATCGCAATGACACACCAAATGACAACTTCAGCTAGTTACACAAAGACCATTACATATATATATATAGAGTTTACAATTCTCCCAAGGCAGAAAAAGCGAAATCAAAACAGCCGCCCTACTGTGAATATAAGGAGAGACAACAAAACGTGTGACATTTATTTTATACTTATTTGCCGAACATAAGAAAAGAAGAACAATTTACCTTGAACGCAACAACAAAGCATGAGTTCGGGACTTGACCTGAGATATCTTTGGTATAACAATCGAAAATTGCCTTGGGTCAGCGATTATAAGGTGGGAACCAAAATGAACCAGTAGCGTAGACCATTTGTTTGTTTTTCTTATTTGCCGATAATACGGGAAAAAAGACAGCTAACGTCCAAGTGATAGATTGAGAAATAAGATCAAAACAGCTACGTTATCGCGAATATGAAAAAGAACAGGAAATAAATTTGCGTGCACTCACGCAACAACAAAGTCTAGACCATTTGTTTTTTTCTTCTTTACCGATCACAAGGAAAGGAGAGGAAAGAACACAACACAAAGTAAGGATGACGTAATTTGGTTTTCTCGATCGAGACTCGAACTTTGCGGTGTTGGTTTCTATTAACAGTTCTTATTCAGTCAAACTTCCAAATGTTGAATAACCGTAATGCATAATTACACTTAGCTTCACTAAGTCGTTACGTAAATTTAATTTAAATTGTTCTCCAATAACAGTAAAATTAAAATATTTAATTATAATAAAAACACCATACTGCATAACAAAAGTGCGAGTTATGGAGACATTCGACTTTTGGAAGGCATATTTTCCGCTTTAAACGCACTCAATTCGAGGGCTCGTTGAGTTCAGTTGCAAGTGCGCATATTTTTATCGGTTTAGTGAGGTACATCTACAACAACAATATTTTCGTAGCAGTGTCGTTTTTGTACTTCGTGTCTACTCGTTGACAAATTTGTTTTTCTCCGTTCTTTTTTTTACTCAATCGTTATTTTAAAAACCTATTATCATTTTCGTCGTTCGCCGTCGTTGACGTCACTATGTGTGACACAAACATTGGCGTCAGTAAAAGTGTCTCCTGGCAGGCACGCGATAAGTGGATAACTGTATCTGCTTCCAAAAGAAAGGCGCGCTCGCCCGAAATACCAAATTCTTTGCCTTCGTCTTCATTGTATGAAAAAACATTAACAGCCGATGATTACGAACCCATTTAGGCTGAACAGTCAAGTAACGTCGTATGGCCAGATGACCCGAATATGTCAAACAACATTCTCAGTGGAAATCGCTTCGAGATTCTTGGAGCTTTGGAAACCCAGGATACTCCAGAAAACCCTCAGGGACCATCCCCTATGGAACAGGTGCCAAAAAAATTCAAACCCTCTCCAATGTTCATTCCCTTGGTGGAAGACATTGAAACCATGAGAGAAATGATTGAAAAAACCATCGGTAGTATTATCTTAGTCTAATTATAAAAATAAAAAAAATTCAATACATCATTAGGAATCTCCACGAACTGGGTTACGAAGTGAGACCGCCAACGGTAAGTCCCGCATTTCCACAGCTCCTATGTCGATATTCTTTGTTGATCTTGAGCCAGCACCAACAACAAAAAAGTGTTCGAAGTCAAGAAACTTTGTAATGCTATGGTTAATATAGAGCCTCCTAGAAAATTTGACGACTTAGTACAATGTCATCGCTGCCAAGAATTCGGGCACACTCAACGTTTCTGCAAACAAGCCATACGGGTGTGTGAAATGTGGCGAAGGCCACAAATCAATCGAATGCATGAAAACAAGGGAAGACCGTAAAACCTGAGTCCATTGCAATGAAAACCACACGGCTTCCTATAAAGGATGTAGGGTATATTAGGCTACTGTTCACAGAATTAATGCTGGGAGGAAAAAGCCAGTATCTCAATACCACCCATCGGCACTTTCAGTACAGCAACAAGTCAAGTCGGTCTGGCACTCCAGAAGCCGCTCCACGTAACTAGGGGTAACGTAACTTCCCAGCCAGAGATTCCTCTTGAGAACTCAAATACGGCTAGTAATGCAACGAATAGTGAAGAGAGAATCCTGAAACGTGTAGAGCTGATGATTCAAGAAATATTAAACGAGCTTACTGACCAGTTCACCCAGATTATCTCCAAGGTCTTGTCTAAATCATGCAAGTAAATCTCAGGATGACTACATGGAATGCTAATGGCATATGCAAGTATAGGCCAATTGTTGAACACTTTCTCAAAACTAATAATATTGACGTTCTACTTGTTTCTGAATCCCATCTAAATTCCTTATCCTACTTTAAAATACAGGGGTACGATCTTATCACTGCAAACCATCCAAGTGGTAGAGCTCGTGGTGGTGCAGCAATTCTAATTAAATCAACTTTAACATTTTCTGAACAAGTTCGATCAGTCTTGACTGGTTCCAAGCTTCAGTAGTCAATGTATAAAGCCCTCCAGGAGACATTACTTTAGCAGCAGTTTATACACCTCCTAGGTACAAGGTTTTGCAATCGATATTCCAGCAAGTCTTTGGTAGACTGGGCCAGAGATTTATAGCATGTGGTGATTTTAATGCGAAGCACACTGGGTGGGGTTCCAGACCTTTGCAATCCAAGAGGAGTTGCTTTGTATAATTGTATGCATACCACGCAACTCACTAGTCACTCCACAGGTGAACCAACATACTGGCCCACAGACCCGGAAAAGATCCCAGATCTATTGGATATTGCTCTCAGTAAAGGCATTGATCCCAACAAAATCTCTACTGCACCTTTTCATGACCTCTGCTCTGATCACTCAGCCGTATTAGTCAACATAGATATGAATCACTCACTGACGGACGAATTAAAGAACGACTGCAATCAGCGAAACTGAAAGACAATCTAAATAAATAAATACTTTTTGGTGGCATTATACTGCATTTTTTGTTTTTGCTTAATTGAACGATTAATACGCCTTCTGTTTAATGAATTTACTAAAGTCTTCTTCATTAATGGTTTTATTTTATTTTTTTAATGTCTACGTTCAACATGGCTACAGACAAAATATCATCAACCGTTTACAATTGAGCATGCAAAATTTAAACTACAGCTAAGAATTAACTAAGAGTTATTTCTATTGGAAAGAAGACAAGTAAAAAATTACTATTTTTCTGTCATTGAGGTTGACCACTGCAATCAAATGTATTAACGAAACCAGACCAAGTGCCTATTCCGCAGTGAACTGACAAATGTCAACAGTTGCTATACGACCAAACAAAACCAAGGATTGTATAATGTGTTAGAATTACTTCAAATGCTATAAAAATTTTACCAAACAACAACATTTCAAATTAGTTTAACGTCTCTAATAGTTTAGTTTTTAAGAGATTGATAGAGGTCGGAGGAGAAGCTAACGCATAATGAATGCTAAAAGATTTACATAAGACATAGAAGGGATCATGCTGTAAGTAAGAAGCCCTACACAAGGCGAGGCTAATAGGTATGTAATGGCTAGTAAATCGTAGCAGCTGAGATCAGTCTACTATGTACCTGGGTGAATTTTTATTCCAACTGGGTCTCCCCCATGTGAGATCAGTGTGTGGTCATTGCGTACCAATTAATGGAAAGAAACAAAAAAAAGTAACAACAGCGCTTTATGATCAGCGCTCGGATGGCGAGGCATCTATTTTATCATACTCAAGATTCACGTAGTTTTCAGTTCTTATGTCTTAGTACTTAGACTACTAGTACAATGTTTAAATGACGAGTATACGTGTTAGTTTCGTTGAGCAGTTCATAGAAGTTGTTTAATGTAATGAAGAAGTAGAAAAAATTAGTTTTAATAATTAATTATTTTAAAATTAGTTTACAAGATCAACTGGTCTTGTCTTTTTTAGACTTCGCCTGCAGTGTAATTATTTTTGCGGAAGTAAGCTGACATTGACGTTCATGTGTTGCGCTAACTTTGTTTAGCAAATCCGACTTCTTGTTATTTCCTCTGCTACTGTAAGAATGTTGATGTCGCGATGAAGTCGGCGTTTGTGATATACCATCCTGCTTTGATGATTATTCTTATGATTCGTGACTGCTGTCTTTTATTATAGCGACAATTGATTTTTTGGATGTTCCCCATATTTGAGCACCGTATGTCCAAATAGGTCTGATTATGGCTTTGTATATCAAAAGCTTATTTTCTAGCGATAGATTAGATCTAGGGTTAAGGAGCGAATAAAGCTGTCAAGCCTTCAATTTTATTTGTTCACGCTTTTTCGGTGTATGGTGTTTCCAATTTAATTTGTCGTCTATGTAAAGTCCTAGATATTTCGCATAGTCTTCTGTTTTAACGTCGACTCCGTCAATCGTTAGACGGGGTGCTACTAATTTAGTTTTAGTTGTGTAGATAACATGTATTTTCTGGCTGTTATTTATTTTAATGTTCCATTTACCGAATCATTCCAGAGTGTCCAAATTCTGTTGCAGTATTGCAGTTGCTACTTCAGTGCTTTTGTGGGAACTTAGTAATATGGTCTCATCTGCAAATGTAGCTATCATTGATGATTTTTGTCTTGGTGTTGGTATATCTGCTGTAAGATGAAGTCCTCTGTTGTATGGACCTAGTATGCTACCTTGTGAATCTCCTGTTCTAATATTTCTTAAAGTTTAATATTCTTCCGAAAACTTTACGAAGAAGTACCTATTAGTAATGAAACACTCTAGCATTTGTACAATATTGTGCGAAATATAGTATGTAGCTTGTAGATTAATCCATTGTGCCAAACCTTATCGAAGGCTTTCTCTACGTCTAGGAACACTCCAATACAGAATTTTTTGTAGTTGAGGTCGTGTAATATTTTGTGCGTAACACATTGGACTTGTTGTATGGTTGAGTGGTTTCTATGGAAGACTAATTGGTGATCTGGAAAAATGTGGCTGCGTTCCAGGATAGGTAGCATTCTCATACGCAAAAGTTTTGGAATATTTTGGATAGCACGGTAAGTGTATAAATTACCGCAATTTGTGGAAGCTCTAATAGGAGTTTGTCGTTAATTTTGTCATAGCCAGTTAATTTGTTAGGCTTTACATCATGTTGAGTTATGACTACAATTTCGGAGGCCATAGTTTTTTTGAGTCGCAATGTTTGAGGTTCGTTAGCCGAGTTAGAATTTAGGACGTCTAAGTTCTGTTGCACGTCAGCAAAGACTTTCTCATAATAATCTGCTAAAACCGATGCTTTATCTAGATTAGTTGTTGCTGGTGTTGATCCATTGTCCTTTTTTATTGGAGTACTCTGTATATTTTGTCGGTGTTATGTTTTGAAGGTAACTTGTGACTTATTTGTTTTTAAGGTATTGCAAATATTTTCTAATATCTTTTGTTGCCCTGTTTTATTTCTTTTTGGCCTCGGGGGACCTAGTGTACATCCAGTACTTTTTTAATTTACGCTTTTCACGTATTAAATTTCTAAGAAAAGGTGGTATGTGAATGTGCACTGTTGGTTGAGGTGGGTTATTCGGGGTTGCTTATATCGCTGCTTTTTGAATAGTGTCGTTGAGAATTACTATAGCAGATTCTATGTGCTCTGGTGCTTTTAGAGGAATGGTTATGGATAGGTACAAATTCATATAGTCTCTAACGGTATCTCAGTCAGTTCGGGTATTATGTAAGGAATTATTTCTGTTCGAATCCACCGGAAACGTTTTGAGTTCTAAGACTATAGCTGTGTTATCTGACGAGAGATTCAGACTTGGTTTAATTACGAATTTACTTAAATCTATAGTTTTTACTATATAGAAGTCTAAAAGATCTGCCATTTTATTGATGTATGTTGGACTGACATACTCACCTGTACTTATATGGTTTATCTTTGCAGAGTGTAGTGCATCCAACAGGTTTATGCCTCTCTTGTTTGAAGTTCGGAATGACCATTCTGTGAGTTTCGCGTAAAAGTCTCCAGTAGCAAGACGTCGTTGTCCTAGTGTATTTATGAAGTCTAGGTATTGTGACTGGGTAATGTTGAACTTGGGAGTGCAGTAGATGGCTAATACAGTGAGCGGGCCAGCTCCACTGTAATTTTGAACCGTTGTTGCTTGGATGTGGTCCTTTGGAATGGGAGCAGTATTTGTTATGTTATGTTTGATGTGATGCTTAATAATTATGGCAGTGCGGCCGTGTCCTGTGCCATCTAGGTAGTTTGCTTTGTGTATAGTGTATCCATGAATATGTAAGTGTTTTTCGCTTGTACAGTGGGATTCTGTCATTAATGGTATATCAATGTTATTTTTTATATATATTTTTTTTAAATATTTTGTTTATTAAGCACCAAACCGGGCGCAATGTGCCTTATAATGTGCTTTGCATCTATGTCATAACTTATCGCGTGGTTTCAACAATTATTTCCAACTATTACAAACCTATACATTAATTATTTGTCAGGTATAGGATTATTTAAATTTAATTTCAGAGATAAGGTGAGCGTCTTCACCGTATAAGCCGAGTCGTGCTCCTTTCCAAGAGCTCGCGATAGTGAACACTTTTGGGGCGCTGAATGGGTGAGACTTCAGCCAGGGGTCTGGCTAAGCCGTTTGAGTGTGCGAATAGTCGGTCGTTGTATAGGCTGGTTTGTAGGAGGATCTGATTCTCGACAACAGGTATGTCCAAGTCTCTGTGCTGTGCTGAGTTTTTGACGTACCAGGGAGAACCAGTCCTTAATCGCAGAGTCTTGTTTTGCAGGGCTTGCACTCTTTTCTTCTGAGATTTTGCTGCGATTCCCCAGATCTCTATGCCGTATCTCCATTTAAAGATAGTTATTTGTACGTATACTGGCTGTTTGCTAGAGAGGGACCGGGAGCTTTTTTATATTTAACAGCCAGTGTAACCTAGTGATCTTGCTGTGACAAGAGTGTACTACAGAAGAGATGTGTTTGCTAAATGTGAGCTTCTGGTCAAGGATTAGACCCAAGTAGTGTACTGTGTTGGTTTACAGACGGTGGAGAGCTTCTTCTCAAGGTAAAGCAGACGTTGGTGCATTTTGAGCTATTTATTTTGATATTCCATCGTTTTGCCCATGTCTCTAAATGATGGGAGTATTCTGGAATTCCGTCAGCGGCTTTGTACTCACAGTGGGAGGAGTGAAGGACACCCAAGTCGTCAGCGTATGGGGCTGCCAACATCTTATTGACATCGATGCTCATCTCGTCAGCGTGAGGAACTGGGATATCCGCACAAAATAGAGAGAAGGGAATTGGGCCAAGCACGCTGCCCTGTAGTACTCCCGCCATGAACGGATGTGCGGCTGATATCCCGCTTCGGGTGTTAACGCAAAAAATGCGTCTCTTTAGGTAGGACTGGATGTGGCCAAAGTAGGGTGATGGTAGGGCGGACTTCACCTTTGCTAGAAGCCAAAGGTGCCATACTCGCTCGAATGCCTGCTCGAAGTCGATAAAACCAGCATTACAAAACTGTTTTGCGTCAAACGCCGGAAGAATATAGTTTACGGGTCTGTGCAGTTGTTCAATAGTGCTATGGCCCGCGCGGAAACCAAACTGATGTTCGGGGATGAGTCCGCGGGACTCCACGATAAATAACAACCTGATAGTAAGCAGTCGTTCCCAAACATTTGAGATCGAAGACAGGAGACTGATCGACCTGTAGGAAGCGGGATCGCTTTCTGGCTTACCAGGCTTATCCACGCAGTAGGGAAATACTGTACTCTTAGAATCGCGTTGAAGATCATCGCGGGTAACAGGAATGCGTTCTCAGGAAGGCACTTCAAAATTCTGTTATATATCTTGTCGTGACCGTTAGATTTTTCGTCCTCGAGGCTCCTTATTGAACTTTCAACTTCTGCCACAGTGAAAGGGGGATACGGGGATCCATCTGCAGCGGGGATCTTCTCAGCCGTCTCGCCATCCTAACTCCTCCCATTCTGCGTCGTTTTAGAAGGCGCCTTGTTAGTAACTATTGTACAAATTAATATTTAGGACAAGTGGGTGAATTTTAACTTTACAATCAGTTTGTAAAGTAGTGTTGTGACTGGAATTTAACAATACATATATTTTGACAATAAATAAACAATTAAAGAAAACACCAATTACCAATGAGTAAGTAATGTAATGAAGTAATGTGTTATGTGAGGTCCACTGGTCTCACCTTTTTAGCCTACGTTGCCGAGTTAGTAATTCTAATGGTAATATGTTCACACCATCGTTCGATGCTGGGAAGGTTTGGTTTGGTATTTTCTGCTTAAATTGATTATTTCCTCATCTACTGTCGCAATTCTTAGGTCTCGATGAAGGTACGTGTTGGTTATATACCATGGGGCTTTTGTGATGGTGCGAATAATTTGTGATTTTTGCCTCTGGATTAACTTTATATGTGATTTTTTGGCAACTCCCCATATTTCGGCTCCCTATGTCTAAATTGGTTTAATAATTGTCTTATAGATTAGGAGATTGTTTTCAAGTGAATTGTTTGAATTTGATTTGAGCAGCCACTGCAGTTGTCTTACTTTCATTTTGATTTGGTCACGCTTTTTTGTATATGGTGTTTCTAGTTTAGTTTACTGTCAATATATACAATATATAATCGTTCTTTTTGAATGGTTACGTCGTCTCATCAATGGATTGGTGTGATAAAAAAATAAATGCAATAGCACGGGACTTGACTACAAGTCAGGTTCTCTCATTGATTCATCAAAATGAGGAGATTGTAAAGAAGTAGATGAAAATGGGTCATATGAAAAGATTGAGTTGTTTGGCTGTTTTTCTTCAGTTTGTTTTAAAAGGTCTTTTACTGAAGCAGCTTGGACACAGTTTAAGCTTACAGGTTCCAATGGCGAGTATTTAAGAGAGGATTTAGTTGCCAACGCAGCGCCACCTCGAGCTCTTCCAATAGGGTGATTTGAGTAAATAATATCATATTTTTTCAATTGGAAAAAAGGCAGCATAAAAATGAGTTTCTGAGACCAGAAGTATGTCAATGAATCTTGATTTTATGAAGTGCTCAAAATTCAACTTGTGTTTGTTGAGTCCATTTGCATTCCAAAGAGCTAAATCCAAACTTAATTGTATCGCATGGCCAGGAATGATGATAAGACAGTTGAAATCTTTTTAAATTCTGTAACCATGAGGGTCATCATGGCTCCAAGTTTCGTTGGTGCAGTCAGTTGTAGCTACTGGGACGTTTTAAGTGTTTAGTGTGCCAGTGAAATCAGGTTTACTTATTTCACCTCTGGTTATGTTTGCATAACTTTTTTTTCTTACTTATTGACTTAGTAGGTACGCAATGACCACACACTGATCTCACATGGGGCAGACCCAAGTGGCATCAAAATTCACCCAGTCACATAGACTGGGCTCAGCTGGTCTTAATTGCTAATATCTTTGGTGATCATGCGATATCAAAGCTAATGTCTAGGTTCTATATATTTGGCTACAGATAAAAACATCATCAGCCACTAACATAATCACCATTCAAGATTAAACTAAAGCTAATATTCAATTTAAAATTAAATACCTACAATAACATAGACTATTCAAACAAAGAGAAAAAATGTAGGTTACCAGTATAGAAAATAGGTTATGCATTAATTCAACGATGACAACAATTTAGTTTATAACATAAGAAGAGATGGGAGGAGCAGCACACGCGAATTGGGTATTAAAAGATTTGCATAAGATATAGAATGGATCATCAATGGATCATGGAAGCTCTACAAAAGGGAAGAGTAATAGGAAAGTAGTTTCTAGTTGGACGTGCTGGTACACTAAAGTTAATCATTCTAAGTAAGAAAGGTGAGTTAATACTACCATAAATGAGGTTATGCATAAAAGTTACAGCAATGACCGTTGTCCGACTAGACAAGGTAGGGAGGTTGATCAATTTGAGACGACACCGATAAGATGGTAGGCAAGCATTAGGATTCCAGTGCAAGTTTTTGAGAGCAAAAAGTAGAAAATGCTTTTGCATCGACTCAATATGACCAATAAAAATATGACATATGTACACGACATATGGGAAAGAAAAAAAATATCAACTCTGCCTCTCTGAACAAAGCTGCGGAGAAATTTTCCAGCTGCCTGGATAGATTCTACTCATGGACCAGGCGCTGAAACATAGCCATAAACTCTGAGAAATCAGTTCACTGCACCTTCATATTAAGGCAAAGCGTCTCTCCGTCTTAGACCACAGTCCAACAAAACATGTCACCTCTGAAAAGGTTGTGACTCAAATGCGGAGACTGAAATCTAAGTAGAGTCCCGGACATGACCGTATGGAGAACAAGGTGGTGAAAGCCCTTCCATGGAAGGGAGTGTCGTTCCTGACGTTGCTGTTCAACAGCATGCTGCGGATCTGCCATTTTCCCACACAGTGGAAGTGTGCAACGATATCCATGATACCTAAACCTGGTACTCCGGAGAACCGTGTCTCATCATATAGGCCCATAAGCTTCCAATATTTTCAAAAAGTTTTTAAAGATTATTTTTGAGTAGATTGTTGGCAGTACGGGGTGTTCAAGAAGCCATTACTGTTTACCAATTTGGATTTAGATCACAGCATGGCACTCCCGAACAACTGCATCGAGTCGTTAGTCACACACTTACTGCGTTTGAGATGAAACAGTATTCCTCTGCAGTCTTCCTAGATGTCAAACAAGCATTCTATAGGGTATGGATCGATGGACTTCTGCATAAATTAAAATTACTCCTGCCTGACAAACAGTTTTTACTAATGCGAAGCTTTTTTCAACGACGAACCTTTTCTGTGGCGGTAAGAGACAAAATTTCCACCTTCATGCACATGAGAGCCGGTGTCCCGCAGGGGAGTGTCTTAGCTCCGGTCCTCTACTCCTTAAATACGTCTGATATGCCTACTACTAGAGATGAGCATTCGATTATTGCTACTTACGCGAACGATACGGCAGTTATATTCAACTCTGCCTCTCCGAAAGAAGCTGAGGAGAAATTGCCCAGCAGGATATATTCCACTCATGGGCCAGGCGCTGGAATATAGCCATAAACTCTGAGAAATCAGTTCACTGCACCTTCATATTAAGGCAAGGCATCTGTCCGGTTGTGACTTACAACACAAGCATCATCCCGCAAATGGAGCAAATCCGGTATCTCGGTTTGATCCTTGATAACCGTCTTACCTGGCGTGCACACATTAAGGTAGTTACAGCGCGCTGCTACCAAAAGCTCAAGAAACTGGAGTGGCTCCTCCGCCCATTGAATAAGTTATCTTTAACTAATAAAAGGCTCATCTATCTGCAAGTAGTGGCACCTGCTTGGCGCTACGCCATACAAATTTTTGGCACTACTGCTGAATACAACATCAGAAGAGTCCAAGCGTGTCAGAGCAAGGCTCTCAGAAGATTTACGGCCGCCCCTTGGTACGTCCGCAACACCACGCTGCATAGGGATCTTGCCGTGCCAACTGTTATGGAGGTGATTAATTCTCACAGCTGCCGCTATCACTACAGACTTTTGTAGCACTTAAATCCGCTAGCTTTCTAGCTCACCCGTATCTCAACAAGGCGTAGACTGAAGAGGCTACACCCTCATGATCTCTCCCGAAGAAGGAATCAGCTTTCTATGTCATTGCCTTTTCGGCGCAATTAGAATAATTTTTAATTTAGCCTACGTCTAATATTTTTTTCACGTCATTATTTTTTTTAATCCGACAAATGTGTTATGCAGTTTACTGCGTTAAATGTTATAATTTAATTATGAAAAAACAAACAAAAAAAAATACCAAACCGAATGAAACTTAAAATAAATGAATTGCACTGGTTGTTAAACAGAACATCGAAAGTCTCACTGAACAACAAGCTATTAATATATAAAATAATCATCTAACCTATCTGGACGTACGGAGCGCAAATATGGGGATCTGCAAAAAGATCAAATTTACAATTAATACAAAGACAACAATCGAAAATTCTAAGTAAAACTACAAACGCTTACTGGTATATCACAAATTTCGACATTCACAGAGATTTGCAGATTTCCACAGTGGCTGAAGAAATAACTAGTTTAAGTCGCAGATACCAAACAAAAATAAGCCAACATACTAACAACGAGGAGAATACACTGTCTCTGCGCGTGCTCCAGCAAAGACGTAGACTTCGCCGGTCAAGGCCTGTCGACCTAATCTAAAATAAATCATAAATCATTGTAGCAATAAAACAAGCAGGCATTTATATGTATATATTTAGAATTAGAACTACTCAATATATTATCACACCAAACATTATTCTAAAGCCACCTGTAGTTTATCTCCGCTTATATGGAGTTGCCATATAAGCTTTACTGTCGCCCCTCTATGCATTATGAAAACGTAGTACTAAGAGTCCAAATTGTGTTGACAGGTACATTTCAAGAGAAAATAAAAAAAATATAAAACAAGTCGTCGCTCAACAGAATATAACAAATTTCGACATGCTATTTAACAAAGTTAAAGAATCATGGTATGCAATACCTGTCGAAAGGTGCAGGCAGTTAATAATGTCTATGCAACGTCGATATGGCGCTGTATTAAAACAAAAAGGCTTTCACACCAAATATTGACGTGTTAAATATACCAAAATAACGTTTCTTTGTCAATAATTCGTAAGTTTTTCTTTTGTTTTTCTCTAATAATTTTTATGTTTCCAATTAGTTGGCACAGTCAAATCTGAGATTTGAACAGAAAATCCCTCGTAAAACTTGATTAACTTAAAGAAATATGCTCATTTCGTTATTTTTTAAGATCATATATCCATTATTTATATGACATATTATTGTATTTACTATCCATAAAGAATTATACCAGCAAAATCATGAATTACGCGACCAATACCTTTGTTTCCAATTAGTTGTCAACAGCTGTATATAGTAAATTGTTCTTCTTTATTTAAAAAAGTAACAATTTCAATTAACTGCTTATAGAAGCTAATTACAACCTATTTTTTCGTGTAAATAGTGTACTGGTAGTTTAAAGTGGACATAAGTACTGAGTAGAAGGTTAAAAAAAAAGGTTGTGGCTATACAAAATCGAAAATTTGTTTTTGTAAATACTTTCTTAAATTTTCATTTACATTATTTCGTTTCAATTGTAATAAATTATTAAAAAAACAAAAAAGTTATGAAGCTTTTAATACAAATATTCATGAAAATTCTTGCTGCATGATCACTTAAGTGGCACACTGAATGTAGAACTTCATACTTTCGTCGATGCTGGCGAAGACGCGTATTCAGCAGTTTGCTATCTTCCCAAAAAAGTTAATGAGTTTGATGTTTCTTTGGTAGCCGCAAAGTCAAATGTAGCGCCTTTAAAGCCACTCTCCATACCTACACTTGAGTTGCAAACTGCCGTTCTTGCTGTGAAGTCGCCTCAGTAAATAACGAACCTAGAAAGGATTCGAATTAACTCTACAATATTCTGGACGGACCCCAAAACAGTACTTTACAATGGACTTACAGACTTTAAAGAATTTACAGACTCACAATGAACCCGCAGAGATTTAAACTATTTCTAATGCATAGAATTGGTGGAATATAAGAAAGCACGAACGTTGAACAATGGTGTTGGGTCCCATCTAAACAAAACCCAGCGGATCTCCGAGTTCAATTTGATTCCACGAGCCAAAGTTCCTTCGTAATGATGCATAGCCTTTATTGGCTCATCGCATAATTCCGAACTGAACTCAGATACACCCAGCGACAAAAAAAGTCGCTCTATGCATTTCTTGAAACTATCAACTTTGGGGTCTTGTAACGCCAAAACCTTTAATAATCGTATAAAAATTTTCCTTTTCAGTCAAGTTCAGTTGCTTTCCTTTATGCATACTTTTTGAGGTATTTTCAGACAAAAATTTCTTCATAAAATGTTGCTTGTACAGACATACTTACGTCCCAACTGTAATGAACTGTAATAATTTTGCTTGCTTGAACGCTTGCTCATTTTCCTCGCCCACTATTTAGCAGACCAAATCTTCGATCACAAGGTTACTGAACTCAGCAACAGCAGTTGAAACGGAGATAGTGGAAACACAAAAAATGGTAAAACACACACACGTTATCTATTCAAATATTAAAAAATATTCCAAATATTAAAAAAAGTTCAAAGTTCTACCTTGTTTATTGCGAGTATTTTACCTAACAAGCGAATTAAATACTAAAGAGCCAAGTATACGCTTCAAATATTTAAACAAATCGTTGTTGTAATTTGATGCGTAGCCTACATACTCAACAAACTGCGTTTGTCAAATTTCAATTTAATTATTTATTATTATTTTATTTACCTTATCGGCACAAATTATCCGCACACGTCCGTTCACAGCAACAAATTTGACGAGAATGAGAAAAAGGCGCAACAGACGCTTCAAATCGTTTGACCATTTGACGAAATATTAAAAAAATTTGATTTGTATCAAACGTTTGTTCAAATGCAAAAACAGCCCCACAGATGCCTAAATTTCCCTTTTCTAGGGAACATTTGTTCAAATATTTGAAGCGTATATTTGGCCCTCGTAAAATTTTCGGACGAATACTCAAATTTAAGAAATATTAGAACAGGAGTTCCGCAAGGTAGCATACTAGGTCCATACAACAGAGGACTTCATCTTCACAGCAGATATACCAATACCAAGGCAAAAATCATCAGTGATAGCTACATTTGCATACCACACCATAATACTAAAAAAACATTCCTACAAAAACATTAAAGTAGCAACTGAAATACTACAACAGAATTCGGACAACACTGTGAAATGGTTATGTAAATGGAACATTAAAATAAATAACAGCAAGACAATACGTGTTATTTACACAACTAAAACTAAATTTGTAGCACCCCGTCTAACGATTGTTAAAACAGAAGACTATGCGAAATACCTAGGACTTTATATAGACAACAAATTAAATTGGAAACAACATATACAGAAAAGGCCTGAACAAATAAAATTGAAGACTAGACAACTTTATTGGCTTCTTAACCCTAAATGAAATCTATCGCTAGAAAATAAGCTTTTGATATACAAAGCAATAATCAAACCCATTTGGACATACGGTGCGCAAATATGGGGAACATCCAAAAAATCAAATGTCGCTTTAATCGCTATAAAGACAGCAGTCACGAATATTAAGAATAATCGCCAAAGCAGGATGCATAACAAACGCCGACTTACACCGCGACCCCAACATTCCTACAGTAGCAGAGGAAATAACTAGTTAGCGCATCACATGAACGTCAATGTCAGCTTACTTCCGCAAAAAGAATTACAGTGTAGGCGACGTCTAAAAAGGACAAGAGCAGTTGATCTGGTAAACTAACTTAAAATAATTAATTATTAAAACTACCTTCTACTTCGTCACTAAATTATATAACTTCTATGAACTGCTCATAGAATCTAAATACACCCATATTCGACATTTAAACAATGTACTAGTAGTCTAAGTAGACTTAAGCTAAACAAAAGTTAAAATAAAAATATAAAAAAATATTTGGCCCTTAATACACAAAGAAATATAAAAATATAGTTTTCTATATATACCATTTATATACTAGTTAGTCATTGCAAAATTCCACCATTGTCCTTCCTTCTTTTTTTAAATTTTTTTTACCTTTTTTCATTAAGTAAGATTAATATAATGAACCTCTTCTTAATGTATACATAAAAAATTTAATAATGATTATATTAAAATAGTACCTGAAAATTTTTTCCATATTGTAGTTGATAGACTTGCTGCCTTTGTTGTTGTTGCTGCTGCCGAGAATTCATTTCCAATGATATTGGTAAATTCCAAGCTTCCTCAATAGAGCAAAGTTGCCTCCTCTTTGACGTAATACTAGGAAGTGGAGCTTGTTTAACTGTATTTCCAAGAACTTTAATCATTGCACAATCCCTTTATGAAGCCTATGCCTGCTGAAGAGTATGGCATGCTGTGTTTTATCTGATTTGTCATTTCCACATGACAACTGAAATAACAAAAAATAATAATAATAATCGTAATCTGGTGTACAAGTTAACTGAAATATGTTAATTGGAATAAATTGTTAAGGTATAGAATTGTGAAAACATTACTTAAAATGACGCTTTTATCTACTGTTGAATAAGAAGCCGGAACAATGTAGGAATACAATGGCGTTAACTTCCTTTTGTGTAGGTGGTTAAAGGCTGCACATGTGTTAAAAGCGTCACTGGCAATGAGAAATGGATTTATTTTGTCAATCATAAAAGCAACATATCTTGGATTAATCTACCCCAACATCGCAGGAAAACTGAACATCCATGTAAAGAACGGGATCAAAAGAGGTCCTGTGTTTTAAGCTTCCAAAACCTGGTCGAACGATTACTGCTGAGCGATATAGACAACAACTCGTCGATTGGGGAGTTTACCCCAGTCCACCTATTCAGAACATCTAGCCCCTTGATTTTACCATTTGCTTCGTTTGATGCAGTATGTACTGCCCATTCTTACGAAAAAGTCGAAAATTGGGTGATCGAATAGATTGCCTGAAAGACCAGGATTTCATCAAACGCAAAATCTGTACGTTGCCTTACAGATTAGGGAATGTCATAACAGGCGACGGAAATTATTTTTACTGACGTATTCCAGCATTTTGCTTGTGAAATAAATGGTTGAGACACAATAAATGAGAACAATGAGAATGAAAAAAAAAATTGAAATTTTAGACAAACTTAAATCTGGACAAGACTTAACATCCGTAGCAAAAGAATATGGAATGAATGAGGAAACTGTTCTGGACAATAAAGCGAATGGAAGATTCTATTCGAAAAAGTGTAACTTACTACTGTAAGCGCAAAATTGTCCACATATCATCGAGATGATTTAATAGAAGCAGTAGAAAAAGCTCTAGTAATTTTATTTTATTTTTTTTCTTTATTTATTTTTTTTTTACTATTTAAAATAATTATTAACTAGTTTTCTACTACCTTCAGTGGAAAAGAAAAAATAATGTGTAAACCAATTTTTTTTTCTTTTTCCTTTATATTTAATTTTTCCGTTATTACTAGAACAACTTCAATTAAATTGTATATACAAAAAGTAACAAAAGAACTTAAATAATAAGTGGGGATATAGTATTGTGTATTAAAAGGATCTATTACGGAAGAAGTCGTTTAACCTAATCATCTGCGGATTCTTTTTCAAAAATTATTTTAGTATTTTAGATTCTTTTTGTATTTGTAAGGGCACTATACATATAGCAAATATATGTTTATTGTTGTAATTGTTCCAGTTTCGGGAACACTAAAACGTTGCCACTATGTAGAGTGGCCGGTACCATCACAACTCCATTTATATATTGCTTTTATGCAAACATTGTTATTACAGTCGCTCTCATAAGATGGAAAACTCTCTATTATACGTTTAACAGTATGGTCAACGAGACATTGTAAATTTGCTTCAGTTAAACATTCAATTACGTTAATGCCACTGGGATAACATTCCTTTTTGGTTTTGACTAAAACATCGAAGCTCGGGTAAATGTTTGCATTTCGTTCTTTGGCACCATTTTACTTTATTTTATAAGAATGCTTTTTGTAGCTTCGATCTTCCTTAGTTGTAAAGGAAATAGGAGCTTTCGTACCAAAGTCACTAACTTTAAGCATTCTTGAAATTTTATCTGAATCTTTGAAAAAACCTGGGAAACGCTACTTTTCCCAGCGTTATAAAGACTAACGCGTGTTGCGAGCATTAGCTCTTCCTTCGAGGCTTTACCAATGATAAATTAAGCTTTTTTTATTTGAGTCTTTTACTTGTGCACTCCGAAGAAGGCTTAACTGGACGTCGATTAAATGTTGGTTCAGGGAAAATCAGATTTCCTTCTAACCACTCATTGTTTCGCTCTTCAAACAATGCCACGATCCTGTTACTATCTTTCCACTTATATACCAATTTACTCGCAAAGCTTCTTAGTTGTTTTTGAATTTTTTGCTTCTGTTCATTGCTATACTTTATTACATCATTAATATTTGAAAAGACATGATTTTCAATCGCCAAAAATTTCTTGGTAGATACTCTTTTGCTGTGTCAAACTGCAAAAATAGTTCGACATGGTAACCTAAAAATCGCAAAAAATCGAAAAGTAGCAAAAACTACTAGTAGAATACTATCCCGAACACAGTCGAACGAATCCAACTTTTATTACGCAGGTCCATACAAAAAAAAAAAATTTAACAAATGTAAACTTAACACACAATTGAGTGTGGTAAACTGTTAACTCTGAGTGTTGCCAACATTGTGAATTTTTATATATATTGTGAATAGCAAGTCTGCTCAATCATGGTAATTGTAATAAAAGAAATGGCAGAGGTAAGTTACAAAGTGCTTGTGTTACAAATTTAATTTAATTAACAATTGATTTGCAAAAAATATGACAATTTCTGTACCTATTTTAAATATGTATTACAATTATACTTTTAAAATTGTAAAAGAAAATATTTTGTAATGCGCCAAATTTAACATTTTACGCGACAACTACACTGTGCATTAAATTTATGGTTTTTGAGACTGTTTTTTTCACATGTTTATTTGTATACATTAACATTGATTTTTTCAAAAATGTTGTCTTGTTGCGCTGTTCAATATTTTCCCCTGCAAGAATGCATTTGTCATAAATATTTTTAAGAACATAAAAAGTGTTATTACATTTTAAAATCCCGCTTTGTGCTAATAACTTTCTTCCTCTTCGTCACCTTGGCATTCACATTCCCATTTTACCTGTTGGCCACATGCCAACTTGAAACAAGTTGTGATTTAACTTTTACTTTAAATCAAAAACATACAATAACAACAACAACAACAACAACAACAACTACAACCACAGCTACATCAACAGCAACAGGAGGAACAGAAGAACCAGCCAGCCGCAATATCCCAAACCCAACAACACGCAACCTGACAACAAAAAACCTACGAAGACCTACCAACGGATGATGCCAAATTGGCTAACTCAATTGACGAAGTTAAGCAGATATTAACATCATCAAATAAACCAAAGATATAAATATTCTTAAAGAATTTGTTAGGAAAAGTAAGAGAAATATAACATTGAATCCAAGTAAAAAAATAACCACATCAAAGACTAAAGTTCAATCTTAAACAATAAATAATCCTAACTTAGATCTGGATTTAGACATACCCAATATTTAAACATAATATAAAATGGCACAGGCTTGGTATCCCACTGGGTAAAGGAGAGTAGATCACGTCACTTGCTTTGGTGTCATTCAGTCGGTGAGAAACCAAAACTGCTTTAATAAAAACAAAAGCTCATTGAAAAAAATTGAAGAGGTGGCACCCGACATCAACAAATTGACTTTAAACACATTTTTCTTAATATAGATATTTTCTGTTGCAATGGCCTTAACTGAGTAACAATGGAACCTACGAACATCTACAATGAGCTTTTAATAAAAAATCACAACTTTAAATCATCTGCCTACAAGAAGCTCACTCTACTTTATCTAAAAAAATTCTTCTACTCCGGTAAATTTAGAATTAAACTGCACAAACCCATCCAATGCCACTGACGGAGTTGCGATATTAATACATAAATCCATGCAATACAACCAAATAGCCTTTGCAAACAATTTCGACGGAATCAGTCTTGAAATTCAGTCAATTAAAACATTTATCATAATCGCTGTATACATACCACCAAAAATTCTCACTATCCGACTCGAAGAACTACTGTGTCCCACAAACACACCAACACTAATAACCGGCGACTTCAACCGTTGGAACACTTGTTAGGGTTCCTCAAGAAACAATCGTGGAGGTAATATTGTAACCAAATTTATCAACAATAATTTCATTATCTTAAATACTGACAATCTACTTCTCAACCCACTGCACCTTTACACATATTGATATTACATTCTGCACACCTCACCTATAACTAAATTGGGAATAGAAAATTAGCGCCAACAGTGATCATTCTGCAATCATTATTAACATGTTCAATCCCATAGGCAGACATACAAAAATTTACTTCAACATTTATAACAAAATCTTCTGACTAGCAAGCTTTTGAAAAACGAACTGATTAGTTTAGCAAAATGTCCCTTCAGGTTTTTTCTTAGACGAACTCAGAAAAAAAAAGCTAAACCTAAAACTAAAGGCCCTACGCACAAACCTCAAACACCAAGGTTTTTTTTGCCATCTTACCTTAGCTGGATCCTAAGACGGCTGTCATCAAACATCAAACACGTCATGACATCCAGAAAAATTAAGAAATGCCACTATCAATTGTGACACGTTATTTACGGACATTAAAAATGGTGCGACTACTCAGATGCCTACATATATGTAGGAAATTAAACTGTAGATGTGACGTCTCTGCTCCCACCACAGATATACCAAACTTCAACGAACTAAAGATACTGGGATTAACTATTAATTCAAAATATAAATGATAACCCTATATAAAAAATATACAAAATAATATATACAAAATGCCCTGACTAAGTCCTTAGCTTGCTTAGCAAGCAGAGAATTTAATTGAAACCAATCAAAACTCTTCTCAATACAGCTATTAGAATGTCGCTGGAGCTTTTCGATCCATAACAATAAATATCCAGTACTTGGAATCGTATATAACACACATTGAACACAATAGCGAATTCATGTAATACCCTATAGATCAATTGCTCTTTGCAAACAGCTAGAGATTCCTGGCATCTTAAGACAAATACAGTACACAGGCCTCGTCTCTGTCATTATAACAAATCTTACCAATAACAAAAATTTTCAGCTCAACAATTTTTAGCCAATAATAAAAAATGAAAGACTACGCATTTATTTACATGGACGGATTACAGAATCATAATGTGTTCAATGTAGTGCCGTAATTACTGATGGCACAGTTCTCAAACCATCTGTCTTACCAGACTGTTTTGGGAAAAATTTAAATTATAGCTATTGTGGAAGCCATACAATTAGCAGCGAAGGAAAAAGGTAAAGTCTGCTTATGTTCCGACTCCTTTTCAGCTTTGGACGTGATATCAAATTTGCAAAATTATGCATGTTATCCAAAAAATTCAGAAGTCTATATTAAAAAACCATGCCATGTTGGCATTAAAGGGAATGAATTCGCAGATCAAGCGGCTAAAGACGCGACTAGAGCAACCCTAATAACATCAGCAAATATAAACCGTACAGATGTAATAGATTCTTAAAAAAATTATTTACAAATAAAAAATCAGATCTATCTCAAAATACATCAAATTGGTATAAAACATCAATGGCAACAAACAGAATAACGGTGACTTCCTAAATAACAAACAAATCAATGCTTTACCTATACTCACCTAATGCAAATTAATAAGGGTACGTCTGGGCCACACAAGATTATCTTATTATTATTACTATATTATACTATATTATATTATTAAATTATAATCAGTGCACTTGCTGCAATTCAAACATTTCTATGAACATACACCATATTTTGAACCAATGCACATCTTTTCAACAATATCGCAATGACACACCAAATGACAACTTCAGCTAGTTACACAAAGACCATTACATATATATATATAGAGTTTACAATTCTCCCAAAGCAGAAAAAGCGAAATCAAAACAGCCGCCCTACTGCGAATATGAGGAGAGACAACAAAACGTGTGACATTTATTTTATACTTATTTGCCGAACATAAGAAAAGAAGAACAATTTACCTTGAACGCAACAACAAAGCATGAGTTCGGGACTTGACCTGAGATATCTTTGGTATAACAATCGAAAATTGCCTTGGGTCAGCGATTATAAGGTGGGAACCAAAATGAACCAGTAGCGTAGACCATTTCTTTGTTATTCTTATTTGCCGATAATACGGGAAAAAAGACAGCTAACGTCGAAGTGATAGATTGAAAAATAAGATCAAAACAGCTACGTTATCGCGTATATGAAAAAGAACAGGAAATAAATTTGCGTGCACTCACGCAACAACAAAGTCTAGACCATTTGTTTTTTTCTTCTTTGCCGATCACAAGGAAAGGAGAGGAAAGAACACAACACAAAGTAAGGATGACGTAATTTGGTTTTCGCGATCGAGACTCGAACTTTGCGGTGTTCGTTTCTATTAACAGTTCTTATTCAGTCAAACTTCCAAATGTTGAATAACCGTAATGCATAATTACACTTAGCTTCACTAAGTCGTTACGTAAATTTAATTTAAATTGTTCTCCAATAACAGTAAAATTAAAATATTTAATTATAATAAAAACACCATACTGCATAACAAAAGTGCGAGTTATGGAGACATTCGACTTTTGGAAGGCATATTTTCCGCTTTAAACGCACTCAATTCGAGGGCTCGTTGAGTTCAGTTGCAAGTGCGCATATTTTTATCGGTTTAGTGAGGTACATCTACAACAACAATATTTTCGTAGCAGTGTCGTTTTTGTACTTCGTGTCTACTCGTTGACAAATTTGTTTTTCTCCGTTCTTTTTTTTACTCAATCGTTATTTTAAAAACCTATTATCATTTTCGTCGTTCGCCGTCGTTGACGTCACTATGTGTGACACAAACATTGGCGTCAGTAAAAGTGTCTCCTGGCAGGCACGCGATAAGTGGATAACTGTATCTGCTTCCAAAAGAAAGGCGCGCTCGCCCGAAATACCAAATTCTTTGCCTTCGTCTTCATTGTATGAAAAAACATTAACAGCCGATGATTACGAACCCATTTAGGCTGAACAGTCAAGTAACGTCGTATGGCCAGATGACCCGAATATGTCAAACAACATTCTCAGTGGAAATCGCTTCGAGATTCTTGGAGCTTTGGAAACCCAGGATACTCCAGAAAACCCTCAGGGACCATCCCCTATGGAACAGGTGCCAAAAAAATTCAAACCCTCTCCAATGTTCATTCCCTTGGTGGAAGACATTGAAACCATGAGAGAAATGATTGAAAAAACCATCGGTAGTATTATCTTAGTCTAATTATAAAAATAAAAAAAATTCAATACATCATTAGGAATCTCCACGAACTGGGTTACGAAGTGAGACCGCCAACGGTAAGTCCCGCATTTCCACAGCTCCTATGTCGATATTCTTTGTTGATCTTGAGCCAGCACCAACAACAAAAAAGTGTTCGAAGTCAAGAAACTTTGTAATGCTATGGTTAATATAGAGCCTCCTAGAAAATTTGACGACTTAGTACAATGTCATCGCTGCCAAGAATTCGGGCACACTCAACGTTTCTGCAAACAAGCCATACGGGTGTGTGAAATGTGGCGAAGGCCACAAATCAATCGAATGCATGAAAACAAGGGAAGACCGTAAAACCTGAGTCCATTGCAATGAAAACCACACGGCTTCCTATAAAGGATGTAGGGTATATTAGGCTACTGTTCACAGAATTAATGCTGGGAGGAAAAAGCCAGTATCTCAATACCACCCATCGGCACTTTCAGTACAGCAACAAGTCAAGTCGGTCTGGCACTCCAGAAGCCGCTCCACGTAACTAGGGGTAACGTAACTTCCCAGCCAGAGATTCCTCTTGAGAACCCAAATACGGCTAGTAATGCAACGAATAGTGAAGAGAGAATCCTGAAACGTGTAGAGCTGATGATTCAAGAAATATTAAACGAGCTTACTGACCAGTTCACCCAGATTATCTCCAAGGTCTTGTCTAAATCATGCAAGTAAATCTCAGGATGACTACATGGAATGCTAATGGCATATGCAAGTATAGGCCAATTGTTGAACACTTTCTCAAAACTAATAATATTGACGTTCTACTTGTTTCTGAATCCCATCTAAATTCCTTATCCTACTTTAAAATACAGGGGTACGATCTTATCACTGCAAACCATCCAAGTGGTAGAGCTCGTGGTGGTGCAGCAATTCTAATTAAATCAACTTTAACATTTTCTGAACAAGTTCGATCAGTCTTGACTGGTTCCAAGCTTCAGTAGTCAATGTATAAAGCCCTCCAGGAGACATTACTTTAGCAGCAGTTTATACACCTCCTAGGTACAAGGTTTTGCAATCGATATTCCAGCAAGTCTTTGGTAGACTGGGCCAGAGATTTATAGCATGTGGTGATTTTAATGCGAAGCACACTGGGTGGGGTTCCAGACCTTTGCAACCCAAGAGGAGTTGCTTTGTATAATTGTATGCATACCACGCAACTCACTAGTCACTCCACAGGTGAACCAACATACTGGCCCACAGACCCGGAAAAGATCCCAGATCTATTGGATATTGCTCTCAGTAAAGGCATTGATCACAACAAAATCTCTACTGCACCTTTTCATGACCTCTGCTCTGATCACTCAGCCGTATTAGTCAACATAGATATGTCATTGATGTTGTACCCAGGCCTGTTTAAGTCTTTAGAAGAAGTACCAACTAAAATCTATATCATACCTGCCTTGAACACACAATTGACTCAGATACTCAGCTCAACTTTGCTGCCGTTATTGAATCAGCATTAGAACACCTGACATTGAACATCAATGAAGCGGCAACCTACTCTATTTCGTCATCCCTGGTAACACAGCACATTAAATGCAAACTCCATCTCTGGTCTCCTGAAAGAAGAGAAGACTGCGAGAAGTTTGGCACCTCAGCATAAATCCTAGGTTGTGTCCCTTGGTGTTGAGTAGAGTAACGAAGAAACTGACGGCAGTCATTGCCAAGGCAAAAATCAAGGCAACTTTATATTTCCTTGAACACAATTTATGGAGCGCGACAAGATACCTTAAACACCAACAAATAGAAAAGTGCCTCTTTAAAGTGCTAGTGGTACCTGGTGCAGGACCAGCGAAGACAAGAGTTCGACAATCACCTTGAAACACCTTCACTCCAATCAATTTCTGCTCTTCGGTTGATTAACAGGAAACGATCGATTTCATTGGCTCTGCATGCCAGATTGATCACCCAATACGCGCAGTAGAACTTCAAGAATTTCAAAATGGAATTCTTTTTCTCAAACTAAACAAAAGTATGGCTATACGAGGAACTTTTGTACAAGGGGCCCCATATGTCTTATGTTCGCAATTAAGCACAAAGCCATTGACTGCAAAATATCCAAAGGTAACCACAAGAACTGCGAAGTGTATAAGACACTTGGTGGTCAACGTTTCCCTTCTTTCAAGGAGAAAAGCGCTAAAAAATTATCAATCGACAGCGTATCAAGAATCAAACAAACAAACAAAAAGAGGGACTAGAGAAAGAAAAGAACTCGTCAAAACAACCCAAAGCGCAGAAAAAATGAACCTAATATAAACCAAGAAAACGAAGCCGATAATGAACTAGTGGAAAGATATGATGAAACAAATAACCCAACACTTGAATAAAGTGATGAACATCTTGACATCTAAACGAAAAGTAAATCAAAAACTAGTAAAACAAAGAGTCAAGGCTGTTCTTGACTCAGGAATGCCCGTTGAATGAAGTCCCCCGACTGCGCGCAGCACGCAGCATGAGGGTATCCCACGTTCAATCAGCTATTAGCACAAAAAACAACAACGCATAGCTTATCACATCATCCAAAAGTTCAAACAAGAGCATCAACAACAACAACAACAGAGAATTTAACCAAGCTTCACTTCCCACTAATTTCGAGAGAGGGCGTTCATACTCTCCTGCAATACAGCAAACAATTTCACACCCACAAAGTGAAAACGCATCATCATTACAAACAAAGGCAACCTCTCGCTCTACCGCATAACTAACAATCAAGTGCTCTATGGCCACAGGTAAAATGCAGTCTCTTCCGTGGAGTGCACACTGTGCTTCACCAAGGACGCCGCTCTCCTCTTTTCCACCAACAACAACTACAACAACGCTCGCTCTGGCTTCTGTTGGAGTGTTCACAACAACAGCAACAAAAACTATAACAACCACCATGGCAACACGATCAGCTGTATCATCTGTCTCCTCTATATCCACAGTGAGTACAACAATAACAACATCAAGTAAGCAATACGATACACAAACCATAAACAACGCCAAAACTCAAGAGTCCAGCCTAAAGAGAAATAGGAGCAAACAATCTCCCAATAAGAGTGCTAAACAAAACAACACAAGCAAAAACAAGAGAAACAAATAATGTAACGGAACGCAAACAATACTGCAACAATACTGGCTAAGCACAACAATCACAACCAACAGGTTCGCTCTCCTCTCTCAAGACGATGACAATCAAGCGAACAGTGGTGCGGAAAGTGTTTCCGATGCAACAAATTTGCCAGCATAAAAAAATATCAAATATATCAGTTAAACCACCACCAATATATGTTCACGACGTCGAACAAATTAGTGTTCTTAGCAATTCTCTAAAAACGTAATTAAACATAATTAAATTTTAAAAACGCTGCAGAATAACGAGATGCGAATACAAACAAAATATTCTACCAGTTACTCTACAGTTATTAAAATGCTGCAAGAGCACAGAACGAAATACTACACGTTCAAACCGAAGAAAGAACGTGGATTTAAAGTAGTGCTCAGGAATATGTACCACGCCACTTACATTAATGAATTAAATGAACTTCTCGACCTAGGCCATGAAGTCATAAACATCCACAATGTACAACAAAAAGTCATGAACAAACCGCTTCCATTATTCTTCATTGAATTGAAAAACAAAAAAAACAACATAGATATTTTTAACATAACCACACTTCTCTGCACAAAAATCATTTTTGAGCCCCCACATTATAAACGCATAATATCGCAATGCTCAAATTGTAAAAAATACGGCCACACGAGAAATGTTTGCAACAGAGATCCGATCTGCGTCAAATGCGCCGGTAAACACAAAACAATCGACTGCAAAATTTAAGCCAACGGTCAAATAAAATGTGCATTGTGCGGCGCTGCACACACTGCCAACTACAAAGGTTGTGAGATATACAAGATATTGAAAATAAAAAGATTTCCATTGGAATGATTTCCAATGGAAACTAAATTAAGGATTATAAACGGACTGAAAAACTATATTGACGAACTACACATACTTCTTCATGACAACCGCGTTGACACATCCCTAATCTCGGAGACACATTGCACAAACAAACACTTTATATAAGTTAGAGGGTACAAAGTATATACCACCACGATGGCACAGCGCACGGTGGAACAGCCATTATCATTAAGCATTGCATAAAGCATGATGAGATTGAGCCTTATCAGCATAAGTACATACACTTAACGAACGGCTAAAAAGGCTGAGACCAGTGGACCTCACATAACACATATTACTTCATTACATTACTTACTCATTGTTAATTGGTGATATCTTTAATTGTTGTTTATTTATTGTCAAAATACATGTATTGTTAAATTCCAGTCACAACACTACTTTACAAACTGATTGTAAAATTAAAATTCACCCACTTGTCCTAAATATTAATCTGTACAATAATCGATTTATTTTTCTATAATAGACAATGTACCTTCTTTTGGGAAAATTAAAAAACCTAGAGTAAAGTACGCCGAAAAGGCAGTTTATAGAAAGATGTTCCGTTATCACTATCCCTATGGTTGATTAGTGGGAGCGGTGTTGTATTAGTTTAGTATCTTAAGCCAAATTTTTGGTTTTGATGAGAACAGTTCCATGCGTAGTCTTTTATTTCCATATCGCTAACCCAAACATCGTCAATCACCTTCTTAATTAAGAATGGTGACACGTTTGCTAGTGTGTCTGAGCTGTTTTCCCGAGTCATAATTAAGTCTTTAAGCTCAGATGAAAGACACTTAAGTTTGATATTTTTATCAAAAATAATTGGTTGGCCCTGGAGGAGGCCAGAGCCACGATCCGGAGGATCACTGTTACTCATACCGATGTAAGTAAACTTTTTATAACGAAAGTAAGTGGTCCCTTTGCACATTTGAATCACTCACTGACGGACGAATTAAAGAACGACTGCAATCAGCGAAACTGAAAGACAATCTAAATAAATAAATACTTTTTGGTGGCATTATATTGCATTTTTTGTTTTTGCTTAATTGAACGATTAATACGCCTTCTGTTTAATGAATTTACTAAAGTCTTCTTCATTAATGGTTTTATTTTATTTTTTTAATGTCTACGTTCAACATGGCTACAGACAAAATATCATCAACCGTTTACAATTGAGCATGCAAAATTTAAACTACAGCTAAGAATTAACTAAGAGTTATTTCTATTGGAAAGAAGACAAGTAAAAAATTACTATTTTTCTGTCATTGAGGTTGACCACTGCAATCAAATGTATTAACGAAACCAGACCAAGTGCCTATTCCGCAGTGAACTGACAAATGTCAACAGTTGCTATACGACCAAACAAAACCAAGGATTGTATAATGTGTTAGAATTACTTCAAATGCTATAAAAATTTTACCAAACAACAACATTTCAAATTAGTTTAACGTCTCTAATAGTTTAGTTTTTAAGAGATTGATAGAGGTCGGAGGAGAAGCTAACGCATAATGAATGCTAAAAGATTTACATAAGACATAGAAGGGATCATGCTGTAAGTAAGAAGCCCTACACAAGGCGAGGCTAATAGGTATGTAATGGCTAGTAAATCGTAGCAGCTGAGATCAGTCTACTATGTACCTGGGTGAATTTTTATTCCAACTGGGTCTCCCCCATGTGAGATCAGTGTGTGGTCATTACGTACCAATTAATGGAAAGAAACAAAAAAAAGTAACAACAGCGCTTTATGATCAGCGCTCGGATGACGAGGCATCTATTTTATCATACTCAAGATTCACGTAGTTTTCAGTTCTTATGTCTTAGTACTTAGACTACTAGTACAATGTTTAAATGACGAGTATACGTGTTAGTTTCGTTGAGCAGTTCATAGAAGTTGTTTAATGTAATGAAGAAGTAGAAAAAATTAGTTTTAATAATTAATTATTTTAAAATTAGTTTACAAGATCAACTGGTCTTGTCTTTTTTAGACTTCGCCTGCAGTGTAATTATTTTTGCGGAAGTAAGCTGACATTGACGTTCATGTGTTGCGCTAACTTTGTTTAGCAAATCCGACTTCTTGTTATTTCCTCTGCTACTGTAAGAATGTTGATGTCGCGATGAAGTCGGCGTTTGTGATATACCATCCTGCTTTGATGATTATTCTTATGATTCGTGACTGCTGTCTTTTATTATAGCGAAAATTGATTTTTTGGATGTTCCCCATATTTGAGCACCGTATGTCCAAATAGGTCTGATTATGGCTTTGTATATCAAAAGCTTATTTTCTAGCGATAGATTAGATCTAGGGTTAAGGAGCGAATAAAGCTGTCAAGCCTTCAATTTTATTTGTTCACGCTTTTTCGGTGTATGGTGTTTCCAATTTAATTTGTCGTCTATGTAAAGTCCTAGATATTTCGCATAGTCTTCTGTTTTAACGTCGACTCCGTCAATCGTTAGACGGGGTGCTACTAATTTAGTTTTAGTTGTGTAGATAACATGTATTTTCTGGCTGTTATTTATTTTAATGTTCCATTTACCGAATCATTCCAGAGTGTCCAAATTCTGTTGCAGTATTGCAGTTGCTACTTCAGTGCTTTTGTGGGAACTTAGTAATATGGTCTCATCTGCAAATGTAGCTATCATTGATGATTTTTGTCTTGGTGTTGGTATATCTGCTGTGAAGATGAAGTCCTCTGTTGTATGGACCTAGTATGCTACCTTGTGAATCTCCTGTTCTAATATTTCTTAAAGTTTAATATTCTTCCGAAAACTTTACGAAGTAGTACCTATTAGTAATGAAACACTCTAGCATTTGTACAATATTGTGCGAAATATAGTATGTAGCTTGTAGATTAATCCATTGTGCCAAACCTTATCGAAGGCTTTCTCTACGTCTAGGAACACTCCAATACAGAATTTTTTGTAGTTGAGGTCGTGTAATATTTTGTGCGTAACACATTGGACTTGTTGTATAGTTGAGTGGTTTCTATGGAAGACTAATTGGTGATCTGGAAAAATGTGATTGCGTTCCAGGATAGGTAGCATTCTCATACGCAAAAGTTTTGGAATATTTTGGATAGCACGGTAAGTGTATAAATTACCGCAATTTGTGGAAGCTCTAATAGGAGTTTGTCGTTAATTTTGTCATAGCCAGTTAATTTGTTAGGCTTTACATCATGTTGAGTTATGACTACAATTTCGGAGGCCATAGTTTTTTTGAGTCGCAATGTTTGAGGTTCGTTAGCCGAGTTAGAATTTAGGACGTCTAAGTTCTGTTGCACGTCAGCAAAGACTTTCTCATAATAATCTGCTAAAACCGATGCTTTATCTAGATTAGTTGTTGCTGGTGTTGATCCATTGTCCTTTTTTATTGGAGTACTCTGTATATTTTGTCGGTGTTATGTTTTGAAGGTAACTTGTGACTTATTTGTTTTTAAGGTATTGCAAATATTTTCTAATATCTTTTGTTGCCCTGTTTTATTTCTTTTTGGCCTCGGGGGACCTAGTGTACATCCAGTACTTTTTTAATTTACGCTTTTCACGTATTAAATTTCTAAGAAAAGGTGGTATGTGAATGTGCACTGTTGGTTGAGGTGGGTTATTCGGGGTTGCTTATATCGCTGCTTTTTGAATAGTGTCGTTGAGAATTACTATAGCAGATTCTATGTGCTCTGGTGCTTTTAGAGGAATGGTTATGGATAGGTACAAATTCATATAGTCTCTAACGGTATCTCAGTCAGTTCGGGTATTATGTAAGGAATTATTTTTGTTCGAATCCACCGGAAACGTTTTGAGTTCTAAGACTATACCTGTGTTATCTGACGAGAGATTCAGACTTGGTTTAATTACGAATTTACTTAAATCTATATTTTTTACTATATAGAAGTCTAAAAGATCTGCCATTTTATTGATGTATGTTGGACTGACATACTCACCTGTACTTATATGGTTTATCTTTGCAGAGTGTAGTGCATCCAACAGGTTTATGCCTCTCTTGTTTGAAGTTCGGAATGACCATTCTGTGTGTTTCGCGTAAAAGTCTCCAGTAGCAAGACGTCGTTGTCCTAGTGTATTTATGAAGTCTAGGTATTGTGACTGGGTAATGTTGAACTTGGGAGTGCAGTAGATGGCTAATACAGTGATCGGGCCAGCTCCACTGTAATTTTTTTTTTTTTTTTTTTTTTTACATTGACATAGTAGGTACGCAATGACCACACACTGATCTCACATGGGGCAGGCCCAAGTGGCATCAAAATTCACCCAATCATATAGACTGGGCTCAGCTGGTGTTAATTGCTAAGTTCTTTGGTGAACATGCGATACCAAAGCTAATGTCTTCGTGTTAAATATTTGGCTACAGATAAAAACATCATCAGCCTCTAATAAACATGCAATATTAAACTAAATCTAAGACTTAATTTAGAATTCAATACCTAAAATGATATAGACAATTCAAACAAAAATTTAGATTACAAGTTTAGAAAGTAAGTTATGCGTTAATTCAATTAAGCCAATAATGTAGAGGTGGAAATTTCAGAGTTTAGAAAATCACGGCCAAGCAATAATGACAGAACTGATAGAAAAACTTCTAAGATAAAATGAAGAAAGTTTACACTTTAGCCTAGTCTTCTAATACTTTGAAAATGTAGTGGAAGAAGCAGAAGATGAAACTGAAGCAGTGACTGGTAAGGTTACCTGCGAAAGCCTAGTTTTTTTCTTAGGAATAAACTCATGGACCACCATATGTGCAGGCCAGAAATTAGAGCCACAAATGACAGAAAATACTTCAATACCAACTGAAAGCTTGAAAGAAGAGCCTTCTCTAGGGCTAGAAAAATTAAACTTATGAATATTAATATTCGCAGTGTTGCATGCTTTTGATGATATATAGCGTGCAACGTCGTCACAGGTTGTCTCCTTATCCAACCTGGAAATAAAAATATATTTACGAGGATCCAGCACCTTCAAAATACATGGCACTGGAGTAGAGGCAGTATTGGACTGTGAAGAACTCTTAGGGGGTGACAAAGTACGGGAGGAGTTAGAGACTTTAGTAGAAGATGAAGCAGAAGTTACAGTAGTAGGACAGGGAGTAGAGCAAGATGAACAATTAGTGGAGGGAAAGTTGAAAGCGACAGATGAAGTGGTAGTAGAGGGGATATTGGTAGAAGGAGCTACTGGAATTGGAGCGGGATGGGATGATTGGTTAGATATTGAAGAAAGTACAGAAGAATAAGTGAGTAAAGGTTGGGAAGAAGGGGAACAAGTTGGAGAAGTTGAAGCTGAAGTCACAGTAGTAAGACATGGAACAGAGGAAGTCGAACAAGTAGTGGAGGGAAAGTTAAAGGCGATAGATGAAGAAGTAGTAGATGGGATAGTGGTTGACGGAGCTACCGGAATTTGAGCGGGATGGGACTATGGGGTGGATATGGAAGAAAGTACAGAAGAGTGACTGGGTAAAGGTTGGGAAGAACAAGTTGGAGAAGTTGAAGTTGAAGTCACAGAAGTAGGACAAGGAATCGAGGAAGACGAACAAGTAGTGGATGGAAAGTTCAAAGCGACAGATGAAGAAATAGTAGAACAAGTTAGAGGGGATTGTGAAGAAGGGGGTTGAGGAGACGAAAAAGAAATAAGTGGCGCTGTGGTAGGCTGAAGATTATGAGGGGATAATGGCGGCAGTTGTACTGCATTAGTCGTTGGAGTCAAGTCGAAAGAGTACTCCAAAAACATTTTTGACCCAGCATCAAACTCTGAGGCTAGCTCAGTGAATAGTTTCTTAAGTTTTTGGTATTTAATTCGCATACGGTGGTACATCAATGAGAAGTCCCCCTGGCGATTGAAGCAGGTAGGGCACGACCACCTGATGCCACCACATGCAGGTTTAGCCGTACCGTAAAGTCGGTCATAGTCGCGACCAGTCAACCCAGCACAATTAAGGTGGGCGATGTTATCGCACATCCACCAAGAGACACCTCTAAGCTTATCAGTATTAAAGTTGTCCTTGTTGGTGCAAGCCCGAATACAGCAATTCATTTTGCGCGAAGTATAGATACAAGATATTAAATAAAATAAAAGCAAAATAAGATAAATAAGATAGGAAAAAAAATGAATAAATAAAATAAAAATAAGTGAAAAAGAACTAAATAAAGAATAATTATAATAATAATAATAAAATTAAAAAAAAAATTAAAAATTAAAAAAAAAATTTAATTAAAAAAATAAAAGATAAAAAAAAATTTAAGTAAGCAAAAATAAAATTAATAAATAAAATAATAACAATAAAATAAACTTGAGTGAAAAATTTTTTTTTTTTAATTTTTTTTTTATAAATTTGGTTGTTAATATCAACACACTGTGCAAAAAAAGCAGAACGACTTAAGTCCGAATTTTGACGCTCTCAGCTAGACAGAGATAGAATTGCAAAGAGAAAAGTAAGGTGAATAATAATCTATTCCCAGAGAAAAAAGAGGAAATACAGTTATTTAAAAATAATAACTACTGTATAGACAGCAAGAAGGAAACAGAAAAAGACTAAAATAGCAAAAACTATTTTAAAGGGAGAGCAAAGCAGGAAAAAAAGAGATTGAACTCAATACACAGGAAAGGCAAATTTAAGCGTTGTACTTGCCAAAAATAATTAAACATTGATAAATACAAAATTTATACGGGTGAAATGAGCCATACACCACAAATAAATTCACTTATAAATTCACTTAACACCGGAAAGAAAAATAAATATTAGTAACGATAAACGACAATAGACAAATTAATTGCCAAATGCTAATCAAAATCAAAATGCGGAGCAGAATCAAAACACGTCTGTTAAGCACAAGCTACTAACTACTTCCTGAACCGTTTTGAACCGTTGTTGCTTGGATGTGGTCCTTTGGAATGGGAGCAGTATTTGTTATGTTATGTTTGATGTGATGCTTAATAATTATGGCAGTGCGGCCGTGTCCTGTGCCATCTAGGTAGTTTGCTTTGTGTATAGTGTATCCATGAATATGTAAGTGTTTTTCGCTTGTACAGTGGGATTCTGTCATTAATGGTATATCAATGTTATTTTTTATATATATTTTTTTTAAATATTTTGTTTATTAAGCACCAAACCGGGCGCAATGTGCCTTATAATGTGCTTTGCATCTATGTCATAACTTATCGCGTGGTTTCAACAATTATTTCCAACTATTACAAACCTATACATTAATTATTTGTCAGGTATAGGATTATTTAAATTTAATTTCAGAGATAAGGTGAGCGTCTTCACCGTATAAGCCGAGTCGTGCTCCTTTCCAAGAGCTCGCGATAGTGAACACTTTTGGGGCGCTGAATGGGTGAGACTTCAGCCAGGGGTCTGGCTAAGCCGTTTGAGTGTGCGAATAGTCGGTCGTCGTATAGGCTGGTTTGTAGGAGGATCTGATTCTCGACAACAGGTATGTCCAAGTCCCTGTGCTGTGCTGAGTTTTTGACGTACCAGGGAGAACCAGTCCTTAATCGCAGAGTCTTGTTTTGCAGGGCTTGCACTCTTTTCTTCTGAGATTTTGCTGCGATTCCCCAGATCTCTATGCCGTATCTCCATTTAAAGATAGTTATTTGTACGTATACTGGCTGTTTGCTAGAGAGGGACCGGGAGCTTTTTTATATTTAACAGCCAGTGTAACCTAGTGATCTTGCTGTGACAAGAGTGTACTACAGAAGAGATGTGTTTGCTAAATGTGAGCTTCTGGTCAAGGATTAGACCCAAGTAGTGTACTGTGTTGGTTTTTGGGGACTATGTCGGCGCAGAGATACTCAGACGGTGGAGAGCTTCTTCTCAATGTAAAGCAGACGTTGGTGCATTTTGAGCTATTTATTTTGATATTCCATCGTTTTGCCCATGTCTCTAAATAATGGGAGTATTCTGGAATTCCGTCAGCGGCTTTGTACTCACAGTGGGAGGAGTGAAGGACACCCAAGTCGTCAGCGTATGGGGCTGCCAACATCTTATTGACATCGATGCTCATCTCGTCAGCGTGAGGAACTGGGATATCCGCACAAAATAGAGAGAAGGGAATTGGGCCAAGCACGCTGCCCTGTAGTACTCCCGCCATGAACGGATGTGCGGCTGATATCCCGCTTCGGGTGTTAACGCAAAAAATGCGTCTCTTTAGGTAGGACTGGATGTGGCCAAAGTAGGGTGATGGTAGGGCGGACTTCACCTTTGCTAGAAGCCAAAGGTGCCATACTCGCTCGAATGCCTGCTCGAAGTCGATAAAACCAGCATTACAAAACTGTTTTGCGTCAAACGCCGGAAGAATATAGTTTACGGGTCTGTGCAGTTGTTCAATAGTGCTATGGCCCGCGCGGAAACCAAACTGATGTTCGGGGATGAGTCCGCGGGACTCCACGATAAATAACAACCTGATAGTAAGCAGTCGTTCCCAAACATTTGAGATCGAAGACAGGAGACTGATCGACCTGTAGGAAGCGGGATCGCTTTCTGGCTTACCAGGCTTATCCACGCAGTAGGGAAATACTGTACTCTTAGAATCGCGTTGAAGATCATCGCGGGTAACAGGAATGCGTTCTCAGGAAGGCACTTCAAAATTCTGTTATATATCTTGTCGTGACCGTTAGATTTTTCGTCCTCGAGGCTCCTTATTGAACTTTCAACTTCTGCCACAGTGAAAGGGGGATACGGGGGTCCATCTGCAGCGGGGATCTTCTCAGCCGTCTCGCCGTCCTAACTCCTCCCATTCTGCGTCGTTTTAGAAGGCGCCTTGTTAGTAACTATTGTACAAATTAATATTTAGGACAAGTGGGTGAATTTTAACTTTACAATCAGTTTGTAAAGTAGTGTTGTGACTGGAATTTAACAATACATGTATTTTGACAATAAATAAACAACAATTAAAGATATCACCAATTAACAATGAGTAAGTAATGTAATGAAGTAATATGTGTTATGTGAGGTCCACTGGTCTCAGCCTTTTTAGCCGTTCGTTAAGTGTATGTACTTATGCTGATAAGGCTCAATCTCATCATGCTTTATGCAATGCTTAATGATAATGGCTGTTCCACCGTGCGCTGTGCCATCGTGGTGGTATATACTTTGTACCCTCTAACTTATATAAAGTGTTTGTTTGTGCAATGTGTCTCCGAGATTAGGGATGTGTCAACGCGGTTGTCATGAAGAAGTATGTGTAGTTCGTCAATATAGTTTTTCAGTCCGTTTATAATCCTTAATTTAGTTTCCATTGGAAATCATTCCAATGGAAATCTTTTTATTTTCAATATCTTGTATATCTCACAACCTTTGTAGTTGGCAGTGTGTGCAGCACCGCACAATGCACATTTTATTTGACCGTTGGCTTAAATTTTGCAGTCGATTGTTTTGTGTTTACCGGCGCATTTGACGCAGATCGGATCTCTGTTGCAAACATTTCTCGTGTGGCCGTATTTTTTACAATTTGAGCATTGCGATATTATGCGTTTATAATGTGGGGGCTCAAAAATGATTTTTGTGCAGAGAAGTGTGGTTATGTTAAAAATATCTATGTTGTTTTTTTTGTTTTTCAATTCAATGAAGAATAATGGAAGCGGTTTGTTCATGACTTTATGTTGTACATTGTGGATGTTTATGACTTCATGGCCTAGGTCGAGAAGTTCATTTAATTCATTAATGTAAGTGGCGTGGTACATATTCCTGAGCACTACTTTAAATCCACGTTCTTTCTTCGGTTTGAACGTGTAGTATTTCGTTCTGTGCTCTTGCAGCATTTTAATAACTGTAGAGTAACTGGTAGAATATTTTGTTTGTATTCGCATCTCGTTATTCTGCAGCGTTTTTAAAATTTAATTATGTTTAATTACGTTTTTAGAGAATTGCTAAAAACACTAATTTGTTCGACGTCGTGAACATATATTGGTGGTGGTTTAACTGATATATTTGATATTTTTTTATGCTGGCAAATTTGTTGCATCGGAAACACTTTCCGCACCACTGTTCGCTTGATTGTCATCGTCTTGAGAGAGGAAGCGAACCTGTTGGTTGTGATTGTTGTGCTTAGCCAGTATTGTTGCAGTATTGTTTGCGTTCCGTTACATTATTTGTTTCTCTTGTTTTTGCTTGTGTTGTTTTGTTTAGCACTCTTATTGGGAGATTGTTTGCTCCTATTTCTCTTTAGGCTGGACTCTTGAGTTTTGGCGTTGTTTATGGTTTGTGTATCGTATTGCTTACTTGATGTTGTTATTGTTGTACTCACTGTGGATATAGAGGAGACAGATGATACAGCTGATCGTGTTGCCATGGTGGTTGTTATAGTTTTTGTTGCTGTTGTTGTGAACACTCCAACAGAAGCCAGAGCGAGCGTTGTTGTAGTTGTTGTTGGTGGAAAAGAGGAGAGCGGCGTCCTTGGTGAAGCACAGTGTGCACTCCACGGAAGAGACTGCATTTTACCTGTGGCCATAGAGCACTTGATTGTTAGTTATGCGGTAGAGCGAGAGGTTGCCTTTGTTTGTAATGATGATGCGTTTTCACTTTGTGGGTGTGAAATTGTTTGCTGTATTGCAGGAGAGTATGAACGCCCTCTCTCGAAATTAGTGGGAAGTGAAGCTTGGTTAAATTCTCTGTTGTTGTTGTTGTTGATGCTCTTGTTTGAACTTTTGGATGATGTGATAAGCTATGCGTTGTTGTTTTTTGTGCTAATAGCTGATTGAACGTGGGATACCCTCATGCTGCGTGCTGCGCGCAGTCGGGGGACTTCATTCAACGGGCATTCCTGAGTCAAGAACAGCCTTGACTCTTTGTTTTACTAGTTTTTGATTTACTTTTCGTTTAGATGTCAAGATGTTCATCACTTTATTCAAGTGTTGGGTTATTTGTTTCATCATATCTTTCCACTAGTTCATTATCGGCTTCGTTTTCTTGGTTTATATTAGGTTCATTTTTTCTGCGCTTTGGGTTGTTTTGACGAGTTCTTTTCTTTCTCTAGTCCCTCTTTTTGTTTGTTTGTTTGATTCTTGATACGCTGTCGATTGATAATTTTTTAGCGCTTTTCTCCTTGAAAGAAGGGAAACGTTGACCACCAAGTGTCTTATACACTTCGCAGTTATACACTTATACACTTTTGCAGTCAATGGCTTTGTGCTTAATTGCGAACATAAGACATATGGGGCCCCTTGTACAAAAGTTCCTCGTATAGCCATACTTTTGTTTAGTTTGAGAAAAAGAATTCCATTTTGAAATTCTTGAAGTTCTACTGCGCGTATTGGGTCATCAATCTGGCATGCAGATCTAATGAAATCGATCGTTTCCTGTTAATCAACCGAAGAGCAGAAATTGATTGGAGTGAAGGTGTTTCAAGGTGATTGTCGAACTCTTGTCTTCGCTGGTCCTGCACCAGGTACCACTAGCTATTTAAAGAGGCACTTTTCTATTGTTGGTGTTTAAGGTATCTTGCGCGCTCCATAAATTGTGTTCAAGGAAATATAAAGTTGCCTTGTTTTTTGCCTTGGCAATGACTGCCGTCAGTTTCTTCGTTGCTCTACTCAACACCAAGAGACACAACCTAGGATTTATGCTGAGGTGCCAAACTTCTCGCAGTCTTCTCTTCTTTCAGGAGACCAGAGATGGAGTTTGCATTTAATGTGCTGTGTTACCAGGGATGACGAAATAGAGTAGGTTGCCGCTTCATTGATGTTCAATGTCAGGTGTTCTAATGCTGATTCAATAACGGCAGCAAAGTTGAGCTGAGTATCTGAGTCAATTGTGTGTTCAAGGCAGGTATGATATAGATTTTAGTTGGTGCTTCTTCTAAAGACTTAAACAGGCCTGGGTACAACATCAATGACATATCTATGTTGACTAATACGGCTGAGTGATCAGAGCAGAGGTCATGAAAAGGTGCAGTAGAGATTTTGTTGGGATCAATGCCTTTACTGAGAGCAATATCCAATAGATCTGGGATCTTTTCCGGGTCTGTGGGCCAGTATGTTGGTTCACCTGTGGAGTGACTAGTGAGTTGCGTGGTATGCATACAATTATACAAAGCAACTCCTCTTGGATTGCAAAGGTCTGGAACCCCACCCAGTGTGCTTCGCATTAAAATCACCACATGCTATAAATCTCTGGCCCAGTCTACCAAAGACTTGCTGGAATATCGATTGCAAAACCTTGTACCTAGGAGGTGTATAAACTGCTGCTAAAGTAATGTCTCCTGGAGGGCTTTATACATTGACTACTGAAGCTTGGAACCAGTCAAGACTGATCGAACTTGTTCAGAAAATGTTAAAGTTGATTTAATTAGAATTGCTGCACCACCACGAGCTCTACCACTTGGATGGTTTGCAGTGATAAGATCGTACCCCTGTATTTTAAAGTAGGATAAGGAATTTAGATGGGATTCAGAAACAAGTAGAACGTCAATATTATTAGTTTTGAGAAAGTGTTCAACAATTGGCCTATACTTGCATATGCCATTAGCATTCCATGTAGTCATCCTGAGATTTACTTGCATGATTTAGACAAGACCTTGGAGATAATCTGGGTGAACTGGTCAGTAAGCTCGTTTAATATTTCTTGAATCATCAGCTCTACACGTTTCAGGATTCTCTCTTCACTATTCGTTGCATTACTAGCCGTATTTGGGTTCTCAAGAGGAATCTCTGGCTGGGAAGTTACGTTACCCCTAGTTACGTGGAGCGGCTTCTGGAGTGCCAGACCGACTTGACTTGTTGCTGTACTGAAAGTGCCGATGGGTGGTATTGAGATACTGGCTTTTTCCTCCCAGCATTAATTCTGTGAACAGTAGCCTAATATACCCTACATCCTTTATAGAAAGCCGTGTGGTTTTCATTGCAATGGACTCAGGTTTTACGGTCTTCCCTTGTTTTCATGCATTCGATTGATTTGTGGCCTTCGCCACATTTCACACACCCGTATGGCTTGTTTGCAGAAACGTTGAGTGTGCCCGAATTCTTGGCAGCGATGACATTGTACTAAGTCGTCAAATTTTCTAGGAGGCTCTATATTAACCATAGCATTACAAAGTTTCTTGACTTCGAACACTTTTTTGTTGTTGGTGCTGGCTCAAGATCAACAAAGAATATCGACATAGGAGCTGTGGAAATGCGGGACTTACCGTTGGCGGTCTCACTTCGTAACCCAGTTCGTGGAGATTCCTAATGATGTATTGAATTTTTTTTATTTTTATAATTAGACTAAGATAATACTACCGATGGTTTTTTCAATCATTTCTCTCATGGTTTCAATGTCTTCCACCAAGGGAATGAACATTGGAGAGGGTTTGAATTTTTTTGGCACCTGTTCCATAGGGGATGGTCCCTGAGGGTTTTCTGGAGTATCCTGGGTTTCCAAAGCTCCAAGAATCTCGAAGCGATTTCCACTGAGAATGTTGTTTGACATATTCGGGTCATCTGGCCATACGACGTTACTTGACTGTTCAGCCTAAATGGGTTCGTAATCATCGGCTGTTAATGTTTTTTCATACAATGAAGACGAAGGCAAAGAATTTGGTATTTCGGGCGAGCGCGCCTTTCTTTTGGAAGCAGATACAGTTATCCACTTATCGCGTGCCTGCCAGGAGACACTTTTACTGACGCCAATGTTTGTGTCACACATAGTGACGTCAACGACGGCGAACGACGAAAATGATAATAGGTTTTTAAAATAACGATTGAGTAAAAAAAAGAACGGAGAAAAACAAATTTGTCAACGAGTAGACACGAAGTACAAAAACGACACTGCTACGAAAATATTGTTGTTGTAGATGTACCTCACTAAACCGATAAAAATATGCGCACTTGCGACTGAACTCAACGAGCCCTCGAATTGAGTGCGTTTAAAGCGGAAAATATGCCTTCCAAAAGTCGAATGTCTCCATAACTCGCACTTTTGTTATGCAGTATGGTGTTTTTATTATAATTAAATATTTTAATTTTACTGTTATTGGAGAACAATTTAAATTAAATTTACGTAACGACTTAGTGAAGCTAAGTGTAATTATGCATTACGGTTATTCAACATTTGGAAGTTTGACTGAATAAGAACTGTTAATAGAAACGAACACCGCAAAGTTCGAGTCTCGATCGCGAAAACCAAATTACGTCATCCTTACTTTGTGTTGTGTTCTTTCATCTCCTTTCCTTGTGATCGGCAAAGAAGAAAAAAACAAATGGTCTAGACTTTGTTGTTGCGTGAGTGCACGCAAATTTATTTCCTGTTCTTTTTCATATACGCGATAACGCTGTTTTGATCTTATTTCTCAATCTATCACTTGGACGTTAGCTGTCTTTTTTCCCGTATTATCGGCAAATAAGAAAAACAAAGAAATGGTCTACGCTACTGGTTCATTTTGGTTCCCACCTTATAATCGCTGACCCAAGGCAATTTTCGATTGTTATACCAAAGATATCTCAGGTCAAGTCCCGAACTCATGCTTTGTTGTTGCGTTCAAGGTAAATTGTTCTTCTTTTCTTATATTCGGCAAATAAGTATAAAATAAATGTCACACGTTTTGTTGTCTCTCCTCATATTCGCAGTAGGGCGGCTGTTTTGATTTCGCTTTTTCTGCTTTGGGAGAATTGTAAACTCTATATATATATATGTAATGGTCTTTGGTAACTAGCTGAAGTTGTCATTTGGTGTGTCATTGCGATATTGTTGAAAAGATGTGCATTGGTTCAAAATATGGTGTATGTTCATAGAAATGTTTGAATTGCAGCAAGTGCACTGATTGATTTTAATAATATAATATAGTATAATATAGTAATAATAATAAGATAATCTTGTGTGGCCCAGACGTACCCTTATTAATTTGCATTAGGTGAGTATAGGTAAATCATTGATTTGTTTGTTATTTAGGAAGTCACCGTTATTCTGTTTGTTGCCATTGATGTTTTATACCAATTTGATGTATTTTGAGATAGATCTGATTTTTTATTTGTAAATAATTTTTTTAAGAATCTATTACATCTGTACGGTTTATATTTGCTGATGTTATTAGGGTTGCTCTAGTCGCGTTTTTAGCCGCTTGATCTGCGAATTCATTCCCTTTAATGCCAACATGGCATGGTTTTTTAATATAGACTTCTGAATTTTTTGGATAACATGCATAATTTTGCAAATTTGATATCACGTCCAAAGCTGAAAAGGAGTCGGAACATAAGCAGACTTTACCTTTTTCCTTCGCTGCTAATTGTATGGCTTCCACAATAGCTATAATTTAAATTTTTCCCAAAACAGTCTGGTAAGACAGATGGTTTGAGAACTGTGCCATCAGTAATTACGGCACTACATTGAACACATTATGATTCTGTAATCCGCCCATGTAAATAAATGCGTAGTCTTTCATTTTTTATTTTTGGCTAAAAATTGTTGAGCTGAAAATTTTTGTTATTAGTAAGATTTGTTATAATGACAGAGACGAGGCCTGTGTATTGTATTTGTCTTAAGATGCCAGGAATCTCTAGCTGTTTGCAAAGAGCAATTGATCTATAGGGTATTACATGAATTCGCTATTGTGTTCAATGTGTGTTATATACGATTCAAAGTACTGGTTATTTATTGTTATGGATCGAAAAGCTCCAGCGACATTCTAATAGCTGTATTGAGAAGAGTTTTGATTGGTTTCAATTAAATTCTCTGCTTGCTAAGCAAGCTAAGGACTTAGTCAAGGAATTTTGTATATATTATTTTGTATATTTTTTATATAGGGTTATCATTTATATTTTGAATTAATAGTTAATCCCAGTATCTTTAGTTCGTTGACGTTTGGTATATCTGTGGTGGGAGCAGAGACGTCACATCTACAGTTTAATTTCCTACATATATGTAGGCATCTGAGTAGTCGCACCATTTTTAATGTCCGTAAATAATGTGTCACAATTTATAGTGGCATTTCTTAATTTTTCTGGATGTCATGACGTGTTTGATGTTTGATGACAGCCGTCTTAGGATCCAGCTAAGGTAAGATGGCAAAAAAAAACCTTGGTGTTTGAGGTTTGTGCGTAGGGCCTTTAGTTTTAGGTTTAGCTTTTTTTTTTCTGAGTTCGTCTAAAAAAAAACCTGAAGGGACATTTTGCTAAACTAATCAGTTCGTTTTTCAAAAGCTTGCTAGTCAGAAGATTTTGTTATAAATGTTGAAGTAAATTTTTGTATGTCTGCCTATGGGATTGAACATGTTAATAATGATTGCAGAATGATCACTGTTGGCGCTAATTTTCTATTCCCAATTTAGTTATAGGTGAGGTGTGCAGAATGTAATATCAATATGTGTAAAGGTGCAGTGGGTTGAGAAGTAGATTGTCAGTATTTAAGATAATGAAATTATTGTTGATAAATTTGGTTACAATATTACCTCCACGATTGTTTCTTGAGGAACCCTAACAAGTGTTCCAACGGTTGAAGTCGCCGGTTATTAGTGTTGGTGTGTTTGTGGGACACAGTAGTTCTTCGAGTCGGATAGTGAGAATTTTTGGTGGTATGTATACAGCGATTATGATAAATGTTTTAATTGACTGAATTTCAAGACTGATTCCGTCGAAATTGTTTGCAAAGGCTATTTGGTTGTATTGCATGGATTTATGTATTAATATCGCAACTCCGTCAGTGGCATTGGATGGGTTTGTGCAGTTTAATTCTAAATTTACCGGAGTAGAAGAATTTTTTTAGATAAAGTAGAGTGAGCTTCTTGTAGGCAGATGATTTAAAGTTGTGATTTTTTATTAAAAGCTCATTGTAGATGTTCGTAGGTTCCATTGTTACTCAGTTAAGGCCATTGCAACAGAAAATATCTATATTAAGAAAAATGTGTTTAAAGTCAATTTGTTGATGTCGGGTGCCACCTCTTCAATTTTTTTCAATGAGCTTTTGTTTTTATTAAAGCAGTTTTGGTTTCTCACCGACTGAATGAGACCAAAGCAAGTGACGTGATCTACTCTCCTTTACCCAGTGGGAGACCAAGCCTGTGCCATTTTATATTATGTTTAAATATTGTCTATGTCTAAATCCAGATCTAAGTTAGGATTTTTTATTGTTTAAGATTGAACTTTAGTCTTGGATGTGGTTATTTTTTTACTTGGATTCAATGTTATATTTCTCTTACTTTTCCTAACAAATTCTTTAAGAATATTTATATCTTTGGTTTATTTGATGATGTTAATATCTGCTTAACTTCGTCAATTGAGTTAGCCAATTTGGCATCATCCGTTGGTAGGTCTTCGTAGGTTTTTTGTTGTCAGGTTGCGTGTTGTTGGGTTTGGGATATTGCGGCTGGCTGGTTCTTCTGTTCCTCCTGTTGCTGTTGATGTAGCTGTGGTTGTAGTTGTTGTTGTTGTTGTTGTTGTTATTGTATGTTTTTGATTTAAAGTAAAAGTTAAATCACAACTTGTTTCAAGTTGGCATGTGGCCAACAGGTAAAATGGGAATGTGAATGCCAAGGTGACGAAGAGGAAGAAAGTTATTAGCACAAAGCGGGATTTTAAAATGTAATAACACTTTTTATGTTCTTAAAAATATTTATGACAAATGCATTCTTGCAGGGGAAAATATTGAACAGCGCAACAAGACAACATTTTTGAAAAAATCAATGTTAATGTATACAAATAAACATGTGAAAAAAACAGTCTCAAAAACCATAAATTTAATGCACAGTGTAGTTGTCGCGTAAAATGTTAAATTTGGCGCATTACAAAATATTTTCTTTTACAATTTTAAAAGTATAATTGTAATACATAATTAAAATAGGTACAGAAATTGTCATATTTTTTGCAAATCAATTGTTAATTAAATTAAATTTGTAACACAAGCACTTTGTAACTTACCTCTGCCATTTCTTTTATTACAATTACCATGATTGAGCAGACTTGCTATTCACAATATATATAAAAATTCACAATGTTGGCAACACTCAGAGTTAACAGTTTACCACACTCAATTGTGTGTTAAGTTTACATTTGTTAAATTTTTTTTTTTTGTATGGACCTGCGTAATAAAAGTTGGATTCGTTCGACTGTGTTCGGGATAGTATTCTACTAGTAGTTTTTGCTACTTTTCGATTTTTTGCGATTTTTAGGTTACCATGTCGAACTATTTTTGCAGTTTGACACAGCAAAAGAGTATCTACCAAGAAATTTTTGGCGATTGAAAATCATGTCTTTTCAAATATTATTGATGTAATAAAGTATAGCAATGAACAGAAGCAAAAAATTCAAAAACAACTAAGAAGCTTTGCCAGTAAATTGGTATATAAGTGGAAAGATAGTAACAGGATCGTGGCATTGTTTGAAGAGCGAAACAATGAGTGGTTAGAAGGAAATCTGATTTTCCCTGAACCAACATTTAATCGACGTCCAGTTAAGCCTTCTTCGGAGTGCACAAGTAAAAGACTCAAATAAAAAAAGCTTAATTTATCATTGGTAAAGCCTCGCAGGAAGAGCTAATGCTCGCAACACGCGTTAGTCTTTATAACGCTGGGAAAAGTAGCGTTTCCCAGGTTTTTTCAAAGATTCAGATAAAATTTCAAGAATGCTTAAAGTTAGTGACTTTGGTACGAAAGCTCCTATTCCCTTTACAACTGAGGAAGATGGAAGCTACAAAAAGCATTCTTATAAAATAAAGTAAAATGGTGCCAAAGAACGAAATGCAAACATTTACCCGAGCTTCGATATTTTAGTCAAAACCAAAAAGGAATGTTATCCCAGTGGCATTAACGTAATTGAATGTTTAACTGAAGCAAATTTACAATGTCTCGTTGACCATACTGTTAAACGTATAATAGAGAGTTTTCCATCTTATGAGAGCGACTGTAATAACAATGTTTGCATAAAAGCAATATATAAATGGAGTTGTGATGGTACCGGCCACTCTACATAGTGGCAACGTTTTAGTGTTCCCGAAACTGGAACAATTACAACAATAAACATATATTTGCTATATGTATAGTGCCCTTACAAATACAAAAAGAATCTAAAACACTATGGTTAAATCCTTCCTCAACCTTTCCTTTTGCAGACCCATTAAAATAATTTTTGAAAAGGAATCTGCAGATGATTAGGTTAAACGACTTCTTCCGTAATAGATCCTTTTAATACACAATACTATATCCCCACTCATTATTTAAGTTCTTTTGTTAATTTTTGTATATACAATTTAATTGAAGTTGTTCTAGTAATAACGGAAAAATTAAATATAAAGGAAAAAGAAAAAAAAATTGGTTTACACATTATTTTTCTTTTCCACTGAAGGTAGTAGAAAACTAGTTAATAATTATTTTAAATAGTAAAAAAAAAATAAATAAAGAAAAAAAATAAAATAAAATTACTAGAGCTTTTTCTACTGCTTCTATTAAATCATCTCGATGATATGTGGACAATTTTGCGCTTACAGTAGTAAGTTACACTTTTTCGAATAGAATCTTCCATTCGCTTTATTGTCCAGAACAGTTTCCTCATTCATTCCATATTCTTTTGCTACGGATGTTAAGTCTTGTCCAGATTTAAGTTTGTCTAAAATTTCAATTTTTTTTTTCATTCTCATTGTTCTCATTTATTGTGTCTCAACCATTTCACAAGCAAATGCTGGAATACGTCAGTAAAATAATTTCCGTCGCCTGTTATGACATTCCCTAATCTGTAAGGCAACGTACAGATTTTGCGTTTGATGAAATCCTGGTCTTTCAGGCAATCTATTCGATCACCCAATTTTCGACTTTTTCGTAAGAATGGGCAGTACATACTGCATCAAACGAAGCAAATGGTAAAATCAAGGGGCTAGATGTTCTGAATAGGTGGACTGGGGTAAACTCCCCAATCGACGAGTTGTTGTCTATATCGCTCAGCAGTAATCGTTCGACCAGGTTTTGGAAGCTTAAAACACAGGACCTCTTTTGATCCCGTTCTTTACATGGATGTTCAGTTTTCCTGCGATGTTGGGGTAGATTAATCCAAGATATGTTGCTTTTATGATTGACAAAATAAATCCATTTCTCATTGCCAGTGACGCTTTTAACACATGTGCAGCCTTTAACCACCTACACAAAAGGAAGTTAACGCCATTGTATTCCTACATTGTTCCGGCTTCTTATTCAACAGTAGATAAAAGCGTCATTTTAAGTAATGTTTTCACAATTCTATACCTTAACAATTTATTCCAATTAACATATTTCAGTTAACTTGTACACCAGATTACGATTATTATTATTATTTTTTGTTATTTCAGTTGTCATGTGGAAATGACAAATCAGATAAAACACAGCATGCCATACTCTTCAGCAGGCATAGGCTTCATAAAGGGATTGTGCAATGATTAAAGTTCTTGGAAATACAGTTAAACAAGCTCCACTTCCTAGTATTACGTCAAAGAGGAGGCAACTTTGCTCTATTGAGGAAGCTTGGAATTTACCAATATCATTGGAAATGAATTCTCGGCAGCAGCAACAACAACAAAGGCAGCAAGTCTATCAACTACAATATGGAAAAAATTTTCAGGTACTATTTTAATATAATCATTATTAAATTTTTTATGTATACATTAAGAAGAGGTTCATTATATTAATCTTACTTAATGAAAAAAGGAAAAAAAAATTAAAAAAAAGAAGGAAGGACAATGGTGGAATTTTGCAACGACTAACTAGTATATAAATGGTATATATAGAAAACTATATTTTTATATTTCTTTGTGTATTAAGGGCCAAATATTTGTTTATATTTTTATTTTAACTTTTGTTTAGCACTTAAGTCTACTTAGACTACTAGTACATTGTTTAAATGTCGAATATGGGTGTATTTAGCTTCTATGAGCAGTTCATAGAAGTTATATAATTTAGTGACGAAGTAGAAGGTAGTTTTAATAATTAATTATTTTAAGTTAGTTTACCAGATCAATTGCTCTTGTCCTTTTTAGACGTCGCCTACACTGTAATTCTTTTTGCGGAAGTAAGCTGACATTGACGTTCATGTGATGCGCTAACTTTGTTGGATAAATCCGACTTCTTCTAGTTATTTCCTCTGCTACTCTAGGAATGTTGGGGTCGCGGTGTAAGTCGGCGTTTGTTATGCATCCTGCTTTGGCGATTATTCTTAATATTCGTGACTGCTGTCTTTATAGCGATTAAAGCGACATTTGATTTTTTGGATGTTCCCCATATTTGCGCACCGTATGTCCAAATGGGTTTGATTATTGCTTTGTATATCAAAAGCTTATTTTCTAGCGATAGATTTGATTTAGGGTTAAGAAGCCAATAAAGTTGTCTAGTCTTCAATTTTATTTGTTCAGGCCTTTTCTGTATATGTTGTTTCCAATTTAATTTGTTGTCTATATAAAGTCCTAGGTATTTCGCATAGTCTTCTGTTTTAACGTCGACTCCGTCAATCGTTAGACGGGGTGCTACTAATTTAGTTTTAGTTGTGTAGATAACATGTATTTTCTGGCTGTTATTTACTTTAATGTTCCATTTACCGAATCATTCCAGAGTGTCCAAATTCTGTTGCAGTATTGCAGTTGCTACTTCAATGTTTTTGTGGAAACTTAGTAATATTATGTCGTCTGCAAATGTAGCTATCATTGATGATTTTTGTCTTGGTGTTGGTATATCTGCTGTGAAGATGAAGTCCTCTGTTGTATGGACCTAGTATGCTACCTTGCGGAACTCCTGTTCTAATATTTCTTAAAGTTTAATATTCTTCCGAAAACTTTACGAAGAAGTACCTATTAGTAATGAAACACTCTAGCATTTGTACAATATTTAGCGAAATATAGTATGTAGCTTGTAGATTAATCCATTGTGCCATACCTTATCGAAGGTACGTCTAGGAACACTCCAATACAGAACTTTTTGTAGTTGAGGTCGTGTAATATTTTGTGCGTAACACATTGGACTTGTTGTATGATTGAGTGGTTTTTATGGAAAACTAATTGGTGATATAGAAAAATGTGGCTACGTTCCAGGATAGGTAGCATTCCCATACGCAAGAGTTTTCGAATATTTTGGATAGCACGGTAAGTATTCAAACCACCGCAATTTGTGGAAGTTCTAATAGGAGTTTGTCGTTGATTTTGTCATAGCCAGTTAATTTGTTAGGCTTTACATCATGTTGAGTTATGACTACAATTTCGGAGGCCGTAGTTTTTTTGAGTCGTAATGTTTGAGGTTCGTTAGCCGAGTTAGAGTTTAGGACGTCTAAGTTCTGTTGCACGTCAGCAAAGACTTTCTCATAATAATCTGCTAAAACCGATGCTTTATCTAGATTAGTTGTTGCTGGTGTTGATCCATTGTCCTTTGTTATTGGAGTACTCTGTATATTTTGTCGGTGTTATGTTTTGAAGGTAACTTGTGACTTATTTGTTTTTAAGGTATTGCAAATATTTTCTAATATCTTTTGTTGCCCTGTTTTATTTCTTTTTGGCCTCGGGGGACCTAGTGTACATCCAGTACTTTTTTAATTTACGCTTTTCACGTATTAAATTTCTAAGAAAAGGTGGTATGTGAATGTGCACTGTTGGTTGAGGTGGGTTATTCGGTGTTGCTTATATCGCTGCTTTTTGAATAGTGTCGTTGAGAATTACTATAGCAGATTCTATGTGCTCTGGTGCTTTTAGAGGAATGGTTATGGATAGGTATAAATTCATATAGTCTCTAACGGTATCTCAGTCAGTTCGGGTATTATGTAAGGAATTATATTTGTTCGAATCCACTGGAAACTTTTTGAGTTCTAAGACTATACCTGTGTTATCTGACGAGAGATTCAGACTTGGTTTAATTACGAATTTACTTAAATCTATATTTTTTACTATATAGTTCCGCAAATGGAGCAAATCCGGTATCTCGGTTTGATCCTGGATAAGCGTCTTACCTGGCGTGCACACATTAAGGTAGTTACAGCGCGCTGCTATCAAAAGCTCAAGAAACTGGAGTGGCTCCTCCGCCCATCGAATAAGTTATCTTTAACTAATAAAAGGCTCATCTATCTGCAAGTAGTGGCACCTGCTTGGCGCTACGCCATACAAATTTGGGGCACTACTGCTGCCTACAACATCAGAAGAGTGCAGGCGTGTCAGAGCAAGGCTCTCAGAAGATTTATGGGCGCCCCTTGGTACGTCCGCAACTCCACGCTGCATAGGGATCTTGCCGTGCCAACTGTTATGGAGGTGATTAATTCTCACAGCTGCCGCTATCACTACAGACTTTTGTCGCACCCAAATCCTCTAGCTTTCTCCCTCACCCGTATCTCAACAAGGCGTAGACTGAAGAGGCTGCACCCACATGATCTCCCTCTAAGAAGGATACAGCCTTCTATAATTAATTAAGTTAGTATAAGTCTAATTTTTTATTTTTATTGTCACGTCATTATTTTTTAAATCCGACAAATGTTTTATGCAGTTTACTGCGTTTAATGTTATAATTTAATTTAAAAAAAAAAAAAAAAAAAAACTATATAGAAGTCTAAAAGATCTGCCATTTTATTGATGTATGTTAGACTGACATACTCAGCTGTACTTATATGGTTTATCTTTGCAGAGTGTAGTGCATCCAACAGGTTTTTGCCTCTCTTGTTTGAAGTTCGGAATGACCATTCTGTGTGTTTCGCGTAAAAGTCTCCAGTAGCAAGACGTCGTTGTCCTAGTGAATTTATGAAGTCTAGGTATTGTGACTGGGTAATGTTGAACTTGGGAGTGCAGTAGATGGCTAATACAGTGATCGGGCCAGCCGCACTGTAATTTTGAATCGTTGTTGCTTGGATGTGGTCCTTTGGAATGGGAGCATCATTTGTTATGTTTTGTTTGATGTGATGCTTAATAATTATGGCAGTGCGGCCGTGTCCTGTGCCACCTAGGTAGTTTGCTTTGTGTATAGTGTATCCATGAATATGTAAGTGTTTTTCGCTTGTACAGTGGGATTCTGTCATTAATGGTATATCAATGTTATTTTTTATATATATTTTTTTTAAATATTTTGTTTATTAAGCACCAAACCGGGCGCAATGTGCCTTATAATGTGCTTTGCATCTATGTCATAACTTATCGCGTGGTTTGAACAATTATTTCCAACTATTACAAACCTATACATTAATTATTTGTCAGGTATAGGATTATTTAAATTTAATTTCAGAGATAAGGTGAGCGTCTTCTCCGTATAAGCCGAGTCGTGCTCCTTTCCAAGAGCTCGCGATAGTGAACACTTTTGGGGCGCTGAATGGGTGAGACTTCAGCCAGGGGTCTGGCTAAGCCGTTTGAGTGTGCGAATAGTCGGTCGTCGTATAGGCTGGTTTGTAGGAGGATCTGATTCTCGACAACAGGTATGTCCAAGTCTCTGTGCTGTGCTGAGTTTTTGACGTACCAGGGAGAACCAGTCCTTAATCGCAGAGTCTTGTTTTGCAGGGCTTGCACTCTTTTCTTCTGAGATTTTGCTGCGATTCCCCAGATCTCTATGCCGTATCTCCATTTAAAGATAGTTATTTGTACGTATACTGGCTGTTTGCTAGAGAGGGACCGGGAGCTTTTTTATGTTTAACAGCCAGTTTAACCTAGTGATTTTGCTGTGACAAGAGTGTACTACAGAAGAGATGTGTTTGCTAAATGTGAGCTTCTGGTCAAGGATTAGACCCAAGTAGTGTACTGTGTTGGTTTTTGGGGACTATGTCGGCGCAGATATTCCATCGTTTTGCCCATGTCTCTAAATGATGGGAGTATTCTGGAATTCCGTCAGCGGCTTTGTACTCACAGTGGGAGGAGTGAAGGACACCCAAGTCGTCAGCGTATGGGGCTGCCAACATCTTATTGACATCGATGCTCATCTCGTCAGCGTGAGGAACTGGGATATCCGCACAAAATAGAGAGAAGGGAATTGGGCCAAGCACGCTGCCCTGTAGTACTCCCGCCATGAACGAATGTGCGGCTGATATCCCGCTTCGGGTGTTAACGCAAAAAATGCGTCCCTCTAGGTAGGACTGGATGTGGCCAAAGTAGGGTGATGGTAGGGCGGACTTCACCTTTGCTAGAAGCCAAAGGTGCCATACTCGGTCGAATGCCTGCTCGAAGTCGATAAAAACAGCATTACAAAACTGTTTTGCGTCAAACGCCGGAAGAATATAGTTTACGGGTCTGTGCAGTTGTTCAATAGTGCTATGGCCTGCGCGGAAACCAAACTAATGTTCGGGGATGAGTCCGCGGGACTCCACGATAAATAACAACCTGATAGTAAGCAGTCGTTCCCAAACATTTGAGATCGAAGACAGGAGACTGATCGACCTGTAGGAAGCGGGATCGCTTTCTGGCTTACCAGGCTTATCCACGCAGTAGGGAAATACTGTACTCTTAGAATCGCGTTGAAGATCATCGCGGGTAACAGGAATGCGTTCTCAGGAAGGCACTTCAAAATTCTGTTATATATCTTGTCGTGACCGTTAGATTTTTCGTCCTCGAGGCTCCTTATTGAACTTTCAACTTCTGCCACAGTGAAAGGGGGATACGGAGGTCCATCTGCAGCGGGAACGATAGTTGGGCTCTGATGTCACTTACATCTTCTGGAGAAGCCATTTCTGGAGGTCTGAATCTCTCAGAAAGTTGTACGGCGAAGGTGTTTGCCTGTTCAGCATCGGAGCGACACCAGTTTCCATTGGTGCCTTTCAGTGGGGCTATTCAAATTGGTTGACGCTTAGCATTCCGTGTTGCCAATGTCGTTATTATTTAAAAAGACAAGTTGTTTGTTTAGATGGTGTCTTAACCCGTTTGCGTTCCAGGCTAGAATCTTTATGTCATTGTCCATTTGATTTGTCGAGTTTGTTTATTAGTAACGCCATGATTTTTTTTTTTTTATTTTCCAAAAAGAAGAGTACATTGTCTATTATAGAAAAATAAATCGACTATTGTATTTTTATTTTATTTTTATTAAACATATATATTTAATTTTTCTGTTATTATTATAACAACATAAATTAAATTGTATATACAAAAATTAACAAAACAACTTAAATAATAAGTGGAGAAATGATTTAATAATAATATTATAAGGATCTAATAGGGAGTTCTACAGGGTGCGATCTTCTCAACCGTCTCGCCATCCTAACTCCTCCCATTCTGCGTCGTTTTAGAAGGCGCCTTGTTAGTAACTATTGTACAAACTAATATTTAGGACAAGTGGGTGAATTTCAACTTTACAATCAGTTTGTAAAGTAGTGTTGTGACTGGAATTTAACAATACATTAGGACAAGTGGGTGAATTTTAACTTTACAACCAGATTGTAAAGTAATGTTGTGACTGGAATTTAACAATACATGTATTTTAACAATAAATAAACAATTAAAGATAACGCCAATTAACAATGTATAAGTAATGTAATGAAGTAATGTGTTATGTGAGGTCCACTTGTCTCACCTTTTTAGCCTACGTTTCCGAGTTAGTTCTTCAAATGGTAATGTATTCACACCATCGTTCGAATGCTGGGAAAGTTTAGTTTGGTATTTTCTGCTTAAATTTATTATTTCCTCATCTACTGTCGCAATTCTCCCATATTTCGGCTCCCTATGTCCAAATATCGTACGCTCAAGTAGCTAATGATAAGAATGACACCAATAATAGCGAAAAGAATAAGAAGGAACAACTCACGAATTCAACCAATGTATACATAAGTAGACGCATTGGCATAAATACTGACATTACTGAGATGAAAGACCTGATGAAGCAATTGTTTCAACAAGTCACAAATATGATAAACGTCATAAAAATTCTAATATCGAAGATGGACAAACAAAATGGAAACTAAATTAAGGAATATAACTTGGAATGAAAACGGACTGAAAATCCATATTGACGAACTACAAATACTTCTTCATGACAACAGCATTGACATACCCCTAATCTCGGAGACATATTGCACAAACCAATACTTCAGAGGGTACAAAGTGTATACCAGAAACCACCCCGATGGCACAGCGCACGGTAGAACAGCCATAATTATTAAGAATTGCATAAAGCACGACGAGCTTGAGCCTTATCAGCATAACTACATACAAGCGACGAACATTGAAATTAATGATCTCGTAGGACTACTCACAGTATCTGGTGTATATAGCCCACCAAAGCATAATATTATAGACACAGAACATAAGAATTTCCTCAAATCTCTTGGACAACGCTTCATTGCAGCCGGTGATTACAACGAACAATTAAGACAAAATCTCCTCAGCGCTATACAGTTCACAAACTCTAACCACTTGAGTACAGGCGAACCAACATATTGGCCAACAGGCACCGATTTTTCTGTTATTATTAGAACAACTTCAATTAAATTGTATATACAAAAATTAACAAAACAACTTAAATAATAAGTGGGAATATAGTATTATGTATTAAAGAGATCTATTACGGAGGTCTTCAGGGTGCGATCTTCTCAGCCGTCTCGCCACCCTAACTCCTCCCATTCTGCGTCGTTTTAGAAGGAGCCTTGCTAGTTTATTTGGATGATTTTTTAACTTCTCAATAAATTTTTTGGCCTGACGATTTATCACATCGCCAATTTTCGATATTTTTAAGGTCCGCCGTTCGCATGAACCAATGGGCACCAGTAAGCATTCGCAATGTCTTGGCCTGCAGTACTCTCACCTTCGTGATGTTTGACCTCGCTGCTATGCCATACACCTGCAGACAATATCGCCAAGCAGGAGCAATTATGGTTTTGTAAATGTTCGCCTTATTTCCCAAGGACAATTTATTCCTGCTAGATAAAGGCCAATGCAATTTACCAATCCTCTGTCTTAAGGATTTCGTGATACTTGAAATATGCGTCTTGAAAGTTAGCCGCATATCCAAATACACACCCAGGTATTTGTAACCTGAATGGTGTTCCAGCAGATGGTTTCCAATGAAAACTCCCGGACAGAAATCCGGCAGTAAGGCGTACGTCACATTGGCACATTTGTTTTTGTTAATGCAAATGTTCCCACGTCGTGTCCAGTTTTCAAAAATATTCAGGTATTGCTGCAGTGAGTCCGTGGCTTCGTAAATGCACTTGTTTCTGGCGAGGATGGCCGTATCGTCTGCAAACGTGGCAATGATCAGATTCAGAGAATCATTCAGTGGTATTTCTGACCCAGTGGGCATGTCGTGCGTGAACAGGGTATAGAGTGTAGGCCCCAAAACTCTACCATGGGGGACACCTGCGCGAATCGCCTTGATGCTAGATTCCACACCATCGAGTACCACAGAGAAGGTCCTGTTTTCAAGGTAGCTGCGCACGATTAACCATAGTTGAGGCGGCAAGAGATTCTTGAGCTTACTAAGCATCCCGTCGTGCCAAACTCGGTCGAAAGCCTGCTTTATGTCAAGATACTCTGCCACCACGTACTCCTTAGCCTCAAATCCTTCGAGAATAAAGTTAACCACCCTATTCAGCTGCTCTGGAGTTCCGTGAGATTTACTAAAGCCAAATTGAAAGGAAGGAACTATTTGCTTTACCTTTTTTGAGTCCAGGATCCGTGTCAGCAAACAGCGTTCAAACAATTTTGCTACAGTGGGTAGCAGGCTAATTGGCCTGTAGGAATATAAGGTGTAAGTGCTCTCACCGGCCTTATGAGTCATGCAAATTCTCGCCTTCTCCCACTCTTTCGGCACATATCCCAATCTCAGCACTGAGTTAATAACGAGGACGAGAAATAACACAGCTCTTAGCGGCATTGCCTTAAGTGTAAAGTGGTCCAGTCTATCTTCAACTGGAGCCTTTTTAGTGTTCAACCCTTTAATATGTGCTGAGACTTCCTCGGCTGTAATGGGAGCAACCGGGAGGCATAATTGGCTGGCGCTTTCAAGTCTCATATGGATCTGGCGAACGCTGAGTTCTGAGCTGTTATCAAATGGCTGAAATCGAGCTTCCAATTCCTGGGCGAAAGCCTCGGCTCGCCCGCTTAAAGATCTAGCCCAGGATCCGTCAGCCTTCTTGATTGGAAATTTTGGTGTTACCTGTTGTTTATACCTTCTCGCCAACTTCCACAAGGAGTGCTTGTGGTCGTCTGGGGAGACATTTGACAAAAACCTGTCAGTTTCTTCCTGTTTATGCAGCGTCAGCAGCTTTTTGACTCTATTCGACACTCTACGAAAAACCCTGTCCACAATAGGGTCGCGGGTGCGACAAAACTGTCTCCTAAGTCTCCTCTTAATAAGCAGCAGTGCTTCACTAGCTGGGGGTAGTCCAGAACGCACTCTTGAGTCATGTGGTGGATTTAAGGGGGCGGCAATGAGAGCAGCTATGTGCACCTTATTTAGAAATATCGAGTGCGCGTCTTCAATGTCTTCGGGCATCAGGATTTCCAAGTTTAAATTTAGAGATTCTGCTAAGTCAGTTCCAGGTGACAGCAGTCGTCCTTTTATTGTTTTGATCTTCGGAGGGGAATCAAAATCAACCACAAGGGGGAGATGATCCGAGGAGAGTTGATACTCAGTTCTGATAGACAACTCGTCCGAACGCAGCCCATTATAAATGAAGAAATCAATAGCGCTGGGTGTGTGTCTTTGGGCGTACGGGAAATGGGTCGCTTGACCAGTTGCCAGTATTTGAGTTGTTGAGTTTTGCACAACTTCTTGTAAGCAGCTACCCCTTGTATCCGCTCTAAAGTTACCCCAGAATCTGCTTTTGGTGTTAGAGTCTCCACCTATGAGAAACATTCTTCCAAGATCTTTGAAGTCTACAGATGACCAATTAAGATGCGGAGGTAGATATAATGCAGACTCTTAAAAACTCGCACCTACTGGTTGAAATCTGTATGGTGGCCATCTGTAATTTCGCTGTTCTCACTGGCTCTTGTAAAGAATAGCAGATTTCTTACTTAATAAGCACAGCCGCTCCTCTATGCCTGTTGCTGAGATGGTCAGCCTTGTGAATGTTGTAGCCAGGTATAAAGATCTGGACTCCAGATTGCAGCCATGTCTCAGTGATGAGCAACAAATCAATGTTATGGTCGGTTAGGAAATGTTTAAGCTCCTCAACATGCCCAGAAATTCCATGAGCATTCCACAATCCAAGGCTAAGCCTCTAACCAGCCTCTAACCTGCTAATGCTGTCAGGGGTCTGTGGCGATTGCTGTAGATGCACAGCTCTGTTATTAACATTGCAAGGTCTCTTCGGAGAGGTCTCTTACGTCCCTTGCCCATTACCGCCGGGACGTAACTCACTCTTCTCATAGAATCTTCCCAGTTGCTGCCACGCGCCGAAATTGATATATTGGGTTTTAGGCTGTTTAATTTCTTTTTGAAAACTCGGCAGTCCTTACTCCAAGCAGCATGTTTCTCACCGAAATTTATGCAGCAAAGGTCCTCTACAGCCAAACATTGGGTGGTTATATGGTTTCGCCCACATTTTCCACAAATCAACTGTCGCAGGCAGTAATTTTTGGTGTGCCCAAATCTAAAGCATCTATAGCACTGCATGACAGTCAGGTTCTTATTTGGAATTTCCGCCAGGACACGTTGCCTGCCTATATGCTAAATTTTCAGAGCCTCCTTATTGTTAGGCGCTTTGGCAAGGTTGATGAAGAAGTTGTTTGGTACCATCTTTTCAGTGTCTGCTCCATTAGCCTTAGTGATTAACTTGCGGGGGTTGGGATTAAACACACCGGTGACATTGTGGCCTTTGGTATAAAAGGCTTCCTTGATAATATTGTGGGGGGTGGTGCTGGCCAGGTTGCGAACAACTACCCTGAAAGCTTTGTCCTCCTTAAGCTGGTATGTGTAGTGTTTAATGTTACGCTCTTTTAGGTAACGAACCAGAATACGATACAAATCAGAATCCTCAGTGTAGACCCTTACAGCATCATTTCTCTTAACTTTAAGTGAGAAACTGTTAGGTCCGGAGACCAGAGCTAGCTCCTGTTCCAAAAGGTGAGCATTGCTCACATTATCAATGTTGATAGGGGGTGGTTATATAGTCCTGCGAGTGGTTTCAGTATCAATTCCCTCAAGCAGAGCATCAGCGTCAAGGACCATTTTCTCGGCTTCGGTAAGTGTTTCAGTGGTCTCATCCTCATTCCTAGCGTCAGATAGCTGAGCAAATGATGATGTGCCAGGACTTTCCAGAGAAATAGAAGATTCCACGGTTTGGGCTGATCCCTGTTTCCCCTTCTTTACCCTACCATGACGGGAAAGTGGACTGGGTGGTCACAAGGAGTCGATGTTGTGGTACAAATCGGAACCGTGCTAAAAGAAACAGCTGGCACCGGGGCAGCGCCAGTCAAAAATTGACTCTGCAAATCAACGAACGAGCACATTTCAGGTAAGGCGCTTGAATGCGTCACTATATACTTGGTGACATTTGATGTTGTTGTTGCTGTTGTTGTTGTCGTAGTTGATGTACAGTTGTCATGTAGCCATGAGGTATCATTAGGAACCCGCCACAACTCGGAGTCAGATAGATTTGAGTCTTCTCTGTTAGAATTGCTAACACCCGAAACGTCGCAAAAATTCCGAATTCTTACCATTTTTAATGCATTCGCCGCAGCGCGGCGAACCGAATGACGCTTAATTTTACCCGTTCTTATTTTTAATTTTATTTTTAACTGAGGTTATAGCAAAAGGAATTTCCTTATTTAATTTATTTTAATTCTTCACTTGACTTTTGTGACACAAGATACAACGAAGAGTAGATGAATATACCTATATTACATTAATTTAATTCTAAACAATTTATATATCACGCAACTGAGCTGATGGCCACATGCTAGAGCTAATTTTATCTTATTTTTAGTTTGTAATTTTAATTATAAGCCAGAAATACAAAAAAATAAATAAATATTTATTTATCCGTCCGATTTGTCGCCTGTGTAGTTCCTGTATTATTGCATGCATTCCCACTTTGTCGTAGACTTTCGTGAAGTCTAGGCTGATGATGGAGATATGATTTTTTTGGATAGAGTTGAAGTGGTCTGGTAGTCTAACATGGTAAGACATTTTGGAACGGATCTACTCCTGGCGCAGAGTAGTGACTTGGCATCCCATGCTTCTGTACTTGTAGAACTACGAAATAATCCGGCTGGCCTTTTCACTAATCACAAGAAACTCTTGTTTTTTACAATTTAACAATTTATTTTGGCAAACTTATAATACCACAACGATTGGCTTAACGTTTTACTTGTTCGCCTGCACAGTTCAGAGTGAGTTCTTTTTGAGTACGCTAAACCTGATGATGATTTGAGAGAGAGAGCGAAAGTCTTGCAAGGGTCGTTGCCAGACTGCCCTCTGTCCTGCTCTAACAGGCGGGTGGTAGTTCTGTTAGAGTCTTTTTATCTTCCAGGATAATGTTGGGGGATTTTATAAGAAGCTTCTTTTTTAATGGAGGTAAATTTTTTGTGCTGGAAGAAGGTCGAGAATTTGTCGTCAGGTGATGAGTCGGACCAGTGTGAGCAAAATGAATTTGCTTTTTGAATTGTTGTGGTAATGTTTAGTGGGGATATAGCTGGTGATTTTAGGCAGTGGAATTCGTGCCGTAGTTTTCTGCCGCATAATGCATTTATGGTATCCCATATCCCCAGGTGGACGAGGTGGGTTTTATTTCAGCAATGAAATTCTAAGAAGATTTGCGTTAAACTCTTTATTTCCCGTTTTAGTAGGGCGTTTGCTTTTTTGTAATTAATTATGTTTTGTGTTCTTATGTTGTTTATAAATTTTGCCCATTCTTTTTTTTTATTATTTTGGAGAAGTTGTAAATTAAACAAAGGAACGTGGTTTATATTCTTGTGGTTTGGATTTGACTGTAATATGGCTATGTGTTCACAAACCGCTCACCCCTGAATAGATGCATGCTCTCTCACTAATAAAGTTCTCACAGAAACTGCAACCGCAGAGTTCTAACGGAACTCTCCATAGAGTGCCCATACATAGAGAATTGCAAAGAGTGTGCGGCTACCTTGATGAGTGCAGCACGGTAAAAAGTTCCTACGGCGCTTTCGACCTGCGTCTTGATCTACTGATTGAAGAGATATTGAGAAAAAGCCTGCAGTCAGTTCTGTTCCAGTAGTCTCAAGGTACGTACGCGCTACGCGCAGAATTTAAATCGAACAACCCGCGCTACGCGCTTTATTTGTTAAAGTTAAGTCAAATAGGTATAGTGAAAAAGTAAACGAAGTATCGCTTTATACTTCTTGATAAACCGCCAGTAGAGTGTGTGTATTTATATTTCAGCTATTAGCTGAAGGCCCTTAAGGCCATAGCTGGAATAAAAATTTATGTTAGCTTATAGTTTAAAACATTAAGTCTAATCAACCACCGGATGCCTGACGACTTCTTCCGTCATCGACCATTACCCTCCATCTAACGTCGGCAGCCTCACCACCACAACCAGGTAAGTGAGGAATTTTTCAGTTTCACTAGTGGGTTTTTCTTCTGAACATTTAATGCATAACTTGTTACTTTTGCATACCTATGTTGGGTATCCGAATCTAAGACAGTTTTTGCGCCTGAGGGGTAATGGAATGTATGGGAGTACGTGGACCCTTTCTTAGCCTATCATAATTTTGTCGGGTAAGAAATGTGGGGTGAAAGTAACGGTAATGAAGCCAGTTTCTATTAGAGCGTCGTTTTGTGTTTTCATTATTTTCCTAATTTCTGAAACATTCTGTGATTTGAGTTCTTCTAGAATGTCATCTTCGGGTATGTTGCGTAGAAAAGTTTAATTTTTTATCTTCGTTTGCAGTCATTGGATGAATGCGTAAAGCCTTTACTTTTAAGAGCTGAATTGCTTTTCTTGTTATTTATAATGAACGGTGAAACTTTTTCGACAATTCCGACCACAACGTGTCCAAATGAAGAGGCAAACTCTCGTCCCAATCAAGAACTTCTCTCCACAGATGTTGCATGAAAATCTTAGCCTTGGCGATTATTGGTCCAATCAAACCCAGAGGATCATAGAGCCGAACAATAGCGGAGAGCACCGAACGCTTGCAGTTCCGAGTCGGCCACTGTTGCGATCTGAACGAGAAACGCAATTCGTCGCTCTGCGGATGCCAAATAGGCCCAAGTGTATTTATAATGTCACTACCGTCTTCAAATGTTGTATACTCTTCTCGATCCTCTACTGGTATTGCGCGTAGCCTCCTCACTGCTTGTACACCAGTTGCTCAATTTGAAGTTGCTAAGGAAGAAGAGCTTTTCTTTGACGCAGTAATATCGAGCACTGCATTTATTGAGTTACCTCCCTAAATGAGGCCATCAACATAGAAATCGCGTTTTACCATTTGAGAGCCAATTTGGTATTTTAGAACTTCATTTATTGCCAATTGGTTCATAGTGCGTATAGCTAAATATGGTGCACTCTTGTTTCCATACGATAGAATGCATTGAAGGTAACAATCCGGTGGCGATACCCTCACACACCGATACATTTTGCAAATGTCGTCGGTCAACGATACTACGAACGATCGGAATCGCATTAAAACGTGAAACAGTGGCTATTGAATTGTAGGACCTGTCATAAGTAAGTCATTCAGCAACAATCCGGAAGATGAGACCGCTGAGCCGTCGAATACGGCTTTCAACTTTGTGGTGGTGCGCTCTGCCTTAATCACACAATGATGTGGTAGAAAGTTGCAAATTACGTTGATGATGTTGACCTTCGACAACCGACATGTGGATTAAATCCAGATACTTCATTATAATGAAGAGTAATGGGCACTCAAAACTGGAGTTCGACTTAGCTTACACTCATGATTTTCGAAGTGACGCAGTACTGGCTGGTATGAATCCCCAAGACAGTCAGCACTCTCAAGGGCGAACAAACTATTCACCGGTGGGTAATCGCACGTGGTGCTCACAATCTAGATCTTCTTGGGTGTTTTGTTCAACTTGTTCGTAATTATCCTGCACTACCCAAGCGTCGAATTAGCGAATAAATTGGCGTATCACCATTCTCAGTATCACAATTTGTAGTAGTAGCTGACGTCAGAGCTGACCTTGGAACCTGGCACTCTATTCCTGACAAAACGCAGCCTAGTCGCATTTTCCGCAGAACCGGCTGCCTTGAATTTAGCCGGATTTGACCCATACACAATAAATCGAAAAGGAGTTCAGCTCCATTCAACAGATCAATCCGTTGAGACTTGTAAAAGAAGCCAGACGAATATTTGACTGAATATTCCAGCTTGCAGTGTTAATCGAACAAGTTGGTTGATAATCAGTGATAGTCGGCGTAGTGACAGTCTGAAGATTTGCTTCATAATCGCCAAGTTGTGATTGCAGAACAATATTAACTGAGAAACCAGACGTCGATACGCTGGTTTCGCCAATGCCGGTCGCGACAGACTTGGTTTTCTTGACCTGAAGCTGGTCAGCAAAACGAGACGTGACAAAATTGACTTGCGAACCTGAATCAAGTATTGCTCTGCAAGGAACTAGAGCACCAGAATGATGGTTTATGAAGACAATTGCTGTGGCGAGTAGCACTATGTCAGAGAAATTACTCTTGGTGGAGCTGGGATGACTAGTCATGTTAGGAGCGCGGGGGTAGTACCAGTTGAGTGATGCTCCAAAAGAGGCGATTGGTGTGGGTTAGGTGAAGCAAAGTATGGCAGCCAGGACCTTGTGTTACCATGGCATGCTGTACATTTTCCAACCTTTGGAATCGTCCTTGTAGAAAGAGTGGCCCAAGTTGGGACTTCGTTGAGTGGCCAAGTCTCTTCCCACTTTACCGCGTTGCGCTATAGGCAATTTCCTCCTTCGATCCAATAGTCTCCAGCGCCCGCATGTGGGCGTTTAACGAATCGGAGAACTGCCGTAATAACTCCACTGATCCAGCCTCAACTCCTCTAGAGCCAAACATCTCTCTGACATGTGCCTGAAAAATCAATCTTTGATTATTAAACCTGTCTTTGAGCAAGTCCAACGTAATATTATAGTTAGCCTCGGCAATCTCCAACGAAGGAATTGTGTCGAACGCTACACCCTTCACGCAGTAATGCAGATGTTGAAATTTTTCAATCCCGCTAAGTTCGCTTGTCGACGCTGAGAAAAAATCCGTCCATTCCGCGCAACAGCCACTAAACGTCGGCAATTTTAAAAAGGGCAAACGCAGTTTAGGCTGCGCAACAACGACGACTGGGTTCGAATCGCAGATCGTAGTGTTCCGAAACGTGGAGCACAGAGGTGACTTCATGTAGCGACGTTGAAGTTCATCTAGTAACCGCACTCTGACCGACGCTACCCGATATTCGAAATCGTTGAATCGTTCACTGCCGATCTCGTCAAAGTCCAATAACTCCAAGTCGTTGTGGGTGAGTTCGAACGTCTTGTTCAACCGGGCTAAAAGCTCTAGCGTAACTTTAATGTCATAGTTGCTGACGTTACGGACGTCCGACATTCTGTCGTCAATCGTATCTAATTGGTTCGCGAGTGACGTGCACTGTTATCTTAAAAACGCGAGTTTATTTGATTCTGTTGTTGATTCACTTGTCGACATTTTGATAATTTCACGCAGCTGTTCTTACTTCGAACCACAGTTATTTAGTTTTTACTACTACTTGTGTATGCTTGTTGCTGAGTCATACATAAGTTAAATGGTAACGGATTGCTTATGTATACATAGAACCGGTACATAAACCGTACACAAATGACAACGATCGAAAATTAGCGATAACGAGTTGCTTATGTACGCACATATATACGTAAGCTGGGAGAAAGCGTAATTGTTTGTTCGAAATTTGATGATTTGCAAACGAAGCGATAGCGATCCATATTTGCAATGTGCAAGCGACACGATAATAAAACTAATTATGAACGCACAGAGCACTGCATACATAAGCCGAAAGAATGCGATTGACCGATAACGAACTGGCGATGATACACCGAATTTGCTTATGTACTTGCCGACCTAAGTGTACATAAGCCGAAAGATGCGATGATGTTTAAGAGATGTACAGCGAGTCTCTTATGATCGAGATCGATCTTTTATCGATCGAGATCGAACAATTATACCGAAAGGAACTGTCCACACTTGCCGTAAATAAGAAACCGTTCTTATCACGTTGGGGTCACCAATGTTTAAGCCGAGACTTTTCGACTATTTTGTTTAACAAAAAAAAACAAGGTTTTTTTATTTATATACTAATAGATCCGTTTGGTACTCCATTTTTTCTTACCTTGATAAACTGACTTATGATGCGGCTGCTCTCACTCAACTCTGTAGAACTGGGGTGCATGTTCTATCCAGCTGAGGCGGTGGGTTTCCAACTGTTTGAATTCGAAGACCGAACACTCGTCGATAACCCCTCCAGGATGGCTGTTGCTCCCGACAGTGCTCTTTTCATATTTTGGACGTTCTGAACCTATGCTAATCCCGTGTTCAGCTGTGGATCATCTGAGTTGGTGGCGACTTCTCAAAAAACGCTTTCGAAGTAGTCAGCTAATACTTTGGCTTTGTCTAGGCTCGTCTTTGCCTATAACCCGTTTTTCATCTTTAGAGAAGCCTAATGATTACTTTTATTTGTCCATCCATTGGTAGTTTTCCCGTTTGACTTGTGGGCGTTAAGCTCTTGATATATGATTTTAATTGTTTGTTTTTTATTACTTGAATCCTTTTTTAACCTCTTTTGTTGCCTTGTTGTACTGTCTTTTTGCGTCAGGAGATCTTGTGGTTGACCAGGTTTTCCGTAGTAAACATTTTTTTATTTAATAGTCGTCGTATTGAGGTTGTGTGTAGAGTGTCCAATTTTGCTGCTTCTTTTTTGGTGTCGATGAAAAATGTCTTCATATGATTTAAGAGGGATGTCGGTCATTAAATTAATGTCAATGTATTTCTTATAAGTATGCCAGTCAGTTCTGTTGTTGTACAAAAGTCTACTTGCATGTGTAGGCGTGACGTGCGTGTCATAAATTAATTCTATGGGGTTGTGGTTTGACGAGAGTTTGAATCGTGATAAGATTTTACATTTCCGAATGTCCAGGTTCTTTGTGATGAAAAAATCTATCAAGTCAGTTCTTTTATTAATGTCTGTTGGTTAATAAGTTGGTTCGCCTGTACTTAAGTGCTTAGAGCAGAGAGAACTTATTAATATAGAGGTTACATTTCTCTCTTAAAAAATGGCCGGAGAGGCTTTTAAAAAGCGATTGGCTTATGTGGCGTAAAATATTTTGTTGGTTTGCTTAAGCTAAACAAGCAAATGCCCTAAAAGGTGAAAATATTGAATGATAAGAAAATTATAAAAACGCAAGAAAGACATAATAAAAACAAAAAAAAAAAAGACGTGCCTCTGTCTTCTTTCTTTGATTTTTTTGTTCAAAGTTTTTTATTTGCGAGGTGTTCGAGAATATTAAAGCACATTGTGAGGTTTTCTTTGATTTACGAAATCGTTCTTTAACAAACGAAATCGAGCCATGGCTGCCTTGTATTTTGCCTATATTCATTTATATGAACGAAATTAAAATACCAAGCGTCCAGCAAAAAAAGTAGGCATGATCACAAAACAAAATCGTACAAAAATATTCCCAGTGATACACACAATAAGAAACCAATGCAATCTTATACACGCACTATACCTACACAACACACTCAAAATTATCACACTCTGCACGCAAGGGCGCCAACACATCTCATACACGCACTATACCTACACAACAATTTCACTCACACAATGGAAAGTTTTGATTTTTGACTTCAACTTCTTGAAGACAATTTTCGGTTGTAGCATAAAACAAAATCCATTTCAAGAACAAGTACAGTGAATGCGCATTTATTGAACAGCCAAAGAAACCCAAATATTTTTAACTATCGTCGAATTTCCGTAGGTCGGACTTTTATAAGTTGAATATCTCCATGGCTCGAATTGAGTGTTTATTGTTATTGTTTATTCATATGTAAAATCAATACAATATGTCTTCTATAACTCGTATATCCCCATAACTCGAAGTTTTGTTATACATTATGGTGATTCGTCATTTGGAAGTTTGAATGTACGAGGAATTCTCACAGTATATAGCAACGAAAACAGAAAAGTTCGAGTCTCAATCGCGCAAAGCAAATTTCGTCATCTTTACTTTGTGTTGCGTTTTTTCTCTTCTTTCCTTGTAATTGGGAAATAAGAAAAAAACAAATGGTCTAGACTTTGTTGTTGCGTGAGAGTAGGCAAATTTATTTTCTTATCTTATTTATATTCGGGTTAGCGCAGCGGCTTTGATTTTGGTTTTCACTATTCACTTGGACATTCGCCGTCCTCTTTTCTTGTCCTCCCTTATAATTAGCAACTAAGAAAAAAACAAATGTCACACGCTTTGTTGTTGCGAAGGCACAATTTATTTCTTTCTTTCCTCATATTGACAGAAGCGCAGCTTGATTTCGTTTTTGTATTGAACACTTGCTGGTTCTTGCTGTTTTTTCTGTTTGCCTGGTAGTAAAGGTAGAATTAGATTTATTCAACTTCAACGGCAACGTACTAAACCTACCCCCTCCCATTGAGCAGGCACCTAATATGTTTCCCCCGACTACTTTCGGCCTAACAACTATTTATCACCTATCCATTTATACGAAAAAAATAACAAACAAACAAAAACCTGACCTTACTTTACCCAACATGGCAAGATATCCTAGTCAACGCAATCAGCACCTGCGCCAAACCAATACATGTTCCTTTTTCGCTATCAACAATATCAATTCGCCCACAACAATATCAATATAATCAAAATAAAAATGGGTGATGGCAAATAAAACAACCAAAACAAAGGTGATATACAGAAATTCCTTTTACGCTGATTCGCGCCAAGAATTCGCGTTCAGTAATTAGCAGAATGACGTTGCTAAACAGCGGCCTGCGCTGCTACTTAGATGTTAATAGCAGATATATAACATAAGCCAATGTCTTCTTATTATTTGAAAAAAGTTCAAAAAGCTTTTTAGAGAATTGTAACCTCTATATGAATTAATACTCTTTGGTTTAGAGTGTGTGAACTGCATAGCGTTGGGGAGATTATTGTATTTTTTATTCGTTAGTCTCGATCCCCACATAGTATGTTTCGCGTTGTAATCACCGGTTGCAATGAAGCATTTCCAAGAGATTTGAGGAAGTTCTTATATTCTGTGTCTGCAATATTATGCTTTGGTGGGCTATATATAGCAGATATTGTGAGAGGTCCTATGAGATCATTAATTTGAATGTTCGTTGAGTGTACGCACTTATGCTGATAAGGCTCAACCTCGTCGTGCTTTATGCATTGCTTAATGATAATGGCTGTTCCACCGTGGTGGTATATACTTTTTACCCTATAACTTGTATAAAGTGTTTGTTTGTGCAATGTGTCAACGCTGTTGTCATGAAGAAGTATGTGTAGTTCTTCAATATAGTTTTCCAGTCCGTTTTCATTCCAAGTTATAATCCTTAATTTAGTTTCCATTTCGTTTGCCCATCTTCGATATGAGGATTCTTATGAAATTTATCATAACAACTGTTTCATCAGGTCTTTCATCTTAGTAATATCAGTATTTATGTCAATGCGTCTACTTACGTATTCATTGGTTGGATTCGTGAGTTGTTCCTTCTAATTGTTTTCGCCATTTTTGCTGTTATTCTTATCAATAGGTACTTGACCGTACGATAAACCCCGAACGCGCTTATGCGTTCATAGTGTGGGGGCTCAAAAAGATTTTCTTGCAGAGTAGTGTGGATATGTTATAAATATCTTTGTTGTTTTTTTGTTTTTCAGTTCAATGAAGAATAATGGAAGCGGTTTGTTTGTGACTCTTTGTTGTAAATTGTGGATATTTATGACTTCATGCCCTAGGTCGAGAAGTTAATTTTTTATTTCATTAATATCAGTGACGTGTTGCATATTCTTGAACACTAAAATCAACGATCTTCTTTCGGTTTGAACGTGTAGTATTTCGTGCTGTGCTCTTGCAGCATCTTACATTGTTATATTGTTTGTTTCTCTTGTTTTTGCTTGTGTTGTTTTGTTCAGCACTGTTATTAGGAGATTGCTCCTATTTCTCTTTAGGCTGGACTCTTGAGTGTTGGCGTTGTTTATGTTTTGTGTATCCTCTTGCTTATTTGATGTTGTTGTTGTTGTACTCACAGTGGATATAGAGGAGACAGATGATACAGGTGCCATGGTGGTTGTTATAGTTGTTGTTGCTGTTGTTGTGAACTAGACCGGGCGTTATTGTAGTAGTTGATGTTGTTGTTGTTGGAGGAAAAGATGAGCGCGGCGTTGTTGGTGAAGCGCAATTGTGCACTCCACGGCAGAGGCTGCATTTTACCTGTGGCCATGGAGCTGTTGATAGTTAGTTGTGCGGTAGAGCGAGAGGTTGTGTTTGTTTGTATTGATGATTCAATTATTGTTTTCACTTTGTGGGTGTGAAATTGTTAGATCTACTGCGGGAGAGTATGAACGCTGTCTCTCGAAATTAGAGGGAAGTGAATCTTGGTTAGGTTCTCTGTTGTTGATGCTGTTGTTTGAACTGGTGGATGATATGATAAGGTATGCGTTATTTATTTAGCGTTTTGGCGCCAACACTCTGTACGCTGTTCACGCACGTCATGCCGACTGGGTCAGAAATACCACTGAAGGATCCTCTGGATCTGATCATTGCCACGTTTGCAGACGATACGGCCATCCTCGTCAGAAACAAGTGCATTTAAGAAGACACGGACTCACTGCAGCAATACTTGCATATTTTTGAAAACTGAACACGACGTTGAAACATTTGCATTAACAAAAACAAATGTACCAATGTGACGTACGCCTTACTACCGGATTTCTGCACGGCAATTATATATTCTGCAAGGTATTATAGTGGCGTATCGGACACAGAGTGAACATATGCATTAAGGGACGAACATCACGGTATTCAGCCAGCTTCACAACCGTCCTTGCATCAACAATAACTGATAACCAACCGAACTTCAAATTAAACACATCGGGCTGGAACATTCCTCGCAACATTCAATAAGCGGACCCTGGCCTCGCGGAGTCTCAACGCATAGATGCTCTCATTGGAGCTGCCGAAGGCATTAATCCTGATCCCCAGCTGGCCCAATTATTGCGACGTTTTTGGGAAGTGGACAGCTGCTTTAATCCAATTGAAAAGGCAACGGATGAGGAACTTGACTGTTATGCACACTTCAAGATAAATTATTCCCGGACTCTTATGAGTACTCTGTTCGATTGCGAATGCTGCAAAGCCCGAAATTACTTGGGGATTCTTACCAACAGGCCCTGCACCGATTTCGAAACCTCGAACGCAAATTGATTGGGTTGATGGGGCGGACATCTTGGATTCGTCTGGGATCTGTCCACAGACAATATTTTGTTCTCATTCATTCGCCAGCCGCTTCCGCCCAAATATTGCAAACGCACTGTGTTGTCGATGATCGCGTGTCTTTATGATCCTCTTGGACTTGATTTTGCTATGCTAGCCTTGAGGCACACGGTGCTTGTATCTACGTCCGCTTCTGAAAGGGCGACATCGTTCCAACGAGACTGTTGTCAAAGTCTCGTGTGGCGCCGCTCAAATCCTTGACCGTGCCAAAGCTGGAGCTCTGCGCTGCGAAACTGATAGCTCAGCTTGTACGTCAAGTAAACATAATGAAGCTGTTCAACTGCGCTTATCACTGCTGGTCCGACTATGGTTCTAAGAGAGAACCATACAAGTTTAACGTCTCAAACAGCGTCTGCATTATCCAGCAACTCACCAGCAATTATGAAAGGCACTACGTTATTCCAGCAATGAATCCTCTGACATATGTATACATATTCACTTGGCGAGCTAGCGCTATCATCACTCTGCTCAAGTGGCCCGCGTTCAACTACAGCGAAGGTTGGCCGGAGCCTAATCTTCCTTTGCATATTGTGCCAAATGAACGCAAAAGAGGAGTGCTCATCTCGTCTCGTGCGTGGACACTCTGGAATCCAAATTCATTGCTTCGTTCGCATCAGTACCCGAACCTGATCTCACCAACCTCAACGTTGGTTACCACTGGATAATGCTGTTGGAAGCCCTGATCTTCCAACGGGGAAGGATGTTGGAGCCAGGCCCCGTGAACTTAGTATTTAAGCAATCCAAACCATTGTAAACTTGGCACCTTGCAGCCACCATATCTCTTTGCCACCATGTGTAGTGGGCTAGCCAAAGGGCTTTTCGAAGGTCGACAAATTCCTTGGGCAATGAGGAGGTTTATTTCTTTCTGTGCAGCTGCAAGCTTCTCTCCTGCCAAACGTCGTGGGCGGTCAGGGTGGGCTTCATGTTGGTAAACGGCGCATTAGAAGCCAAGTCGGTTAGTTTTTTTCCCTTCAGGTCTATTAGTAGGTCGTATTTTTCCAAAACATCGGCTCCAATTATGGCAGTTTGGACATCAGCTACTGTGAAAGTCCACTGATAACGATTCTGTTAACCCAGACCAAGTTGTAGGACACGAGTTCGGTATGTTCGGAACACCGTTTGGTTGTCTGAAAATAGTTTCAGTGCGGTTGGTTTGGGTTTTGTTTGGCTGCGTGCAGCTGTGTGAAGTATCACTGAAACGACTGACCCAGAGTCGACCAGGAATTGAGATTTGGTGCTTTTGTCTAGTACGTAAAGACGAGGGTTGCGGTGTACTACCTTCGTTGTGCTGCTGATCATCATTGGGCTGCCACCAACCAGCGGATTAGGCGGCAGCCATTTTATTTTAGCTGTTGCGAGTTACTGCAACCTGGGCGACACTTGCAAGCAGCTGTACCAAATTTTTGTGGTAAGGACGCGTCACCATTTTCGTCGTCGCCTCTCGAGTCACCAGCGTTTGTAACTCCATATAATTTTAATTTGCGTAGTTCGCCCTGCAATTTGTCCACCTTTTGTTATACAGCTCGCAAGGCAGCAGCAACGTCTGCCGAGTTTTGGTTGTTGCTCACTGCACTGACATTGCTTGGTTGAATATCTGTGTATTCAGAGTAAGTGGCCATCACGTGCGATGGCTCCACCTCGCTGTCCTCGAACATCGTGTCCGCAATTACTGCCAATTTGTTGAGATCAGTTTCAGGCCAAACCGCAATGAACAGGCGAATCGACGTTGGTAGTTTGGTGATTGCGAAGAATAGCCTCACAGCCATTTGGTGTTACTAACCGTCGTATTTGTTGCAAAATTTCTGTTGGTTTCTTACCAGATAAGTCGCGGCCTTGTAGGAGTCGCTGAACTTTCAAAGCTTCTGACTCTGCGTAATCTTCAAGAAGGCGGTCCTTAAGTGCGTTGTACTTCTTGGTAGGCGGTGGTTGTGTGACGATGTCTCGGATTGTCACAACGACATCCTCGTTTAAGTGTATTGACACCAAATCGAATTTGCGGTCGTCCGCCAGAATATTGTGGAGATTGAACAAGCGGTCCAGTTGTGCGAACCAAAGGTGAGGATCCGATCTGTTGAACTTGGGAATGTTTATTTGTGGGAAATGTTGCGTATTCGTAGTGCTCGAGTTTTCAGTAGCTACTTGTAGTTGCTCTAGTTGCAACTTCAACTGTTGAATCTGTTCATCCGCATTTTGCTGCGTTGCCATATTGAATGCGTCGTGAAACTCAGAGTCGGAGTCGCTATCTGGTTGCTGTTTGTTCGTAGAACGCAGATAATAACTGCGCATGTGCTGAACAGAATCACGTCACACCACTTTAGTGTATAATAAACTTAACACTTTATTAGATACACACATACACATACCACATACATGTGCCGACATCAGCGGACACCTGACGGATAAGTTAGAGGTGTGCGAATGAGACGTTCATAGCGACAAGCTAGAATTTCGTTGACTCATCTCTAACTCCTGAGACAGAAAACACATCGCTACTAATAATGACCCTATGACGACGCGCTTGTATATAATAATTAATTGTTTTAAATAATTAATTTTGTATTCTCTAATAAAGTGTTAAGTTTATTATACACTAAACACATGTGGCGACTTCGACAAATTAGTAATAAAGTAAACTTCAATATTAAACGCTAAAGTGGTGGTTTCTATGTTATGCAAAATTTTAATTCAAAACGACGACAAAATAGAGACAAATTACGGAACTGACGCCAACACATACTATCGCACTAGCGTTCGAGAAATTTTATGATGCCATAACTTGTTACCGCATACGACGCAATTTTTTCGACTACTAGTGGATGAGCGAGCATCGCTACAATTCGCAGTCGATAAAGGCAAGAAAAATAGACTTTTTTGACGAAGATCAATTGAGCGACATGCCTAACGACGATCAAAACCTGTAAGAACAAGCGTGCCTGCGCCGGCAAACGATTTGAATCGTATGCGTACAACGGTGCACTTGTCAAAAGTCACGTGCAACAATCCTGATTTGTTGTTCGCTCTAGTGGAACGTGCATTCCGCTGTCATGGAATCACCGATGACGCCGACAAGTTCGACCTTGTCATACTGCACCTCGAAAAGGATGTCATAATAACAGTTGAAGACTTGGTCACGCGCCCACCGTCTGAAAACAAATTCCAAGGCATTAAGAAAATTACGACGCCTGCTACAATGTGGTAGAACCACTGGACTTACACTGACAGAGATTCTCTCCAACATGCGGCGACTTGCTCCAGACCCTGGCAGCAAAAAGATCATTCTTACTTTTTTCCTGTCAGAAATGCCACAATCGATCCGCCCTCTTCTCACTGTTTGGGAAGAAATCGATCTTGACAAACTGGAGAAAGTAGAGGACAAGATGCTGGCAGCTGTTGGTACCAACGCCTCCTTCGCCATCGGATCAAGTACTTCGCCTACGGAATGACCATCAGTTAGTGCTGTTGCCACCGGAGTCAAACAGTATTCGTTTGCTCTTTCAGAAGGTTGGTGCTCTTCAGAGTGATGTTAAAAGTCTCCAGTCGGTAGTGCGCTCTTCTAACCACTCTCGCAACTACTCCCGCAGTCCATCAAGTGAACCAGCGAAGGATAAAAATTCCGGCCAGCAGACAAATATAGAACAACACAATCTATATTTCTATCACCACAGATTTGGCGACTAAGCTCAAAAGTGTCGCTCACCTTGTGCCCGATCGCAACAGTTAAACTAACTACGCCTTCGTCTGATGCACTGATCAGCGACGGACATCGTCAGCGGTTCCATCATTCCAGAGTACCATCTACATATAACTGATTTTACTTCAAATATACGATTTCTTATCGATTCCGGATCTGTAGTCTCAGTCATACCGCGCACGTTGGTTAAACAAACGACTAATCAAGCTGATCTGATATTGTATGCAGCCATCCAGACAGTCATTCCCACTTACGGAAAGTACGTCATAGAGCTAAAATTTAGAAACTGCCTTCCATGTCAGCATTCGAAAATCCATAAACATAATCATCTCCAAGCAGAGAAGGTCCAAGTACCAAGCGGCAGATTCGACCACGCCATCGAAGTGGCATCGAAGTGATGCCGTCTCACCACAACCTTCATTATTATCTAACGATGATAGACCGATTTTCGCGGTGGCCAGAGGCTGTTTCACTCAGCATCATTACTGCTGAAACGGTAGCCACGGCATTTTGGGTTCACTGGATCTCACGCTTCGGTACTCCAAAAACCATAACCACGGATCAAGGTTCACAATTTGAATCGGCTATCTTCAAGGAACTGACCCAGCTTGTCGGTAGCAAGCATATACACACCACCAGCTATCATCCGCAATCGAATGGTCTAGTTAAACGTTGGCACAGGTCGCAGTACTGATGTGTAACAGCGGCACGCCATGGCCACAACTACTTCCCACAGTACTACTCGAATTACGTACCTGCTATAAAGAAGACTTAGGCTCATCGGTAAAAAAAATTTTGTATGGAGCGCCAATCCGACTACCCAATGAGTTTTTCGAGGATCTCGAGAAAGGTGTAGATACTAGAACAGCATATTCAGAGAATTCGACCTACGCCAACAGCTCATCACATAAGTGAGAAAATGTTTCTACTCAAAGGAATTGAACAGTGGTCTCACGTTTTCCTACGCATGGACGCCGTCAAACTACCTCTTCAATCACCGTATTCCGGTACCTACGAAGTCATAAAGCGTCAAACTGACATCGTATACGTATTACGGATCAACGACAAAGAATTGGCTGTATCGATCCATCGGCTCAAGCCAGCATTTTTCGTTAAAGATGACCAAAGTATAACCTCGGAGCAATGTAATACAAACACTCCAAAAACGTACGAAAAAAGACTTCGCGTACACTTCCAAGACTCGTGACGATGTCACTGGAGGGGAAGTAATGTGGCAACTTCGCCGACGCCTTTCGGGAACGATAAAACAGCAGCCTGCAGCGACCGATAAAAAAAATCGATAGTCAACCCTGCCTAGAAATGGTGGCTTACGATTTTAATTGATCTGATAACTCGCGTGTATAGCGTATGACAAATTAGTACAGTAAATATATAATAAAGTAACCTTCAATATTAAACGCTAAATACACGGCAGCAACGGGCCAATCACCTGCTCTGCCCCAAAAAACCATCTATCAAGGTAAATAGACTTGGAGGTCTCGATTAATGAAAGCACCACCATCTCGATTCAAGAGACTTGTGGGAGGCCCTATGCTCCCTGGTGGAGTAATGAAGAAATAATATATAAAGTTACAAGCTACATTTCGTGAACGACCACTTTCGTTTATTGACGTCGCAGATCAGCTGTTGTCCTATACAGAAATATAAACAAACAATATTAAAATGCCTAAAACAAACGAAAAGAGGTAATTAATTGAATTAATTACACATAATGCCATACATTGTTAATTAACTTAATTTAATTAAAATAAAATCGCATTCGCATCATTCGCAAGAGCACTGTCAAGTCGACTAGTCGTCTCCTTTCGCTCACTGAATTTAACAATACAAAAACTAAATCAAGGGACAAGATAATCAATTGTTCTTATCTCAAAGATGCCCTTTGAACGCAGTCCCCAGACTGCGCGCAGCACGCAAAAACAAAATCATCCATAAAAAAACAGCAGGAGCGTACCCCACGCTCAAACAGCTGTCCGCATAAATAACAACAACGAATACCTTGGCACATCAACAAGCTGTTCAAACAACAGCATCAACATCAGTGACTCTCACCAAGCCTCACTTAACGCTAATTCCAAGGGGGCGCGTTCTTTCTCCCCTGCAATACATTAAACAGCTACACACTCACAAAGTGAAAACAATAACGGATCATCAATCCAAAGAAACGCAACCTCTCGCTCTACCGCTCAACTAACTGTCAGCTGCCCCATGGCAGCAGGTAAAATGCAGCCTCTGCCGTGGAGTGCACAATGCGCTTCACCAACAACGCCACTCTCCTCTTTCCAACCAACAACAACAACCACAAGGCAGACATCAGCTGCTATCTCACTCATTACAACAACGTCCACGTCAGCTTTCTCAGCTACAATGCCAGTTTGCTCCCTCTCTTCGGCAACAACACTGATCAGAGAAAAGACTTCAAACACGCAAGTACAAACTTCAACCAATCAAAACCCACAACAGTCAAAAATAAAACGCAACCGTAGTAAGCTCTCTCCCAACAACACTTCCGAACAAAATAGCAATAGTAAAAAAAAGTAGCAAAAAACAAAAACACAAACGACAACAAAAACAACACTGCAAAAGTACTGGCTGAGCGCGCCTAATACTAATAAGTGGTTTGAACTCCTCTCACAAGACGAAATGGCTGAAGACGGCAGTGGTACAGAAGCAAATTCTAATGCGCCAAATCAATCTCGACCATCTACTAAAATTCACAAACCACCACCCATATACGTACAGGACCTAGAACAAATTAACGTACTAAACAAAGCTCTTAAAAACACAATACAACAAAACTACATTTTAAAAACACGTAAAAACAACGAAGTATGCTTACAGACAACGGACTTATCGAACTACTCGGCGGTGGTTAAGATGCTCAGGGAAAACAAAACTAAATACTACACCTTTAAGCCGAAAGAGGAGCGGGGTTTCAAGACAGTACTTAGGAATATGCACTACGCCACTGATCTTGACGAACTAAAGAATGAACTATCGGAACTAGGCCACGACGTTATTAATATACACAACGTGCAACAAAAACTGACAAAGAAACCCCTGCCGCTAGAACTAAAAGCCAAAGCAAATAATAGAAAAATCTTGAATATCACCACACTCCTATGAACCAAAGTCATATTTGATCCACCACACCACAAGCGCACGGTAGCTCAGTGCCCAAACTGCCAAATATATGGTTATATAAGAAATTTTTGACCCAAAGACCCGATCTGTGTGAAATGCGCTGGCAGGCACAAGACTGCAAACTAATAAGTGCAGATCAAATTAAATTCGCTTTTTGTGGCGGTTCATACACAGCTAACTATAAGGGATGTGACGTATACAAACACCTGAAAATTAAAAGATTTCCCTCACTAAGAGAGAAAGACGCTAAAAAAGATGACCATCAGGCAGTAGAACAGAAATCAAACAAAGTTAAAATTGGAAGAACATGCGCCCAAACAGCAGCAAGCAACCAAAAAAATCCCAAAAATCAGATACAACCTCAACAAAAAGATGAGGAACGCAACAAAAACGAAAGCAACAAAAACGAGACACAGAAAAACAAAAACACAGAAAAAATAATGAACTTTCAAAAGATATAGCGGAATATATAAAATAACTAGCGCAACAAATGAGTAATATGATGGACATCATGACAGTACTATTGACAAAACTCGACAACAAGAATGGACACTAAAATAAAGATTTTAACTTGGAATGCAAACGGATTAAAAAATTACCTGAATGAACTGCAGCTTTTCCTACACAACAACTACACTGACATTGCTTTGATATCGGAAACACACTATACAAGTAGCCAGCACATGAACATACGTGGATACAAGATGTACCACACCATCACAGCCATCCCGACCGTACAGGACGGCACCGTCCCGTAATAACTATCATTATTAAACAAAACATTAAACATAACATACTGCTTCCATTCCAAGAAACCTATATCCAGTCGACAAGCATACAAATCTTTGACTAATCCGGACCACTAAGAATAACGGCCGTTTACAGCCCACCAAAGCACAATATCTCACAGTCGCCATACCTTGACTTCTTAAAAACTACAGGCGACTACAATGCGAAGCATACAGACTGGGGTTCTAGAATATCAAGAATAACAAGAAAGGTTAAACCTACAGGGTGCACTGCTGTTAGCAAAAGCTAAACATCTTAGAACCGGCCAACCCACGTATTGGCCAACAGACAAAAATAAAAAGCCAGACCTCATTGACTTTTATATACTCAAAGACATAGACTTAAATAAATGTATCATAACATCAAGGCTGGAACTATCGTCAGACCATACACCTATACTACTAGAACTTAATTCAATTAAAGTGAACACAGCCAATTTTAAAGTATTGCACCACAACAAAAGTGACTGGTATACCTATCGCGACTACATTAACACAAACTTAAATACAAGCGTTCCACTGAGATCACCCGACAACGTAGAATCAGCTATAGTCCACCTAAACGATACCATTGAGAAGGCAGTAAAGCGATTCACAACCCGTACGCTTTGCAAATAATTAAGTACAAAACGAAAACTGAAAGGCATGGACCATTTGCCGATCCCCTGATGCGAAAAATAAATATAACAAGGCAACTAAAGAAATTAGAAAATATCTCCAAAATCAGAAAAATTACGAAATCACGAAGTATTTACAGAGGCTAAATAACTAACTAACTCCCTGTGGAAAGCTACAAAAAAACTGACAAATAAAACAATACACCAGGCACCTATAAAAATGGACTATGGATCATGGGCAGTAACGAACCTAGACAAGGCGACAGTTTTAACGAATTATTATGAAAAAATATTTGCTGATGAAACACTCAACGAAGAGGACTGTCATATAAACTCGACAGTCACTCCCAAGCCAACTCGCCTTAAAAAAACATGTACAAATGAAATACTCAAATGTATACAGCACGACATAAAGCCCAAAAAAGCACCCGGATATGACAAAATTGACGGAAAATTTTTAAAGGAGCTACCACTTCAAGCAGTAGTACACATACGTAATATTTTCAACGCGATAATTAGATTATATTACTTTCCTAAACTATGGAAAGTGGCTGAAGTCATTGCAATTCCAAAACCTGGTAAAGACGTATATAATCCAGCATCATATAGACTAATTAGCTTACTGCCAGTGCTGTCAAGAATATTCGAGAAGCCCCAGTGTCAGCGACTGTTACCTATAATAGAACGCAAATTATTATATAATACCTAACCACCAATTTGGCTTTCGACGAAAACACTCGACCATACAACAAATCCATTGTGTGACTCATAAAATTCTAAATGATCTTGATGACAAAAAATTCTGCATAGGAGTTTTTCTAGATGTAGGAAAGGCATTCGACAATGTTTGGCACAAAGGACTAATCAGAAAATTGCGCAATATATTCCCGCATAACGTACTAAAGATATTAGTATACTATATCACAGAAAGACATTTTTTCGTTAAGTACTCAGATGAATATTCCACATTAAGAAATATCAAAAAAAAAAAAGCGTACCACAAAGAAGTGTACTAGGACCGTTATTATACACTATCTTTACAGCGGACATACCATCACCAAATGACGACGCTTCAATGATAGCCACATTTGCTGATGACACTATAATACTTAGCGCACATAGACAAGTAAACACAGCAACATCCAAACTGCAACAGCATCTGGATACTACACTAAGGTGGTTTGAAAAGTGGAAAATAAAAGTAAATAATACTAAAACAGTAGATGTTATATATACAACTAAAACTAAATCCACACCACCTCGTATAACGATTGACGGAGCTGACGTAAAAATTGAAAATGTAGTCAAATACCTAGGATTATATATTGACAATAAACTCAACTGGAAATACCATATATAGGATTAGTCAAATCAAAGTTAACATTAGAAAACAAAATACTGATCTACAAAGCCATTATTAGACCAATCTGGGCGTACGGAGCACAAATTTGGGGAACGGCCAAAAAATCAAATACAGACATAATACAAAGACAACAATCAACAATCATTCGTAGTTTCACCAAGGCTGGGTGGTATATAACTAACGATAATCTGCATCATGATCTTAATATTCCAACAGTGACAGAGGAGATTGAAAAAGTAAGTCGTATCTACCAGACGAAGCTTACCCAACACTAAAATGTTTGTGTCAACTTACTACAAATACAGGATATTCAATGGAGACGCAGGTTACAGAGGACAAGGCCAGTGGATATGGTAGAATAAATTCGAAGCTAGATACAACACATTTATCAATACCTCTTTTTTTTTCTTTTTTGTTTTGTTTAATGTTGTTTATTTTTGTATTTTATATTTTTATCTCATTTAGGTTTATTTCACTTTATTTTGTTCTATAATTGTATTAATTTAATTTAAATGTATATTAGTTTTCGAGAGTCATTCGTTTACCACACTACATTTTATGATTAGTATACGACATTGTTAACATTTTTTTTGTATGGAGCTACCGTCAGTTTGTATACGACTTTATAACAATATAACATTTATAATATATACCACACATATACGACGTTTCGTGAAGACCCTTATTGTGTTTGTTTTAGTCTTAAGGTTTTGCAAATCCACAGCCAGCAGAAGCACAAAAGTTTCGTACGTTTTTTGGTTGTTTCTGCTATGCTTCTTCTTAATTTTTGTATTTGTGTTTTGAGTTGCTTGCAAAACGTACTTTTTGTTCAGCTCACACAAAAGTTTTGCTCTCTTTGTTCTGTTTTTTTTTTTTTGTATATGATATTTATTCTGATTGGGAGAAAGCATGATTGTCAAGCACTATTAGCACCGATCACTGATTCAGTACATCAATAGAATTGTTTGCTGTTCAACAGAATTGTGGGTTGTTCAACTTATGCAGCGTAACATACTGCTTTGCATAACCAAATGGAGGGGAATATACATAAGCTAAACAGCACGCAAATGGACGGAAGTCGAAAGACATAATAAAAACAAAAATCAGAGAAACTGATTTCTTTGATTTTTTTTTTTCAAAGTTTTTTAATTTTAAGATGTTTGTGAATTTTTTTTTTTTAATAATAATACATTTGGTTATTTAAAATAATTATTAACTAGTTTTCTACTACCTTCAGTGGCAGCCTAACCTAATTGTATATTAAAGATGAAGAAAAAATATTGTAAACCTATGACTTACAAACAACTTATAAAGAATAATACCTATTTACATATTTACAATTACTTATTTATATAAATAAAATTTACTAAGTTTGACAAAAGAAACTTATGAAAGGACCCTCGTAGGAAGATCCTGTGTGTGACACTTGTTGAGTCTTCTTTTTCTGGCCCTCGAAGTTAACCATCTTGCCAGTGCATCTGGGCGAGAACCAAGGTGCTCTAGATATTTCCCCTCTTGTGCCTGGATAACATCGCCGACTTTAGGAACCCTAAGATCCTTTTCGATATTCCTTGTACGCATGTACCAGGGAGCATTGCAAATTTTTCTAAGCGTTTTAGGTTGAACAATTCTGATTTTATACATATGCGACTTAGCATCTATGCCGTATACTTGCAGCGCGTACTTCCACATGGGGCTTAAAATTGTCTTGTATATTGTTGTCCTGTTATCCAAGGACAGCTTGGTCTTGGGGGACAACAGCCACGACATTTTTCCAGATTTTGCTAGCACTGACCGCTGAACCATTGTTACATGTCTTTGAAATGAAAGTCTCCTGTCCAGTATGACTCCAAGGTATTTATGCGCAGGCTTGTGCTTGAGAATAGAGCCTAGCAACGATATGTCAGGGAAAGACAATGGCGTTGTGGCATACGTAACACAGGCACATTTGCTGGCATTGATGCCTATGTTCCAGTATAGAGCCCACTTCTCAAAGCAATATACGTATTGCTGCGAAGACTCCGTGGGAACTTTTACACTAGGACTTCTGGTTAGCACTGCAGTGTCGTCCGCGTAAGTTGCTATGAGTGCGTTTTCCTCATCCACTCGTGTGGCTACACTTGTTTTAGGCATGTCTGCTGTATAAATCGTATACAGCGTAGGGCCTAATACGCTGCCTTGAGGTACACCAGCGCAGATTGCTCTTCTTGTTGATTTCTCACCATCGATTAGAACACGAAAGCTTCTGTCCATTAAAAAGCTCCTGACAAGTTGGAACAGCTGAGGGTTAAGTAGGTTCTTCAGCTTGCTGAGAAGGCCCTTATGCCACACCCTATCAAAGGCTTGCTGGATGTCCAAGAAAACTGCTACTGCGTACATTTTAAGTTCCATGGCATCCAAAGCGAAGTTAACCACACGGTGCAGCTGTTTTGGGGTGCCTAAAACCAAACTGCCACTTTGGGATTTTTACTTTTACGCTTTCGAGTTGAAGAATCCGCTTCAATATCATCCTTTCCATAATTTTTCCTAAACCGGGAAGAAGACTGATTGGCCCACTGAGTCAACTTCAGTGGGTTGTTTCTTTGGCTCCAGATCTTCGGGAAGTGTCCCAATCTTAAGTTGCTGTTGAATATCCAAACTATAAACAATCCAGCTCTCGTGGAAAGAAGTTTGAGCATCTTGTTATCCAAGAGATCTTCGCCTGGGGATTTTTTGCACTTTAGCTTTTTAATTTGTTGCTTCACTTCTTGCAACGTTATCGGGTTTGCTGGTAAAGCCATTTGGAATGGCGCATCCAAATGCATTTAACAGTCCTGCGCATGAGCTCCGATGAAAAATAAAATGGCTTAAATCTGTCTTCTAGGCTGTCCGCAAAAATTTCAGCCTACTGTTGACTGTAATAACACCAACCACCTGTTGGATCTTTGATTGGAGTCTTTGGAATAGCCTGTCTCTTAAAGCGCCTTGTGAGCTTCCAAAGAGAGTAGTTAGAAGATGCGTCGGACTTACACTTTCTAGAATGTCGTCGATTGACTCGTGTTTATGCCTGATTAGCACCTTTTGCACACGGTTAGACAGTCTTTTGTAGGTCTGATGAATGCGAGTGTCTCCCGTTCTTGCGTATTCTTTCCGGACTCTTCTTTTTAGGCATAGCATGTCGACAGAAATTTGGGACATCTGTGTTCTGCGATGATGGTTTGGAAGGCATTCAAACTTTGGAGCAGCATAGGAAGAGGCTAGTAAAACGTTGTTTATTAAGACTTTGACTGCATCTTCTATGTCTTCTGGGCTGTTTATCTCTACGTTAAGGTTTATTCTTCTATCCAAATCAGTTCTAAAAGCTTTACCCGAAGAGCCAGGTGGAAGAATGTGTTGCTTACGGGGCTTGAATTGCGGAGCTTGATGAAGAGTTGCTACAACAGGCAGGTGATCCAAGGAGAGCTCATGCAGCAATTTAACGGAAAGCTTATTCCAAGCAATCCCATTAACAATGAAAAAGTCCAGTGCAGAAGGAATGTGTTGTGTGTTATAAGAATAAAAAATTGGCTCACCGGTAGCTAGAATTTGGCATGTACTGCTGGTTATAGATTCTTGCAAGCATTTGCCGCGGGGACAAGATCTAATGTTACCCCACCATGAGTGCTTTGCATTAAAATCACCGCCTGCAATGAATCTACCGCCTATAGTTTTTAATTGTTGATCAAAGTCCGTTTTAGTCCAAGGTTCTCTGGGAGGAAGGCACAACGAGGCTATTTTTACGTATCCACCATTCATCAGCACATCTATACTAGCTAATTGCAACTACATGCTAGAAATCGATTCATTCTGGTTATGACTAATACTAGAACGAATAAGAATGGCAGAGCCTCCTTTGGATCTACCACTGGGATGATTGGCATAGTATTGATCATATCCTGCCAGGTATATTTTCTGACCAGGACGCATACGTGTCTCTGTTATTAGCATTATGTCAATTTTGTTGGCACTGCAATCAACGTACGTTCCATAGTCCGAGTTTTAAGTGCAACAATTAGTTTCTGCACCAGGTCACGATAGGCTTTATTTGACTCCATCGTTTCCTGGATAAGTTTGAACATTTGGTCCATTCTAACATTTATATTATGTATCGCTTTTTCCAACGTATTAAATTTGTTGTTGAAAATCTGATTTTCGCCAAAATCACAAGCGTTTGACCAACTGTGTTTTGCGTGCTCAGTGTTTAGTTTTGCACTGTCAGCGTAAGAGAAGCTTCTTTTGACAGCAGCGTTTGGCATAAATTCCGCTTTAGTGTTTCTATTAGCTTGTTTATTTAACATACTATTGGCCGGTAGTCCATCTATAGGTAATCATCCAGCTGCCTTTAACTTTGTACTCAACTCAATTCCTACTTTACATCCTTTAAAGCTAGCAACGTAATCTTCACCACAATTGGCGCATATATTTTTGTCGCTTTGAAGAAACGCACATAGAGTGGAATTTGTGGCATGATCGCCAGAGCACTTACCGAATACTGGCTTTTTAAAACAATAATTTCGGGTGTGTACGAAGTCTTGGCATTTAAAGCATTGTACTAGCTCTTTACTGCGATTTGCCTTCATCACTATAACTCTATGCCTTCCTATTAGGGTAATTTTTAGTGCCTCTGCCACATCGGGAGTCTGTTTGAGGTTTATGTCAAACAAGTTCTGCCTCGTTTTAACGTTGTTAATTTGTTCGCCATCCTCTTCGTTGATTGGTATGTTTGGAACCTCGAACCCACTATCGGAGAAGGTACGTTCAATAATTTGTTTAGGTACATTAGGGTGTATACCTTTCAATCGGAAAGGTTTATTTCCCTTGAGCAGGTGATGCCAAAACTCACAGTTATGCTTGGTTAGCATATTTACCACATCTCTAAAACATTCGGCATTCTTAGTACATATCCGCGAGATCCCGAATTTGGATGTACGGATATGGCAATCACCCGACAGTAAATTAAGATCAAGCTCTAATTCACCCAACTTGTTAACGTGCGACACAAGGATAGCCGGTGGTTTCGGGACTTCGCTTCCCTGCTGCAAGCAGTCAGCACATATTGCAATACTGGCTTCTCCCAAGTCTTGACAATTATTTTGTTCGTCCATCTACATTAGAGCTTCGGTGTCTTCGGACAACACTGCAAAACAATTACTGCGAGATTCCGCCACTGATGTGGAGGCAGTGTTGTTGCTTTTTTGGCTACCAATTATGTTTATTTTTGCCGGTTTAGTTTTTTGGATAGTTTTTGATGCTTTGTCTGCTCCTTTCTGTTTTCTACGAACAGAAACGGGTGGCACTTGAAATGGGCAGTCTTTTACCAGAGGTTCAGTGGCGACTACACTACTTTTGGTATTATATTCATTCACATACATTGGAGTAGAGCATATATAACCTGTAGTTGTTGCTGTAGTGTATGTTGCTGCGCAACCTACAGTAGAAAAAGTTAAGGTGGTAGTAGTTGTAGTACTAGTTGTCGCTATGCACTTACTGATATTGCTATACAGTTCAGAGTGATTTAAGCTGGGTTTCTGTAGTTCTTCGGAAAGTCTAGCGTGAAGTACAGCCGGTGATGCACCAGCTACTTGTCTCATCTTCTCGTGCTTCAGAAGCTTAGGTTTAAGCCGTGAATGATAAGTTTTCTCTTCTTCCATCTTTAAAAGTTTTTGTAGCCTCTATAGCGGTCGCTGGTGATGCGAGGGCTTTAGTCTTCCCCAAAGGGCAAGATAACACAAATCTCAAAACACACTCTTATTTTATCTTTTTGTCAAACCGGTTTCAACAGCACTATCAGAGGTGTCTAAAAATTGAACTAAAGCGCGAAACACAACCGTCCGTAGCGAGTGCAAGAACTGAATGAGCTAATTATTCACAAACAAAGTTTTTAATACAATTTTTAATTTTATAAATTAAAATCTTTACTTCACTTGACAGTTGACTTCTACGATCTCCTTGAGAATATGAAGCAAATTCTTTAATTTTCCACTTGAAACCTGGAATATTTTCGCCTATATTCATTTATACGAATAAAATGAAAATACCAGGCGCTCAGAAAAAAAAAGATGAATTGATCACAAAGCAAAATCATACAAAAATATTCCGAGTAATACACACAATAAGAAACCAATACAATGTTATACATGCACTATACCTACACAACACACTCGAACTTATCACAAAGCACGCAAGGGAGACAAAGAAACACAATACACAATACACTCAAACATTGGTTTTTGATTTTTTATTTTAACTTCTTGCCGAGTCCAGCCAAATCAGTTTTTATTCAAACACGTACCCCACTTCACACTTCACGACTTCTTTCCAAGTCATATGTTCGGCTGCTCATTACGTTCTTCAATATCACTTGGGCATTTGCTGTTCCTTGATGTTTTTTCTGTTTGCCTAGTGACTGTGCAAAATGCTGCCCGTATACTTTAGTTCGTGCCTGTTCAAATTTCGCCAATTAATCTTGAAATATTGAAAATAAGCATTTATTTTTTTGTGTGTACATGCAGAACCGATACACAATGGCAATTACAAGAACAGAAACACAGTTGCTAATTCACACCAACTGCTTAGAAGAGGGTCGCAGCAAGAAGTAATATTTTTATTCCCGCACTCACTCCACTTCACATCGTAGTCCCAAGACAATTTTCGATTGTCGTACCAAATGTATCAGAGGTCAGGTCCCGAGGGCGTGTTTCATTATTGAGTTCAAATTTGCGTGCAAGCAAAAAGTATACATATTCATATAAGCAGGCATATCTTTTTTATTTGTCTTCCCCTATGTTCGGAAAATAAGAAAATAAAACAAATGTCACACGCTTTGTTGTTGAGTGTTCAAAGGCAAAATTTATTTCTTTGTCTTGCCTGACATTAGCAATGCGGAACTGGTTTGATTTCATTTTCACATGGGACACTTGCAGTTTCTTGCGGTTTTTTCTGTTTGTCTGGTAGTAAAGGAAGAATTAGCTGTATTCAACTTCGATTTTTTGACATACATAGCGCAAAATATGCATTTTAAATCAATTTTACTTATTTATTGAGTTATTTATTTCTTTATTTCAAACAGCCCAAACGAATAATGTGTTTTATTCATTAAAAGTCCCACCAAAATCAATAGAAGTAATTGTGGGATTTGCAATAAAAAAAATTTTGTTCTTGTTATTCATTAAAAAATCGTCTCAAACCTATACATGTTCCTTTTTCGCTATCATTCCCACAACAATATCAATACAGTCAAAATAAAAATCTGTGACGGCAAATAAAACAAACAAAACAAAGGTGATATAAAGAAATTCCATTTCAAGCTAATTTGCGTTCAGTAATTAGCAGAATGACGTTGCTAAACAGCGGCCTGCGCTGCTACTTCGATATTAATAGCTGAAAAGTAACATATTCTTATAGCTTCTATTTATTTGAAAAAAGCTCAAAAAGCTTTTGAGAGAAATGTAACCTCTATATGAATGAAAACTTTTTCATTAAGTGTGAGTCGAGTTTGAGCTTCACTCACGACAAAGACGACGACGACGTGCGGGATATACGACGATTACAGTGTTAAATTCATATGTATATTTAGTTAAACTTAACAAAGACTAGATTAATCCCACATGCATATAAAATTTTGATACACTGAGAAAAAACCAGAAATAATATATTCTGTTTCTTCATAAAACCCTTTCCTATTTATTCTCAATACAGCGGCAATTAAATCTATAATTTTAAAACCACCGACCTATAGTATATCCTTTTACACTACACATATATAAGCAACTACAACAAAAAATAAAAAAATAAATAAAATACAAAATTAATTGAACAAAACATTTGACAAGGTATATGCCTTAAGATATTATATATTCAGAGAACAACTATATATTCATAAGAAGTAGAATAGTGAGCAAACCTTAAATATATTTCGATCTAAACAGAGGAAAAAGACATTTCACAACTACGCAATGCTGAGGAAAGGAAGTAACATGAAAAATAACCCAAAAAGGATCCAACCGTATACACGGAGCCGAGTAGCTAGGGAAGAGATAAGCAGCCTACTGGATGTAAGAGAAGAATCGGAAACAATAGACGAGTACCGACCAAATCAAGACAATATGGCCATCAATAGCACTGCTGCATTAAACGTAATGCAGCAAAACCCGATTGATTTGTATATGAATTTTAAAATCCCGGAAATCGCAAAACAACTACCAACCTTTAACGGCAACCCGAAAAAAGTACAACCTTTCATCGAAAGGGTCGAAGAAATACTATCTCTGTTGAGAGGAACAGAGCAAACCCCCCAAGGGAGAATCATACTGAGGGCCATCCGAAACAAGACAGAATGAGAAGCTGATGAGATATTAGAGGGAAACTTAGTACCCCTTAACTGGGATCGCGTCAAAGAAGCCTTGACAGCCCATTATGCGGATAGAAGATCAGAAATAACCCTGATGCAACAGTTACATAGTTTAGCTCAACATGGGAAATTCATAAAACAATTCTACAACGAAAGTTTTAATCTATTAGCGGCGATCTGCAATCACCCTCCCGTACATATTTATCGACTCACCATTTAGACGCCCACTCAGATTCCTTATAGATACTGGCGCAAGTACACCATTTATTAACCCAGAATTCGTCCCGAAACATCTTCAATAAGAACTCGAAACACCGATGATAATTAAAACCGTACTAAACCAACACTAAATTATTAAAAAGACAACTTAACATATATTCAAAGAATACAATTACACAAGAAATCTCCACTTTCTCATTTTTAAATTTCATCCCTATTTTGACGGACTACTAGGTATAGACGCCCTTAAGCAGCTAAAAGCAAATATAAATTTACGAACCAGCGTCCTGTAAACACCGAAGGCACAGCTAAAATTTTCCATGAAGACAAATATAGATTCAGAAACAAACACCATCCCAGCGCTATCAAAAAAGGTTATTCCAATAGCAACGAATTTGAGTAATGGACAATTTATATGTGAAACTGTCAATGTTTCGAACTGTCAATGTTTCGAACCAATATCAAAAACTCTACTTGGAAAGAACTCCTATGGTCGAACCCTACTGTGAGGAAAATTACATAGGAATTAACAACTTGAAATTATATATATAAACAACAGAAGGCCCTAGTAAGGAAGATATCTACGAACTTATACGAACAGACCACCTCAACGCTGAAGAAAAACAGAATCTCTTGAAATTATGCAGGGACTTCACCGAAATTTTTTACAAAGAAAACGACGTCCTGACATTTACAAATACAATAAAACATAAAATAACTACAACAAATTATATCCCCATCTACACTAAGTCATACAGATACCCCTATATATACAAGGAAGAAGTGCGAAGACAAATAGACGAAATGTTGGGCCAAGGAATAATAAGACTGGAGTTCGCCAGTGTGGATAGTGCCGAAAAAACAAGACGCAAGTGGGAAACAAAAATGGCGCCTACTTATCGACTACCCGAAACTTAATGAAAAAACAGTTTCCGACAGGTATCCGATACCTAACATTAACGAAATCCTGGATAAAGTAGGAAGATGCATATATTTCTCATCACTTGATCTCGCGAGCGGATTCCATCAGATTGAAATGCACCCCAACGATGTCGAAAAAACAGTATTCACAGTCGAATGAGGCCACTACGAATTTAAAAGAATGCCCTTCGGATTAAAGAACGCCCCTTCGACATTCCAAAGAGTATTGGATAACGCTTTGAGAGATATCAATGGGAAAATATGTATAGTGTACTTGGACTACATAATAATTTTTTCGATATCCCTTCAAGAACATAATGAGAGTTTGACCGCGGTCTTCGAGACACTACGCTCAGCAAATCTAAAAGTCCAACTAAACAAGTCTAATTCCCTAAGGAAAGAAATAGAGTTTCTCGGACATACAGTCACAACAGAAGGAATCAAACCCAATCAAAACCAGATAACTGCAATAAAGGACTTTTCAATACAAAAAACAAAAACGCTAATCAAGTCCTTCCTCGGATTAATGGGAAATTCATAAAAGATTTTGCCGACCTTACAAAACCTTTAACACAATGTTTAAAATCCAATGGAACCATCGTCCTATACAAAAATTACGTTGACACATTTGGAATGTGTAAGAACCTCCTTTGCAACGATCCAATTTTACTTTACTAAACCATTTATACTCACAGCAGATTAGCCTAGGAGCAGTCTTGTCCCAAGGTAAAATCGGCAGTGACAGACCAGTATTCTACGCGAGCCGAACGCTGAATGAAACAGAAATCAACTACGCAGTTATCGAAAAAGAACTACCTGCGATCGTTTGGGCTACTAAATACTTTAGACCCTACCTTTTTGGAAACAAGTTCACAATCGTTACGGATCAGAAACCGCTCACTTGGCTTATGAATTTGAAGGAACCCAACTCCAAACTTATACGTTGGAGACTTAAGTTGGCAGAATACAACTAAGATATCGCCTACAAAGCAGGAAAAAAAATGCGAACGCAGACGCATTAAGCCGCGTTCAAATCAAAGCCAATTTTAATGACAACACATCAAATCAAACAGCAAATGGAATATTAATTTCTAGAAAATGTATAAACGACTCCAATTTACAACTAATACTCCAAGTAGGACCAACACCTAGTATCCAAACTGAATCGCCGTTCAAAGGTAAAACCCGTAACACAATCATCAAACCAGTATTCGATAAACATACAATATCAAATATACTTAAAAAAATACCTCACACCTAACAAAATAATAGCAATCTATACGAGCGATCAGATATTCAAAAAGGTACAGGAAATATTCTCCATATATTTCTCCGAAAACAAAGGCTACAAACCACTCCGATGTACGAACTTTATACAAGACATCAACCAAACGGATCAACAAAATGAAATAATTAAAACATACCACCAGAAAAACAGCCATAGAGGAATAGAAGAGACCACTTCAAATGAGAGTACTTCTTCACTCATATGAAAAACAAAATAACACAAATAATAAATAACTGTGATGTATGCCAAACTCTGAAATACGATAGACACCCACAAAAGACTATCAAAGACCCACAAAATCAAAAATTAAGAAACGAACAAAAAAAGACTAATCCAATGATATTTTTTGAAAAAAAAAAATTTTATTAAATAAAATAATAATAACTATAATAATACTAATAATACTAACCCCCTACATCAAAACCACCTAGTCCCAACAACCAACTACTACCGGAATGTGGTCATTCCCCCCACTCTAGGGGGGGAGGAGTTGCCGCTACGCAACACAACCATGCTCACTTCTATCCTCGGGCAGCAAACATTTCACAAGCGGCAAGCCGCACGAAAGAAGAGAGAATAAAGAAATGAGAGGAGGTAGGGTTAAGCATAGAATAAGAAAATGTATATAGTCAGTTCGCTAGCAGCTTTCGAATAATAAAGAGTTTCAAAAGTTAAAAGAAGAACTGAATTATCTCTGATCTTTTGTATGTGTGCAATTTTGTGTAAGTATAAGATAACTCGCGCACATATCAAACCAATAAAGAAAATATAAAATTTCCGAAAAGGACATTTTTTTCGGCAGTCGTTCATTGTTTCGAAAATGTCGCACTCAAGGTGTCATGAAAAAGTTCGTGGCCACACATGAAGAATTTAATTTATTTTAAATTTAAATTTTAATTTTCAATCATTTGCGTAATCTTCAAATGAAATGCATACGCACATAGCAATGATCGGTTCACATAACGGAACAGTGCTCAAGTTGTTGTTGATTTCATTCTAGTTCAAATACTTAAGCTGATAAATCACAGCATACCGAAGTCTCCTATGCAAAGCGTAGTAGCCGATATGTAACTTGAGCCGCAGTAATTGCCGTTTGTATTGGGTTTGGGGTGAGTTTTGATTGTACATAAGAACGACATTCGTACGTATAACAATAATTGATGCAAAACCGTTCGTTAAATATCAATTGTTGGTGTATTTCTGTATTCTTCATAACCAGAGTATTACTGCTCTCCTATATTAGTTAGTATCCACCTGTCTGTCCTATCACACGGCGGCGCGCCGTAGCAAAGGAGCTTTTCCAACAACACCAACAAGGGGTATCCTAGCAGAAGACGGACTAGTCGATATACCAAACCGAGTTAATCAAATGACCTATAAACTTATCCCCAAACTCTTCTGGACTACCAACAACATTTTGAATAATGATTACCAACGAGTAAAAAATAGCCGACGCAGATACAAGGTAATATCGTCCATCCGGAGATGCATTCACTTTATGAAACTACACAATATTTCCGAACCCTACCGTTGGAATGAAATCTCTCCTAAGTCACCATGGGCCCTAGATCCTTCTTCTTTTATCACATCTCCCCACCATTGTTCTAAATAGCTAGGGAAGAGGTAAGCAGCCTACTGGATGTAAGAGAAGAATCGGAAACAATAGACGAGTACCGACCAAATCAAGACAATATGGCCATCATAGCACTGATGCATTAAACGTAATGCAGCAAAACCCGATTGATTTGTATATGAATTTTAAAATCCCGGAAATCGCAAAACAACTACCAACCTTTAACGGCAACCGGAACCCTTTCATCGAAAGGGTCGAAGAAATACTATCTCTGTTGAGAGGAACAGAGCAAACCCCCCAAGGGAGAATCATACTGAGGGTCATCCGAAACAAGATAGAAGGAGAAGCTGATGAGATATTAGACGGAAACTTAGTACCCCTTAACTGGGATCGCGTCAAAGAAGCCTTGACAGCCCATTATGCGGTTAGAAGATCAGAAATAACCCTGATGCAACAGTTACATAGTTTAGCTCAACATGGGAAATTCATAAAACAATTCTACAACGAAAGTTTTAATCTATTAGCGGCGATCTGCAATCACCCTCCCGTACATATTTATCGACTCACTATTTGGACCCCCACTCAGATTCCTTATAGATACTGGCGCAAGTACACCATTTATTAACCCAGAATTCGTCCCGAAACATCTTCAACAAGAACTCGAAACACCGATAATAATTAAAACCGTACTAAACCAACACTAAATTATTAAAAAGACAACTTAACACATATTCAAAGAATACAATTACACAAGAAATCTCCACTTTCTCATTTTTAAATTTCATCCCTATTTTGACGGACTACTAGGTATAGACGCCCTTAAGCAGCTAAAAGCAAATATAAATTTACGAACCAGCGTCCTGCAAAAACACCGAAGGCACAACTAAAACTTTCCATGAAGACAAATATAGATTCAGAAACACACACCTTCCCAGCGCTATCAAAAAAGGTTATTCCAATAGCAACGAATTTGAATAATGGACAATTTATATGTGAAACTGTAAATGTTTCGAACTGTCAATGTTTCGAACCAATATCAAAAACTCTACTTGGAAAGAACTCTTATGGAAAATTACATAGAAATTAACAACTTGGAATTATATATATAAACAACAGAAGGCCCTAGTAAGGAAGATATCTACGAACTTATACGAACAGACCACCTCAACGCTGAAGAAAAACAGAATCTCTTGAAATTATGCAGGGACTTCACCGAAATTTTTTACAAAGAAAACGACGTCCTGACATTTACAAATACAATAAAACATAAAATAACTACAACAAATTATATCCCCATCTACACTAAGTCATACAGATACCCCTATATATACAAGGAAGAAGTGCGAAGACAAATAGACGAAATGTTGGGCCAAGGAATAATAAGACTGGAGTTCGCCAGTGTGGATAGTGCCGAAAAAACAAGACGCAAGTGGGAAACAAAAATGGCGCCTACTTATCGACTACCCGAAACTTAATGAAAAAACAGTTTCCGACAGGTATCCGATACCTAACATTAACGAAATCCTGGATAAAGTAGGAAGATGCATATATTTCTCATCACTTGATCTCGCGAGCGGATTCCATCAGATTGAAATGCACCCCAACGATGTCGAAAAAACAGTATTCACAGTCGAATGAGGCCACTACGAATTTAAAAGAATGCCCTTCGGATTAAAGAACGCCCCTTCGACATTCCAAAGAGTATTGGATAACGCTTTGAGAGATATCAATGGGAAAATATGTATAGTGTACTTGGACTACATAATAATTTTTTCGATATCCCTTCAAGAACATAATGAGAGTTTGACCGCGGTCTTCGAGACACTACGATCAGCAAATCTAAAAGTCCAACTAAACAAGTCTAATTCCCTAAGGAAAGAAATAGAGTTTCTCGGACATACAGTCACAACAGAAGGAATCAAACCCAATCAAAACCAGATAACTGCAATAAAGGACTTTTCAATACAAAAAATAAAAACGCTAATCAAGTCCTTCCTCGGATTAATGGGAAATTCATAAAAGATTTTGCCGACCTTACAAAACCTTTAACACAATGTTTAAAATCCAATGGAACCATCGTCCTATACAAAAATTACGTTGACACATTTGGAATGTGTAAGAACCTCCTTTGCAACGATCCAATTTTACTTTACTAAACCATTTATACTCACAGCAGATTAGCCTAGGAGCAGTCTTGTCCCAAGGTAAAATCGGCAGTGACAGACCAGTATTCTACGCGAGCCGAACGCTGAATGAAACAGAAATCAACTACGCAGTTATCGAAAAAGAACTACCTGCGATCGTTTGGGCTACTAAATACTTTAGACCCTACCTTTTTGGAAACAAGTTCACAATCGTTACGGATCAGAAACCGCTCACTTGGCTTGTGAATTTGAAGGAACCCAACTCCAAACTTATACGTTGCAGACTTAAGTTGGCAGAATACAACTAAGATATCGCCTACAAAGCAGGAAAAAAAATGCGAACGCAGACGCATTAAGCCGCGTTCAAATCAAAGCCAATTTTAATGACAACACATCAAATCAAACAGCAAATGGAATATTAATTTCTAGAAAATGTATAAACGACTTCAATTTACAACTAATACTCCAAGTAGGACCAACACCTAGTATCCAAACTGAATCGCCGTTCAAAGGTAAAACCCGTAACACAATCATCAAACCAGTATTCGATAAACATACAATATCAAATATACTTAAAAAAATACCTCACACCTAACAAAATAATAGCAATCTATACGAGCGATCAGATATTCAAAAAGGTACAGGAAATATTCTCCATATATTTCTCCGAAAACAAAGGCTAGAACCACTCCGATGTACGAACTTTATACAAGACATCAACCAAACGGATCAACAAAATGAAATAATTAAAGCATACCACCAGAAAAACAGCCATAGAGGAATAGAAGAGACCACTTCAAATGAGAGTACTTCTTCACTCATATGAAAAACAAAATAACACAAATAATAAATAACTGTGATGTATGCCAAACTCTGAAATACGATAGACACCCACAAAAGACTATCAAAGACCCACAAAATCAAAAATTAAGAAACGAACAAAAAAAGACTAATCCAATGATATTTTTTGAAAAAAAAAAATTTAATTAAATAAAATAATAATAACTATAATAATACTAATAATACTAACCCCCTACATCAAAACCACCTAGTCCCAACAACCAACTACTACCGGAATGTGGTCATTCCCCCCACTCTAGGGGGGGAGGAGTTGCCGCTACGCAACACAACCATGCTCACTTCTATCCTCGGGCAGCAAACATTTCACAAGCGGCAAGCCGCACGAAGGAAGAGAGAATTAAGAAATGAGAGGAGGTAGGGTTAAGCATAGAATAAGAAAATGTATATAGTCAGTTCGCTAGCAGCTTTCGAATAATAAAGAGTTTCAAAAGTTAAAAGAAGAACTGAATTATCTCTGATCTTTTGTATGTGTGCAATTTTGTGTAAGTATAAGATAACTCGCGCACATATCAAACCAATAAAGAAAATATAAAATTTCGAAAAAGGACCTTTTTTCGGCAGTAATTTATTTTAAATTTAAATTTTAATTTTCAATCATTTGCGTAATCTTCAAATGAAATGCATACGCACATAGCAATGATCGGTTCACATAACGGAACAGTGCTCAAGTTGTTGTTGATTTCATTCTAGTTCAAATACTTAAGCTGATAAATCACAGCATACCGAAGTCTCCTATGCAAAGCGTAGTAGCCGATATGTAACTTGAGCCGCAGTAATTGCCGTTTGTATTGGGTTTGGGGTGAGTTTTGATTGTACATAAGAACGACATTCGTACGTATAACAATAATTGATGCAAAACCGTTCGTTAAATATCAATTGTTGGTGTATTTCTGTATTCTTCATAACCAGAGTATTACTGCTCTCCTATATTAGTTAGTATCCACCTGTCTGTCCTATCACACGGCGGCGCGCCGTAGCAAAGGAGCTTTTCCAACAACACCAACAAGGGGTATCCTAGCAGAAGACGGACTAGTCGATATACCAAACCGAGTTAATCAAATGACCTATAAACTTATCCCCAAACTCTTCTGGACTACCAACAACATTTTGAATAATGATTACCAACGAGTAAAAAATAGCCGACGCAGATACAAGGTAATATCGTCCATCCGGAGATGCATTCACTTTATGAAACTACACAATATTTCCGAACCCTACCGTTGGAATGAAATCTCTCCTAAGTCACCATGGGCCCTAGATCCTTCTTCTTTTATCACATCTCCCCACCATTGTTCTAAATAGCTAGGGAAGAGGTAAGCAGCCTACTGGATGTAAGAGAAGAATCGGAAACAATAGACGAGTACCGACCAAATCAAGACAATATGGCCATCATAGCACTGCTGCATTAAACGTAGTGCAGCAAAACCCGATTGATTTGTATATGAATTTTAAAATCCCGGAAATCGCAAAACAACTACCAACCTTTAACGGCAACCGGAACCCTTTCATCGAAAGGGTCGAAGAAATACTATCTCTGTTGAGAGGAACAGAGCAAACCCCCCAAGGGAGAATCATACTGAGGGTCATCCGAAACAAGATAGAAGGAGAAGCTGATGAGATATTAGACGGAAACTTAGTACCCCTTAACTGGGATCGCGTCAAAGAAGCCTTGACAGCCCATTATGCGGTTAGAAGATCAGAAATAACCCTGATGCAACAGTTACATAGTTTAGCTCAACATGGGAAATTCATAAAACAATTCTACAACGAAAGTTTTAATCTATTAGCGGCGATCTGCAATCACCCTCCCGTACATATTTATCGACTCACTATTTGGACCCCCACTCAGATTCCTTATAGATACTGGCGCAAGTACACCATTTATTAACCCAGAATTCGTCCCGAAACATCTTCAACAAGAACTCGAAACACCGATAATAATTAAAACCGTACTAAACCAACACTAAATTATTAAAAAGACAACTTAACACATATTCAAAGAATACAATTACACAAGAAATCTCCACTTTCTCATTTTTAAATTTCATCCCTATTTTGACGGACTACTAGGTATAGACGCCCTTAAGCAGCTAAAAGCAAATATAAATTTACGAACCAGCGTCCTGCAAAAACACCGAAGGCACAACTAAAACTTTCCATGAAGACAAATATAGATTCAGAAACACACACCTTCCCAGCGCTATCAAAAAAGGTTATTCCAATAGCAACGAATTTGAATAATGGACAATTTATATGTGAAACTGTAAATGTTTCGAACTGTCAATGTTTCGAACCAATATCAAAAACTCTACTTGGAAAGAACTCTTATGGAAAATTACATAGAAATTAACAACTTGGAATTATATATATAAACAACAGAAGGCCCTAGTAAGGAAGATATCTACGAACTTATACGAACAGACCACCTCAACGCTGAAGAAAAACAGAATCTCTTGAAATTATGCAGGGACTTCACCGAAATTTTTTACAAAGAAAACGACGTCCTGACATTTACAAATACAATAAAACATAAAATAACTACAACAAATTATATCCCCATCTACACTAAGTCATACAGATACCCCTATATATACAAGGAAGAAGTGCGAAGACAAATAGACGAAATGTTGGGCCAAGGAATAATAAGACTGGAGTTCGCCAGTGTGGATAGTGCCGAAAAAACAAGACGCAAGTGGGAAACAAAAATGGCGCCTACTTATCGACTACCCGAAACTTAATGAAAAAACAGTTTCCGACAGGTATCCGATACCTAACATTAACGAAATCCTGGATAAAGTAGGAAGATGCATATATTTCTCATCACTTGATCTCGCGAGCGGATTCCATCAGATTGAAATGCACCCCAACGATGTCGAAAAAACAGTATTCACAGTCGAATGAGGCCACTACGAATTTAAAAGAATGCCCTTCGGATTAAAGAACGCCCCTTCGACATTCCAAAGAGTATTGGATAACGCTTTGAGAGATATCAATGGGAAAATATGTATAGTGTACTTGGACTACATAATAATTTTTTCGATATCCCTTCAAGAACATAATGAGAGTTTGACCGCGGTCTTCGAGACACTACGCTCAGCAAATCTAAAAGTCCAACTAAACAAGTCTAATTCCCTAAGGAAAGAAATAGAGTTTCTCGGACATACAGTCACAACAGAAGGAATCAAACCCAATCAAAACCAGATAACTGCAATAAAGGACTTTTCAATACAAAAAACAAAAACGCTAATCAAGTCCTTCCTCGGATTAATGGGAAATTCATAAAAGATTTTGCCGACCTTACAAAACCTTTAACACAATGTTTAAAATCCAATGGAACCATCGTCCTATACAAAAATTACGTTGACACATTTGGAATGTGTAAGAACCTCCTTTGCAACGATCCAATTTTACTTTACTAAACCATTTATACTCACAGCAGATTAGCCTAGGAGCAGTCTTGTCCCAAGGTAAAATCGGCAGTGACAGACCAGTATTCTACGCGAGCCGAACGCTGAATGAAACAGAAATCAACTACGCAGTTATCGAAAAAGAACTACCTGCGATCGTTTGGGCTACTAAATACTTTAGACCCTACCTTTTTGGAAACAAGTTCACAATCGTTACGGATCAGAAACCGCTCACTTGGCTTGTGAATTTGAAGGAACCCAACTCCAAACTTATACGTTGCAGACTTAAGTTGGCAGAATACAACTAAGATATCGCCTACAAAGCAGGAAAAAAAATGCGAACGCAGACGCATTAAGCCGCGTTCAAATCAAAGCCAATTTTAATGACAACACATCAAATCAAACAGCAAATGGAATATTAATTTCTAGAAAATGTATAAACGACTTCAATTTACAACTAATACTCCAAGTAGGACCAACACCTAGTATCCAAACTGAATCGCCGTTCAAAGGTAAAACCCGTACCACAATCATCAAACCAGTATTCGATAAACATACAATATCAAATATACTTAAAAAAATACCTCACACCTAACAAAATAATAGCAATCTATACGAGCGATCAGATATTCAAAAAGGTACAGGAAATATTCTCCATATATTTCTCCGAAAACAAAGGCTACAAACCACTCCGATGTACGAACTTTATACAAGACATCAACCAAACGGATCAACAAAATGAAATAATTAAAGCATACCACCAGAAAAACAGCCATAGAAGAATAGAAGAGACCACTTCAAATGAGAGTACTTCTTCACTCATATGAAAAACAAAATAACACAAATAATAAATAACTGTGATGTATGCCAAACTCTGAAATACGATAGACACCCACAAAAGACTATCAAAGACCCACAAAATCAAAAATTAAGAAACGAACAAAAAAAGACTAATCCAATGATATTTTTTGAAAAAAAAAAATTTAATTAAATAAAATAATAATAACTATAATAATACTAATAATACTAACCCCCTACATCAAAACCACCTAGTCCCAACAACCAACTACTACCGGAATGTGGTCATTCCCCCCACTCTAGGGGGGGAGGAGTTGCCGCTACGCAACACAACCATGCTCACTTCTATCCTCGGGCAGCAAACATTTCACAAGCGGCAAGCCGCACGAAGGAAGAGAGAATTAAGAAATGAGAGGAGGTAGGGTTAAGCATAGAATAAGAAAATGTATATAGTCAGTTCGCTAGCAGCTTTCGAATAATAAAGAGTTTCAAAAGTTAAAAGAAGAACTGAATTATCTCTGATCTTTTGTATGTGTGCAATTTTGTGTAAGTATAAGATAACTCGCGCACATATCAAACCAATAAAGAAAATATAAAATTTCGAAAAAGGACCTTTTTTCGGCAGTAATTTATTTTAAATTTAAATTTTAATTTTCAATCATTTGCGTAATCTTCAAATGAAATGCATACGCACATAGCAATGATCGGTTCACATAACGGAACAGTGCTCAAGTTGTTGTTGATTTCATTCTAGTTCAAATACTTAAGCTGATAAATCACAGCATACCGAAGTCTCCTATGCAAAGCGTAGTAGCCGATATGTAACTTGAGCCGCAGTAATTGCCGTTTGTATTGGGTTTGGGGTGAGTTTTGATTGTACATAAGAACGACATTCGTACGTATAACAATAATTGATGCAAAACCGTTCGTTAAATATCAATTGTTGGTGTATTTCTGTATTCTTCATAACCAGAGTATTACTGCTCTCCTATATTAGTTAGTATCCACCTGTCTGTCCTATCACACGGCGGCGCGCCGTAGCAAAGGAGCTTTTCCAACAACACCAACAAGGGGTATCCTAGCAGAAGACGGACTAGTCGATATACCAAACCGAGTTAATCAAATGACCTATAAACTTATCCCCAAACTCTTCTGGACTACCAACAACATTTTGAATAATGATTACCAACGAGTAAAAAATAGCCGACGCAGATACAAGGTAATATCGTCCATCCGGAGATGCATTCACTTTATGAAACTACACAATATTTCCGAACCCTACCGTTGGAATGAAATCTCTCCTAAGTCACCATGGGCCCTAGATCCTTCTTCTTTTATCACATCTCCCCACCATTGTTCTAAATAGCTAGGGAAGAGGTAAGCAGCCTACTGGATGTAAGAGAAGAATCGGAAACAATAGACGAGTACCGACCAAATCAAGACAATATGGCCATCATAGCACTGCTGCATTAAACGTAGTGCAGCAAAACCCGATTGATTTGTATATGAATTTTAAAATCCCGGAAATCGTAAAACAACTACCAACCTTTAACGGCAACCGGAACCCTTTCATCGAAAGGGTCGAAGAAATACTATCTCTGTTGAGAGGAACAGAGCAAACCCCCCAAGGGAGAATCATACTGAGGGTCATCCGAAACAAGATAGAAGGAGAAGCTGATGAGATATTAGACGGAAACTTAGTACCCCTTAACTGGGATCGCGTCAAAGAAGCCTTGACAGCCCATTATGCGGTTAGAAGATCAGAAATAACCCTGATGCAACAGTTACATAGTTTAGCTCAACATGGGAAATTCATAAAACAATTCTACAACGAAAGTTTTAATCTATTAGCGGCGATCTGCAATCACCCTCCCGTACATATTTATCGACTCACTATTTGGACCCCCACTCAGATTCCTTATAGATACTGGCGCAAGTACACCATTTATTAACCCAGAATTCGTCCCGAAACATCTTCAACAAGAACTCGAAACACCGATAATAATTAAAACCGTACTAAACCAACACTAAATTATTAAAAAGACAACTTAACACATATTCAAAGAATACAATTACACAAGAAATCTCCACTTTCTCATTTTTAAATTTCATCCCTATTTTGACGGACTACTAGGTATAGACGCCCTTAAGCAGCTAAAAGCAAATATAAATTTACGAACCAGCGTCCTGCAAAAACACCGAAGGCACAACTAAAACTTTCCATGAAGACAAATATAGATTCAGAAACACACACCTTCCCAGCGCTATCAAAAAAGGTTATTCCAATAGCAACGAATTTGAATAATGGACAATTTATATGTGAAACTGTAAATGTTTCGAACTGTCAATGTTTCGAACCAATATCAAAAACTCTACTTGGAAAGAACTCTTATGGAAAATTACATAGAAATTAACAACTTGGAATTATATATATAAACAACAGAAGGCCCTAGTAAGGAAGATATCTACGAACTTATACGAACAGACCACCTCAACGCTGAAGAAAAACAGAATCTCTTGAAATTATGCAGGGACTTCACCGAAATTTTTTACAAAGAAAACGACGTCCTGACATTTACAAATACAATAAAACATAAAATAACTACAACAAATTATATCCCCATCTACACTAAGTCATACAGATACCCCTATATATACAAGGAAGAAGTGCGAAGACAAATAGACGAAATGTTGGGCCAAGGAATAATAAGACTGGAGTTCGCCAGTGTGGATAGTGCCGAAAAAACAAGACGCAAGTGGGAAACAAAAATGGCGCCTACTTATCGACTACCCGAAACTTAATGAAAAAACAGTTTCCGACAGGTATCCGATACCTAACATTAACGAAATCCTGGATAAAGTAGGAAGATGCATATATTTCTCATCACTTGATCTCGCGAGCGGATTCCATCAGATTGAAATGCACCCCAACGATGTCGAAAAAACAGTATTCACAGTCGAATGAGGCCACTACGAATTTAAAAGAATGCGACATTCCAAAGAGTATTGGATAACGCTTTGAGAGATATCAATGGGAAAATATGTATAGTGTACTTGGACTACATAATAATTTTTTCGATATCCCTTCAAGAACATAATGAGAGTTTGACCGCGGTCTTCGAGACACTACGCTCAGCAAATCTAAAAGTCCAACTAAACAAGTCTAATTCCCTAAGGAAAGAAATAGAGTTTCTCGGATATACAGTCACAACAGAAGGAATCAAACCCAATCAAAACCAGATAACTGCAATAAAGGACTTTTCAATAAAAAAAACAAAAACGCTAATCAAGTCCTTCCTCGGATTAATGGGAAATTCATAAAAGATTTTGCCGACCTTACAAAACCTTTAACACAATGTTTAAAATCCAATGGAACCATTGTCCTATACAAAAATTACGTTGACACATTTGGAATGTGTAAGAACCTCCGTTGCAACGATCCAAGTTTACAATATCCAGACTTTACTAAACCATTTATACTCACAGCAGATTGGCCTAGGAGCAGTCTTGTCCCAAGGTAAAATCGGCAGTGACAGACCAGTATTCTACGCGAGCCGAACGCTGAATGAAACAGAAATCAACTACGCAGTTATCGAAAAGAACTACCTGCGATCGTTTGGGCTACTAAATACTTTAGACCCTACCTTTTTGGAAACAAGTTCACAATCGTTACGGATCAGAAACCGCTCACTTGGCTTGTGAATTTGAAGGAACCCAACTCCAAACTTATACGTTGCAGACTTAAGTTGGCAGAATACAACTAAGATATCGCCTACAAAGCAGGAAAAAAAATGCGAACGCAGACGCATTAAGCCGCGTTCAAATCAAAGCCAATTTTAATGACAACACATCAAATCAAACAGCAAATGGAATATTAATTTCTAGAAAATGTATAAACGACTTCAATTTACAACTAATACTCCAAGTAGGACCAACACCTAGTATCCAAACTGAATCGCCGTTCAAAGGTAAAACCCGTAACACAATCATCAAACCAGTATTCGATAAACATGCAATATCAAATATCCTTAAAAAAATACCTCACACCTAACAAAATAATAGCAATCTATACGAGCGATCAGATATTCAAAAAGGTACAGGAAATATTCTCCATATATTTCTCCGAAAACAATGGCTACAAACCACTCCGATGTACGAACTTTATACAAGACATCAACCAAACGGATCAACAAAATGAAATAATTAAAACATACCACCAGAAAAACAGCCATCGAGGAATAGAAGAAACCAACTCAAATGAGAGTACTTCTTCACTCATATGAAAAACAAAATAACACAAATAATAAATAACTGTGATGTATGCCAAACTCTGAAGTACGATAGACACCCACAAAAGACTATCAAAGACCCACAAAATCAAAAATTAAGAAACGAACAAAAAAAGACTAATCCAATGATATTTTTTGAAAAAAAAAATTTTATTAAATAAAATAATAATAACTATAATAATACTAATAATACTAACCCCCTACATCAAAACCACCTAGTCCCAACAACCAACTACTACCGGAATGTGGTCATTCCCCCCACTCTAGGGGGGGAGGAGTTGCCGCTACGCAACACAACCATGCTCACTTCTATCCTCGGGCAGCAAACATTTCACAAGCGGCAAGCCGCACGAAAGAAGAGAGAATAAAGAAATGAGAGGAGGTAGGGTTAAGCATAGAATAAGAAAATGTATATAGTCAGTTCGTTAGCAGCTTTCGAATAATAAAGAGTTTCAAAAGTTAAAAGAAGAACTGAATTATCTCTGATCTTTTGTATGTGTGCGATTTTGTGATTTTGTAATTTTCAAATGAAATGCATACGCACATAGCAATGATCGGTTCACATAACGGAACAGTGCCCAAGTTGTTGTTGATTTCATTCTAGTTCAAATACTTAAGCTGATAAATCACAGCATACCGAAGTCTCTTATGCAAAGCGTAGTACATAATATTGGTACATAATATAATTGTTTTTTTTTTTTTTTTTAATTAGTAATGTTATTATTGTTAGTGCCATTATTAGTATAATTATTATAGCTGACAGATTTGAAAATATTGCCTTAGTTTTTAGTTCTTTGATCTCTTCTATGTTTTTAAAATGTGAAATCACTAGATCTTTAAATGTCAATTTATTTGTAAAATTATACTGGTTTTCTTTGACATTTATTACAAAGATTTCTTTAAAAACTTCTTCAATCGTTGACTAACTCTCTAAGCGTGCTGTTGTCTTAGAAACGGTTCCTCTGCAATCATCGTTTCACGCAATTCTCGCGAGTTTAAATGGGTTAGCCTAGCAACTGCCTTACTCTTTAATTTAAATTGAAACAACAAAAGATAAACAGCATAAACATGAAGCGACAACAAACAGCTCCCAATATTTTGTCTGGCGCACTTGGCGCTTCAGGCAAACTAAAAATGCCGCGATTACTGAAAACTAATGAATCAGTAACTCATGCCAATGACCAGTACCATAATTATTTCCGCTCTCTCCAAACCATCGACGATGATGGCGCTAACAGCACGTGAGGAGCACGTTACTCCAATAAAGCAAATTCCGCCTCCACCTATTACGGTTTTAAAGGAACCAGCAAAAGAAATCCATGACTTGGTCAAAGCCATATCTATCACCAACTACTCGTTAAGACCATCTCCATTGACATCAAAATATTTTTGAACACCGAAGCGGACTTTAACCATACTTGCCATGAGCTCAAAAAACGGAACTGTGAATTCTGTTCGCATGAGACAAGGAAAACTAGGCCCTAGACCACACACTGATCTCACATGGGACAAGCCCAAGTAGAATCAAAATTCACCCAGTTAAATAGTAGACTGGGCTCAACTGGTCTTAATTGCTAATTTATTTAATGAACATGCGATAACAAAGCTAATGTCTACAAACTACGTATTTGGGTACAGATAAGAACATCATCGGCCTCTGACAAATAAGCATGCAAGATGAACTAAAATTTAGATTCAACTTAGAGTCTATTATATACCATAGCAATAAAGATTTAAACAAGTAAACATGTGTGACGAACTGTGAGTTCATTGAAGAGAACATTATTTACTATGTGTTGAGGTAAGATAATAGGATAGATTTTAAATTATCAGAAGATTTAGAGATGGAGATTAGGGTATAGTGCAAATTGTATGATTGACATAACACGCGAAATGGATCATGCAGCAGATAAGTAGTTCTACAGACACCTATAGATATTGGAATATAACCCCTACTAATCCGAGAAGGAACATTAAAGTTTATACTACCAAGCAAAAAAGGAGAATAGACACTACCAACAATTAAATTATGTAGAAACATCACCGAGAGTAGTTCTACGACTGGCCAACGAAGGTAGTTGGATAAGCTTGAGTCGTCATCGATAGAATGGAAGGTGGACATTTGGATCCCAGTGCATGTTACGCAGTGCAAACAGTAAAAATTGTTTTTGTACTGATTCAATGCGATCGCTATAAATTCTAAACTGGGGATCCCATACATAAGATGCATATTCCAAAATAGGTCTAACTAAGGATGTGTGCAGCAATTTAGTGGTATAAGGATCATTCAATTCCTTAGACCACCGTTTAATGTACCCTAACACACCCTTAGCCTTATTTACGGATGAGTAAATGTGGCACCCGAAATGCAGCTTTGGGTCCATCAATACCCCTACATCATTAAATTGTGAAACACGTCTAGTAAGTGAGCATTCATACTGTAATTATTTAAAATCACATTTTTACGATAGAAAGACATAATCTTACATTTTTCACAATTAAGTGAAAGAAAGTTTATAGAGCACCAACGAGATAAAGAGACAAGGTCACCTTGAAGAAGCTTTAAATGGACAGGAGATAAAATAGACATGCATAGTTTCACATCGTCAGCGTACATCAACACGTGAGAATATTTAATGTCAACTGGCAAATCGTTTATAAAAATATTGAATAACAACGGACCCAGGTTACTGCCCTGAGGGACACCGGAGGTTACAAAAATAGTCTCGGATATGACTGTTTTAAACAAAACATTTTGAGTTCTGGACGTTAGGTAGGAAGTAATCCAACTGACCAGGTTGGATGGAATACCAAAGGCATCCATTTTATGAAGAAGGCCTTCGAAGAAAGGAATGACAAACACTGTCGAAGGCCTTAGTGAAATCAGTGTAAATAACGTCCATTTGGCGCTGTTGACAAAAACTAAGATTAACTAGAGAAGTAAATTCTATTAAATTGGTCGTACTTGACCGCTTTTTAGTCAACCCATGTTGAGAAGTACTCAACAATGGAAGAACGAAATGCTGAATCTGATCGGTAATTATATGTTCAAATAACTTCGGAATCGCACACAGTTCAGCGATTCCCCTGTAATTTGAAATATCAGCTTTATTACCCTTTTTATGGAGAGGAATAATGCAAGATTGTTTCCAAATACTAGGTAAAATAGAGATATTCAAGGAAATGTTAAACAGTTTGCAGATTGGTGTATGCAAATCATTAGCACACAGCTTTAGTATAGAACTAGGTACACCATCCGGACCCGATAAAAAATTTAGTTTTAATGCATTTAAGTAATTTAAAACTGTATCATACTCGATTATCAACATATTTATTTGGTTAAAATTACTTAAAGAATATGGATAGTGATTATTGAAGTTTTTATTAAAATTATTATATGTGCTTTGAAAAAATTTTGCAAAAAGATTCGAAATTTCTACATCGTTGCAACCTTCAACAACTTTCAGTTTCATACAGGTAAGAAATGACTCCACCCTGCGCTTAATATTAATGAAATTGAAGAATTTCTTAGGATCGCGTTTTATGACACAAAGATTATTAAGGTGTTGAACTTTATAACGAGATATTGCGTTGGTAGCATAGCATAATCAAGGGAAAGCCAGATTTTTTGAATTTTTTAAATAGTCTGTTTTTTAAGTTTTTTAATTGAATAAGATCGCGAGGAAAGCACGGTGGTGTCTGGGTTTAACTGTAGGAATACAAAGTATGAAATATTTTTGGATAGTTCTATAAAAAAACTGTGTTGCTAGTTCGACATTTTCGCAGGAATACAAATAGGACCAGTCAGTATTAATAAGCAGACGGTTGAATATAACGTAGTCAGTATTTTTGAAGCAGAATACACGTTTTGATGTAGGTTGCGAAAGAGAGATATTATTAGTTTGACGACCGGACATATTTAGAATAATATTCAATTCCAAGGTGGGGTGATATGCATCCTTAGGAGTAGAAAGAGGATGACTTCTGAACAAGGAGACAATACTGTCGGTAAAGATCTAGAATTCGGCTTTTGCTATTTGTTACATAGTTGACTTGCTGAAAGGAAAAATCCAGCAATAAGTTGATGAAATAACTGAGTTGCAATTATCGGAAGCGGACCAAGAAATATAAGGAAGGTTGAAGTCTCACATAATTAGAACTTTATCTTTGACCAATGAAATGACTTCTTTAATAGCGGTAAAGTGGGCATTGTAAACCGATTCATCGGATGTAGGTGAAATATAGGAGCAAGTTAAAAATAGGTGTGAATTAGTAAGCGATATTTTTACACAAATTAACTTGACCGTTAAGGGTTTTGAAGTAACAAGGGTTATTTAGTGGTAATTTAATGAATTTAATGTCAGTCACGTCACTTTCGTTTATGATACTAGTGGTTGATCTTGTATCTATTTGGCACCTGATTTGTAGTTTCCCTATTGTAACGATTATTATGGGGAGTTTTGAGACTGAGACAACATTGAAAAATTTATTTCTTGGGTTGTTTCCTCTACAGCGGCGATGTGGCCATAATTGGGTTCCAGGTTTCTGAACTTGATGTATTGGTTAATTTACTTCGGTTGTCAGGCGAATTGTTATTATAAGTGTTAAAACCCCTGTTGTTAGTGTTTTGGTAGTGATTCCTACCTGTGGTGTTGTTATTTGTACGGCCATTGTTATTTTTGATTGCATTATAGTTTTGTGTGTTATTTGTTTGATTGCTTGTTTTATTAGTAGTATCCTGGTTACTATTGTTCGTAAGGTTTCTTGGTTTTCTGTGTCTGTAGTCGATTGTTCGGTAATCGTTTAACAATTTGTTTTTAGTGAATTTTAAGATTATGTTTTGTAGTGTCATAGTGTCGTCTATTAGTGCTCTTATTGGCCCATCGATTTTTTCCATTAGAATGGCCACTAGGTCCCTATCTACGCATATTGGTATGTATAATAGATTTTTCGTATCTTCTAATTCGTATAATGTATTTATTTCGTTCTTACAGTGTTCAGTTATGCTAAATAATTCTCTTAAATTACTTACTTTTACTGCTCGCAATGTATTGTAGATCTCGGCGAATGTTGTCTTTGGTCGAAAGTGATTTCTCAGTTCTGCTTGGCTTTGGCCCATGTTCGTATGTTCTGGTAGTTCCAGTGTTACGCTTGCTGCATCGCTTTTTAGCTTCTCGTTTAGAAGGATGTTGAATCCGAATCCCTGAAGTTCTACATTTTCTCCGCATATTGAAATTGACTGATCTACCAAATAGTTTGCTTTGTGCAGGGGTTGTATTGATTTGAACTGGCCTAAGATGTCTTTAGGTCCGAGTCTGAGTGCGTTCATGCGTTGCGGTTGATTTGTTTGTGGTTGATATGCTGATATTTGTAGTAATTGATGTTGTAATTGAATAGAGTCGTGCTGTAGTTGCAATTTATTATTATTATTACTGGGAATTTTTAAGGAGATGCATTGGTTGAGGATAAATTGGTAGTTATTCGTGAAATGTTCAATAGTGAGAGTGCTTCTATTGCAGTATGGACAGATCGGTGGTGATGTTTTCTTGAATAGGTGTTCATGTGTAAACTTCTTGTGTCCTAGCCTGAATCTAGTGTAGATAATTGCGTGTTTTTTGTTTACAGTTATTGGTATGTTTGTTTGCTTCCGATATGGATTTATTGTTTTATAGTAGTGCGTGTATTCGCTCCAGATATTTTTTAAAACTAGTTAGCTTGTCATATTGACGAGGTTGTTAATGTCTTTCTTGCTAAAAGTGTTATGAAGAATTAGTGAGGCTTTTGTAGAGGCTTTCGCTGCTGTATCCGCCAGCTCATTTCCTTTTATTCCTGCATGTCCTGGTGTCCACATTAGTTTTATTTTTTTATGATTAGCGGATATCATGTCCCTGATTTTGCTTATGGTGGGATCATTGTTATTTACATTTTGTACAGCGAGGAGTGTTGAAAGCGAGCCGGTGCATATGACATGTTTGGTTTTTTAGGTTGCAGTTTCCAGTTCTACAGCCATTAGAATTGATGCAGCTTCGGCTGCAAAAATGGACGTGTAGAAGGGAGTTATAGCCAATCTTAGAATTTCATTTTCTTCAGTGACAACGCTAAGTGCTGTTGAGTCGTTTGTTTTTGAGCCGTCGGTAAAGATAAACTTCCACTTAGGGAAATCGGATCGAATACTATTGAAGGTTATCGTGTATATCTCCTTGGGAGTTGAGTCCTTTTTATAATGTGTAGTTGGAGTATAATTGAGTTTTCACTAAATTGCCATGGTGAGACCTTTTGTGTGTATATTCGGTGAGTAGATATAATTATGTTGAATTCTGCAACTTTTTTGATGATGACTTGGAGGCTTGATGGTATTTTAAGATCTCATTTCCGCTTCATTTGGTTGATTAGCGTTGAATGCAGTGAAGAGCCGGATGTGTTGGTTAGTCTGTTTATTTGTCTGCTGATGCTCCAATCAAATCTGGTACTCAGCTTCTGCGAGGATGTTAGCGATGGGAGTTGTTCGGAAAGCCCCTAGAGAGTCTGATGGAGGAGTGGTAGGGGTGAACAATTTTTTTTTTATTGGTTATGTTTGTTTTGCCGTATACACTGAGGCCGTCATATATTTTTGATAGTATTATTGCTTTTGTAACGTTTATGAGAAAGATAGTGTTACATTTAAGATTTTTGCTACTTAAACATTTTAAAACATTTAATCTAGTGTTTAATGATTTTATTAGTGTATTAATATGTTCATTCCAAGAATGTCTCTTATCAAAGATAAGCCCTAATATTTTAAGATATTGTGTTTTAGGTATGATTGTATTCTTTATTTCAATGTCTATGTTTGTACAGTTGTGTTTTTTGCATACATGTAAGTGTGAGTATTTTTCGCTGGATATTTTGTGCCACTAAAGGTGCACCATTGATTTAATTTTTGGAACAATTTTTTTATTTCAATATCATAGCCAACTTTTGGATTAAAAATGAGACACAGATCGTCTGCGTACATTGTATGTGTAAAAAATTTGTTTTGATTTATTATGTGGCTTAATTTGTTGTAAGATATGAGGAAAAGGGTGACAGACAGTGGGGATGCCTGCGGGATGCCATTATGTTGCTCTTCTTTTGATAGGCTGCTATTAACTTTTACTCTGTATCTTATATTACTAAGGTAACTGCGAATGTAGTTAATAATTTTTGGTCCGAGTTTCCATTCGAGGAGCTGTTGAATAACGCATTGACTTCCTACTCTGTCAAAAGCTTTTTCCATATCAATGTAAAGATGATGACAGTTTGTTGCAAATGTAATTATGTATTATTAAAAGAGGATCTATGGTGCATCTGTTTGCTTTGTATGCGTACTGGTTTTGGGACAGCAAGTTTTCTTGGTTGATATACCACATATTTCTTTTTGAAATAATTTTTTCTAGGGTTTTTGATATGCAGGAGAGTAGAGATATTGGACGATAGCCATTAAATGAATTTTTTGGTTTATTGGGCTTACTTATAGAGATTATAGTTGCTATCTTCCATTGTTGGGGAATGATGCTGGTGTCAAATATTTTATTATAAAGGTCAATAGATGCCATTAGGCAGAAGCTTTTTTAACATATCGTAGGGTATGTTATCAAAGCCAGGTGTGGATCCTTTGTTAGGTAGGAAGGAGTTGGGTAGGACTGGGAATTTTTAAGGAGATGCATTGGCGGTGGAACTCGGGTTGATGTCATTGGTAAAGTCTGCGAAAGCAGTTTTTTGGGCTCGCTTTGCTTCATACTTAGATTTTGCATTTGCTCTTTTATATTATAGAATGTTCTCTGTGCTTAAATGTTTCCTGAGATTATTTAGACATTTTACCACTACCCTTTTTAAGAGCTCTAGTTCCCTACTCCACCAGTATGTTGTCTTTTTCGCAGCCCTAATGGAATCTTTGGTTGGTACGGAATCATTTGCACATGCCCTAATTATTTTAAGTAATTTGGCAGCTGCTTGATTTATATTGTTTGTGATATTAATTTTTTGTGACTGTTCGTTGAAATTTTTCTGAAATTTTTCCCTGTTGGCTAGGTACAGTTTATATTTATGTGTTTTGAAATCTACGTTATTTGGTACTTTAAGAAAGAGATTGATGTAAATTGGAAAATTATCGCTTCCATATAAATTATCGCAAATAGACCAGGTGGCATTAAGGTTAAGTGGTGGTGAGCACATGCACAGCACAACATAGATATCTCATCTATGTTCGTAAAAGTGTTCATAGTTGTGTAGTGTGTATGATCGCCATTGTTAAGTACGATCAGACTACTGTTTTGTATGAAATTTGCAACTACATTGCCCCTTTGATTGTTTGAAGAAGATCCCCAAAGTGAATACAGGCATTGAAATCTCCTAGCATAAGTACTGGCTTGTTAAAGTTGTTGAAAAGGTCATGAAGATCCTGTTCAACGAACTTGTCAGTTGGCGAGATGTAAATATTTAATTTTTTTTTTTTTTTTACATAGACATAGTAGGTACGCAATGACCACACACTGATCTCACATGGGGCAGGCCCAAGTGGCATCAAAATTCACCCAGTCACATAGACTGGGCTCAGCTGGTGTTAATTGCTAAGTTCTTTGGTGAACATGCGATACCAAAGCTAATGTCTAGGTACTAAATATTTGGCTACAGATAAAAACATCATCAGCTTCTAAGAAACATGCAATATTAAACTAAATCTAAGACTTAATTTAGAATTCAATATCTAAAATGATATAGACAATTCAAAAAAAATTTAGATTACAAGTTTAGAAAGTAAGTTATGCATTAATTCAATTAAACCAATAGTGTAGAGGTGGAAATTTCAGAGTTTAGAAAATCACGGCGAAGCAAAGTCTCAACGAAAACAATAATGACAGAACTGATAGAAAAACTTCTAAGATAAAATGAAGAAAGTTTACACTTTAGCCTAGCCTTCTAATACTTTGAAAGTGTAGTGGAAGAAGCAGAAGATGAAACTGAAGCAGTGACTGGTAAGGTTACCTGCAAAAGCCTAGTTTTTTTCCTAGGAATAAACTCATGGACCACCATATAAGCAGGCCAGAAATTAGCGCCACAAATGACAGAAAATACTTCCATACAAACTGAAAGCTTGAAAGAAGAGCCTTCTCTAGGGCTAGAAAAATTAAACTTATGAATATTAATCTTCGAAGGGTTGCATGCTTTTGATGATATATAGCGTACAACCTCGTCACAGGTTGGACAAAAGTACAGAAGAGTGACTGGGTAAAGGTTGGGAAGAAGAAGAACAAGTTGGAGAAGTTGAAGCTGAAGTCACAGATGTAGGACAAGGAATCGAGGAAGACGAACAAGTAGTGGATGGAAAGTTCAAAGCGACAGATGAAGAAATAATAGAGGGCATAATGGTTAAAAGAGCTAAAGGAATTGGAGTAGGATGGGGCGGTTGGGTAGAAGTAGAATAAAGTACATAAGAGTGAGTGGGTAAAAGTTGGGAAGAAGTACAACAAGTTTGTGGGGATTGAGAAGAAGGGGGTTGAGGAGACGGAAAAGAATTAAGTTGCGCCGTGGTAGGCGTAAGATTATGAGGGGATAATGGCGGCAGTTGTACTGCATTAGCCGTTGGAGTCAAGTCGAAAGAGTACTCCAAAAACGTTTTTGACCCAGCATCAAACTCTGAGGCTAGCTCAGTGAATAGTTTCTTAAGTTTTTGGTATTTAATTCGCATACGGTGGTACATCAAAATGGCGATTGAAGCAGGTGGGTCACGACCACCTGATGCCACCACATGCAGGTTTAGCAGTACCGTAAAGTCGGTCATATTCGCGACCAGTCAACCCAGCGCACTTAAGGTGGGCGATGTTATCGCACATCCAACAAGAGACACCTCTAAGCTTATCACTATTAAAGTTGTCCTTTTTGGTGCAAGCCCGAATACAGCAACTCATTTTGCGCGAAGTATAGACACAAGATATTAAATAAAATAAAAGCAAAATAAGATAAATAAGATAGGAAAAAAAATGAATAAATAAAATAAATGTAAGCGAAAAAGAAGTAAATAAAAGAAAATAATATTAATAATAATAAAAATAAAATAAAAATAATGTAGGCCAATTAATACACACGTCTGTTTCCTTTCACAGCAGGAAGCAGACTTTATTTCTTTCGCCTTTTGGGGATTCACACATTTGACATTCACAGAACTTTCTTAAGCTACGTTAACTAATACAACTTATATTACTACATAAAAAAATAAAATTTAAAATTTAAAAAAATAAAAATAAAAATAATAAAAAGAAATTTAACAAAAATTTATAAAACCTTAAAATTTATGAATATATCAAATGAACAATAAGTAAGAAAAAATAAAATAAATAAATAAAATAATAACAATAAAATAAACTTGAGAGTGGAAATTTTTTTAAAATTTATTTTCAAAATTTGTTTGTTATTATCAACATAATGTGCAAAAAAAGCACAACGACTTAAGTCGGAATTTTGACGCTCTCAGCTAGACAGAGATAGAATTGCAAAGAGAAAAGTAAAGTGAATAATAATATTTTCCCAGAGATAAAAGAGGAAATATAGTTATTTAAAAATAATAACTACTGTATAGAGAGCAAGAAGGAAACAGAAAAAGTCTAAAATAGCAAAAACTATTTTAAAGGGAGAGCAAAGCAGGAAAAAAAAAGAGATTGAACTCAATACACAGGAAAGGAAATTTAAGCTTTGTACTTGCCAAAAATAATTAAACATTGATAAGTACAAAATTTATACGGGTGAAATGAGCCATACACCACAAATAAATTCACTTAACACCGGAAAGAAAATAAATATTAGTAACGATAAACGACAATAGACAAATTAATTGTCAAATGCTAATCAATTGAATAAACTGATGCTTGTATGACCAACTTTGGTGCCAGCTCTTTTTGAGATACTAGCAAGATTTCGTTTTTATAAAAACGCACTTACTGCCGATATTACAGATGTACGCGCAAGTTTAACTGAACGAAGATAATTGCAATTATCCAGGAATTTTGTGGAGATTGCAAGCTTACGATCCAGTACAGGTTTGCGTCTAACAACTGTCACTTTCCAAAAAAAGCTCTGCACCTTACATAGCAGTGCGGTGCTTATATCATTTGGCAGAATCATTTGCTGATGAATACCGACTAGGAAGTCATGGACGATAAGTAAATTTCTACATTGGTGATTTGTAAGGAGGTGCCAAATCGATAAAACAGATTTATAAGTTGAAGGCTCAACTGACTGACTTCCTTTAAAATAAAGGAAGGTTTGAGCTTCATAAACGACTTGCATGTAGCAGATTGTTTAAAGATTTTGGGAATAAACTGTAATCCCAGGAAAGATCACAGTTCTCTCCATTTATAACGAAGCGATCGGTATTGTCGGAATTATGGCAGTTGTTCGACCATCTTGGATGGATAAACACCTTAATAACGCTGGGCACAGTTTTATGCAGCAGATTAAGTTATTGATGGGAGCTTGGAATGGAGAATTGCCGCCAGACATTGAAATTCACTGGAGGATGAGCTAACGCGATTTGGGGAGTGCGATGTTTCTAAAACTGTTGTACTACATAGGTCAACTTCGCATATCGAGCACATTGGACTCTCTGAAGCTTCGCTCAGAGCATATGGTGGTGTTGTGTGTTGTAGCGACCGACAAATAAAGGGCACTGTGCACGAATCTTATTGCCGCAAAGTCAAAGCCTAAAGTAGAGCTGAATGTCTTTTTGTTGTCAGTGCAATTTGTCAACAAGATTAAGACATGTTTACCGAGGCAAGTGGATCAGCGAAGATATTTTACAGACTCAACTATCGTTTTGAATTGAATATCATCGCATGCAAATTGTTGGCCATTTGTAGCCAATCCTGTCGGTTATCCAGCTGACATAGTGTCACGGGGCATGTACCCTTCAGAGTTGAAGGATTGCAGTTTGTGGTGGAAGAGAGCCAAATACCTTACCCGGTTGACAAAAGAATGGCCGGGCGGCGGTTGACACTCAACTGAAGAATTGATATGTGAACAACAGAAGCCAAAAATTGCTTTTCTTGGGTCAATAGTTCAGAGGATATAAGTCAGTGGCGTATGATTTGTGAAGGTCACGCAAACTGTCAGCTAAGAAGAGAATTCTAATAAATTAGTCGTGGTCGACCAACTTTTTGAAAACTCGTGTTGGCAGGTACTTAATAAAGGAAGAACGAAAAGCGGACGCTGATCAGTGATAATATGTTCAAGCAACTTTGGAATTGCACACAGTTTAGCAATACCTCATTATTTTGAAATATCCGACTTCCTGCTTTTTTGATGGGGAGGAATTTTGTATGATTGCATCCAAATACTCGGAAGAATAGAGGTACACAAAGATGAGTCAAAGCACTTGCATAGTGGCCTATGTCTGCGTCAGCACAGAGCTTTAAAACATAACTGGTTTCCTAGTTCCATCCACCAAAATCACCACACCTACTTCCATACTTATAACTAACTCAACCCACGCTAAATTACCCGTGACTCCTAATCCCCTCCCGTTCTTACGCTGGTTGCCCCCCCGCTACACATCTTGTTTTCGAGTTTATTATCCAATACAACCACTGAAGATGTTATTTCTTATATATCGGCCAAAAGTAATGTTAATGTTCAGAAATTTACTTTTTTTAGCCCTCGTTACATTGCGTTCTTCAAAATTAGCGTTCGGGACTATATTTTCCATATAGTTTGTGATCAAAAATTTTGGATGGAGAATGTTATTATTCATGAATTTAAACCTCGACGCAAAAATGTTCGTATTTCCTCAATCTTAAACATTGGGACCGCTGACAATACTCCAAAAATTTGTGTCCTTACCCCTCAAAGAATGACCCCAACTCCTATATCCTCTAGACATAACTTAATCATACACTTCCAAAATGTCAGAGGTCTAAACTTTAAAACTAATAGATTATTTACAAATAATTTTTCCTTTCATTCAGACATAATTTTTTTGGTTGAAACTTGGTTTCGACCGGACATTCAAATTTCCGAATTATTGAAAAGTATATTCTTCACTTTTAAGAATGATGGTATTGTTCGTCCTGGTAGTGGAGTATTGATCTCTATCAAGTCCTCTTATACATCAGACATTGTTTCTATTGATAATGATGACATTGAATTCATATGTGTTAAAGTATCCTTTTCAACTTTGCATTGATTTTTATCATGCTCGTATATTTCACCGGCATCTGACAAGTCTGTTTACAATGCGCATTTCTTAGCTGTTAAAATACTATTGATGATGTTGAAACACCTTATTGCTGAGTTGTTGTCCAAAAAGGCGCTGGCAACCTTAAAGCAGAATTCGAGGGATGTATTCCCCTTACCGGCTGGCGGCAGATAACACGAAGTCCCCAGCGACACGGTTGAGGAGTAACGTGGGTCTCATCAAAGAGAAGTGCTCTCGGAACGTCGAACTTGTCGATGGAGACAAATTCCTGCAGACGCACCTAATCCATGGCTATTTCCCACACGGAGGAAATCTCACTAAAGAGAAGGTCTTCACCATCATAGCTGACCAGAACTCCCTCCCGGAAGCAGGTCCGTGGAAGGTGTTGGTGGTCCATCGACCGGTAAATGGTCATCAACTGCACCTCCTAGCCATTGTGGACGATGACACTTACAAGGCTCTGGCCGTACGTAAGAGCATCAACGCCTACCGCTTCGGCCACATCAAGCTGGTGTTGAAAGGCAACCCCAATCATTACCAGCCTGGTAGCGCCCCACTGGGACTGGAGAGCTGGAACTCCAGCTGCTATGGAACAAGTGAACTCTGCTGTTGAAATCCAAGCTGCACACAGAAGAAGCGGCGCCTGTGACGAAATGGGTGCGTTTGCAACCCTCACCACCACCAATCAAACAACAATCGCGCAGACAAGTGTGGCCCCGTGATTCCGAACTCAAAGCCGAGGCCGAAAATTGAATCTGCATCATGCCATAGAAGCGTTGGCCACCATATGCTGACTATTCGCCGAAAACCAATTCACCTTCGCGTTGATACAGGAGTCTTGGTGACAGGTGGCCATATTCGTGTCTTAGCGATCCAATCGGGTAAGTTGCCAAGAATTGCAAACGCTTTCGGAAGCAGCCCGCCTACAAAAAGTGTTAGCCAAGGCCCCGTCGAATGGTGTAGGTCTCCTAAAAATAAAAGTTGGCCTTTTTATGAGTAGTCGGCAAGAGACCCTTGAGTACCTACTCCAGGCTCACTTTCCTAGTTTAATTACCACCCCAACTTCGCTGCAACCATCCTCTCCTGACCAATGGATCTCGGGATGGGGTCTAGTAGCCTTTTTGATGTCTTTTTTTACGAAGAAAAAGTACACTGGGCTAATTTCAACCTTGTATTCATACCACAGTCCTAGAGGAAGGTGACTGTCGTATTTATCCCCAAACAAGGCAAACGGCCCTGGAACTACCCAAATCATACAGACCAATAAATCTAACTTCCTTAATTTTAAAGACTATGAAGCGATTAGTCAAGCTCCATATCAGGAAAACCTTCAATATAGACATGGAGGGAGCCTTCGACAATACCGGCTATGATTCTATAAATAAGGCATTAGGCCATAGGAATATAGATAACCATACAATAGCCTGGGTACCTACCCATGCTAAAACAGCGTGACATATCTTCCACGATGGGCAATACCACCGTTTGCATAACAGTAATTAAGGGACGCAATCAGTCAGAATTCTCTCCCCGCTATTCTGGTCCCTCATTATTGACGACCTTCTAGCTAAGTTGAACTCACTTGGCTATGCAAACTTAGGATATACGTATCACCTAGCCATTATTGTGGCGGACATAATGTGATCCGCCCTCCATGTCGTCAACAACTGACGCAACAAAGAGGGTCTCAGCATTAGTCCACACAAAGTAGTGTTGCTGGAAGTATAAACTGGACATCGGTCTAGTTCGGTTGCACGGTACTATAATTAATCTCTTCAATGAGGCCAAATATTTTGGAGTAATTCTAGATATCATCTTAAAACAGTACTCAACAAAGCCACCAGCGCCATGTGGGCTTGTAGACGGTTATATGGTAGAACATGCTGTCTAACTCCAAATCCGATTGACTGGTTATACACCATGGTGGTTAGACCCGCCGTCACCTATGTGGCTCTCCTGTGGTGGACTAAGATGCTTTAGGCATCAGCCGTGCGACAATGCGATAAGCTGCGGCGGTGTGCGTGCCTCGCCATGGATGGGACGATGTGAACTTGTCCGACAGGAGTCGGTCATTGAACTCGCTCCTTTGCATATATTCATTAAAAGGTCAGTAGCAACCAGTGCTCTGAATATCCTGATAAAGCTGAGATGCCTTTCAGAGGCACTGGTCATTCGAGAATACTTAGCTCAATCCGTGGCACCTCAATCTGCGAAGTAACAGACTATATTACCACGGAATTACGCTTCGGCCGGCGTTTCAGGGCTTTTCTCAATTTTCGTTAACTATATAACCTATATATCTATTTGATTTGAAAATAAATGTAAATATTGCAGTCGTTCAGGTATTAAATAAGATCTATTCTATATATAAGTCGTTATATAACGCTAGCTTTAACCGAAATTTGTACATTTAGGCAATAACGCACAGTGAAAAGTTAAAGTTAATCATTTTATTTTATCTAATTTTTATTATTATTAAATAATTTTAATTAATTTTGTCTTATTAATTTATTTTAATAGTCTTTTTTGTTTCCCTAATATTTTCTTGATACAATGTCTTGAGCCTTTGTGTTTATTTTAATTACTAACGGTTATAGTGGCTGGGACTTATATCCCTCGTTTTGTGCTAAACTTTAATAAAAATAATAAACTTAAATGAAAATTAAATACATTTTTTTTTTAAACCGCGTTTATAGTTAATCGTAGCTGGCGCACGTGACAGACATGCGTTATATTTTCGTTACCACGGTTTGTGAACGCTAACAGGAAGGCTTGCAGACATATCGTCAGCGAAATAGTGTGGGAAAGGAAGTGTTTATGTTAATTGTAGTGTGCGAATGAAAGTGTTGATATTAATTGTAGCGTTGGAATGCAATGATTATTATATTTTAAGGAATATGTTATACTTATAAGTACATTCATTTAATTTAAACTTTACTGATAATAAAAAATCATTAAAACTTTTAGTATATGTATTTTTAAAATTTGGCGGCAAACTTTTAGAATTCTGGGACACACAAAAGTGCCGCGACACAGTGGTTGAGAATCACTGCCATAGATACTCTTAATTTACGTTAATATATTTTACAATAATAGCATAAAAAAGGCATACTACAATGAGAGATGCTATCCCATCAAGTTATCGTTTATTAATAACACTGCGTTATCCATCCACAGAAATTTTGAACATATAAAATTTCAAAATGATACACTTCCACAATCCATAAGTATAATTGTAATGGAATTTTTTACAGATCTACAGATCACACTGAAAGATGCAATATATAGCGTCAATAAAAATAGTTTGATTTTTATTGCGTTATCTGGTAATATAGAGTTCTCTACAATAATGGTTCAGTTATATTATAACAGTAATCTATCCGGATGATAACAACCCTAGTCAGTCAAAAAATTTTACTTATCTTTATTTACTCGGTCAGGTAGTTTATTATAGTTGTGCAGTGTTATTAATAAACGATAACTTGATGGGATAGCATCTCTCATTGTAGTATGCCTTTTTTTAATTTTAGGTGTAACCATTCTCAGTAGTTCACCAAATAATGTACTATCTGCTCTACAATTCTAAAATTACATCACTAATTCTTAGTTCACTTAACAGATTTTCATGAGTGTACTTATTTCTTCTTCAAAGACCTTTCTTCATTTCCCTGCGTTTTTTTACCTTCTTCTTTGGAGCTATAAAATACATACACAAAAAATGACAAAACGATATCATTCACTGCACTGTAACACTACTGTGCAGTAAACGTTATACTCATAATTTTCTTCACAAATTTCAGGAATCGTCCCATAATATTACTATTCTCTAAACCAGAAACGACTAACATATTCACATATATTGACTTAAAGCCTACTTTTCGAAAATGTATCCACAATCGAATCTGCTTAAACCTCAACCTTTTCTATCTAGATGCGTCTAATTAGAAGCATTAGAAGGACAGTGCCGTGATCCTTGATAGTAATGGAGAGCGATGCAAATGTAACTGTGAAAAAGCTCAAGCATTTGTTTGGCACTTTCATCCAGTATTCCAGCGTAACGAAGTTCCGCATGCCTTTGTCGAGGATGAAGTACTTAACTTTGTGGATTCACCTTGTCAAATAAGCATCCCAATCCGTCGAATTTCGCCTGCGGAAGTTGAATCCGAAATTAATCAAGCAGAAAAAAGCACTAGGTTTTGACAAAGTTTACGGCTTCACGAATAAGACCGTCCCACCCAACAGCATTCGGCTTCTAACGTATATCTACAATGCAATGCTAAGGCTAACTTAATACCCAAGTCAATGGAAATGCGCTAAAGTGGTCGTGATACCTAAGCCGGAAAATTGGCTATCGTCATACCACCCAACTAGCCTACTGGTAACTTTTTCCAAAGTATTTGAAAAAATACTTTTAAGAAGGTTGTCACCGGTATTGGACAAACTTGTCATTTTACCAAAACATAATTTTGGGTTTAGAATGGGGCATGGAACACCCGCGCAGTGCCACGGAATCGTTAATAATACTATAGTGCTCCTTAATATACAACAGGCGATTGACAGCGTTTGGTACCAAGGTTTGTTATTATTGAAAATTAATAAATTGCTTCCTTACATATATTTCCTGATTCTGAAGTCCTACATCAGCAATCATCAATTATATGTGCACCATCAAATGGTCAAACCCACAGAATGAATCTGTAAAGCACTTAGCGCTACATCATGACCGCAAACTAACCTGGAAAACCAACATCAAGGCCAAAAAGAAGCCACTCGCTCTGAAAACAAGAAAATATACTCTCGGCATGATGTTGTCTATGCCGAGATTTCCATTATTCTTCTGTTTCAAGTAATATTTTGCTTTGCTTCGAAGGTTTTTTTAAATTTATTATTTTATACGTAATACGATTAATACGCCTTCTATATAATAGATTTACTCACGTCTTCTTCGTGTCGTGTCTTTGACGGAGTTTCGATTTCGAATTTGACATACTTTTCAAAAGCAAACTGATGAACCAATACTGATTTCATAAAAATATTGCATTTTTCCCCCCAACTTTCGCGGTATACTAACGCACCAAACTTCACAAGATTAATCGACAGGGTATTCCAGTGTTTCACTGAAAATGTCATCAAAATCGGTCCAGCGGTTTCAACGTCTATAGCGGACAGAAAGACAGACACACAGATAGATAGATAGACATACATCGAATTTTATACATACAGTCTAGCAGATATCCGGCGCGGTTCTGCCTCTTGGCATTTCGCTTTGCTTCGGATGTCTTTCCAATTGATGCCTTTTTGACCGCATTATTTTTATATATAAAATGTTTACATCGACTTAGCAGGTTTGCAATGATCACATACTGATCTCACATGGGGCAGACCCACGTGGAATCAAAATTCACCTTGTTACATAGTAGATTGGGCTCAGCTGGTCTTAATTGCTAATTACTTTGGTGAACATGCAATACAAAAGGTAATGTCTACATTCTACATAATTGGCTACAGATAAAAACATCATCAGCCTCTAACAAATAAGTATGCAAGATTAAACTAACGCTAAGATTCAGCTTAGAGTTCATTACATACAATGACAAAGAAGATTCAAACAAGGAAAAAAATGTTGGTTAGAAGTATAAAAAGTAAACTACGCAAATAAAGCTATCATTAATCCAACGACGCTAATAATTTAGTCTTTATTAGATAAGACGACGAAGGAGAAGAAGACAACGCAACGTTTTTGAAAATGGAAAGTTAGGTTTTTGAAGCATTGGAAGACTCAGATGATGAAGATGAAGCAGGGGCTGGTAAGGTAACCCGCAAGGGTTTAGATATTTTTCCTATGAATAAATTCATGAACAACCATATGGGCAGACTAGAACTTGGAGTCACAAATGACAGAAAATACTTCCACAGAAAACGAAAGCTTGAAGGAAGAGCCATCTCTAAGGCTAGAAAAATTGAACTTATGAATATTGAGATTCGAAAGTTTGCACGCTTTTGATAAAATATAGCGTGCGACTTCGTCACAGGTTGTCTCACTACCCTGGAAATAAAAACCTGTTTACGAGGCTCCATCACCTTCAAAGAACGTAGCGCTTTACTAGAGATAGTATTAGTCTGAGAATTGTAGTTAAGGGGAGATGAAGTAGAGGGGAAGTTAGCTAGTTTTGTCGAAGGTGAACTTGAAGTTACAGTAGAAGCACAGGGAATACTGCTACTAGAATTAGAGCGGGATGGGTCGATTGGGTATATATAGAAGAAATTACAGAAGAGTAAGTGGTTAAAGGTTGTGAAGAACTAGGAAAAGGTGGAGGGGAATGAGAATAAGGGGGTTGGGAAGATGAAAAAGAAATAAGTGGCGCTCTGAAAGGCGCCAAATTATGAGGAAATTATGGCAGCAGATTCACTGAATTAGGAAAGAGTACTCCTTAATTGATGGCTTTGGCACCCTGGCAGTCAACCCAGCGCACTTCAGGTGGGCGATGTTATTGAACATTAATTAAGAGAGCCCTATAAGCTTATAATCATTAAAGATGTCTTTCCTGGTGCAAGCCGGATTACAGGAACTCATTTTATAAAAAGATTAAATTTATAATAGATTAAAAATTAATAAATATAACAATAAAATAATAAGCATGAATAAAATAAATAAATAAAATAAAAAATAATTAATTAAAAAATTGATTGAAAACAAATAAAAAAATTGGCTTGAGAGAAAATTTTACAATTTATTTCTGATTATCAACACACTGTGCAAAAAAGTCCAAGAGTATACAAAGTATAGAGGTACCATTTCTCTCCTGAAAGATGTGAGCATCGTCGAATGCGGTACTCTCCGGTTTTCGGTGTTATTCTTTGTTTTTACATTGTTGTCCGCTGTTTGACTTATGTATATTAACATGTTGATGTTGTGCTACGTAAGTTGAATAGTAAAGAAACAAACAAAAACACTGATATACTCAAATCAGGGAGCCTCAAATAAATGAAAAATGTAATAGTAAAAAACAAAATAGTAAAATAATGGAAAAATAAAATAAAATAGTAAAATAATGAAAAAATAATAAAAATTAAACAAGATAAGATAAGATAAGATTTTGCCCGATTTTGCTGGGCGTACAGGTGCCAAGACCCACCGAACCAATTTCTATTTATATGTCATTATTATTTTCTTCCACACCTGAAAACACAAACGAGCTCATATCAGTACGCCTGCTGCTTTTAAATTACATGTCTTTTTTATGAATAATAACAAACCAATAACAGTTCGTAGGCCAGATAACAATACCTAAAAATACAAAATTTCTTCACGATGAGTGCAAAACCTAGCGGGGCGCGCAAGGAGCAGCTGGGGATGACCTGGTTGGGCGCATGCTCCAGTTCATCTGTAGGATATCGTCGGAATAAAACTGCCCGATTAGTGGAATCTCAGTGTCATTTGCCCTATCCATACAAACGGAGAAGCCTCCTTAACATCGCGTACAAAATCCCCTCTGCCATCTGTGGTGAACACCTGAAATCGTTCGTCAACAATCTGATAGGTCCAGTGTGATTTCAGGCCAGCAAAGTCCTCAATCCTAAATTCGTTAGATTGTGTAGGATGACAATGAAGAATTTTCTCTGTTCCATCAAGGTCGGACGAACTCACCGACACTTTCAAAAAAGGTTTTAAACGAAACAACGTTCTGTTATGTGACTTTTTAACATCGTACTTGAGAAGACATCATACTAGAGGCACGATGTTCCAAAAGTCCGTTTAGCTGCTAGATTACAGAGCGTCACAATAGGAAGCAAAAACTTTGAGGTGGTCAAGGACTTCTCGTACCTCTGCTCCGTAGTAGGCGAAGTAGGTACAATAACATCAGTATCAAAATCGAGCGCATAATTACTCTTACCAAACTTTACGCTTAAGATGGTTGGGCCATGTACAGAGTATGGAAAATACAACTCCGGCTTGTTGTGTGCAATTATAGGCAGCTGGCAAAATGTCGTGCCGCCGGAGAGGTCGGAGAGGTTTGTTGGGTGAAGAAGACTCCGCAATCCCAATATGTGTCTATCACGGTATAGTCTGTCACTCCGACCCCAAGTAGCGTATTTTCCACACTGGACCATCCTTTCACCGCCATCTTTGTTGCACCGTTAGCATTTGAGTCCGGGACTCATTTTATAATAATTACATTTATTTTATAATAATTAAATAGACACCACGAGTGTTTGAGTGTGCTTTAAACTTGTTCGTGTTTCTTCTTGACCCGTTTCAACTGCTGGTCTAATAAATAGCGGGTGAAGAAAGGGAGCAAGCGTATGAGTAAATATTACAGTTTATTATAGTTGTAACATAAATAAGTATACCCTATCTGTGGCGGCAGCAGTGATATAAACATATTAGGATTGTCAAGCTGTCAATTATCCAACCGAATTTCTGAATTCGTCGAGGCCACCTGGAATATCATCACACTTCTTGACATTGAAATTTGGATCACCGGTAATGCTCATGCAAAACTTGAACTAGAATTAGATGGACGCAGGAGTCATCAGCAGTAAATTCAAAGAAGAAAGCGTACGAGGAGTGGCTATTAAATGACGAGACTGATGCTCCTAAAGAAGAATTGTGCATGCGGCAAACGCCAACGACCGCAAGCGATGTACTTCACAGATTTTTATTTTATTTACTTTATTTTATTTTATTTTTTTTGAATGCAGTGTAAACAAGTCAGTATAGCTTCATTTGCATTGGAGTTACTTTGTGTTTTGCCAGAAAAATGCTTACTGTGACAATGAACAACGAATTGTTATGAAATTTTACACGAAGCTTGGAAAACCCGTTACTGAAATCTTTAATTTATTAAAAGAAGTGTATGGCAATGAAAGGTTATCGCGTGCTAGTATTTTTGAGTTGTATACGCGTTTTAGAGATGGCCGAGAAGACGTTCAAGATTATTAACGCCCTGGTCAACGGACAACAATATCTACAAAATCGGTAATATTATTCGCTCTGAGCGTCTGGTAAGTATTCGTGCGATTGCTGAAACTGCTGAAATTAATAAAAAATCCATACGGCAAATTTTACAGATAAATATTTATATGCCTCCCAAAATTGCGGATGTCATAAACCAACAAGCTGCGCCGTATTTAGATTGGCTCGAAAATCAAACAAATCGACTAGCTAAACACCTTTTCAGGACACATAGAAGGGGAAGGCTCCGTAGACTGTATCCCGTCAACCTTGCGGAAAGATCATTGTAATTATAATGTTGACCACCAATCACACTTATATAAGTTCACTCTTCACTAAGTTATTATGTGATTGTTCTTTCCCTTCAAATTTAAGTTGTTCTACAATAACAGTAAAATAATAAATAAAAAAACCACACCTCCACTTATAGCGACGATTCATCATTAACTATCGCTGGTGTGAATTTGTAAAATTCGTTTTTTTCATACGTTCAATTGTACGTTGTTTGTTCGCGAATTGGGATACCAAAAATGTCGATAGTTGTACACATTAAATTATAACACTTTGTTAGGTTTGGTTTAATTATTTGCTGTGCTATATTTAAATTCTTCTAAAAGACTGCGACTACATTGGTTCTTATGCTAATTAAATACTAGCCGATGCTCCAGCCTAAGCAAAAGGAAAATTTTTCCTTGCTAATTGTCGGGTGTTCTATCTGTTGCAGTCTATATGTATTCAAGTGTTTGTCAATGGGTTTGTGTATTCATAAGAGCGCACTCACTGCTTTTGTAAATATCTGCTCACGCTCTTTTTGCAAGTAACTCACAAATACAAACACAAAAATGAAGAAAAAGCCTAGTAGAAACAACGAAAAAACTAACAAAACGTTTTGTGCTTGTGTATAGTATATTTGCTTTTAAAAACTTTTTTTTTTTATAATTAAATTATAACATTTAACGCAGTAAACTGCATAACACATTTGTCGGATTTTAAGAATAATGACGTGACAAAAAAAAAATAAAATTAGACCTTTACTAAATTAATTAATTATAGAAAGCTGTATCCTTCTTAGAGGGAGATCATGCGGGTGCAGCCTCTTCAGTCTACGCCTTGTTGAGATACGGGTGAGGGAGAAAGCTAGCGGATTTGGGTGCGACAAAAGTCTGTAGTGATAGCGGCAGCTGTGAGAATTAATCACCTCCATAACAGTTGGCACGGCAAGATCCCTATGCAGCGTGGTGTTGCGGACGTACCAAGGGGCGCCCGTAAATCTTCTGAGAGCCTTGTCTGACACGCCTGCACTCTTCTGATGTTGTAGGCAGCAGTAGTGCCCCAAATTTGTATGGCGTAGCGCCAAGCAGGTGCCACTACTTGCAGATAGATGAGCCTTTTATTAGTTAAAGATAACTTATTCGATGGGCGGAGGAGCCACTCCAGTTTCTTGAGCTTTTGATAGCAGCGCGCTGTAACTACCTTAATGTGTGCACGCCAGGTAAGACGCTTATCCAGGATCAAACCGAGATACCGGATTTGCTCCATTTGCGGAATGATTCTTGTGTTGTAAGTCACAACCGGACAGACGCCTTGCCTTAATGTGAAGGTACAGTGAGCTGATTTCTCAGAGTTTATGGCTATATTCCAACGCCTGGCCCATGACTGGAATCTATCCAGGTAGCTGGACAATTTCTCCGCAGCTTCGTTCAGAGAGGCAGAGTTGAAAATAACTAAAAAAAAAAGTATGCCCCCTACCTACGGCAATTATCTACATTTTAAAACAAAAAAAGAATTATTGAATATTTTAAAGGGCCAATTAGTGAACAGTGCAAGCAAATTTGGATAACAAACCAAAATTCAAATTTGACCAAGACAATGAACCCAAAAATAAAACGATCCAAAAAATATTTTGTAAAGATGTGCCTGTGTTTTAACATCGGAAAAGTGTTTGATACGCCAACTCAGATGTTCTGACCTTAACTCAATTGAAAATTTGTGGGCATATTTAAAGAAAGAAGTGGTAAAAAGGCAACAAACAACCTTAAAACTGCAAAAGCCGTGGGAGACGCCAAATAAACATATACCAAATATTAAATTCGTTTTAGTTGATTTTTTTCCTCACTTTTCCTTCCATATTCTGTTTTGCCACTCGAAAATAACAGCCCTTTTGGTACAGCTACAGCTTTTACAAATCTACCCCGCTTCCAGTGACCAACTCAGGAGCGAAACTTACTTGTTTCTTTTGTTGGTAAGCTTTAACCATGTCTCTAGAGAGAGACTGATTGTCGTCAGCGGAATCTCTGATGACGAAAACTGGTTTCAAACTTTCTGTGTGTTACTCGTAGCTCGACCACCATGGACCAGTGTAAGGCGGCTCCAGTTAGCTACCGTACAGCAGCGGTTCTGAACAGTACATTCTGTCAAATGCTTGTGGATAAACCCAATTTTTTAGTATGGTTAGCTACTGGAACTGGTCTCACCAACTGCAAGTTCTCACGAAATTTTAAAACAAAATCCTTCGGGTCGACGTGCTTGTCCAAGTCGTCATAGAACTGATTTGGTAAGCGAATATAACAGCCATATAAAAGAACCGCTGCGCAGTCACCAACATCTTCTTTGTAACACGTTCTCTGTCCAAGCAAGACTGTTGGTAGCAAATACGTCCACGGTTTGCCTGAATAACATATTACTTCGGCTTTAAAGGCGCCATCGTTGAACCATACCATTCGATTGAGGGTGGTATGCCGTGGTGTGAATGTGTTTGCTACCCAACAACTCGTCCAATGATTTAAATAGAGCTGATTCAAACTCCTTGGTCTGTAGTTATTGTTTTGGGGCAGCCATACCATGGTACCCAATGAGTCCGAACTGCTGCTGCTATCGTAGTTATATCCTTGATTAGTACAGCTTCGGGCCATCGCGAAAATCGGTCGATCATCGTTAGGCAGTATCGATAACCATTCACCAGAGGCATCATTACGATGTCAATGTGAACTTCTCAAAACGGTTATCGGGAACCACAATTTTATTGAGAATTTGCGAGTTATGTCGATATATTTTCGCTCTCTGGCAGAGCAAACGGCTGTGCGCATACGTAATTATACCCTTTCTCATCGAAGGCCACACGTATTTCTGTTGAATTTATTTAAGAGAATGAAATAAACCGTGAATCGGCATGACACGTATTGATTGCGGCGCAAATGGTCCGACTGATCCATTTGAGATATCGCAATATATATTTATGCCATCGGCGAACTCGATCAACTGGATTGGAAGAGACGTGATGCCCCACAAGAGCTCGGAAAACTCTGAATCATTACTTTGTGCTACGGTCATATGTGCTATACTTTTTTTCGGCGTCTGTTAGCTTACGAGAGAAAAATCGGAGTGGGTACCAAATGAATGCTAAGTTTGCGCTTGGTGATGGGTGATGGGTGCGCTATTAATTATGCTTTATTAACGTTTCGCTTACAGGACTCGAAAGCATCGATGAGATCTGGAGTGCAGTTAACTTTGCGCTTATCATTGTTTTTAATGACACAAATGACATCGTTGTGCAAAGGTTGGATTTCGAACGCATGTGGAATGCAATGCCGATAATAATTAATAATGACCAGGAATCGTCAAAATTCACACATCGTTGAACTTGTAATGGCATCTATCTGATCCTTTGGCGGTAGTATGCCCTGCTGTTAATAATGTAGCTCAAGAAAGGTAGCTCAGATCGGCCAAATATTCACTTGTTAGCGTTGATTTTTAGACCATGCCTTTCGAGTGTTGACAAATCGAACTTCAGATGCTACAAGTGCTCGTTGTGCGAAGCGGACATGATGAGAATATCGTATGTATAGCGGCAGGTTTTGGTATGTCCTGATCAGTCATTGGAATTTGGTAATAAGCTCACACTAAGTCAATTGTAGACAACTTCCTTGCAGTTTTTTGCACAAATCATGTATGTGCGCAATCGGGAATCGATCAGGGACTGTTAATGAGTTGAGCGATAACCTCTGCATGCACGACAGCCTCCTGTTTTTTAGACACCATATGAAGAGAACTCGCCCAAGGGCTTTTTGAAGGTCGGCAAACATAAAACTGACTTCCTCTTGGGCGATATCCAGCTTTTCCCGTACCAATCGTTATTGCCGATCTGTAACTGCAGTACCTGTGGTCTCAATGTAGTCGACCACACCGTGCAGTAACCCAGTTGTACTGTGCGTTGAGAGCATCTTGGTTACTTTTTGGAACTACTTAAACAATCCTCGAACATCGTTGTTCTCATTGACAGTTGCAACTACAATTTTGCAGTGTTGGGCAAGTTGCCCGTTGATGATTGCTTCGTAGCTGCGTCGATTAGTTGCTGAATCTTTAGGTCAATTAGTTCCTAAGAAGTCGAATCAAATTATGGCGATCTGTACGTTGGCCACAATAAATGATCAGCTGGAAAGCCGTTGAACACCCAAATCGTGCTGAAGTACGTACGTGCCTGATATTGATGAGTGATACTGATGCGTTAGATATGCCTCTTAACTTGTTGAGACCGGACTCTAGTTTGATGACAGAATTGACTAGTGCTTGTAGAATTGTGTTTATGTTACCTGTATGAGAGAGTGCTTCCACTGACATGGCCGTTGTGGACTGTGCTTTCTGCTGCATGCCTGAGATGTTGCAAACGGCATCTGCTGCTGAATCGAGCATTTTATCAGGAAGTTCAGATAATTTGTCTAGGTCCGACTCTGGCCAAACTGATAAAAGCGAACGAATTTATAGAGGAATTTTTCCCATAAAAAGGACTTCGCAACCCTCGTCTGGTGCCAGTCGTTTCATGCAAGGATTTCAGTTGGGTTTATGCCAGTTGTCCCATTTGCTTGGGTCAGACGTTGGAATTTTTTTTCGGTTGGTTCCGAAATTTTATCGAGAAAACATGACTTTAGTGTCGCATAGCGGTCGTGTTCAAGTGGTGCTGAGACAAGATGATCCCCGTCGAATATGTTGTCTTCTTCCAAGAACTTGTTGACGTCTGTAACCTTGCTGAAACGAAACGAACGCACCAATTGTGCAAACCAAAGTTGCGGATTGCTTCTAGTAAATTTTGGCACATACACTAGCTGAAAATTCGCGTGCGTCTTTGTAAGCTGACCCTGAGTGTTGCTTATACGCTGCATCTCGTCACACAAAGCATCTAACTGGATGTAATCGTTTGCTTTTCCATTATTTTTTGTTTCTGTAAAACTACCTATCTGCAGAATAATCCATTACGTGTCTTGTGTCAAGCTTACAACCTGCATTGTAAGCAATGTCTATTTTTCTATTTATCAACATAAAATCTAACATGTTATTATATCTGAACCCTAACACATATCTATTATATCAGTCTCCTAGTAAATGTACTTCTTGCATTTCTTATTTAAGCTTTTGTAGTAATTTTTTTATTTATTTATAAAGTTTATATCTAAAATATAATACTTCATCTAAAAGAAGAAAAGAGTACTAACTACCAGGGCCTACGACTCTTTGACCGGATAAGACTATGATGATTAGAGTAGGTGGTTTAAATTACCAAAAATTAGAAATAAATCAAATCAATATTCTCCAAGTTACATTTTTCAAAAATTCGGATGATTTATTGCGCTTAAAAAATATAGCTCTAGCGAGCAACTTTGTCTGCGTTTTCGTTGCCAATAATACCTTCGTGACTTGGCACCTAAAATAATAAAATTTTGATTATATTTGGGATGCACAAGTTACGGATGTCTACTACTATTTTGTTCATGCAGTTTAAGTTTTGTACCGCTGTGACGGTTGACAGACTGTCGGTGCAGACAATGTTCTTCCCTCTATTGGCATGGGCAAAGGTGGAGGCTTTTAAAACGGCAAGCGCTTCGGCGGTGAATATAGCGCAGTGTTCGCGAAGTAATTCTCCCGATATGATTGAAACATCTTTACCACCGACTGCAAAGGCAGTGTTGATGCTACCTTTTGAGCCATCGGTGTAAAGCCATTTTCGGTCAGTAAGTTTCGCATGTTCTTCCAGGAATAGTTGTTGGTAAAATTCACTGCATGTGTCCTTTTTTTTGTGTTGCTGCAGCTTCAAATTAAATTATGACTTTTGTAGGGGTGGAGAGACGAATTTATTATTCTTGGTTTGAGGTGCAGGTGAAATTTTGAACTGCGTACACAACAGAGCATACTGTCGAATTACCACTTTATATTTCTTGTTTTCCTTTACTGCTTACATAAAATTTTAATAAAGCGGGTTTGAGCTGAATTATTCAATTTCGTTATCAGTTATTCATGAATATGTGAGAATTTAGAACTAAGAAATTTTATATTGTTAAGTCTACTTTCTAGGTTTTATCTTAAGTATATACAGTGTTGATTGAAATTAAATCTATTATCGAATATTAGCCTAGGATTTTTAAATTATTTACATTTTCTATTTATATATTGTTTACTTGTAAGGTGGGAAAGATACAATGTTGTTTACCACAGATATGCAAAATCTTGCATTTATCTATCGATAACGTGGCACCCGACGTTGATTCCCCATTGTTTCTGCTAAAATTTTTGTGAAGGTTACAATATTGAGATCTTTAACTTTTGCAATGATTGCATCGTCCGCGTAAACTGACAGTTGAATATTTTTATTCGAAAGCTATGATAAATAAAACTACAGAGAGGGGGGAACCTTGTGGGATGTCATTGTAAAGCGAGTAATAGCTTGAAAGAACATTCTTAACTCGGACTCGGAAAGAGCGTCGGGTCATAAAGGCCTTTACCAGATTAAAGATCCTCGGACCGACCTCCCAAAGCTCGATTTGAGAAAGTACCGCATGAATGTCCTCTCATTCAAACGCCTTTTCAAAATCAGTCCCTAAAATTGAGACATGATTTTTAGTAGAAAGGGCGTCCGACACGTAATGACGGATTTGTAAAGGAGCATCCACCGTATTGTGGTTACGTTTAAAAGCCACTTCTTGGTGAGAGATTAGCTTGTATTTGTTAATGAACTACATCAATCTGCGTGCTATTATTTTTTCGACGATTTTACTGAGGCACGATAGCAGTGATATTAGCCTAAAGTCACCAATTTCGTAGGCAGGTTTGTTAAGCTTCGGAATAGGGATTGTAACTGCGGTGGTCCAATTATGGGGGTATTAACCGGTTGTGAGCATTCTATTATATATTTCGATTAGCTTGTGTTTGGCTTCTGGTACCAAATAGCTAATCATTGGGTAGGAAATACTGTCGAGCCCTGGTGTTTTACCTTTTGCGTTTTGGATAGCGGATTCGAATTCGATTTACGAAATAAGGGACTAAAGATATTGGCTTTTGCTATGATATTTTCAATGTTTTTTCCGAGAGTATTAGTGGTACCTGAATCCAATAGTGTATTCCAGTAATTGAAATCACCGATAAGAATGAGCGGGGTGTTGGTTTAGTTGATATAGAATATTATATCATTTTCGGAAAAGTTTCGGTTGGGTGGGATGGTTAAAAAGGTCTCCTGTATACATATAACATCAGGATTCTGTTCTTTAATCAGAATAATTAATTCTTGATAATTGTTGATGAAACGGTTCATGTTCCATTGTACAATTTTAATTGACATTGAAGCAAAGAGAAAAGTGATGTTATATGTATACATATCAAAGAAGGAATAGAAGAGACTTGATTATGTATCAAGCTCTTCCATTGATTCGTCCGATATATCGCCAGAAAGTAAATTGTTAGTTGTGTTGTTTTTGTATGGTGTCGTGAAAATTTGTTTTAAATTTTTTAAGTTGAATTTTAGTGTGTTTGTTTTTAAATATTCTGTTGTTTGTAATTCTTTTGTTGTTACGTTATCTTTCAATAACTGTAAAAATGAGGTTGTGGGAGAAGATGTTGAAGGGAGGGATAGTGCGTTGCCCGATGTGAGAGGTTGATTGTTTGTTGTAGTGGTGAGATTGGGAGAGAGTGTGCTTGGTTTTGATTGTGTGTTGTTAGTAGTCGATGATGTTACTGTATTGTTGTTGTTGTTTGTGTAGGGTACGTGCTTCTCTTATGCTGCACGTGTTTTTTATTTTTATTTTAAGTACACCTTTTTGTTCTTGGTATTATTTGCATATGTGTGATGAGGCCGCTTGTTCCTCGTTACAATTTGCATATTGGATACGGGTGCAATTTTCCAGAGAGTGTGGTAGCAAATTACAGTTAACGCAAGTGGAGGAGATTTTATATTGTTTGGCTGTATGACCCAGCAATTGACATGATTTGCAACGCATTGGATTGAATATGTATTCTTTTACCTTTACGGTATTCGAAGATATACTTAGTTTAGAGGAGAGATTGAAGAGGTTGAAGTTTGATAATATGACACCAGATGAGTTCGGGGTGCACATCAATAAATATGTTAAATTTGTAAATTTGTAATACGTTGTTTAGGTATGGCGCGTAAATAGTACCTTTTACGAAATTCAATGACTCATGAAGTTTACACGATATTCCAAAAATGCCTGTCAGCTTCTTAGCTTTCAAAAATTTGTCTGCCACTTCTTGGTTTTTAACGACAACGAGTAAGTTACCATCCCGAAGAGTCCAGATAGATACCACATATTTTCTTAGAAGGATTATGGCTTTATATACAGCGAAGCACGAATAATCAGAGGGGCTTAGTTTCATTTAATGCCAATATAGTGACGTATTTAAGATTTTGCTGAACTACTTCAGGAAGATCAGAGAAATCTATTTCTAGTTTTTGGTACTGTCTTTTTTTTTGGTTTAAGGGCTTTCACTCAGAGGAGAAAACCGATTATCACCGAAGTTGGGTCTCTCGGGGTCATGGTTGCAAATCAAACGATCACTTGCAAAGATCGCATTGAAAATAAAAAAGTGAAAGAAAAAAAAAATACCGAAAATGAAATAATAAGATCAAAGAATAGAAATTAGTTGTCTTAGCTGTAGAAAAATTGTTTTCCATGCTTAGTTGTAAAAGGCTTATAATATTAGCTTTTGTATCGCATGCCGACCAAAGGAATTATCAAAAGACTACTGAGCCAAGTGTACTATGTAATATTAATTTTTATGATGATAAAAATATGAGTTTCTCGTTGGCTGTGTGATAATGTCGCCCACTTTAAATGTGATGGTTTGACCAGGCGAGATCATGATCGCCTTTATGGCAAGCTTAAACTCGCTTGTGATAGTCTTCCCACACATGTTTCAAGCGGCAGCGCGACTTCTCTGGAATGTACATACGCTTGCGCAATAAGTTCTTGCATGTGAACAAACTTTCGCAGCGGTTGGCTCTTGATTTTAAATATGAGGAAAATATCCTTAGTGAGTAATGTTTTGACTCATAACTTAAGGATTTCTCATTTGAATTGCAGTCCGGCTCTCAGGCAAACTGGTCATTCTACATCCCTTTGATAAAATTTTTGACAATGCCGTCTGTCAATCCGCCATTAATTTTAGAGCATCCGCCGGTGCCTACTATTTTGATTACGAATCATTCACTCACTGTCCCAGGCGCACTTTCTATACGTCCTCAGTGTCATTCTACTTTCTCTTCGGCACTTTCTTCTATGACTATACCTATATCTTCACCTTTTCTCACACCAAACGCCGAACTTCCTCCTTCTCCTACCCCTTCTAACACTGCTTATTATTTGACTAATCAAGATCTTAAAATTTTATCATCTTCTGTTCGTAATTCCAATTCTAATTTTTCCTCTGCCCATTCATCTTCTTTGAATGTTCCGCCTTCTCTTGGTGCTTCTACTTCAGCACTTAGAACTTTAAAAGTGCTGGAACCCCGCAAGCATGTTTTCATAACCAGGCTGGACAAGTAGACAACTTGTGAGGGTATTGCATTTTATATTTCCTCTAAAGAATTGGAGTTCATAAATTTAATTTTTCTGACTCGAGAGAGAGCTCCTTTTTTAAGTTTTCTGTTTTTTCTGACAGTTTCTCTGTCGTTTGTAACTCCAAATTCTGGCCTGCTAATATGGTAGTCAATAAATTCATTAGTAGAAGAAAAAAACTAGGCCCTTGTAGGTAACTTTACCTGTCTGTACCTCACCATCTATGTATTCTAAAGTTTCAAAAAACTAATTCTATCTGCTAAATCATTTTACACTGTCTCTAATTCATTTCCTAAATATAACATTCTTACTTTTCCTAATTTCTAACGTGCATGTTTTATCTTTGTTTAATGTTTATTGTCATTGTAGGAAATGACTCTTATTTAAATCTTAATGTAGTTTAATTATTGTATGCTTAGTTGAAAACGGCTAATGACGTTGCGTCTGTAGCCATACGCATATGCCACAAACGTGCGATGGAGATGAAACAAAAACAACAACGGAACGCAACACAGAAAACAACAACTACGAGGGCAACGACGCAGAAAAGAATAACCACAACAGCAATGTTCGCATTGAAATTTATTGAAAAACGAAATCAAAATGGAGTAACGTCCCCAAGGATGCCAAAAAGATCGCATTAAAGCTAAAGATTTATTTGGTCCTTTAGCTATCGAGTGGTGTAATTAAACTTAAGATGAAGAGGATAGATATATAAGTTAACACGATGGCATAAGACGACAACAAACCTATCGTATCGACCACAGCAACGAAACAAAGTAGCTGACTGTGCGTCTGGCGTATGTCTGGTGGACCAAATTTGAACCTGACACCGTGCATGCAGCAGCACCGCGGAGGACCAAAGTCGGCATTACACCGCACATGCAGCAGTATTGCGGGAGAACAACATCGGCACTCTTAAGGATAAGACCAGCGTCGGCATTAACTGCAAACCGACCAACGTTGACATTTAGGACCAACGGCGAACTAAGTCTGACACCGCTCATGCGGCAGCACCGCGGGAGATCGTTATTCTTAGGACTACGCTAGCTATAAAGTCAGCAGCTGGCGAACGGCTTACTTCAGTTCTAAGCTCAGACTCATAGAAGCAAGCCGTTGAGCTGCTCAAGAAAATAATAAAATAAAAACAAAATATAAAATCAATTTTGTTTAATTGGCGCCTAAACGTGAGGCACGAAAAACGCCCGCGAAAAACCTAATAAAGTGAATGGAATTTTTTTTTTTTTTTTTAAATTACGAACTTTAAAAGGGTTTAACACTTCGAAACCGTGAAAAATCTTATAGTCGTGATAAAAAAATTTAACACTTTGAAAACGCACCATTAGCTCTTATGAAAGCATCAGGCGTGGAAACAGACGGAAGCCACTGGAACAACACTGAAGTAGACAGTAGGACTAAGAAATCATATAAGTGAAATGCTCATTGTTAAATAAATTTGTGCTAAAATAGTAAAATAAGTATTGTTTCATTGCAAGTGTTAAAGGCATAGTTAGGGAAAGTGGTAGTGAATCCTGTATGCGTAGAGGTAACCTTAATTAGAATACCCTTACGGCGAATAAAAGAAAAAGAGGTTAAATAGAAAACGAAAGAATAGTTTTAAGAATCAGGACTATCAATGAAAGGTAGAAATAATGGAACCAGACCAAGTAAGAACCGTAATTGAGGTCGCAGTAAACAGCGCCCTCAGCACGCAAATAAAACTATTGAACAACAGTTAAGGAACGTGAACCGACGATTCGATGACGTAACTATTAGTGCACCAGAGTTATAAGTGTATGAAGGTACCAGGGTAGTCCAGGGTGTCAGGTGTGGGGAATCATTGGACATTGTTAAATCCCTACCTGATTTCGAGGGAAAACAGGAGTCTTACGTGTCATGGCGGCAGGCAGCTAACACTGCCTATAAGCTATTTCAGAACTTTGACGGTAGATTGAGGCATTACCAAGCTGTTGCTATTATCAGAAACAAGATAAAACGGCCAGAGGACTCAGTACTAACATCGTTCAATACCCCATTGAATTTTAAGGCAATGATCGCGCGTCTTGACTTCACATACTCCGACAAACGACCGATCTATTTAATAGAACGAGATATGTCTACTTTGCGACAGGGCGGCATGACCCTTTTACAGTTCTTCGACGAGGTCGAGCGGAAATTGACTTTGTTTACTAATAAGACAGTAATGACTTATGATGGCGCCATAGGTGCATCAACGAATGAAAAGTTTAAGATGGACGCCCTACGCGTGTTTATTTCAGGGACTAAAAAGACATTGAATGATATCCTTCCGACTATCCGATATCATCCGACTAATCTACCCGCTGCCCTAGCTCTTGCTCAAGAGGTTGAAGCGAACCATGAACGCGACCAATTCGCAGCTAATCTCGCTAGAAGTGCTGAGGAAAAGGCCCAGAAAGGAGAACAAAAGTCTCGAAATAAAGGGGAACAGAGTAATAACGGTAACCATGATTACAATACGAAAAAGAATCCGCACTTTAGTAAACGCAACGCAAATCTAACGAAGGGCTGTTCGAAGAAAAAATGGAAGTGGATCCGAGAACATCTCTCTATAGGCAGGCAACCAACTTTGGGCCACAGGGAAATATAAAAGAGATCCCACAAGCTCGGTATGGTCCGGTCGCACAAAACCAAAAGAGGTCTCACGAGTCCGACAGGCGTTCGGGTCAAAAATACCAGAGGCTAAACCACGTGACACAGGGGCGTACACCCGAAGGAAATGGGAATGAATACCAAAATTTGGCCGACGCAGCCGTCGCGGAAGTTAAGGATTAGGATTCGGATCACGATTACCTTATTTTATTGGGGGAAAATCCCGGTGGCCGTTTATAGAGCGGTCGATTGCAGGGATGACATTAAGCTATTAATAGATACGGGGGCGTCCAAGAACTACATTAAGCACCTTAAGAGTCTGAAATATATTATGCCGGTGCACACCCCTTTTATTGTAAAATCCATACACGGCTTTAATAACATAAAGGAAAAGTGTTTAATAAAAAAAATAAAATGTTTGGAAAAAATAGCACTTTCTTCTTGGTACCCAATCTTGAAACGTTTGACGGGATAGTTGGATCGATTTGTTAACACAGGAGCGACAATAGATTTTGGGTCTAAAAATTTGGAATAAAATATCGGATCGGAACCGATACAGTTTGACAGGTGCCCTGACGTGAACTTCACGCGGGTGGAGGACGTAGAAGTACCTGAAGTTATAAGGTAAAAGTTTCAGAAAATAATGAGGACCGCAAAAGCGGCATTTGCAGACTCTACCGAGTCGCTACCGTATACTAGCAATGTGGTCGCCACGATTCAGACCGAGTCTGACGATCCTATTTATACAAAATTATACCCGTACCCTGTGGGAGTAGCCGATTTCGTAATAACCGTGCCCATAGGGCGGCTCAAGGAAATGTAAAGCAAATCCTATTGGACTACTTATTTCCGAAGATGTTCAGAATGGCTAACGAAGTCGCCGCAAACTGCAGAATTTGCGCAAAATCAAAATACGACAGACACCCGAAAAACAGATAATGGGCGAAACCCCGATTCCTACTTATGCGGGTGAAATGTTGTATATTGACATATTTTCAACAGACAGACAACATTTCCTAACGTGCATCGATAAATTTTCGAAATTTGCCATTGTCCAGCCAATACTCACGAACAATTTTGGATGTCAAGCCAAGAATCCAATTAATAAATATTTATCCAAATACAAGAACAGTATTTGTATTTGTCAGAGCGAACCAAACCTGACACTCCACATGCAGCAGCACCGCGGAAGACCAGCGTTCTCACTCGTATGGCTAACGGCAAACCGAACTTGACACTGCACATGTAGCAGCACCGCAGGAGACCAGCTTCGTTATACTGTTATACGGACTAAGCTAGCTGTAGAGTTAGCGGCCGGAGAACGGTTGAGTCAGTTCAAAACTTCGACTCGTGGAAGCAAGCTGTTCTACTGCTCACGAGTTATAAAAATAAATAATGTAACTAAAATCAAACTTTGTTTAATTTATACATCTACTTCTAAAGTTATCATTGATGAAGAATCAATGGTGTCACTCAATAATGAAAAACGTTTCTTTACTTTTGATCGCTGTGTCGGGTGTTTATTTTGCAGTCAGCTAACCAAAGCAGAAAAAACCCTAAAATAACCAAAGGAGCCATCGCCCATTATTTAAGTTGGCGTTGCCAAGTTGTATATAAAAATTATCCGTTAAATTTAAAAATGGTATGTCTATTTCGGGTCCGGCACGCCCTGAAACGTGGTTTCCGAATTGGGTAGCCTAGCAACCTTGGCAATCGGTCGCGTTATCTCCTCTGTGGTCGTCCTTAGTTTTAAGACACGAACAAGACCATCGTTACCTGGGTAAGTTTCAATCACTCGAACTAAAGGCCAGGTCGCGGGTGTAGTGTTGGAGTCCTTCAGTAACACGACGTCACCAATGACTATGTTGGGTGTTTGTATGGTCCACTTCGGACGCTGTTGAAAAGTTGTTAGTTATTCGCGATGCCAGCGCTTCCAGAATCCTTGATACATAGTCTGAGTATGTTGCCAGTAGTTTAGGCGGTTGGTTGGTGTGCTGCTGAGATTGGTGTCTGGCACTGTGGTAAACGGCCGACCGATCAGGAAGTGTGCTGGTGACAAGAAGTCTAAGTCGTTATCCGAAGTTGAGTAAAGTGGGCGCGAGTTGACCACTGCACTGATTTGTGTGAGTACCGTGTGCATCTGTTCAAAGGTGAGGATAGTATTGCCAATGACACGACATAGATGAAGCTACACCGAGCGTACTGCAGATTCCCACTTGCCACCACGGTGTGTTGCATGCGCCAGTACGAAGTTGCACTTTATCCCTTCATCGGCTAACGTCTGTGACAGCGTGCTGTTATGTAGTGGAGATACAACAATAGTTGTTGCAAGTTGTCGAGCATGCGTTTAGGGCCAACACAATTCCTGCCGTTGTCGCTATATATATGCGAACATTCCCCGCGCAGTGACATGAAACGACGCAGCGCTGCCAGAAATGTGTCCGTAGTCAGATCTGACGCCAGCTCCAGATGAAGCGCTGATGTGGCCAGGCAAACGAAAAGACAGATGTAGCTCTTCTTCTTGCACGTGTTTCGACCTTTTGGTTCCTTGAATAGAATTAGACCGGCATAATCACAGATCGTATTCTCAAATGGGATAGCCTGCCTTACACGAACTGCTGGCAAGTCTAACATGTATTGGTACGTTGTACGTTGACGTTGACGGAAGGAAGGCAAACAGTCATGTATAATCTTGGGAATGAGTTACGTGCTCCAAATATCCAATATTTTGGACGAACAATCCCGTATAACGCAGAGACACCTGGGTGCAAGTTTATCCAGTGTTCATGCTGTAGAATCAAGTTGGTGATGCGATGATCCTTAGGCAATAGGATAGGATGTTTAACATCAGATGACAAATTTGAATTTCGCAGTCGACCGCCTACCCGGAGTAGATCGTACTTGTCAATTATAGGTAAAAGCTTTATCAATTACGATCGACTTCTAAGTGGTTTATTAGCCAGTAACAATTGACGATCCTCATCGAAGCATTCTTCTGCATTTAATACACGCAGCTTGTATTTCATGATACGACAGTGATGCTAAGGCGAACGCAGAGCTGGATTTCTGCAACGATGGACAGTTCGCATTACGTAGGCCACAATGTGCAACAGTTTCAACCATGACGATGTTCGATGCGTGGGCTCATAGAGTGGAAATGTATCAGAAGTGGCGTCTGCTAAGGACATCAAAGTCATCGTTTTCGATTCTCGTTGTGCGCGTGAGTCCAAACCAGATAAGTCAACTTGTGATTCGCGCATCATTATGTGATAGCTTTCTGCATTCTGTAGTATGATGGTCCATTGCACCATAGATCAAACTTCATTAGATTAGCAGCTAACATGCCCCTTGTTGCGCTATCTGCGGGTTTTTCTTCGAAACGACAGTTGCATCTCGGAATAGCGTCCAATATTTCTGTCGTGCGGTTGGCGACGAATGTTTTCCATCTATGTGGTGAAAACTAGAGCCAAGATAACACGATAGTTGAGTCGCACCATGCATGCACATGTCTTTGTTTTGCTGCCCAGACTTGACTGATCTGACGAGACGACTCCATAGTAACGCACCAAACAATTCAAGACGTGGCAATGATTGTTGTTTCAGCGGGGCAACACTTGCCTTAGCAGCTATATTCGAAACCAATATGGTAGTAACTCGATCGAGTAGCTCGATAGTAGACCACAGCTGCATATGCTTAACTTGAGGTCGTTTTGGCACGTAAGCCAAAAATCAGCAAGTGTTTGTGAAAGCTGTGTATTCCAACCTAAGTCTAGCAGCCAAAGTTGTTGGAATTAAATCTTGAATTGGACTACTATCGGTGATAGTAGTCCGAGAGGATAAAAGATGCGAGAGAAATCTGATTGTACTTGACGTTATGTGCTATCCGCGTTTGCCGTAAGTCCGACATTATATGGCAAGGTGTCCTTGATTGGCTGTCAGTGAATTCCAAGAACTTTTACCGATGATTTATCTGATGAATTTCCAATTTCTTTGGTATTTGATACCCATTTCCCGAGACAACAATTGTATGAGCACATCCCGCTTGTGTAATAATTCTACTTCATGCTGGCTCCGGTCAAAACATCATCAACATAGAAATCCTCAACAGGATTTTGGCAGCAGTTGGGAATTCATGTTGGTGATCGTACGTTAATTGTTCCAAGAATCTGACAGCCAAGAATGATGCATAAGATGTACCGTACGTCACGGTGCACAGTTGATACTGTTTTATCGAAGTCGATGGGTTTTGTCTCCAAACAATCTGTGGGTAATTGCGATGATCATTATTCACCCATATTTGCCGAAACATCTTGACAATATCTGCGGCGAATACCACACGTTGCATCCTGAATCGTAAGCAGACTTCAGACAGGTTGTGTTGTAAACTAGGACCGACATGGAGCTCGTCATTCAAGGCTTTTCCTTGAATGGCCCATCAAAAACCACTCTCAATTTTTTGCCAATAATGGGGTGATGTAGCAAATAAAATGTGTGCAGAGAATTGATTTTATTCGGCAGCAGCTCGCGCATGTAATCTAGTTTATGTACTCTTGCATAAATGTCACATACTGAGCATGTTGTTCAGTGTTTTGCTGCATTCGCCTTTCCACAGCATTGGAACGTGGAATCGCCCCTGGTAGTGTATCACCATACGTTGGATTACCAGACTTGAAAGGTAAATCCACTATATACCTTCCATTAGCATGGCGTCTATGAGTCCTTAGGAAGTGCTTCTCCACCTTGTCGATTTTGTTCTTCTATATTGGGGTATAGTATACATCCTCCAGTTCCCAAAGCGCTGAAGTGTGGTGCCCACGTCAACGAAATTGTGTAGCGCTGTGGTACTTGATGATGATTTCATTGCAATTGACGTTACAACCCATCCAAAAATAGTCGACATGGCAATAATATTGCCGTCGCTGTGGAACACCTTCCGACCAGTGAGTACTCTCCAAAAGTGATCGTTTGCTAAAAGGATGTCTATCGGTGCTGTGGTGAGATAGTCGGTATCTGCTAAATGTAGTCCGTCGAAAATCTCCAGTTTCGTTGCATCAACACCATCTCTGTGTAATGACGAAGTGATTTTTCCTAGCACATGTGCAGTGACGTTTAGTGTATCCTGGGAAAATCTCGAATTGATGTGTAAATATCTAACTCCTTTGGTAGTTTCAGCCTTGACTGCTGATTTTCCTGACAGAAGAATCCGACACGTTGCGCATTTCTAACGTATGCCAATGCAGTATTTTCGGTAATGTGGTTTTCCGAACCAATTTTCTATGCGATAAACTGAATTCTTCGTTGTTGTCCCTTGTATGAGCGACGTGATTGAGAGTAAAGGCCGTTGAGCAGATTGAACTATCGCCCTGTGTGTAATGTGTGGTGCTGTCCCTTGCATTGCTTTAGGCAATTAAGCACAATCGTGATTTCCTTGTAAACTTCCTGTGTTGTTCAACAGTTAGATCAAGAAACTGTGGGCGCGGCGGAATAACGGTGTTGCAATTTTGTTTTGATCTCTTAATCATTGTTTTTTGTATTATACCTCGGGAATTTATAAATCTAGACGATGCGGTCTTACATTCGTTAAGCTTGAGATCACACCCAATACTGATTTGAACGTTTTTGAATTTAAATTTAAATGCTTCAAAAAATATGAGGTAATAGTGCATTCAGCCATTGGTTATTGTTTAAAAAAACCAACATATGTTTCAGAGATGATCTTCTATCCGAAATAATACACCCAGCTTTACTATATATTTTTTCTGATTTTGTAGAGGTACCTGGAATACAAAGGTAATGCGTAACACAAGTCTTCATCGCAATTATACTCTGAAAAGTAACTAAAAAATTTGGATAACTTTATCTTCCAGTACTCCAATGGATCACATCTTTCGGTGCATTGGGCATTTCCAAATACTGCCGAAATGTAATAATAATCTGCCATATTTGACTTCACTTTCCAAGCTATTCTTTCTTAAAGAAATTTAAATACTGTTGGCTGTGTATTATACATGTGTGTTTTCGGCGGTTCTTCCTTATCATGCGCGTCCTTATACACCAAAGTTATTTCGTTTTCAAATGTTTTCGCTGCCACATATGCATTGCCTGCTAATCAAAATACTTCTTCTTCAAATTTGGCATATAATAGTGTTCCTAACCGTGTTTCTGTTCTATTTTCGTAGTTCGCATTTTCCTGATTTAGGCCTTCAATTATATACTTGGAGATTTGTAGTCCTTCCGCTGACTTTATGTTGTCCGTTAGGTAATGAAACTTTGGTATAACCCAAAAGTTATTGGTATTATTAGAGAGATTGTTATTGAGTTGCTCGCTGACACCTGTTGAGTTGCATCGTAGAAGGGGGAAAATATAGCAACTAAATCGTCCAATACATCTATCTCAACGGCTGTAAGTATCTGTGGAGCTTTAATAGTACTAAGAAGCACAGCAGAAATTTAATTTTTACTTGGAATGCTATTATCATTGCACTTGTATTTTCCGTTACAATAGTTGGCACTTTTGCCATGATAACCTATTCTTCCAATACGCGGCAATATTCTCTGCAGAGTGGTTCGTGTCGGCTTATAGCTTTTGAGTAGATAATACGGCTGATCGTAAGAAGAATTCATCAGTTATGAAACGGCATGTTATTGTCAAATACCCCTCATTAGCGCGCGATGTCCAAAAACCAATGGTTATCGCACAGTCCTTAGCATTGTTAAGAGTAGCTTGTAATTTATCTTCCAGATTTTGGTACATATTGGGTATATGCACATTCTGAAGTGTAGCGCGTGATAATAGCACATAGAGTGGATCTTACCCTTTAAATCACGAAATGCCTTGTCTTCGACAACAAAAAATGGTTGCAAGTCTGTCGCAACCATCTGCATTACAGCTGTGTTTAAGCTTTGCTTGTATACCGATGTTGTATCGTAGGTCCCGACTTTTGTAAAATACGAATCCAGTTTATTTTTATTCGAGTGCCTTGGCCCTTCAGGATACGTAGCTTAGGCACGGCGAAGGTGGTCAAAAGGGTTGGAAGTGTTGCCGCTTGTTTTGTATGTTTTTTCACACGTTCGGCATTTAGCGAACTTACAGTCTTTCGTTTTTTGAAAAAAGTTCCAACTTCTGAAGTCTCATTCCTTTCTCTTTTCGCTAGATTAGCCACGAATTCACTACCTTCAATCACTACCTCTACTACCATTGTTGGCGTTGTCTTTGCCGCCATCTATATATGTCCTATATATTTTATATTTATTTTATTTATTTATTATATTATATATATAAATTAAACAAAATTAGTTTTTCTTTTATTTTATTTTCGTGAGCACAACAGGTTACTTCCATGAGTCTGAGTTTAGAACTTAAACCGTTTCAGCCGCTGACTTTATAGCTAGCGTAGTCCTAAGAATAACGATCTCCCGCGGTGCTGCCGCATGAGCGGTGTCAGACTTAGTTCGCCGTTGGTCCTAAATGTCAACGTTGGTCGGTTTGCAGTTAATGCCGACGCTGGTCTTATCCTTAAGAGTGCCGACGTTGGTCTTCCGCAATGCTGCTGTATGCGCGGTGTAATGACGACGCTGGTCCCCAGTGCTGCTGGATGTGCGGTATCAGGTTCGGTTCGCCGTTAGTCTTAAGAATCCCGACGCTGGTCTTCCGTGGTGCTGATGTATGTGCGGTGTAGGTTCAATTTCGGTTCGCCGGACGTACCCCCGACGCACATTCAGTTACTTCGTTTCGCTTCTTGCCGACTAAGTGTTTTCGCATGGGCTGAGCATACTGTTGCTGTGGTCGGCACGATTGCTTTGTTGTCGTCTAATGCCACCGTGATCACTTATATATATATATATATATTCTCTATTTTATGTGGTAGATGCGATTCTTAGAAAACCGTGCAAAAAATCGAGTAAAATAATACATGCGTCTTATGAGTGGGACCATTCAGGTTTTTCGTAAGCATCAAATTTTTGCTTTGCTTATTTTTTATGACATTGGGGTAGGGTTATCTGGGTGGTGTTTACGTCAGCAATATTTATTTATTCATTTTGTGTGATTTGATACTTGACACTTGAATGTCCCCAGTTGGGTGTACGTTCATGAAGGCAAATATGTCAGAAAAGTAAAGGTATTGACATAACTTCATTACTCTTGGTAATTTGTATATTGTCCATATTTTTTTCTATATAAATTTTAATAAATTCTACACAATTTGCATGTCATCAATTTGGAGCGTTAAGGGCCAAATACACCACGCAAATATGTTTGCGTCAAACATGAGTAGCACACACATTACGCAAGCCCTTTGATAAACACCATTTTTTGCGAGCGAAGGTTGTTTAAAATTTATATGGAATAAAAAGAATGTGCAGTTATAATAAGTGCTATTTTCTGCAAAAGAAAACGAAAGCAAACTGAAAAAAACATGTTTGGATGAAAATATAAAAAATATATATTAATATAAAAAATCATTTCATTATTTAAAAACAAAAAAAAATTAAAAATATATGTAGAATATTTAATTGGTAGTATATTTAATATACAGAATATTTAATTTGCACAAAGTTGTATTCAACCTTACGGCACGAACCTCTCACTGCCACTGCCTTGCCGAGCCACGGCAAGGTAGCTTTAATGCTCGCTTTTATTACTCTCTCACTCGTTCTCTCTCTAGACGGCGGCTACTGTGCAATGCTCGCTCTTGCGCACTTCCTACATTCGGCCCTCCTGACATTACATTCGTCCCGAATGTACCTGCCCAGGGTCTCACGAATTCTGTAAGAGTGGAAGCCTTAAAAGATCCTTCAATGTCACCGACCTTTTCTACCTACTTTAATAATTTTTTATGGTCCTAGGTACTTCCCTTTTAATTTTAGACCAGAACCAGACTGGGTGCGTTTGATGGCTACCAAATCCTTCTTTCCCATTTTGGCATTCATGATAATCGACTCCACGCAGCTGTCTATTATACGGACTACCTTTTCTCGCAGCTTTGGAATGTAGTATGATTTTTCGACAATATCTTGAGTTTTCTTTAATAAAAAATTGCCTTGCCTGTGCGCAATTTGAATTATTTTATCTTCCATTTGAGATGGTACTACTATTAGGTTTCGATTTGGGTCTTGAACTTAAATTTGATTTTCAATATAGAAGTCATCGTATTCCTTTTCTTCCACAATACTTCTTACTGCCCTTGTTCAGATATCCAATAACTGCGCCTCTTTTAGGCGATGCATCACACTCTCAGTCAACATGAAGCATGACACTCGGCTTAGTGCATCGACGTATCCATTTTTGTACCTGAACGATGTTCTATTTCATAGTCGAAATCTAGTAAAAACATTAGCCAACGTGCTACTCGCAACGGTATTTCTTTTTCTGTATTGTCATAGCAAAAGCGTTACGATTCTCACTTTTGTTCCTAAAACGTACACTTTCCACTAGGTCAGTCAGAGTGATAGTTCTCATGCCGTCTAGTCTTACGACTCATGTACTGTACGGGGTGAAACAGACCGTCTTCTGATGTTAGGCCTAAAAACCGTGGGATACCCTTTTTATCTCGGGGTATCGGAAAGTTTTCAACCGCTTGTATTTTCTCCTTACTAGGTCTTATTTTTCCGTTTTCTACTCTATAGCCCAAGAAATTTACCCTTTTCGTAACACCTGACATTTTCCCCAACTTATTCGCAAGTTTTATCAACCCGTCGTTCACCCCTTTGCTTGGGATAATGATGTCATCCATATACACAATTGCATCATTATTTTTGATTACATCCCGCATTACCACCATAATGAGGGACATATATGAATTCATATTGTCCAGTTTTTTTTAAAAAAGAAGTGTATTTCTGTGAATATTTCGCTACTGGTATATGGAAGAAACCATTTGTTAGATCCAACGTTGAGAAAACTACTGCACTCTGAAGTTTTTCAATAACACAATCCATTAGTGGGGAAATTATCCCGAACTATCTTCTCATTCAGCTTTCTGTAGTCGCAGCATAACCTTTTCCCTCCGTTTTTCTTAGATACAAGTACTACAGGCGTGGTTTGATGATTCCCTCATCCAACCACTTCTGTACTTGATCATCTAAAATTTTCTGATCACTTACTGGTATACGTCTTGGGTATTGAAATATTGGTAGTTCATCCGTCAATACTATTTTCATTTCAACTGATGCATTACGATTACTCTCTGGTTTATACTCTTTGATCGATGTCTGAAGTTTTGATTAACGAAACCACCACAATCTCGATTATGATTAAACTAAAAAGACTTGTGTGCTTTCAAGGATGGTTCTTCCTAAAATTGCTTCAAAGTTTCTGCGTCTGGAACTACATGGAATTCTACCTCCATTTCGATGTTGTCAATTTTAACGGGAATTACCAAAGTACCGAATGTCAAGACGAGTCAATTCTTTGATAACCAATTTTGTGTCGATAAGTCCCTTCAAAGTTATTGAATGGTATATTATGCTCTTTAGCTCCAGACAGGATGGAGTAAATTTACTTAGCGATTTTGTTAACGTTTTCTCGTCCTGCACTAAATTTGTAGATTTCTCTTCTTTCACGTGTTATTCAATCTTACATTGCGCTGCACGCAATGTACCAACTTACCGAATTTGAAACATTTAAAATTTTTAGTTCTTGTACAATCTTTCTTTACGTGGGATTCGTCACCACATTTAAAGCATTTCTTTTTGTCAACTGTTTTTGGGTCATTATTTATTGGCGTGTCTACTTTTACCGTTGGTAACTCTTACTTCTTGGGTGTTCTATTAGATCCACCAATTTTCTGATGTGCCTATCTGATCTTTTAATTGTTTAATCGTTTTTGCCTGGTATAGTGACGATTTGTTTGCCCTAGAATTTGGGATACCGTCGATAAAATAATCAATTAAGCTTTCTTCTTCTAGATCTATGGGTTTCGCTATTTTCGTCAACGCATAAATAAATGCTCGTAAAGTTTCTCCCCTCTAACTTAATAGCCAGCGAATTTCTGCTGATGATACTTTCACTCGAAATTCATCTTTCAGTGCTGTTTTTAGTTAATTCCAATTGCGAATATTCTTTTGAACACGAGTGATTTTGCTGCACCCTTTAATATCTGTTTCGCGTATATAAACAATTGTAATTCCAACCAATATACAATGCTCGCGCATTTTTCCAGTTCACAGATCCATTGATTTACGTCATTTGAATCTGATCCTGTGAACTCGGAGACACTCCCCTCTAAGTCTTTTAGAGTAAACCATGACCTAGCTGTGTCAAGATTCTGCACTAAAGGTTCTGCCAGAGCTATGCTGTCTTCATCTGGTTCTTTTTCTTCTTCTATCAGATTAAAGTGAGAGAGTAATCTTGTTTGCAATTCGACTTTCCGACCTACCGCTACTAAACCCAGCTCAGTCATCTTTCGTCGCAGTTCTTCTACACGTAATTCAAAAATTTCGGCTGTGTCCATTTTGCGATATTCAACTTCCACTTTGTTAGTTCATTGACCTAATTACAATGTTTGTCGTTGTTCACCGAACCGCTGACGTCTGCCCCGGTTCACAGAACTGATGCCCTTTGCCGTCATTCGCCGAACTGCCACCGTTTGCCGTTGTTCGTCAAACTACTGTCGTCTGCCCCTGTTCAAAGAACTGCTGCCTCTTACTTTTATTCGTCGAACCGTTGCCCTTGTTCACAGAACTGCTACTCTTTTGCTTTTATTCGCCGAACCGTGGCGTTTGACGTTGTTTGTTGAACTTTTTGTTTATATGGACGAGCCCCCAATTTTCTGAATATTTAATTTGGACTCTTAGTACTACGTTTTTACAATGTATAGAGGGGTGACAGTAAAGCTTATATGGCTACTCCATATAAGCGGAGATAAACTATAGGTGGCTTTAGAATAATGTTTGTTGTGATAATTATTGAGTAGTTCTAATGCTAAATGTATACATTAAACGCCCGCTTATACTATTGCTACAATGATTTGTGTTTTATTTTAGATTAGGTCGATAGGTCTACGTCTTTGCTGGAGCTCGCGCAGAGGCAGTGTATTCTCCTCGTTTTTAGTATGTATGCTTATTTTGTTTGGTATCTCCGACTTAAACTACTTATTTCTTCAGCCACTGTGGAAATCTGCAATGGTATTTCAATGTCAGTTTGCTGTCAAGGTAGATTCCGAATTACTTGGCTACGTTTCCGATTGTTATATCTCTTCCGTCAATTATTAGGTAAACTGGTCTATGATTTGTTTTGGTAGTAAAAATTAGTTGCTTTGGAAAATTACTGTTTTGTTGTTGTTAATTTTTATTCTCCATTTAGCTAAGTACCGAATGTCAAGGCATTGCTTTCACCAATTCCTATCAAACTCTTGCTTCGACCAGTCAATTCTTTGATTCCCAATTTTAAACAGCTTTAAAGGCCAAATATAAGCTTCAAATATTTGATCAAATGTTCTCTAAAAAAGGAAAATTTAGGCAATTTTTCTGTGGGGCTGTTTTTGCATTTGAACAAACGTTTGATACAAATGAAAATTTTTTTATATTTCTTCAAATGGTCAAATCATTTGAAGCGTCTGTTGCGCCTTTTTTCATTCTCGTAGAATTTGTTGCTGTGAACGGACATGTACGGATAATTTGTGCCGATAATATAAATAAAATAATAATAATTAAATAAAATTGAAATTTGACAAATGCAGTTTGTTGAGTATGTGGTCTACGCATCAAATAACAACAACATCGATTTGTTCAAATATTTGAAGCGTATATTTGGCCCTTTAATGCGCGCTTTGATTACTCATTATCGCTAGAGAATTTAATAAAATATATTTTTTTGGATTAGCGCCTGTAGCCAGTGCGGAAAATAAAATTTTTTTTTTTTGTAACTTTCATTCTGTTCCGTATCTGTTCTGCCTCCGTATCTATTTCTTTGAATTTTTCGACCAACCACCCTATTCTGTGCACTCTATCTAATAGAATAGAAAATATTAGATAGAATATCTATCTAATAGAAACGTAGAGATTTTGTCACTGGTCATCTTAACACCTGCTACTTCATTAAGTAGTGATGTTGGGTAGTAGACAAGTAGATCTACAGCCCTATTCTGTGCACTCTATCAAATGAATAGATGGATTTTAATAGATTTTAATAGACAGTAAGCGATAAAACATTTTTACTGAATTTTTTGAGTGAGTTGCTCATTTAGACCAACTTTGCTTTTTACATTAATTATTGCCGCTTTTTTAATGCTTTCTCATCAGGTGATGATATTTCGCACATTATTAACACACTGTTGAAATGAGGAACAACGTGATTTGCTGAATTTTTGCAGTCTTTTTGGAAAATTATGAATATTGTTACCATTATAAAAAACAGCTTTCAATGTGCGCGAGAATACCAAAAATGACAAAAACTTCTATCTATTCAACTAATATGAAATTTTTAGATAGCGTGCACAGAATAGAGCGGTAGGGGGGCAAATTTTAATATGCTGCTGCCTTTTCAACACGATTGCAACACTTTTCATTTTCCACAAAACAGACAATGTCTGGTATATTTCCAAGAACTCGCACCAATTTTTTTTATTATTATTATTATATACAGTTTATTTACAATGTATAAATTATAAATAATCTTAAAAAGCAATAGCAACAAAGGCCTTGAGCTAGTATTAATGTTTAAATGTGTTGTGGATAGTGTATGTACGTGTATGAATATTTTAATTAGGCTGTATTTACAGTATTTATCTTATGTTATATTTATAATATATTGTACAAGTTTGTTGATTTTAGGTACATAATTGTTTTTGAGATATTGCCTATAGTTGGATTGAAAATTGCATGGAGAGGATCATGAAGGGGAAAGAAATGAAATTTTATGTTTATGAAATTATGACACTGAAAGGATGTGATTAACTGAAGTGATATTAGTGTTGCAGTAACAGCAAGTATTTAATGAAGTTCCTGTACGATCGAATAAATGAGAATGGGTTAGGTTTGTCTGTCCCAGACGTAGTCTGATGATTCTAGTAACAGAGTTTGAAGGGTTTGTCTAATATTAAGTGGGTAAAAAGATAAATTATTGGTGTTAGAAATGGCATGTATTGAAGATAATGAGTCAGTGCACTAACTATACTGAAGGATGTACCCGAGTCTGACTTGGAGCCGTTGGTGCAAATGAAGTGACTGTTTTGAGTTAAGAAAATGTTGGTGGTATGTTGAAGAAGCCGTGGAAGATTTAGGTAGGTCGTGTAGTTATGTGTTCAATAGGGAGTTGACCTATACCCAGGGCGGTGAATTATGTCGAATGTTAGAAATTGGAGATGTAGGGTGCTCAAGTTGTTTATTTAGGTTTAGGTCATTTAAAAGCGCGGAGTGAACTTTATGGTTTGTTTTTTTGGCATGACATATATTTTTAATGGGGTTAGCTAAGGACGATCGCATCGTTTGATGCGATGTAAGATTCAAAGGGAACGTTGTTGATGGGCGTAGTTTTAAAAGCGCCAAGGTGCATTTTTATAGCTGAATGGTAAACGGACTCTTGGTTTGGGAGACTGGTGCGTTTCCATAGAGATAAATGCCAAAATCTATTTTCGCCATTATAACGAGCTTAACGACTGTTAAAACTGAGATAGGGTTACAGTTGTATTTGCTATTAGAGAGGCATTTGATGATATTTAGCTTTTTTGATAGGCAGGATATAAGGTCATTTATATGATCTGTCCACTTATATTGCTTATTAAATACTATACAGAGGATTTTTGTACTCCCTACACATCGTAATGGAGGATTGACAAAGTTTCTTTCTGCAAATGTGGATGTGTTTGCATTTTGGTATGGAAAGTTTAGCACCAGAATAGTCGCACCATTTGAGTATGTCGTATAATAGTAAATCTAATGAGACAGAGCTAAGTTTGTTAAGGTTTCTAATGATGTGGTAGTCGTCTGCGTAGGCAAAGAAGTCAAAGTTTTTGTGAATTTGGACAGATCTATTGAGTTTATTGAAGGCTATTAGGAATAGGATTACGGATAGGGGCGAGCCTTGTGGAATTCCGTTATAAAGGGGTTGTACTGTAGAAAGATGGCCATGGACATGTACTGTAATTTTTCGGTTGGACCTGAAGAATAAAACATAGTTTATGATTTTAGGTCCTATTTTCTAAAGTTTTAATTCGTCAATGATAGAGTGAATTCCTATTTTATCAAACGCCTTAGAAAAGTCTAAGGAGGCAATAGATGTGTGATTATTAGTGGAGAGGGAAGAATATACCAGATAATCTAACGAGAGAAGATTGTCTGATATCGACTTTCCCTTTCTAAAACCGCTTTGTCGAGTGTGACTAGATTTGTTGTAAGAGACGAACCACCACAGTCTGTTAGCGACTATTTTGTCTTTAGGTTTTAGCTAGGCAAGAGTTAAGTGAGATAGGTCGGTATGAATTAAGGTTTGTTTTGTTGGAATCAGATTTGTTTACAGGAATATTTTTACTGAGCTTGTGGTTTTGGGGTATGAAATAGCTAAAAACTTTATTGAAGGGATCGAGAATTCTACTAATAACTGAGGGGTGAAGTTTGTTTAGCATGGGGTAAGATATATGATCGAGTCCGGGGGTTTCACCTTTTAGTTTTGACAGTGCACCAACAAGTTATATTGAAGTGATAGGGGAGTCGATTCGAATTGCTAATGAAGAAAGATTGTTGGAGTATGTGAACGGTGATGTCCGGTATTTGTTCGTGCGGAAAGTTTGGCTAAAGTTGGAATCATGTGATTGATGGGATAAGTGAGAACAGAATTCTTCTGATATAAGCACATAATTAGTAATTGGAGTTGTTGAAGTAGATGATAATATGCAATGGATTGGTAAGCGTTTTCTAAGTCCACAAAAAATGCGAATATTTTAGATGTAGGAGTAAGAGGATTGATTTCTGTTGTAAAAGCCTCTAAGGAGGTTTTTGCCATTTTTATTTCCAGTTTAAGCAAAGCGTTAGCTTTTTTATATTTTAAGATTGCGGATTCTTTGTTCAAATTGTGGCTAACTGGGCGCTGACGAATATGTAATAAGGACGCGGTTGTGTATTTGGGCCAGTGTGCTGAGTCTATTTTGAAATTTTTGAGAAAGGAGATATAATGATAGGGAGGACGCTGCCAAATTTATCAGTTTCATTTTCCCACCTTGCTTCTAAAGCAATAGTAGGGGTGGTAAGTGTGAGATGAATATTGAATGTGTGGTGGGTGCTGAAATGTGTTGGTAAACCGTTGTTTAGGAGTATAAAATGGGATTGATAGATGCATTTTATCAGAGTATTATTTCTTTGGTTGTTGATTGGAGGGCCCCATAAATTGTGCCAACTGTTGAAGTCTCCTGTTATAACAGTAGGGGTATTAAGGCAATTGAATACGTTTCATAGGCTACGGATAGTGAATATTTGTAGGGATGTATGAGAAAATAATATTAAAGGTCATTTTGGAGTGAATTGTGACACCGACGGAGTCAAAGTCTTTATTGAGGGTAATCTGTTCGTGTTGAATGGAATTGTGAATGAGGATGGCCACTCCTCTAGATGACCCATTTGCTGAATTAACGCTGTATAATTCATAATTTATAGGGGTTGGAATGATGTGTTTGGGTGTTAGGTTTATTTCCTGGAGGGAAATAACTTTTGGGGTGTATTTTTTAATTAAAATTTGTAATTGATCATAGTTGTTTATGTAACCATTAGAATTCCACTGAATAATCCTAAGAGACATATTGATTAGAGGGGGCTATGAGTTTTGAAAGTAATTTAACTTTTATCTGAGTTGATCAATTACAGTTATGTTGAGTTTGGCCTTCACTGCGTCGACAGGTAATCCGCAGTGAGACCACACTATGTATAATACGATTAAGTGCGGCGTGCTGAGGCAGTGCTAGACCTGAAGTGGAGAAAGAGATATGAGAGTCCCCGTCGTTAACTCCCATTTCTCTAATGATGTCCAAGTCAGCAAACACCCAGCAGGCCGCACTGAGAGAATAATGTAACAATATTAAGGCATTGAGTTGATATCGAGGCTATTTAGTAGAGCAGCAGTATTTTTTGATTCGAAAGAGGTATTTTTTTTGTTGCTGTTTTTTGAATTGATTGTTTAAAGTTGCTTGATAATATTTTAAGTTTTGTATCGGTTATGGATTGAACTGAAAATTTGTGGGAGGGGTTGGTGGCAGGTTTTTTGGAAGTATTTGTGTGGGGAGGAGTAGAGGTGGTGGGAAGAATTGCGTCAGAGAGTGTTGATGGGTTGTTGGTAGTTGGTTGGAAGAGAGCTTGAGGTTATGTTATCAGGTTTGGTAGTGATATGAGTAGTGCTGCCCAGCTTTTCTGAGTAGTGCGAACCCGTCGGGGAATGGCTTTAAGCATAGCTTCTTTCAACGTTTTTGAAGTCCGTTTTTTCTAATACACGAATAGCTTGGAGTTTCTTGTGCTTGAGAAAGGTGGGGCAGTTCCGGTAGAATATGCTAAGTAGATAGTTGGGATGTTGTTATGATTACAGCTTATGCAAATCGTGGTGTTTTAGAATATCTTCAGTATCTAGGTGTTTTTCAAGATACTAGTTAAGGCAAAGTTCGGTAGACTTACAAGCTTTGGTGGAATGGCCTAGGCGTCCGCACTTTCTACATCTAAGAGGGAGAGGTACGGCCGTACACTTACTTTTTCGTGGCCAAGATATAAATGTGTTGGAAGCGTTGGTGTTGAGAAACAATTATTCCGGTTGCTTTTAGTGTCTGGTCTTTATCTTTTTGTGAGAATTTTTTTTCACTTCTGGACGTTTTGGGTTTTGAGTTCTGAGATAATTTCATCTTCAGGTATGGTTCGTAGGTTTGTGTAGATGACTCATTTACATTAGTTGAGTTAATTGTGTTCGGTGATATCGACTCCTGTTGAACAGTCGAGGGCAACGAGTTTGATTAATTTGGATGCTTGCTTCTTATTTTTTGTTTTTATAAGCCCAGAACCATTACGGAGTATTTTAACTTCTTCAACGGGACCTTCGCTTATTTATTTCCCAAAAGAAGAGTACATTGTCTATTATAAAAAAATAAATCGACTATTGTACAGATTAGTATTTAGGACAAGTGGGTGAATTTCTATTTTACAATCAGTTTGTAAGGTCGTGTTGTGACTGGAATTTAACAATACATGTATTTTAACAATAAATAAACAATTAAAGATAACCCCAATTAACAATTATTAATTGGAAGTAATGTGTTATGTGAGGTCCACTGGTCTCACCCTTTTTAGTCTACGTTGCCGAGTTAGTTCATCTAATGGTAATGTATTCACACCATCGATCGAATGCTGGGGAAGTTTGGTTTGGTATTTTCTGCTTAAATTGATTATTTCCTCATCTACTGTCGCAATTCTTAGGTCTCGATGAAGGTCCGTGTTGGTGATATACCATTGGGCTTTGGTGATGGTGCGAATAATTTTTGATTATTGCCTCTGGATTAACTTTATATTTGATTTTTTGGCAACGCCCCATATTTTGGCTCCATATCTCCAAATAGGTTTAATAATTGTCTTATAGATTAGGAGCTTGTTTTCAAGTGAGATGTTTGCATTTGGTTTGAGCAGCCAGTTCAGTTGTCTTACTTTCATTTTGATTTGGTCACGTTTTTTTTGTATATGGTGTTTCCAGTTTAGTTTGCTGTCAATATATAATCCTAAGTACTTGGCTTCTTTTTGAAGGAGGTTACGTCGCCTCCGTCAATATTTATATGGATTGGTGTGAATCTAGTCTTAGTAGTGTATATAACTTGTACTGTTTTGTTTTTGTTTACTTTAATATGCCATTTTCTAAGCCAGTCAAGTATTTTATTAAAGTCTACTTGCAACATGGATGTTGCAGTATATATGTTTTTATGAGCACTTAGGGTATTGTGTCATCGGCGAAAGTTGCAATCATCGACGAATTGTGAGTGGGACATGGTATGTCTGCTGTGTATAGGGTATATAATAAAGGTCCTAGCACACTTCCCTGTGGAACTCCTGAATTTATTTCTCTAAGGGTTGAGTATTCGTCTGACTATTTAACTAAGAAGTATCTACCTGTGATATATGATGTTAATAGATGTGCTATGTTTTGAGGGAATATATTGTTAAGTTTCCATTTGAGTGCTTTATGCCAAACCTTGTCAAAAGCTTTTTCCACGTCCAAGAAGAGTCCAATACAAAATTTATTATCCTCAATGTCATTTAGAATTTTGTACGTAACTCTATGCACTTGTTGTATCGTTGAGTGACTTCTTTGGAAGCCAAATTGGTGATTTGGAATGATGTGCCTGCGTTCTAGTAGCGGCAGTAGTCTACTTCTTAATATCTTTTCGAAGATTTTTGAGATTACAGGGAGTAGACTGATTGGTCTATAAGACTCTGCTTTTGATGCGTCTTTGCCTGGTTTCGGAATGGCAATAATCTCAGCTACTTTCCAGACTCTCGGAAAATAGTTTAGTCTGAACATAGCGTTAAAGATGTTTCTTAGATATTCTATAGCTTTTACAGGTAGTTCTCCCAGGAGTTTCCCATTTATTTCGTCATATCCAGGGGACTTTTTTTCCTTTATGTCATTATTAATGCATTTTCTTATTTCTCCTATGGTGGTTTTTTCATGTTTTATATGTTCTGAACCTCTGCTAATATCTGTGTTCAGCTGTGGATCATCTGAGTTGGTGGCGATTTCTGTAAAAACCCTTTCGAAGTAGTCCGGTAATACTTTAGCTTTGTCCAAGTTTGTCTTTGCCCATAACCCGTTTTCCATTTTTAAAGGAGCCTGATGATTACTTTTATTTGTCCATCCTTTAGTAGATTTTCATAAGGAGTAGTCCGTTTGACTCGTGGGTTTTAACCTTTTGAGATATGATGTTAATTGTTTGTTTTTTAATACCTGAATCATTTTTTAACCTCTTTAGTTGCCTTGTTGTACTGTCTTTTTGCCTCAGAGATCTTGTGGTTGCCCAGGTTTTCCGTAGTTTACATTTTTTATTTAATAGCCGTCGTAGTTGAGGTTGTGTGTAGAATGTCCAATTTTGCTGCTTCTTTTTTGGTATCGATTGTATGACTGCTTTCATAATGGTGTCATTCAGGAATACTATCGCAGACTCGATGTCCTCATATGATTTTAGAGGGATTTCGGTCATTAAATTAATGTCAATTTATTCCTTATAAGTATGCCAGTCAGTTCTGTTGTTGTACAAAAGTCTGTTTGTACTACACATGGTAGGCATAACGTGCGAGTCATATATTAATTCCACAGGGTTGTGGTCTGACGAAAGTTCGAATCGTGATAAGATTTTACATTTCCGAATGTCAAAGTTCTTTGTGATGAAAAAATCTATCAAGTCAGGTGTTTTATTAATGTCTGTTGGCCAGTATGTTGGTTCGCCTGTACTCAAGTGTTTAGAGTATGTGAACTGCTTAGCGCTGAGGAGATTTTTGCCTTTTTTGTTCGTTAGCCTCGATCCCCACATAGTGTGTTTCGCGTAGTAAACACCGGTTGCAATGAAGCATTTCCCAGAGATTTGAGGAAGTTCTTATATTTTGTGTCTGTAATATTATGCTTTGGTGGGCTGTATACACCAGATATTGTAAGTGGTCCTACGAGATCATTAATTTCAATGTTCGTCGCTTGTATGTAGTTATGCTGATAAGGCTCAAGCTCGTCGTGCTTTATGCAATTCGTAATAATTATGGCTGTTCTACCGTGCGCTGTGCCATCGGGGTGGTTTCTAGTATACACTTTGTACCCTCTGAATTGTTGGTTTGTGAAATATGTCTCCGATATTAGGGGTATGTCAATGCTGTTGTCATGAAGAAGTATTTGTAATTCGTCAATATGGATTTTCAGTCCGTTTGCATTCCAAGTTATGATCCTTAATTTAGTTTCCATTTTGTTTGTCCATCTTCGATATGAGAATTGTTATGACGTTTATCATATTTGTGACTTATTGTAACAATTGTTTCATCAGGTCTTTCATCTCAGTAATATCAGTATTTATGTCAATGCGTCTACTTATGTATTCATTGGTTGGATTCGTGAGTTGTTCCTTCTTATTCTTTTCGCCATTATTGTTGTCATTCTTATCCGTAGCTACTTGAGCGTACGATAAACCAGTCTTAATTTTGTTTAAGTTTTGAGACTCGATTGGAACTACTGCTACTGTCTCAGCCGGAACTTGGTGGCTAGTTTCTCTAGTCTTTTTATTTTTAGTGCCTTGTATATCTCACAACCTTTGTAGTTTGCAGTGTGTGCAGCACCGCACAATGCACATTTTATTTGACCGTTGGCTTCAATTTACAGTCGATTGTTTTGTGTTTGCCGGCGCAGATCGGGTCTCTGGTGCAGAAATTTCTCGTGTGGCCGTATTTTTGACAATATGAGCATTGCGATATTATGCGTTTATGGTGTGTTGGCTCAAATATGACTTTGGTACATAGGAGTGTTGTAATATTAAAGATTTGTCTATTATTTGCTTTGGCTTTTAGTTCTAGCGGCAGGGGTTTCTTTGTCAGTTTTTGTTGTACGTTGTGTATATTAATAACGTCGTGGCCTAGTTCCGATAGCTCGTTCTTAAGTTCGTCAAGGTCAGTGGCGTAGTGCATATTCCTAAGTACTGTCTTGAAACCCCGCTCCTCTTTCGGCTTAAAGGTGTAGTATTTAGTTTTGTTTTCCCTGAGCATCTTAACCACCGCCGAGTAATTCGACGAGTCATTTGTCTGTACACATACTTCGTTGTTTTTAAGTGTATTTAAAATGTAGTTTTGTTGTATTGTGTTATTCAGAGCTTTGTTTAGTACGTTGATTTGTTCTACGTCCTGTACGTATATTGGTGGTGGCTTGTGTATTTTAGTAGGTGGTCGAGGTTGATTTGGCGCATTAGAATTTGCTTCTGTACCACTGCCGTCTTCAGCCGTTTCGTCTGGTGAGAGGAGTTCGAACCTGTTATTAGTGTTAGGCGCGCTCAGCAAGTACTTTTGCAGTGTTGTTTGTGTTGTCGTTTGTGTTTGAGTTTTTTTTCCTACTTTTTTTACTATTGCTATTTTGTTCGGAAGTGTTGTTGGGAGAGAGCTTACTACGGTTGCGTTTTAGTTTTGACTCTTGTGGGGTTTGATTGGTTGAAGTTTGTACTTGCGTGTTTGAAGTCTTTTCTCTGATCAGTGTTGTTGCCGAAGAGAGGGAGCAAACTGGCATTGTAGCTGAGAAAGCTGACGTGGACGTTGTTGTAATGAGTGAGATAGCAGCTGATGTCTGCGTTGTGGTTGTTGTTGTTGTTGTTGGTTGGAACGAGGAGAGTGGCGTCGTTGGTGAAGCGCATTGTGCACTCCACGGCAGAGGCTGCATATTACCTGCTGCCATGGAACAGCTGACAGTTAGTTGAGTGGTAGAGCGAGAGGCTGCGTTTGTTTGGATTGATGATCCGTTATTGTTTTCACTTTGTGAGTGTGTAGTTGTTTGATGTATTGCGGGAGAGCAAGAACGCGCTCTCTCGAAATTAACTGGAAGTGAGGCTTGGTGTGAGTCACTGATGTTAATGCTGTTGTTTGAACCGCTTGTTGATGTGCCAAGGTATTCGTTGTTGTTACTTATGAGGACAGCTGTTTGAGCGTGGGGCACGCTCATGCTGTTCCTTGGTGGATGATTTTGCTTTTGCGAGCTGCCCGCAGTCGGGGGACTGCGTTCAACAGGCATCTTGAGATAAAATCAATTGATTATCTTGTCTCTTGATTTAGTTTTTTGTGTTGTTAAATTCAGAAAGCGAAAGGAGACGACTAGTCGACTTGACAGTGCACTTGCGAATCGAATGTGATATACATAGATTTTCTTCAAACATCGATTTAAACACGCATATACGGGACATATTGCAAGCCGCTTGACCAATACGGCGGTTGTCAAACATGTTTGTGTAGTGGATGGGCCCTTTTAGCACAAAAAGTACGGTAGTGTTGTGTGAGTTAAAATATGTGTGACGAAATATCCCGATAGTCGATAGTCATTGACAAAAAACTATCGATACTATTGAAACCGGTAATTTTGCAGCTTTTTTATTCAGAATAATTATCATCGCTAGTCTTCTTTATTTAAAAATTATATTTTGTATCTAAATACATAAAAATGAAAGCGTTTACTAATAATTTGACGGATTATGACTTTCAAATTCAGTTGGCAAAAAGTGGAAGGTTTGGGATTGTGTTATTAGCTAAACACGTTCGCAATGGCCAACACGTTGCTGTTAGAAGAATTTGTTTAGAGGAAAGCTCATTTCAAGACTTCAAAGTTGTTTGCGATGAAATATACCTTATACGGCAATTCAAGCACCCAAATATACACACATTTTTAAATTCATTTGTGAATACATTTTCACTGTACATAGTGTCTCCTTTGTATTGTTTTGGAAGTTGTAAAGACACTATTACAAATTGCTTTAAAGCCGGTAAGGATATAAATGGTTTTTTATTCTAATTTCATAAAACGTTGCATTTCAGGATTTCCAGAGGTATTAATCGCTTTAATATTACGAGATGTTCTGTCTGCGTTGTCATATATGCATCGACGAGGTTATGTTCATGGCTCTATTCGGGCTAGTCATATATTATTGAATCAACAAAAAGCAGTTCTGTCCTCTTTTAGAGAAACACGCAGTTTTGTGAAAAATGGAAAAAAACTTAAAGTATTGCATGGGTTATCATCTCTAAGTAAAGAAAGTATAAATTGGTTAGCTCCAGAAGTGTTAGAACAAACTTTGAATGGGTATGATGAAAAATCTGATGTTTATTCGGTCGGCGTGACATGTTGCGAATTGGCTAATGGAATCCAACCCTTCTATGATTGTCAACCAACTTTTATGTACACAGAAAAAATACGAGGAAATATGCCAACTTTATTAGATCAATCAACTTGGACGATAATGGACGATACATTAGGTACAGTATTAAAAAATCGATCGAATTCGGACCACCGAATTGTAGATAATACTCAATTTCTTTTAAACCTTTTCACATTAATTGACTTCATAAACACAACAATGCAAAGTAACACTGCAATGCATAGTGTTTACTCTTCAAAGCAACACTTTGTCAAATAATGCAAAGCCATTTTCAGGCTTTTATGAACGCAATGTTGGTTTGTCGTGTGTTTCGTTTGCATTGAATTTTTTCTGCCTCCATATCCAAGAGTTTCATCATCATTTTTGCATCTGCCTCAGAGTCTATGCTCAAAAAATTAAGAACTGCGGATCTTTTCCGTTTTATTGAAAATCTTGGAGTGGTGTTATGTGAGTTCATAGTCGACTATCGTGGCTATCTGTGGGTGTCAACGGGTCATCGCTTGTTAAATCTGCCACTAAGTTTTGAAGTGAACTTTCTACTAATTCTTCTGGCACCTGAACGCTACTGCGGCTGCCAAAAATCTCGTCTAATACATCGAAAAATTCCAAAAAATTCTCGGCGTTGCCCTATTTTTAGCAATGCCGTTTATGAACAGTATGCATTGCAGTGTTGCGTTTATGAAGTCATGAATATTTTAACATCACCTGATGAGGAGGTGCTAAGAAATCGGCAATAGATAGAGTAAAGAGCATTTTTAAATGAGCGAAATCACCTAAAAAATCCCATAAAATGTTTTGTCGCTTACTGTTAATCAAAATCTTTCAAAATATTATATCTATTCATTTGATAGAGGCGCAGAATAGGACAGTTAATCAAATTTGTAAAACAAGAGTTTGTGTCTAACACTCGCTTTCATTTCCTCCCTTTTGCTTTTCTTTTGTATCACTTTCGTTTTCATTTTAAATATGTATACAGACAGTATACATATTTGACTAAATTTTGTTACCGCCACTTACGCGTTCACACGTTTGACTGCAATTTATAAAACTACGTATATTTGAATAAAACATTTGGATTCTATTCCTTCTGATTGGTTCATGCTTCAAACGTGATTAATTAGCGTTTTAATATTTTAATAGTGCATATGTGTATTCCTTTGTGGTGCAGTGTACTCGAATTCTATTTTACTACATTGTATGTTGTCAGTCGGACAAGGTTTACATGCAGGTGATTTAAACTAAATTGACGCCTACGCATGCAGAGGCAAAGTTAAACTTTAAATTGGAATTGCACACAAACTAATAATGATATTCAAAACATTTAAACGCCATTTTTTTAAAACAATCTTTCTACTTTACATTATTCGCTTAGTGTTCATTTACAAAAAATATAAGGATAAACTTAAAATGTAGCCAAATTTTACGCAGCGGCTTATTTTGCGCACTGCATTCAGCTTTAAGGAAATGTAATTTTATTTGCCATTTAAGGTTTTGTATGGCTCTTATTTTGCTTAATGGATTCCTTCAGTATATTTCCCATTGAAACTACGAGTTTTTTGGTAATTTCCGGAGGGATTTTCCGCCAATCTTCGACCAGGGCATGGAAGAACGTGAGTTTTACTCATTAAAAAAAAAAAGGAGAACGCCAGCGATAAATTGCAGAAATTGTAGTATACAGTCCGTGTACAGTGCAGAGTATAGTCCAGAGAATAAAGGATCGGGCGGCCGACAAGGGTCGAAAAGCGTAAGATTTTTACTGGTAAGGAAAACGCATAATTGTCCGAAAAATTAAGGATAACCGGAAGTTATCGGTCCCAAAATCGGTCGTGGAAGTAGGGGAGGAGCTAGACAAAAAATGCTGTGCAGAAACAGTGCACCGAGTGCTGCGAGAGGATGACTTCAATGGTCGAGTAGTGCGAGAAGCTCTTAGGAAAGAGCCCAGAGAGGGGAACAAAAGTCTCGAAGTAAAGGAGAGCAAAATCATAGCAGTAACCGTGATTATAGTAACTCGCACTTTAGTAAACGGGACACAGCTCATAACGAAGGGTGGTGTGAACAAAAAATGGATGTGGCCCCGAGCACATCTCTCTATACGCAGGCAACCAATTTTAGGCCACAGGAAACTATAAAATAGGTCCCACAAGCTTGGTATGGTCCGGTCGCACAAAACCAAAAGAGGTCTCACGAGTCCGACAGGCGTTCGGGTCAAAAATACCAGAGGCTAAACCACGTGACACAGGGGCGTACACCCGAAGGAAATGGGAATGAATTCCAAAATTTGGCCGACGCAGCCGTCGCGGAAGTTAAGGATTAGGATTCGGATCACGATTACGTTATTTTTTTGGGGGAAAATCCCGGTTGCCGTTTATAGAGCGGTCGATTGCAGGAATGACATTAAGCTATTAATAGATACGGGGGCGTCCAAGAACTACATTAAGCCCCTTAAGAGTCTGAAATATATTATGCCGCTGCATACTCCTTTTATTGTAAAATCCATACACGGCTTTAATAACATAAAGGAAAAGTGTTTAATAAATCTGTTTGGAAAAAATAGCACCTTCTTCTTGGTACCCAATCTTGAAACGTTTGACGGGATAGTTGGATCGATTTGTTAACACAGGAGCGACAATAGGTCTTGGGTCTAAAGATTTGGAATAAAATATCGGCTCGGAACCGATACAGTTTGACAGGTGCTCTGACGTGAACTTCACGCGGCTGGAGGACGTAGAAGTACCTGAAGTTATAAGGGAAAAGTTTCAGAAAACGATGAGGACCGCAAAAGCGGCATTTGGAGACTCTACCGAGTCGCTACCGTATACTAGCAATGTGGTCGCCACGATTCAGACCGAGTCTGACGATCCTATTTATACAAAATTATACCCGTACCCTGTGGGAGTAGCCGATTTCCTAATAACCATGCCCATAGGGCAGCTCAAGGAAATGTAAAGCAAATCCTATTGGACTACTTATTTCCGAAGATGTTCAGAATGGCTAACGAAGTCGCCGCAAACTGCAGAATTTGCGCAAAATCAAAATACGACAGACACCCGAAAAACAGATAATGGGCGAAACCCCGATTCCTACTTATGCGGGTGAAATGTTGTATATTGACATATTTTCAACAGACAGACAACATTTCCTAACGTGCATCGATAAATTTTCGAAATTTGCCATTGTCCAGCCAATACTCACGAACAATTTTGGATGTCAAGCCAAGAATCCAATTAATAAATATTTATCCAAATACAAGAACAGTATTTGTATTTGTCAGAGCGAACCAAACCTGACACTCCACATGCAGCAGCACCGCGGAAGACCAGCGTTCTCACTCGTATGGCTAACGGCAAACCGAACTTGACACTGCACATGTAGCAGCACCGCAGGAGACCAACTTCGTTATACTGTTATACGGACTAAGCTAGCTGTAGAGTTAGCGGCCGGAGAACGGTTGAGTCAGTTCAAAACTTCGACTCGTGGAAGCAAGCTGTTCTACTGCTCACGAGTTATAAAAATAAATAATGTAACTAAAATCAAACTTTGTTTAATTTATACATCTACTTCTAAAGTTATCATTGATGAAGAATCAATGGTGTCACTCAATAATGAAAAACGTTTCTTTACTTTTGATCGCTGTGTCGGGTGTTTATTTTGCAGTCAGCTAACCAAAGCAGAAAAAACCCTAAAATAACCAAAGGAGCCATCGCCCATTATTTAAGTTGGCGTTGCCAAGTTGTATATAAAAATTATCCGTTAAATTTAAAAATGGTATGTCTATTTCGGGTCCGGCACGCCCTGAAACGTGGTTTCCGAATTGGGTAGCCTAGCAACCTTGGCAATCGGTCGCGTTATCTCCTCTGTGGTCGTCCTTAGTTTTAAGACACGAACAAGACCATCGTTACCTGGGTAAGTTTTAATCACTCGAACTAAAGGCCAGGTCGCGGGTGTAGTGTTGGAGTCCTTCAGTAACACGACGTCACCAATGACTATGTTGGGTGTTTGTATGGTCCACTTCGGACGCTGTTGAAAAGTTGTTAGTTATTCGCGATGCCAGCGCTTCCAGAATCCTTGATACATAGTCTGAGTATGTTGCCAGTAGTTTAGGCGGTTGGTTGGTGTGCTGCTGAGATTGGTGTCTGGCACTGTGGTAAACGGCCGACCGATCAGGAAGTGTGCTGGTGACAAGAAGTCTAAGTCGTTATCCGAAGTTGAGTAAAGTGGGCGCGAGTTGACCACTGCACTGATTTGTGTGAGTACCGCGTGCATCTGTTCAAAGGTGAGGATAGTATTGCCAATGACACGACATAGATGAAGCTACACCGAGCGTACTGCAGATTCCCACTTGCCACCACGGTGTGTTGCATGCGCCAGTACGAAGTTGCACTTTATCCCTTCATCGGCTAACGTCTGTGACAGCGTGCTGTTATGTAGTGGAGATACAACAATAGTTGTTGCAAGTTGTCGAGCATGCGTTTAGGGCCAACACAATTCCTGCCGTTGTCGCTATATATATGCGAACATTCCCCACGCAGTGACATGAAACGACGCAGCGCTGCCAGAAATGTGTCCGTAGTCAGATCTGACGCCAGCTCCAGATGAAGCGCTGATGTGGCCAGGCAAACTAAAAGACAGATGTACCTCTTCTTCTTGCACGTGTTTCGACCTTTTGGTTCCTTGAATAGAATTAGACCGGCATAATCACAGATCGTATTCTCAAATGGGATAGCCTGCCTTACACGAACTGCTGGCAAGTCTAACATGTATTGGTACGTTGTACGTTGACGTTGACGGAAGGAAGGCAAACAGTCATGTATAATCTTGGGAATGAGTTACGTGCTCCAAATATCCAATATTTTGGACGAACAATCCCGTATAACGCAGAGACACCTGGGTGCAAGTTTATCCAGTGTTCATGCTGTAGAATCAAGTTGGTGATGCGATGATCCTTAGGCAATAGGATAGGATGTTTAACATCAGATGACAAATTTGAATTTCGCAGTCGACCGCCTACCCGGAGTAGATCGTACTTGTCAATTATAGGTAAAAGCTTTATCAATTACGATCGACTTCTAAGTGGTTTATTAGCCAGTAACAATTGACGATCCTCATCGAAGCATTCTTCTGCAATTAATACACGCAGCTTGTATTTCATGATACGACAGTGATGCTAAGGCGAACGCAGAGCTGGATTTCTGCAACGATGGACAGTTCGCATTACGTAGGCCACAATGTGCAACAGTTTCAACCATGACGATGTTCGATGCGTGGGCTCATAGAGTGGAAATGTATCAGAAGTGGCGTCTGCTAAGGACATCGAAGTCATCGTTTTCGATTCTCGTTGTGCGCGTGAGTCCAAACCAGATAAGTCAACTTGTGATTCGCGCATCATTATGTGATAGCTTTCTGCATTCTGTAGTATGATGGTCCATTGCACCATAGATCAAACTTCATTAGATTAGCAGCTAACATGCCCCTTGTTGCGCTATCTGCGGGTTTTTCTTCGAAACGACAGTTGCATCTCGGAATAGCGTCCAATATTTCTGTCGTGCGGTTGGCGACGAATGTTTTCCATCTATGTGGTGAAAACTAGAGCCAAGATAACACGATAGTTGAGTCGCACCATGCATGCACATGTCTTTGTTTTGCTGCCCAGACTTGACTGATCTGACGAGACGACTCCATAGTAACGCACCAAACAATTCAAGACGTGGCAATGATTGTTGTTTCAGCGGGGCAACACTTGCCTTAGCAGCTATATTCGAAACCAATATGGTAGTAACTCGATCGAGTAGCTCGATAGTAGACCACAGCTGCATATGCTTAACTTGAGGTCGTTTTGGCACGTAAGCCAAAAATCAGCAAGTGTTTGTGAAAGCTGTGTATTCCAACCTAAGTCTAGCAGCCAAAGTTGTTGGAATTAAATCTTGAATTGGACTACTATCGGTGATAGTAGTCCGAGAGGATAAAAGATGGGAGAGAAATCTGATTGTACTTGACGTTATGTGCTATCCGCGTTTGCCGTAAGTCCGACATTATATGGCAAGGTGTCCTTGATTGGCTATCAGTGAATTCCAAGAACTTTTACCGATGATTTATCTGATGAATTTCCAATTTCTTTGGTATTTGATACCCATTTCCCGAGACAACAATTGTATGAGCACATCCCGCTTGTGTAATAATTCTACTTCATGCTGGCTCCGGTCAAAACATCATCAACATAGAAATCCTCAACAGGATTTTGGCAGCAGTTGGGAATTCATGTTGGTGATCGTACGTTAATTGTTCCAAGAATCTGACAGCCAAGAATGATGCATAAGATGTACCGTACGTCACGGTGCACAGTTGATACTGTTTTATCGAAGTCGATGGGTTTTGTCTCCAAACAATCTGTGGGTAATTGCGATGATCATTATTCACCCATATTTGCCGAAACATCTTGACAATGTCTGCGGCGAATACCACACGTTGCATCCTGAATCGTAAGCAGACTTCAGACAGGTTGTGTTGTAAACTAGGACCGACATGGAGCTCGTCATTCAAGGCTTTTCCTTGAATGACCCATCAAAAACCACTCTCAATTTTTTGCCAATAATGGGGTGATGTAGCAAATAAAATGTGTGCAGAGCATTGATTTCATTCGGCAGCAGCTCGCGCATGTAATCTAGTTTATGTACTCTTGCATAAATGTCACATACTGAGCATGTTGTTCAGTGTTTTGCTGCATTCGCCTTTCCACAGCATTGAAACGTGAAATCGCCCCTGGTAGTGTATCACCATACGTTGGATTACCAGACTTGAAAGGTAAATCCACTATATACCTTCCATTAGCATGGCGTCTATGAGTCCTTACGAAGTGCTTCTCCACCTTGTCGGTTTTGTTCTTCTGTATTGGGGTATAGCATACATCCTCCAGTTCCCAAAGCGCTGAAGTGTGGTGCCCACGTCAACGAAACTGTGTAGCGCTGTGGTACTTGATGATGATTTCATTGCAATTGACGTTACAACCCATCCAAAAATAGTCGACATGGCAATAATATTGCCGTCGCTGGCGAACACCTTCCGACCAGTTAGTACGCTCCAAAAGTGATCGTTTGCTAAAAGGATGTCTATCGGTGCTGTGGTGAGATAGTCGGTCTCTGCTAAATGTAGTCCGTCGAAAATCTCCAGTTTCGCGTCATCAACACCATCTCTGTGTAATGACGAAGTGATTTTTCCTAGCACATGTGCAGTGACGTTTAGTGTATCCTGGGAAAATCTCGAATTGATGTGTACATATCTAACTCCTTTCGTAGTCTCAGCCTTAACTGCTGATATTCCTGACAGAACAATCCGACACGTTAAACTGAATTCTTCGTTGTTGTCCCTTGTATTAGCGACGTGATTGAGAGTAAAGACCGTTGAGCACATTGAACTCTCGCCCTGTGTGTAATGTGTGGTGCTGTCCCTTGCATTGCTTACAGGTATACTTCGATGAACACTTGTTTGATAGGTGTCCAGGCTTTAGGCAATTAAGCACAATCGTCATTTCCTTGTAAACTTCCTGTGTTGTTCAACAGTTAGATCAAGAAACTGTGGGCGTGGCTACTAGCTGGCTTAGCTCGAATTCTTCGCAACGTGCGTCCAAAAATTTGAAAAATGAATCAAGCGTCGACTTCACGGCTCTCCTCGATCCATTTGCGGCGCATGTCGGCATCGGTCTTCTCTACAATCAAATATATTATCCAACAGTCACGATTTGTATTGCCAATTGCGTCTAGTCCACGTACAACCTCGTTGGGGGCCAATTTTCGTAAATATTTGTAAAATTCACGGGTCCAAAAGGCTTTCTGGGCAGGAATACCAGAGGGTAAACCGCGTGACACTGGGGGATACCTCCGAAGGAATTGGGAACAAATACCAAAATTTGGCGAATCACGGTTACGTATTTTAGGGGAAAATCCTTGCTGCCGTTTATAGAGCGTTCAATTGCAAGGAAGACATTAACCGCCCTATTGTGTGCACTCTATCATATGAATAGATATATTTTGAAAAATTTTGATCGTTTTTGATTGGCAGTAAGCGACAAAACATTTTTATGGGATTTTTTGGGTGATTTTACTCATTTAGAAAAGCTCTTTGCTCTATCTAATGCCGATTTTTTATCACTTCCTCATAAGTTCATGTCAAAATATTTCGCAAAGTATTCACACTGACGAAATGAATAACAACGTGATTTGCTACCTTTTAGCAAAATTTTTGGAAGATGAAAGAAATTTTTATAATAGAAATGTTTTAAAATAATTGCGTGATAATAGTGGTCGATGTTCAATATCAGCCAATGTTATTGAGAGAAACTATCGACTCTCTAAAATATTGTGCCACCTATTCATAGATTGAATATTGAAGCCGCGGGATAATGGAAACTTAAAAATTCCATTTGAGTTTTGTTTCTTGGCGGCTTTATATTTCTACGCACATGGGTCATACCAAAAGTGCGTAGGAGACAACCAATCCAAAAAATTTCAGAACTGATTTGCACGGTGAAACAAGGCGAAGTGAGGTTTCTTCAAGCAAAAAAAATGATACTCGGCTGTGGTATGGTATTTTTTGAAATATTACGAAAAACAGCTTTTTTGTAATAGTGAAGCTTTCCATATACGACCTACGACCAGAATAACAAAAATGACAAAAGCTTCCATCTATTCAATTAATATGAATTTTATAGATAGAGTGCACAGAATAGGGCGGTTAATCTGTCAAAAAGAGGTGTGAGGAGAAGCCAACGCAAAGTGGGATTTAAAAGATTTGCATAAGACATTGCAAGGCTAATAGGAAAGTAGTGTCTAGGAAGGAAGCTGAGTTAGTACTACCATAAAAGTGACACCCATGACAGTTCTGCGACTATACAAGGTAGGAAAGTTGATCAATTTTAAACGACACCGATAAGATGGTAGACAAGTGTTAGGATCTCAGTGCAAGTTTTTGAGAGCAAGAAGTAGAAATTGCTTTTGCACCGACTCAATACCATCGATATACATCTGATATTGAGGATAGCAGACACAAGACGCATACTCCATGTTGTACCACACTAGTTTGTAGATTTCTAACAAATATCTCTAAAGAACATTCAGCTCTCTGTCTTTTCTAACACTTAAACAACCAGTTGAAGTACTACGTGTAGCAAAAGCACGTGATCAAGCGGTAAATAAATTTTATAAAATAAACTGTATTTTGAAGGATTGATCAACACAAATAGGTTGGTTAACATTTACTCCATAATCGGTCTTATCAGTGAACTATATAGCACTTTGGTAGTATACAGAAAGTCAAATTCCTTAGACCAGCGTTTAATATTGCCAAGGACACCTCTAGCTTTGTAGACTGAAGAGGAAATGTGGGTGCCGAAATGCAACTTCGAGTCCATCAGAATACCAAGCTCGTTAAACTGAGAAACACGTTCTATTTGAGTTATGATTCCACTCGTAGCCAACAGTTTATCGTCCTCCATAACTTCAATTTCTCTGCTGCCAACAATAGTCGCTACAGTTATCGGTAAGAACGGCAGAACACACATTTGCCGTATGACTCAGGTTCTACAAATTCATTTGTCACGGAATCTTTCATTCATAGTACTGGACTGCCTCGACAGCAGGCTCGTCTGTCTGTATTTGGATTCTCTGCTAATCATCCTGGAGTCACAAGTGGACAAGGTAACATTCCACTTCAATCACGCACAACATGAAAATGTTACAAGTTAGGTGCCCTCATCGTGTGTAAACTTACTACATTGACAGCTCAAAGGATCGACATATTCACAGCTGACTGTCGATATAAGTCAATTGAAATTAGCCGACCAAATATTAAATGAGCCAGGCCGATTATCATCAGATCTGACCAACTGTGAAACATTTATATCGGGGAATGTCTACAATTATGTAATCAACGCCCCATTGCCCTTTATTCTTTTTTTGGTTGGATTATTGCAGGGTCATGTCAGCAAGAGGACGCAATTGTTAGAATAGGAGTAGCTTATACATACTGTGCTTTTTCTAATATAGGTGAAATGGTGCGTACCTTCATGGAGATGGACTCAATTCCATACAGAAAATTGATAAATGCTGCTGACCTAGGTGAGACACACTTCGTTCAAACATACACAAGTGATGACATTGGTAGTTATGTTGTACAATACCTATTCAAGGATGAGGCGCACCTAATAGACAGCACACTTTTGCAAGCCACTTCACCTTTCTACAGCTTGGAAAGAAAATTTCGAAAAGATGCAGCTCTCAAGCAACAATATGAAATATTTGTGGACGGGTATATTCGACTGGACCATATGAATATATTATCGCCTGAGGAGATTATGTTGACAAATGAAAATGCTTCTACTTGTCTTACCATGCCGTATTCAAACACGACAGTTCAACCACTAAGTGCCGCGTTGTATTTGATGGATCCTGTACAGATTAATCTGGTTATTCGCTAAGTAATCGACTTCAGATTGGCCCATCGATACAACGGGATTTGTTTGGTGTAACGACATGTGCAACACACGCTGATTTCAAACGTATTCTATAGCGTAAACACGAATCGAAACGAAATTTTATGTCACACTCTGAATTGGGATGATCCACTGCCTGAAAACCAATGCATTTGATCTTGATTTTCATGCAAAATCTGCATAGAATTGCCGAAATACGAGTACCTAAATCGCTGCGCCTTGTCACCAATAGAACTTCATGTTTTTGCTGACGCATTCATAATGTCTTTCGCAGCAGTTATATACAGCCAAACACTGACAGACAACGGACACGCCATGCAATTGATTGCTTCGAAGACTCCAGTTGTGCTATGGACACCCATATTATTTCCAAGACTCGATCTTAATGCTATGATATTAGCGACGAGTTGCTCAACCTAGTTAAATCGAAACTGACTATATCAGTAACACAGATCTACTGTTGGACAGATTCAGAGAGCGTCCTCCATTGGCTTTCATAACCATCCAGAAAATGTAATACATTTGTGTGTAAAAGAACTGCCGAGATTATTGGCACCGGCACATTTGGTATCATGTTAGGTTTGAAGACAACCCGCGTCAGCCCTCCTCAATCCTATTTTTTTTATTTTAATTTTTCCAAAAGAAGAGTACATTGTCTATTATAGAAAAATAAATCAACCATTGTACAGATTAATATTTAGGACAAGTGGGTAAATTTTAACTTTACAACCAGTTTGTAAAGTAGTGTTGTGACTGGAATTTAACAATACATGAATTTTAAAAATAAATAAAAAATTAAAGGTATCATCAATTAACAATGAGTAAGTAATGTAATGAAGTAATATATGTTATGTGAGGTCCACTGGTCTCACTCTTTTTAGCCTACGTTGCCGAGTTAGTTCTAATGGTAATATGTTCACACCACCGAATGCTGAGAAAGTTTAGTTTGGTATTTTCTGCTTAAATTGGTTATTTCCTCATCTACTGTCACAATTCGTAGGTCTCCATGAAGGTCCGTGTTGGTGATATACCATGGGGCTTTTGTGATGGTGCGAATAATTTTTGATTGTTGCCTTTGGATTAACTTTATATTTGATTTTTTGGCAACTCCCCATATTTCGGCTCCGTATGTCCAAATATCGTACGCTCAAGTCGCTAATGATAAGAATGACACCAATAATGGCGAAAAGAATAAGAAGAACAACTCACGAATTCAACCAATGAATACATAAGTAGACGCATTGACATAAATACTGATATTACTGAGATGAAAGACCTGATGAAACAATTATTTCAACAAGTCTCAAATATGATAAACGTCATAAAAATCCTCATATCAAAGATGGACAAATAAAATGGAAACTCAATTAAGGATCATAACTTGGAATGCAAACGGACTGAAAATCCATATTGACGAACTACAAATACTTCTTCATGACAACAGCATTGACATACCCCTAATCTCGGAGACATATTGCACAAACCAACACTTCAGAGGGTACAAAGTGTAACCAGATACCACCCCGATGGCACAGCGCACGGTAGAACAGCCGTAATTATTAAGCAGTGCATAAAGCACGACGAGCTTGAGCCTTATCAGCACAACTACATACAAGCGACGAACATTCCAATTAATGATCTGGTAGTACCACTCACAATATCTGGTGTATATAGCCCACCAAAGCATAATATTACAGACACAGAAGTTAAGAACTTCCTCAAATCTCTGGGAAATGCTTCATTGCAACCGGTGTTTACTACGCGAAACACACTATGTGGGGATCGAGGCTAACGAACAAAAAAGGCAAAAATCTCCTCAGCGCTAAGCAGTTCACATACTCTAAACACTTGAGTACAGGCGAACCAACATATTGGCCAACAGACATTAATAAAACACCTGACTTGATAGATTTTATCATCACAAAGAACCTGGACATTCGGAAATGTAAAATCTTATCACGATTCGAACTCTCGTCAGACCACAACCCTATAGAATTAATATATTACTCGCACGTCACGCCTACACATGCAAACAGACTACTGTACAACAACAGAACTGACTGGCATACTTATAAGGAATACATTGACATTAATTTAATGACCGACATCCCTCTTAAATCATATGACGTCATCGAGTCAACGATAGCAGTCATACAGTCATACAATCGACACCAAAAAAGAAGTAGCAAAACTGGACACTCTACACACAACCTCAACTACGACGACTATTAAATAAAAAATGTAAACTACGGAAAACCTGGTCAACCACAAGATCTGACACAAAAAGACAGTACAACAAGGCAACAAAAGAGATTAAAAAAATTATTCAGGTATTAAAAAACAAACAATTAACATCATATCTCAAGAGCTTAACACCCACGAGTCAAACGGACTACTCTTTATGGAAAGCTACTAAAGGGTGGACAAATAAAATCTTTTTAAATGGTTACGTCGTCTCCGTCTATATTTATATGGATTGATGTGATTGATACACTAGTCTAGTAGTGTACATAACTTGTACTGTTTTGTAGTGTCATCGGCGAAAGTTGCAATCAACGACGAATCGTGACTGGGATATGATATGTCTGCTGTGTATAGAGTATATAATAATGGTCCTAGCACACTTCCCTGTGAAACTCCCGAATTTATTTCTCTAAGGGTTGAGTATTCGTCTGAGTATTTAACTAAGTATCTACCTGTGATATATGATGTCAATAGATGTACTATGTTTTGGGGGAATATATTGTTAAGTTTTCATTTGAGTCCTTTATGCCAAACCTTGTCAAAAGCTTTTTTCACGTCCAAGAAGAGTCCAATACAAAATTTATTATCCTCAATGTCATTTAGAATTTTGTGCGTAACTCTATGCACTTGTTGTATCGTTGAGTGACTTCTTCGGAAGCCAAATTGGTTATTTGGAATGATGTGCCCGCGTTCTAGTAGTGGCAGTAGTCTACTTCTTAATATCTTTTCGAAGATTTTTGAGATTACAGGGAGTAGACTGATTGGTCTATAAGACTCTGCTTTTGATGCGTCTTTGGCTGGTTTCGGAACGGCAATAATCTCGCTACTTTCCAGACTCTCGGAAAATAGTTTAGTCTGAACATAGCGTTAAAGGTGTTTCTTAGATATTCTATAGCTTTTACAGGTAGTGCTCTCAGGAGTTTCCCATTTATTTTGTCATATCCAGGGGACTTTTTTTCCTTTATGTCATTATTAATGCATTTTCTTATTTCTCCTATGGTGGTTTTTTCATGTTTTATATGTTCTGAACCTCTGCTAATATCTGTGTTCAGCTGTGGATCATCTGAGTTGGTGGCGATTTCTGTAAAAACCCTTTCGAAATAGTCCGCTAATACTTTAGCTTTGTCCAGGTTCGTCTTTGCCCATAACCCGTTTTCCATTTTTAGAGGAGCCTGATGATTATTTGTACATCCTTTAGTAGCTTTCCAAAAAGAGTAGTCCGTTTGACTCATGGGCGTTAAGCTCTTGAGATATGATGTTAATTGTTTGTTTTTTAATACCTTAATCATTTTTAACCTCTTTTGCTGCCTTTTTGTACTGTCTTTTTGCGTCAGGAGATCTTGTGGTTGACCAGGTTTTCCGTAATATACATTTTTTATTTAATAGTCGTCGTAGTTGAGGTTGTGTGTAGAGTGTCCAGTTTTGCTGCTTCTTTTTTGGTGTCGATTGTATGACTGCTTTCATAATGGTGTCATTCAGGAATACTATCGCTGACTCGATGTCCTCATATGATTTAAGAGGGATGTCGGTCATTAAATTATTGTCAATGTATTCCTTATAAGTATGCCAGTTCTGTTGTTATACAGAATTCTGTTTGCATGTGTAGGCGTGACGTACGAGTCATATATTAATTCTATAGGGTTGTGTTTTGACGAGAGTTCGAATCGTGATAAGATTTTACATTCCCGAATGTCCAGGTTCTTTGTTAAGAAAAAATCGATGAAGTCAGGTGTTTTATTAATGTCTGTTGGCCAATATGTTGGTTCGCCTGTACTCAAGTGTTTAGAGTATGTGAACTGCTTAGCGCTGAGGAGATTTTTGCCTTTTTTGTTCGTTAGCCTCGATCCCCACATAGTGTGTTTCGCGTAGTAAACACCGGTTGCAATGAAGCATTTCCCAGAGATTTGAGGAAGTTCTTAACTTCTGTGTCTGTAATATTATGCTTTGGTGGGCTATATACACCAGATATTGTGAGTGGTACTACCAGATCATTAATTGGAATGTTCGTCGCTTGTATGTAGTTGTGCTGATAAGGCTCAAGCTCGTCGTGCTTTATGCACTGCTTAATAATTATGGCTGTTCCACCGTGCGCTGTGCCATCGGGGTGGTTTGTGGTACACACTTTGTACCCTCTAACTTGTATGAAGTGTTTGTTTGTGCAATGTGTCTCCGAGATTAGGGCTATGTCAATGCTCTTGTCATGAAGAATTATTTGTAGCTCGTCAATATGGTTTTTCAGTTTGTTTGCATTCCAAGTTATGATCCTTAATTTAGTTTCCATTTTGTTTGTCCATCTTCGATATGAGAATTGTTATGACGTTTATCATATTTGTGACTTGTTGAAACAATTGTTTCATCAGGTCTTTCATCTCAGTAATATCAGTATTTATGTCAATGCGTCTACTTATGTATTCATTGGTTGGATTCGTGAGTTGTTCCTTCTTATTCTTTTCGCCATTATTGTTGTCATTCTTATCCGTAGCTACTTGAGCGTACGATAAACCGGTCTTAATTTTGTTTAAGTTTTGAGACTCGATTGGAACTACTGCTACTGTCTCAGCCGGAACTTGGTGGCTAGTTTCTCTAGTCTTTTTATTTTTAGTGCCTTGTATATCTCACAACCTTTGTAGTTTGCAGTGTGTGCAGCACCGCACAATGCACAACTTATTTGACCGTTGGCTTCAATTTTGCAGTCGATTGTTTTGTTTTTACCGGCGCATTTGACGCAGATCGGATCTCTGTTGCAAACATTTCTCGTGTGGCCGTATTTTTGACAATTTGAGCATTGCGATATTATGCGTTTATGGTGTGGGGGCTCAAAAATTATTTTCGTGCAGAGAAGTGTGGCTATGTTAAAAATATCTATGTTGTTTTTTTTTTTGTTTTTCAATTCAATGAAGAATTATGGAAGCGGTTTGTTCGTGACTTTTTGTTGTACTTTATGGATGTTTATTACTTCATGCCCTAGGTCGAGAAGTTTATTTTTTATTTCATTAATGTCATTGACGTGGTGCATATTCCTGAGCACTAATTTAAATCCACGTTCTTCCTTCGGTTTGAACGTGTAGTATTTTGTTCTGTGCTCTTGCAGCATCTTAATAACTGTAGAGTAACTGGTAGAATCTTTTGTTTGTATTTGCACCTCATTATGCTGCAGCGTTTTTAAAATTATGTTTAATTACATTTTTTAGAGCATTGCTAAGAACGCTAATTTCTTCGACGTCTTGAACATATATTGGCGGTGGCTTAACCGATTTGATATTTTTTTGTATTGGCAAATTTGTTGCATCGGAAACACTTTCCGCAGCACATCAAGCGAACCTTGACTGTCATCGTCTTGAGAGAGGAGAGCGAACCTGTTGGTTGTTGATTGGTGCGCTTAGCCAGTATTGTTGCAGTATTGTTTGCGTCCCGTTACATTGTTTGTTTCTCTTGTTTTCGCTTGTATTTATTTGTTCAGCACTGTTATTGGGAGATTGTTGGTCCTATTTTCCTTTAGGATGAACACTCAAGGTGTTGGCGTTGTTTATGTGTTGTGTATCGTATTGTATTGTATGTATCTTGATGTTGCTCAGCCCTGAGCGTTGGTTGTCTGGTCCCATTTGGCTTCAGAAATATATCCACATAGACTTGACTTATCCGAATCATTGCTTATTGCTCTCAGTTCATAAACAACTGCCGTAAACTAAAAGTTGACGGTCAGCAAACCCTGTCTTTGGTAACATCGGTATTCAAATTGGCACGAGTAAACATAATTAGAATTGCTCAACAAGTTGCGTTTACCAAAGACTATGAAGACATGATGCAACAGCGGCAGTTGCATGCAATATCAAGTTTGCTAAAGCTATGTCCATTCATTGACGATATATTCATCATACACCTAGGAGGTTCCATCAAACATTGAAATGCGAACTTCAATGTAAAACACCCTATGATTTTTCCCAAGGAATCTCCTGTATCACTTGAAAAATAACTTCATACGGGGGTCGAATCCACATTTATTATTGAATTCTTGAAGTTCGAAACATCATTAGGAAGGTGATTCATCGTTGCAAGAAATGTTTCATGCAAAGACGCACGACTTCTGTACAAATCATGGGAAACTTGCCTTCCCCAAGAGTCAATCCACATAGGCCACTTTTATACTGCCGCCTTAATTATGCATACTATAAAAGAGACTAAAGGTAGAAACCCTGAACACGGTAAAGCTTATTTTGTAATTTTCTTTTGCATGTCAATAAAAGCGATTCATATCGAAGTCTGGAGCGGTATGACTACTCATGCATTAATCGAAGCACTCCCTCGATTCGCGGCATACAAGGCAAAACAACCGATATTTATTCGGACAACGGTATTACATTGCGGCAATTGGCTGCGAATCAGCAGATTGATGAACATTTTTCTAATGCGTTATTTGCCGAAGGCATTACATGGCATTTTATACCGTCTTCTTCACCCCATTTCATAGGCATATGGGAAGTTAACGTGAAGTCGCGCTATTGTCAACTCTCGTCCTATGTGTGCTAATGGTGACTACCAGGAAGATCTACTAAAATTTTCTAATGGGAGAACCATACACAAGCATTCCAGAGCAATCTTTATTGAAAGATAATCCAAATCGGATGCTATGCTGGAGACAGATTCAAGCAAGGTATTTAGAAACGCTGGCATTCTGAGTACCTTACATCACTTCAGTAGCACGCACCAAATGGACGAAAGAAATAACTAACTTCAGCCCTGGTACCATCGTCGTGATCAAGAAACCTAATCCGCAGCCGTTCAAATGGGTAATTAAACGCATTGGCAAAATACATCATGCTGAAGACGTCATAGTTCGAGTTGTCTCAGTAAAGACTACCTATGGTATATTCAAACGGCCAATTACTAAAATTTATGCTCTTTCTCTATGCTGAACATTCGTTCAGAAAGGCTGTATGTTTAAAATAACGTTTAATTTTTACTAGTTTTTTAAACTACTTTATAACTACTATTACAATTAAGTTTTTGCACACTGTCTTCAATTGATTTTATTTACACTATTTGTACACTCTTCTTTATCTTGCGATTTTCATTTGCAGTTGTTCGAATTGGCACTTCTGCTTGATCAATTTTGATTGGTTTTCTTTAAATTATTATGCGTCGTATATACTACTTTTGAAGGGATATTGTAAGCTGGGGAGTAACGTATGTCAAACACTTAACATAATTCTTAGTATGCAAGCGTATATGAAAGTTGAACCGATATTTCTGTAATTGTGATGATGGGTGATGTAAAACAACATCTCCTATAACACAGGGATCTCTTCGTGCCAACTGTTATGGAGGTGATTAATTCTCACAGCTGCCGCTATCACTACAGAGTTTTATCGCACCCAAATGCGCTGGCGTCCTCCCTCACCCGTATCGAAACAAGGCGTTGACTGAAGAGGCTAAGGATTCAGCCTTCTATATCATTGCCTTTTCGGCGCAATTTGCATAGTTTTTAATTTAGTATAAGTCTAATTTTTTTTCAAGTCATAATTTTTTTTTAAATCAAACAAATGTGTTATGCAGTTTACTGCGATAAATGTTATAACTTAATTATGAAAAAAAATATATATATATGTCGACTGCTGAAATAATAAATTTCATATTATTACAGAAGCCAACTTTGTTCAACCTGGTATTATGGTACAGTCGCAGAAGAAGTACAGTAATCGAATTTTCTCTGATGATTTTCACCAATTAACTGAAGCCTGTACTTATATCGAACCCATAAATCGTTGGAGCGCTCTTCAACTTAAGACTCATTCTTTTTTTAAACAATGCAAGTACACCAGCTTGAATGACCAGTTAAAAGCCTTTGGTGTTGATATAAAAGATTACAAAAACATTAAAGGTGCGTAGTATAATCATAACACATGTAGATTTTATGAAGAAATTGTTTTTCCTAATCTACATCCACGTATATTATTAAAATGGTTTATCTTAATCTATATACACATAGATTATTATAATTTATTGTAAGTTAGAAAAAACTTCATTGAATTTACAAAGCTGAAGCAACTAAGGCCGCGCTAGGTTGTAGCTTTTGCTTTGTGTACTTTTTTTTTGTGTATTTACTGGACTATATGTACTTATATTAAGGCCGTTGTATTTTCTGTGATAGGCATACTTTATTATGAGTTGTATACATTTTTTTTTAAATAAATTTTTTGTTGTACCAACCGACTTAGCAGGTCCGAAGTGACTAAATAGTGATCTTAAATTGGGCGAGGCAAAATTCACCCAGTCATATAGTAGACTGGGCGCAGCTGGTTTTAATTGCTAAGTTCTTTGGTGAACATGCCATACCAAAACTAATGTCTACGTTCTAAATATCTGGTTACCGATTTAAACATCATCAGCCTCTAACAAATAAGCATGCTAGATTAAACTAAAGCTAAGATTTAACTTAGAATTCAATACATACAATGACAGAAGATTCAGACAAGGAGTCAGAACGTAGGTTACAAGTTTAGAAAGTAAATTACGCAAATAAAGCTGGATGAATTTTAGACGACACCGATAAGATGGTAGGCAAACATTAGGATCCCAGTGCAAGTTTTTGAGAGCAAAAAGTATAAACTGCTTTTGCACCGACTCAATACGATCGATATACATCTGATATTGACGATCCCAGACACAAGACGCATACTCCAGAATAGGTCTTACCAGTGAAGTGTATAGCGCTTTGGTAGTATACGGATCATCCAATTCCTTAGACCAGCATTTAATATAGCCAAGGACACCTAGCTTTCGAGACAACAGTGGAAATGTGGACGAGATACACGTTCTAAACTATTTGAGTTGATGTAATAAGAATTTGAAATAAGGATTCCGCGAAAAAAGGACATAACTTTGCATTTATTGACCTTGAGGATTAAATAGTTATTGGAACACCAACAACATAAAGAGGCTATGTCAATCTGAAGGAAAATCCCGTGAGAGGGGCTTTTAAGGTATAGCATAGCAACATAGGTAGGTAGATCATTAATAAAGATGTTGAAAAGCAAAGGCCCCAAGTGACTGCCTTGAGGAACACCTGAGGTTACCTTTAGACCCTTAGATTTTGAGGACTTAAAAAGTACCCTTTTAGTGCGATGATCAAGGTAAGTTGCCAGCCATCGGACCAATGAAGAAGGGAAACCAAAAGCTTTGAGTTTGGTTATGAGCAACGCATGCGATACAGTATCGAAAGCTTTACTGAAGTCGGTGTAGATAAAATCAGTTTGGCTACCTACCGAGAAGTTGTGATTGACAATAGAAGTAAATTCCAACTGATTGGTTACCGTTGAACGGTTCTTTACAAAACCATGCTGAGATATACTCAACAATGGGCGAATATAGAACTGTAGATGATCAGTGATAATTTGCTCAAATAACTTAGGAATTGCACACAGCTTGGCAATACCTCTGTAGTTCGATATATCAGACTTACTATCCTTTTTGAATAAGGGAATTATATAGGATTCTTTCCAACCACTTGGCATATACGAAGTAATAAGGGATAAATGAAATAAGGTGCAAAGGGGAATATATAAGTTGTCAGCACAGCCTTTTAAGATACAACTAGGAATATTATCCGGACTAGGAGAAAAAGAGGGTTTAACCAATTTTAGATATCGCAAATTAATACTGCCTTCAATAAACGGCAAATTGAGGTGATTAAATTTATCAATTTTATAAGGGTAAGGAGAACTATTTCCACAGGCACTATTAGAGTAGGTGTCCTGGAAAAATTTAGCAAAAAGTTTCGCAATCCCATCATCAGAGCTACTTGCAACTCCATCAAACTCCATACTAGTTGGAAATAACTCTGATTTGTTTTTGATTTTGATGAATTTACAAAAATTCTTGGGATCTCGATTAATATTTACTTTTACTTTGCGCAAATATCTACTATAGCAAGATTGATTAGAAGTGTTGAATTTACTACGAGCCGCGGCATAATTCGCACAATCAGTTGCAGAACAAGAGCATTTAAATTTTATAAATAACCGATTGCTAATATATTTTAGACGAACCATATTTATACAAAACCAAGGCGGGCGCTTAGAATCGTCAGTAACATGCACTTTAGGCACACATTTATTGTTATAATCCAGCATAGTCGTGTTGAAAAACCGCACGGCAGTATCAATATCAGAAGAAGAACTTAATATTGACCAATCCGTGGAAGCAAGCAATTACTTAAGACGGTTGAAATTAGTATATTTAAAATTAAAAGCTTGTATTGGCTTAGCACAAGTTGAATCAGATGCAGGCAGAAGTTGGTTAAGAGTTAGTGTCACCTCAAGAGTAGGGTGATCGGTATCTTCTGGAATTGACAATGGGGAGGATCTCGAAAGTGATGTATTTTCATGGCAGTTAGTAAACACTAGGTCTAGCATACGATGTTTGATATTGGAAATGTGGTTTATTTGCTGGAGAGAGAGATCCAGCAATAAATCTACGTAGAACGATATATCTAGGAAGAACGATATTGGAGTCACTAAAGGAAATCCAATTAATTTAAACTTTAATACATTCTGGATAGCTTTCGCTTGATCCAAGTAGACTGAGTCGGACGATGTAGGAGGGATATATGAACAAGTAATAAAAATGTTATAATTAGAGAATGAAATTTTGACGCAGATAAATTTAATGTTTTCAGTGTCGTCAAGAGAGACCAGTTCTGACGAAAAAGATGAAAAACCAGAGATTAAGACTCCACCACCTACGCGGCCATAACGATCTTTACGAAACGTAGAGTAAGAGTTATTGAAAATTTCAGAGTTGAGAACATCAGGGCGAAGCCAAGCCTCAACAAAAACGATAATGTCAGAACTGGAAGAAAAACTTCTAATATAAAATGAAGAAAGTTTGGACTTTAGTCCTCTAACATTTTGAAAATGTAGACTTAGTTTTTTGGAAATTTGGAAGAAGCTGAATCAGTGACTGGTAAGGTAACCTGCAAAGTCCTAGATTTTTTCCTAGGAATAAACTCATGGACCACCATATGGGCAGGCCAGAATTTATGGTCACAAATGACAGATAATACTTCCATAGAAACTGAAAGTTTGAAAGAAGAGCCTTCTTTAGGGCTAGAAAAATTAAACTTATGAATATTAATATTCGGAAGGTTACATGATTTTGATGAAATATAGCGTGCAACGTCGTCACAGGTTGTCTCCTTATCCAACCTGGAAACAAAAACATGTTCACGAGGATCCAGCACCTTCAAAATACATGGCACTGGAGTAGAGGCAGTATTGGACTGCGAAGAACTCTTAGGGTTAGACAAAGTACAGGAGTTAGAGACTTTAGTCGAAGATGAAGAGAAGTTAGAGTAGTAGGACAAGGAAGAAAAAAAGATGAACAATTAGTAGAGGGAAAGTTGAAAGCGACAGATGAAGACGTAGTAGAGGGCATATTGGTAGAAGGAGCTACTGGAATTCGAGTGGAATAAAAGGGGGAGTAACCTACGCCCAAGTCGCATCACCTATTCAAGAAAAAAACTCGTCAAAATAACAACCAAAGCGCGTGGAAAATGAACTTAAAATGAACCAAGACAAGGAAGCCGATAATGAATTAGTGGAAATCAAAGACATGCTGAAACAAGTAACCCAGTACTTGAATAAAATGACGAACACCTTTGCGTTACTAACAAACAAACTCGACAAATAAAATTGACACCAACAAAAAGATTCTAACCTGGAACGCAAACGGGTTAAGACGCCATCTAAATTAACTAAGTCTCTTTTGAAATACTGACGACATTGATGTAACTCTAATCTCAGAATTCCACTGTACAAGCGAAAAATATATACAAATTTGGGGATACAGTATACACAAAACAAACCATCCAGTTGGCACAGGACACGGCGGCACTGCCATAATTATTAAGCATCACATCAAACATAACATGCTGCTCTCATTCCAAAAGGGCCACATCCAAGCAACAACGCTCCACATTTTCAGTTCAGCTGGCCCAATCACTGTATCAGCCATTTACTGCCCTCCCAAGTTTAACATTACCCAGTCAAAATATCTGGATTTCATAAATACACTAGGACAACGATTTATTGCTTCTGGAGACTTTAACGCGAAACACACAGAATGGGGATCCCGAACTTCAAACAAGAGAGGCAAAAACCTTCTGGACGCACTACACTCTACAAAGATAAACCATATAAGTACAGGTGAGCCGACATACTGGCCAACAGATATCAATAAAATGCCACATCTTTTAGACTTATTATTATTTAACGCAGAAATGAAAAATTCTATTTGCGAAGTAGCTAAACGCCGCAATTTTACAAATCTAGCATCACTGCGTTCAGCAGAGAGAAATCATTAATCGATTATTAGGTCAGAGAAAATGAGTGATGACTTCTGCTGAATGCCCCTATTGTGACTCAAAAAAACTACGGCCTTCGAAACTCCACTCATCATTCAAAATGATGTAAAGCCTAAGAAATCACCAGGCTATGACAAAATCAACGGCAAACTCCTAATAGAGCTTCCACCAATTGCGGTGATTTATATACGCAATATATTTAATGCCCTACTCAGATTAAACTACTTCCCCAAAGTCTGGAAAGTTGCCGAAGTCTTTGCGATTCCAAAGCCGGGAAAAGACCTATCTGTGTCGTCATCATATAGACCAATCAGCTTACTTCCCGTGTTATCCGAAATATTCGAAAAGATCTTGCGTATAAAAATCCTACCATTCCTGGAACGTCGCCATATAATTCCAGACAAACAATTTGGCTTCCGTAACCACCCCTCTACCCTACAACAAATCCATCGCGTTACGCAATAAATATTAAACGAGCTCGACGACAAAAAATTTCGTATTGGAGTGTTCCTAGACGTAGAGAAAGTCTTCGATAGGGTTTGGCACAATGGGTTAATCTACAAGCTACTAACTATATTTCCCAACAATATTGTACCGATGCTGGAGTGTTACATTACTAATGGGTACTTCTTCGTAAAGTTTTCGGACGAATATTTAAATTTAATAAATATTAAAACAGTAGTTCCGGAAGGTAGCATACTAGGTCCTCTGTTGTATACCATATTCACAGAAGATATACCAACACCAAGACGAAAATCACCAATGATAGCTACATTTGCAGACGACACCATATTACTAAGTTTTCACGAAAACATTGAAGTAGAAGCTTCAATACTGCAACAGAATTTGGACAACACTCTAAAATGGTTCGGTAAATGGAACATTAAAATAAATAACAGCAAGACAATACATGTTATCTACACAACTAAAACTAAATTTGAAGCACCCCTTCTAACTGTTGACGGAGTCGACGTTAAAACAGAAGACTATGCGAAATATACTAGGACTTTTCATAAAAAACAAATTAAATTGAAAACACCATATACAGAAAAAGCGCGAACAAATAAAATTGTAGACTAGACAGCTTTATTGGCTCCTTAACCCTAGATCTAATCTATCGCTAGAAAATAAGCTTTTGATATACAAAGCAATAATCAAACCCATTTGGACATACGGTGCGCAAATATGGGGAACATCCAAAAAATCAAATGTCGCTTTAATCGCTATAAAGACAGCAGTCACGAATATTAAGAATAATCACCAAAGTAGTATGGTAAATCACAAACGCCGACTTACACCGCGACCTCAAAATTCCTACAGTAGCAGAGGAAATAACTAGAAGAAGTCGGATTTATCAAATAAAGTTAGCGCAACACATGAACGTCAATGTCAGCTTTCTTCCCGCTAAAAGAATTACAGTGTAGCGACGTCTAAAAAGGACAAGACCAGTTGATCTGGTAAACTAAATTAAAATAATTAATTATTAAAACTACTTTTTCTACTTCACTACATTATATAACTTCTATGAACTGCTCATAGAAGCTAAATACACTTATACTCGACATTTAAACAATGTACTAGTAGTCTAAGTAGACATAAGTACTAAATAAAAGTTTATTAAAAAAAATTATAATAATAAAAAAAATAATCGATTTATAATATTTTTTAGCACTCGCGACCCAGCTTTCAAACCTCGCAGACGCGTCTCGCAGTGTATTATCTAATGAGTGGCCTAGTTCAATTCTCTGAGTATTTATCAAATTTGCAAAACTTTCTAAGTATTTTACTGGCCGTTGGGCGAACAATCAGTGTATTTGTACTAATAAAGTTTATGATAGTTATTATTCATATCGAAACATTAGTGAGTGAAATTAAAAAAAAAAAAATTAAAGCCCAAAACGTGGTGCTGCGGTGGGCACTTCGCTTCCGGCAGCGCCCTTGACATTGTACATAAATTTATATCGGCTTATCAGTATATCGACTGCGCTGCCTACAACCCTTATCAGTGCAGCCGGTCTCGAGTAATCGTCGTCCCATCTTTGTGCTGTTGATTTTGTCTATCGCGTCGATGCGTCGATCAACAGATAAGAACCAAGCTTCTGTGAAATCTGCTGGTGGCAGTTGTTTATTGCCATGGTGCGCAGAATTAATCACCTTGAAATCGATGCGTCTGCATCACCCGTTATCAATGAGATAGCACTGCCTCCCCGCTATGTAAAAAACGTGGGCGGTATTAACAGAATGGAAAATAATAACGCGAAGGCCACGCATTGCTCTGATTGCAATGATACCCCTTTCAATGAGAACGAGTATCCACCGTTACCACATGATGACCTTTCGGCTCGTAAGTTCCGCATTCAATCTAAAAAGAGAAAGACCATTGGTTCTCCCGTCCTTAGCCGCAAACGTGCAAATTTGGATCCTAAAGTTATAAACCCGCTGGAGAACAACTCGTTTTTTCCTCTAAGCAATCAAATGGATACAGACGAGCCCGCTGTAAAGGGATCATCTAATATTTCAGATATATGGCCATTCATTGAAAAGACCCAATACTCGAGACCCAATGATCACGATTCCCTACCAGAGATCGAAAAACCAACAACCAGTGCCGCTACGGCGGCCGCTCGTGCCCGGCTCTCAGAAAATCCAACCCACAATTCCCCGGCTGGTAATCGTGCCACCCATACCGCTCCACCCACAACTTCCGGCCCATCAATTGTCAAATCCCCACCTAAACCTCCACCTATTGTTCTCCGGCATATCATCGGTGTGCCTGATCTCCTGAAACTTCTAGAGGAGGTTGCCAGGGCAGAAAACCTAGAAGTTAAATGCTCTATAGGGTCCACTACGAGACTATATACGAAAGATGCGGACAGCTATAGAGCGGTAGTCAGGCAACTTAACGTACATGAAATCGAATTCCACTCATAACAGTTGAAGGACGAGAAGCCTTTCAGAATTGTTATAAGAAATCTCTCCTTCTCCACCCGGATCAGGGTTCTAGAAAATGAACTACTTAGTATGGGACACAAAGCAGTTCACATCCATAACCCCAAATCCCGCAACACAGGGTTGCAAATGGACCTATTCTTTGTGAATATCTCTCCAGCAGACAGTAACAAGTTCATTCTTGGACCTAAGCTACTTTGCAGAAACAGAGTAGTCATTGAAATGGCTAGAAAATCCCATGATTTCGTCCAGTGACATCGCTGTCAAAGTATTGTCATAGGGAATTCGTATGTGTAGACTACGAAGCTCTTGCGCATGCGAGTCCTACCTATCCTGGAACGCAGCCATATAATTCCAGACCACCAATTCGGCTTCCGTAGAACCATACAACAAGTCCATCGTGTCACGCACAAAATATTAAACGACCTCGACGACAAAAAATTCTGTATTGGAATGTTCCTAGACGTAGAGAAAGCCTTCGATAAGGTTTGGCATAATGAATTAATCACACAAATATTGTACAAATTCTGGAATGTTAAATTACTAATAGGTACTTCTTCGTAAAATTTTCAGACGAATACTCAAATTTAAGAAATATTAGAACAGGGGTTCCGCAAGGTAGCATACTAGGTCCTCTGTTGTACACCATCTTCACAGCAGATATACCAATACCAAGACAAAAATCATCAATGATAGCTACATTTGCAGACGACACCATATTACTAAGTTCCCACAAAAACATTTAAGTAGCAACTGAAATACTGCAACAGAATTTGGACAACACTCTGAAATGGTTCGGTAAATGGAACATTAAAATAAATAACAGCAAGACAATACATGTTATTTACACAACTAAAACAAAATTTGTAGCACCCCGTTTAACGGTTGACGGAGTCGACGTTAAAACAGAAGACTATGCGAAATACCTAGGACTTTATATAGATAAAAGCCCGAACAAATAAAATTGAAGACTAGACAGCTTTATTAGCTTCTTAACCCTAGATCTAATCTATCGCTAGAAAATAAGCTTTTGATATGCGCAAATATGGGGAACATCCAAAAAATCAAATGTCGCTATAATCCAAAGACAGCAGTCACGAATAATAAGAATAATCGCCAAAGCAAGAGCCTCGTTGATCGGTAAGTGGCTTGGTGACTGTTGAAATGGCACGTTGGAGCTGTCTGGAACTATTTTCAGCATCACATCATTTCTGTTGTTTAATATGTGTCAATCACCTTTTACAGAACAATTTCCTACTGAGGGGGAACGACCAACTTATTATCCTTTTCAACCACATTGTAGATATTTATATGATTCAGTGGACATCATATTCATTCAATAGTGATGAAAACTCATAGCCAGCTTGACTTATTATTACGCAAAACTTTTTCACAAAATCGTATCCGAGAAGACCATCATACTCGTTCTTGTCTTCAGCAACAACAATAACCATTCTCTGCTTTGTTTTTAAGGAGTCGACTTCAGTGTCAGCCACAAACTGCCCTGTTGATATTGTGGTTTTATTGCCCAGGCCACGCAATGGGGATGTGATTTTTTGTATTTCTTTTATTAACATTCTTTTGAGCACTGATTCCTTTATAATTAAAATTTATAATCAGACAATCAATGTCAAATCCGTTCATGCGAACTGTCTTCATTCCTGTGCGGTCCACGAGTACACTCAAATTTTTTGCAGTTCTTAGGCAGTCTTTTGAAATGTGACCTCTTTTCTTACTCCCGAAGCATTTCGTTTCCTCCTTACACTCTTTACAATTGTGCTCTGTCGAGCCAGAATTAAAACATTTCAATTCTTTGCTTTCTTTATTCGTTTTGATCTCCTTTTTAGTTAACACAATCCCGTTATTATTCTCATATTGTTTTACTCTTTCTGACTTCTCGCGTATTTTTTCTTAACATTTTTTTTTTAAATTCTTTTAGATTTTTCGGGTTATACAAGATCGATTTGTTTATGCTCAAATCATTTATACCGTCGATTACGTACTGAGGCAAATTCTTTCATTTGGAGTAAACATTCTTTAGAGTTTGATTCTTCTTAATTTTTCTTTCAACCATTAATGTGTGCAACTGAGCGCTATTAGATTCCGTCTTAAATTCACTGATGGGTGCCTCTTTCAACATTTGCCAACTTGTGATAGATACCGCGTTCACTCATTATGTACATTTTGGCCAACCCTTTTGACAATTTTTTAGCAAAGATTACTTTTTGCAAGTCGTGTCATTCCATAACGCCAGCCATATCTTCAAAGTTGCTGATCGAAATTGCCACTGGAAGCGCATCGTTACCGCTGAACAAGCGTATTGAATCTCCGATATCTCGGAAATTTAAAGCGAACCTTGGTGATATCATATTCATACTTTGTAGCGACCATGCGTCGTCACCTTATGCCTTACTGAATAATGTGCGCGCTCTTCGTTCTTTGTCGAATTTTTGACGATAATATTGTTGTTGTTGATTTTACGTTGTCGCTGTCTTCTATCCTCTTCTTGTTCGTCTTCCGCAATATAATCAACCAACAAATGTTCTTTTTGCAAATTGTGAAGAATATGTTCGGTTAAATCATTTTTATTATGCTGCAAGTTTAATATATTGCATTCTTGGATATGTTTTCTGTCATGATAATGAATTAGTGGAAATCAAAGACATACTGTGACAAGTAACCCATCACTCAAATAAAATGATGAATATCTTGGGGTTACTAATAAACAAACTCGATAAATTAATATGGACACCAACTTAAAGATTCTAGCCTGGAACGCAAACGGGTTAAAACGCCATCTAAATGAACTGTCTCTTTCTAAATAATATCGACATTGATATAGCATTAATCTCAGAATCGCACTGTACAAGCGAAAAATACTTACAAATTCGTGGATAGTGTATACACAAAACAAACCACCCAATTGGCACAGGACACGGCTGCACTGCCATAATTATTAAGCATCACATCAAACATAACGTGCTGCTCCCATTCCAAAAGGGCCACATCCAAGCAACAACGGCCCAAATTTTCAGAGCAGCCGGCCCGATTACTGTATCAGGCATTTACTGCCCTCCCAAGTTCAACATTACCCAGTCACAATATCTGGTCTTCTTAAACACACTAGGACAACGATTTATTGCTGCTGGAGACTTCAACGCAAAACACACAGAGAGGGGTTCACGAACTTCAAATAAGAGAGGCAAAAACCTTCTGGACGCACTACACTCTGCAAAAATAAGCCATATAAGTACAGGTGAGCCGACATACTGGCCAACAGACATCAATAAAATACCAGATCTTTTAGACTTCTACATAGTAAAAAATATAGATTTAAGTAAATTCGTAATCAAACCAAGTCTGGATCTCTACTCAGATCACACAGCTATAGTCTTAGAGATCAGAAATTTTCCGGTAGATTCAATTCCTTACACAATAACCGAACTGACTGGGACACCTTCAGGGACTATTCAATTTACACCTATCCATAGACATTCGTCTAAAAACACCAGAGGACATAGAATCTGCTTTAGTAAATCTCAACGACGCTATTGAAAAAGCAGCGATACAAGCAACCCCGGATAAACTACCTGAACCAACAGGGCACTACAAACCACCTATTCTGAGAAATGTATTACGTGAAAAGCGTAAATTAAAAAAGTACTGGATGGACACTAGGTCCCCTGAGGCCAAAAAGAAATACAACAGGACAACAAAAGACATTAGGAACTATCTGCAATACCTCAAACAAACAAGTCACTAGTTACCTTCAATGCATAACACCGACAAAATACAAAGACTACTCGCTTTGGAAAGCTACAAAAAAAACTGACTAATAAAACCATTCACCAGGCACCAATAAAAATGACAATGGATCATGGGCAACAACTAATCTAGCTACAGCACTAGTTTTAGCAGATTTTTATGAGAAAGTTTTTGCAGACGAGCAACAGAACTTAGACTCTCTAACCCGGCTAATGAACCCCAAACATTGCGACTTAAAAAAACTACGGCCTCCGAAATTCTACTCATCATCCAACATGATCTAAAGCCTAAAAAATCACCAGGCTATGACAAAATTAACGGCAGACTGCTAAAAGAGCTCCCACCAATCGCAGTGATTTATATACGCAATATATTTAATGCCCTACTCTGATTAAACTACTTCCCCAAAGTCTGGAAAGTTGCCGAAGTCATTGCGATTCCAAAGCCGGGAAAAGACCTATCTCTGCCGTCATCATACAGACCAATCAACTTACTTCCTGTGCTATCCAAAATATTTGAAAAGCTCTTGCGCATGCGAGTCCTACCTATCCTGGAACGCAGCCATATAATTCCAGACCACCAATTCGGCTTCCGTAGAACCATACAACAAGTCCATCGTGTCACGCACAAAATATTAAACGACCTCGACGACAAAAAATTCTGTATTGGAATGTTCCTAGACGTAGAGAAAGCCTTCGATAAGGTTTGGCATAATGAATTAATCACACAAATATTGTACAAATTCTGGAATGTTAAATTACTAATAGGTACTTCTTCGTAAAATTTTCAGACGAATACTCAAATTTAAGAAATATTAGAACGGGGGTTCCGCAAGGTAGCATACTAGGTCCTCTGTTGTACACCATCTTCACAGCAGATATACCAATACCAAGACAAAAATCATCAATTATAGCTACATTTGCAGACGACACCATATTACTAAGTTCCCACAAAAACATTTAAGTAGCAACTGAAATACTGCAACAGAATTTGGACAACACTCTGAAATGGTTCGGTAAATGGAACATTAAAATAAATAACAGCAAGACAATACATGTTATTTACACAACTAAAACAAAATTTGTAGCACCCCGTTTAACGGTTGACGGAGTCGACGTTAAAACAGAAGACTATGCGAAATACCTAGGACTTTATATAGATAAAAGCCCGAACAAATAAAATTGAAGACTAGACAGCTTTATTAGCTTCTTAACCCTAGATCTAATCTATCGCTAGAAAATAAGCTTTTGATATGCGCAAATATGGGGAACATCCAAAAAATCAAATGTCGCTATAATCCAAAGACAGCAGTCACGAATAATAAGAATAATCGCCAAAGCAAGAGCCTCGTTGATCGGTAAGTGGCTTGGTGACTGTTGAAATGGCACGTTGGAACTGTCTGGAACTATTTTCAGCATCACATCATTTCTGTTGTTTAATATGTGTCAATCACCTTTTACACAACAATTTCCTACTGAGGGGGAACGACCAACTTATTATCCTTTTCAACCACATTGTAGATATTTATATGATTCAGTGGACATCATATTCATTCAATAGTGATGAAAACTCATAACCAGCTTGACTTATTATTACGCAAAACTTTTTCACAAAATCGTATCCGAGAAGACCATCATACTCGTTCTTGTCTTCAGCAACAACAATAACCATTCTCTGCTTTGTTTTTAAGGAGTCGACTTCAGTGTCAGCCACAAACTGCCCTGTTGATATTGTGGTTTTATTGCCCAGGCCACGCAATGGGGATGTGATTTTTTGTATTTCTTTTATTAACATTCTTTTGAGCACTGATTCCTTTATAATTAAAATTTATAATCAGACAATCAATGTCAAATCCGTTCATGCGAACTGTCTTCATTCCTGTGCGGTCCACGAGTACACTCAAATTTTTTGCAGTTCTTAGGCAGTCTTTTGAAATGTGACCTCTTTTCTTACTCCCGAAGCATTTCGTTTCCTCCTTACACTCTTTACAATTGTGCTCTGTCGAGCCAGAATTAAAACATTTCAATTCTTTGCTTTCTTTATTCGTTTTGATCTCCTTTTTAGTTAACACAATCCCGTTATTATTCTCATATTGTTTTACTCTTTCTGACTTCTCGCGTATTTTTTCTTAACATTTTTTTTTTAATTCTTTTAGATTTTTCGGGTTATACAAGATCGATTTGTTTATGCTCAAATCATTTATACCGTCGATTACGTACTGAGGCAAATTCTTTCATTTAGAGTAAACATTCTTTAGAGTTTGATTCTTCTTAATTTTTCTTTCAACCATTAATGTGTGCAACTGAGCGCTATTAGATTCCGTCTTAAATTCACTGATGGGTGCCTCTTTCAACATTTGCCAACTTGTGATAGATACCGCGTTCACTCATTATGTACATTTTGGCCAACCCTTTTGACAATTTTTTAGCAAAGATTACTTTTTGCAAGTCGTGTCATTCCATAACGCCAGCCATCTCTTCAAAGTTGCTGATCGAAATTGCCACTGGAAGCGCATCGTTACCGCTGAACAAGCGTATTGAATCTCCGATATCTCGGAAATTTAAAGCGAACCTTGGTGATGTCATATTCATACTTTGTAGCGACCATGCGTCGTCACCTTATGCCTTACTGAATAATGTGCGCGCTCTTCGTTCTTTGTCGAATTTTTGACGATAATATTGTTGTTGTTGATTTTACGTTGTCGCTGTCTTCTATCCTCTTCTTGTTCGTCTTCCGCAATATAATCAACCAACAAATGTTCTTTTTGCAAATTGTGAAGAATATGTTCGGTTAAATCATTTTTATTATGCTGCAAGTTTAATATATTGCATTCTTGGATATGTTTTCTGTCATGATAATGAATTAGTGGAAATCAAAGACATACTGTGACAAGTAACCCATCACTCAAATAAAATGATGAATATCTTGGGGTTACTAATAAACAAACTCGATAAATTAATATGGACACCAACTTAAAGATTCTAGCCTGGAACGCAAACGGGTTAAAACGCTATCTAAATGAACTGTCTCTTTCTAAATAATATCGACATTGATATAGCATTAATCTCAGAATCGCACTGTACAAGCGAAAAATACTTACAAATTCGTGGATAGTGTATACACAAAACAAACCACCCAATTGGCACAGGACACGGCTGCACTGCCATAATTATTAAGCATCACATCAAACATAACGTGCTGCTCCCATTCCAAAAGGGCCACATCCAAGCAACAACGGCCCAAATTTTCAGAGCAGCCGGCCCGATTACTGTATCAGGCATTTACTGCCCTCCCAAGTTCAACATTACCCAGTCACAATATCTGGTCTTCTTAAACACACTAGGACAACGATTTATTGCTGCTGGAGACTTCAACGCAAAACACACAGAGAGGGGTTCACGAACTTCAAATAAGAGAGGCAAAAACCTTCTGGACGCACTACACTCTGCAAAAATAAGCCATATAAGTACAGGTGAGCCGACATACTGGCCAACAGACATCAATAAAATACCAGATCTTTTAGACTTCTACATAGTAAAAAATATAGATTTAAGTAAATTCGTAATCAAACCAAGTCTGGATCTCTACTCAGATCACACAGCTATAGTCTTAGAGATCAGAAATTTTCCGGTAGATTCAATTCCTTACACAATAACCGAACTGACTGGGACACCTTCAGGGACTATTCAATTTACACCTATCCATAGACATTCGTCTAAAAACACCAGAGGACATAGAATCTGCTTTAGTAAATCTCAACGACGCTATTGAAAAAGCAGCGATACAAGCAACCCCGGATAAACTACCTGAACCAACAGGGCACTACAAACCACCTATTCTGAGAAATGTATTACGTGAAAAGCGTAAATTAAAAAAGTACTGGATGGACACTAGGTCCCCTGAGGCCAAAAAGAAATACAACAGGACAACAAAAGACATTAGGAACTATCTGCAATACCTCAAACAAACAAGTCACTAGTTACCTTCAATGCATAACACCGACAAAATACAAAGACTACTCGCTTTGGAAAGCTAAAAAAAAACTGACTAATAAAACTATTCACCAGGCACCAATAAAAAGGACAATGGATCATGGGCAACAACTAATCTAGCTACAGCACTAGTTTTAGCAGATTTTTATGAGAAAGTTTTTGCAGACGAGCAACAGAACTTAGACTCTCTAACCCGGCTAATGAACCCCAAACATTGCGACTTAGAAAAACTACGGCCTCCGAAATTCTACTCATCATCCAACATGATCTAAAGCCTAAAAAATCACCAGGCTATGACAAAATTAACGACAGACTGCTAAAAGAGCTCCCACCAATCGCAGTGATTTATATACGCAATATATTTAATGCCCTACTCTGATTAAACTACTTCCCCAAAGTCTGGAAAGTTGCCGAAGTCATTGCGATTCCAAAGCCGGGAAAAGACCTATCTCTGCCGTCATCATACAGACCAATCAACTTACTTCCTGTGCTATCCAAAATATTTGAAAAGCTCTTGCGCATGCGAGTCCTACCTATCCTGGAACGCAGCCATATAATTCCAGACCACCAATTCGGCTTCCGTAGAACCATACAACAACCAAGTCCATCGTGTCACGCACAAAATATTAAACGACCTCGACGACAAAAAATTCTGTATTGGAATGTTCCTAGACGTAGAGAAAGCCTTCGATAAGGTTTGGCATAATGAATTAATCACACAAATATTGTACAAATTCTGGAATGTTAAATTACTAATAGGTACTTCTTCGTAAAATTTTCAGACGAATACTCAAATTTAAGAAATATTAGAACAGGGGTTCCGCAAGGTAGCATACTAGGTCCTCTGTTGTACACCATCTTCACAGCAGATATACCAATACCAAGACAAAAATCATCAATGATAGCTACATTTGCAGACGACACCATATTACTAAGTTCCCACAAAAACATTTAAGTAGCAACTGAAATACTGCAACAGAATTTGGACAACACTCTGAAATGGTTCGGTAAATGGAACATTAAAATAAATAACAGCAAGACAATACATGTTATTTACACAACTAAAACAAAATTTGTAGCACCCCGTTTAACGGTTGACGGAGTCGACGTTAAAACAGAAGACTATGCGAAATACCTAGGACTTTATATAGATAAAAGACCGAACAAATAAAATTGAAGACTAGACAGCTTTATTAGCTTCTTAACCCTAGATCTAATCTATCGCTAGAAAATAAGCTTTTGATATGCGCAAATATGGGGAACATCCAAAAAATCAAATGTCGCTATAATCCAAAGACAGCAGTCACGAATAATAAGAATAATCGCCAAAGCAAGAGCCTCGTTGATCGGTAAGTGGCTTGGTGACTGTTGAAATGACACGTTGGAACTGTCTGGAACTATTTTCAGCATCACATCATTTCTGTTGTTTAATATGTGTCAATCACCTTTTACACAACAATTTCCTACTGAGGGGGAACGACCAACTTATTATCCTTTTCAACCACATTGTAGATATTTATATGATTCAGTGGACATCATATTCATTCAATAGTGATGAAAACTCATAGCCAGCTTGACTTATTATTACGCAAAACTTTTTCACAAAATCGTATCCGAGAAGACCATCATACTCGTTCTTGTCTTCAGCAACAACAATAACCATTCTCTGCTTTGTTTTTAAGGAGTCGACTTCAGTGTCAGCCACAAACTGCCCTGTTGATATTGTGGTTTTATTGCCCAGGCCACGCAATGGGGATGTGATTTTTTGTATTTCTTTTATTAACATTCTTTTGAGCACTGATTCCTTTATAATTAAAATTTATAATCAGACAATCAATGTCAAATCCGTTCATGCGAACTGTCTTCATTCCTGTGCGGTCCACGAGTACACTCAAATTTTTTGCAGTTCTTAGGCAGTCTTTTGAAATGTGACCTCTTTTCTTACTCCCGAAGCATTTCGTTTCCTCCTTACACTCTTTACGATTGTGCTCTGTCGAGCCAGAATTAAAACATTTCAATTCTTTGCTTTCTTTATTCGTTTTGATCTCCTTTTTAGTTAACACAATCCCGTTATTATTCTCATATTGTTTTACTCTTTCTGACTTCTCGCGTATTTTTTCTTAACATTTTTTTTTTTAATTCTTTTAGATTTTTCGGGTTATACAAGATCGATTTGTTTATGCTCAAATCATTTATACCGTCGATTACGTACTGAGGCAAATTCTTTCATTTAGAGTAAACATTCTTTAGAGTTTGATTCTTCTTAATTTTTCTTTCAACCATTAATGTGTGCAACTGAGCGCTATTAGATTCCGTCTTAAATTCACTGATGGGTGCCTCTTTCAACATTTGCCAACTTGTGATAGATACCGCGTTCACTCATTATGTACATTTTGGCCAACCCTTTTGACAATTTTTTAGCAAAGATTACTTTTTGCAAGTCGTGTCATTCCATAACGCCAGCCATCTCTTCAAAGTTGCTGATCGAAATTGCCACTGGAAGCGCATCGTTACCGCTGAACAAGCGTATTGAATCTCCGATATCTCGGAAATTTAAAGCGAACCTTGGTGATATCATATTCATACTTTGTAGCGACCATGCGTCGTCACCTTATGCCTTACTGAATAATGTGCGCGCTCTTCGTTCTTTGTCGAATTTTTGACGATAATATTGTTGTTGTTGATTTTACGTTGTCGCTGTCTTCTATCCTCTTCTTGTTCGTCTTCCGCAATATAATCAACCAACAAATGTTCTTTTTGCAAATTGTGAAGAATATGTTCGGTTAAATCATTTTTATTATGCTGCAAGTTTAATATATTGCATTCTTGGATATGTTTTCTGTCATGATAATGAATTAGTGGAAATCAAAGACATACTGTGACAAGTAACCCATCACTCAAATAAAATGATGAATATCTTGGGGTTACTAATAAACAAACTCGATAAATTAATATGGACACCAACTTAAAGATTCTAGCCTGGAACGCAAACGGGTTAAAACGCCATCTAAATGAACTGTCTCTTTCTAAATAATATCGACATTGATATAGCATTAATCTCAGAATCGCACTGTACAAGCGAAAAATACTTACAAATTCGTGGATAGTGTATACACAAAACAAACCACCCAATTGGCACAGGACACGGCTGCACTGCCATAATTATTAAGCATCACATCAAACATAACGTGCTGCTCCCATTCCAAAAGGGCCACATCCAAGCAACAACGGCCCAAATTTTCAGAGCAGCCGGCCCGATTACTGTATCAGGCATTTACTGCCCTCCCAAGTTCAACATTACCCAGTCACAATATCTGGTCTTCTTAAACACACTAGGACAACGATTTATTGCTGCTGGAGACTTCAACGCAAAACACACAGAGAGGGGTTCACGAACTTCAAATAAGAGAGGCAAAAACCTTCTGGACGCACTACACTCTGCAAAAATAAGCCATATAAGTACAGGTGAGCCGACATACTGGCCAACAGACATCAATAAAATACCAGATCTTTTAGACTTCTACATAGTAAAAAATATAGATTTAAGTAAATTCGTAATCAAACCAAGTCTGGATCTCTACTCAGATCACACAGCTATAGTCTTAGAGATCAGAAATTTTCCGGTAGATTCAATTCCTTACACAATAACCGAACTGACTGGGACACCTTCAGGGACTATTCAATTTACACCTATCCATAGACATTCGTCTAAAAACACCAGAGGACATAGAATCTGCTTTAGTAAATCTCAACGACGCTATTGAAAAAGCAGCGATACAAGCAACCCCGGATAAACTACCTGAACCAACAGGGCACTACAAACCACCTATTCTGAGAAATGTATTACGTGAAAAGCGTAAATTAAAAAAGTACTGGATGGACACTAGGTCCCCTGAGGCCAAAAAGAAATACAACAGGACAACAAAAGACATTAGGAACTATCTGCAATACCTCAAACAAACAAGTCACTAGTTACCTTCAATGCATAACACCGACAAAATACAAAGACTACTCGCTTTGGAAAGCTACAAAAAAAACTGACTAATAAAACTATTCACCAGGCACCAATAAAAATGACAATGGATCATGGGCAACAACTAATCTAGCTACAGCACTAGTTTTAGCAGATTTTTATGAGAAAGTTTTTGCAGACGAGCAACAGAACTTAGACTCTCTAACCCGGCTAATGAACCCCAAACATTGCGACTTAAAAAAACTACGGCCTCCGAAATTCTACTCATCATCCAACATGATCTAAAGCCTAAAAATCACCAGGCTATGACAAAATTAACGGCAGACTGCTAAAAGAGCTCCCACCAATCGCAGTGATTTATATACGCAATATATTTAATGCCCTACTCTGATTAAACTACTTCCCCAAAGTCTGGAAAGTTGCCGAAGTCATTGCGATTCCAAAGCCGGGAAAAGACCTATCTCTGCCGTCATCATACAGACCAATCAACTTACTTCCTGTGCTATCCAAAATATTTGAAAAGCTCTTGCGCATGCGAGTCCTACCTATCCTGGAACGCAGCCATATAATTCCAGACCACCAATTCGGCTTCCGTAGAACCATACAACAACCAAGTCCATCGTGTCACGCACAAAATATTAAACGACCTCGACGACAAAAAATTCTGTATTGGAATGTTCCTAGACGTAGAGAAAGCCTTCGATAAGGTTTGGCATAATGAATTAATCACACAAATATTGTACAAATTCTGGAATGTTAAATTACTAATAGGTACTTCTTCGTAAAATTTTCAGACGAATACTCAAATTTAAGAAATATTAGAACGGGGGTTCCGCAAGGTAGCATACTAGGTCCTCTGTTGTACACCATCTTCACAGCAGATATACCAATACCAAGACAAAAATCATCAATGATAGCTACATTTGCAGACGACACCATATTACTAAGTTCCCACAAAAACATTTAAGTAGCAACTGAAATACTGCAACAGAATTTGGACAACACTCTGAAATGGTTCGGTAAATGGAACATTAAAATAAATAACAGCAAGACAATACATGTTATTTACACAACTAAAACAAAATTTGTAGCACCCCGTTTAACGGTTGACGGAGTCGACGTTAAAACAGAAGACTATGCGAAATACCTAGGACTTTATATAGATAAAAGCCCGAACAAATAAAATTGAAGACTAGACAGCTTTATTAGCTTCTTAACCCTAGATCTAATCTATCGCTAGAAAATAAGCTTTTGATATGCGCAAATATGGGGAACATCCAAAAAATCAAATGTCGCTATAATCCAAAGACAGCAGTCACGAATAATAAGAATAATCGCCAAAGCAAGAGCCTCGTTGATCGGTAAGTGGCTTGGTGACTGTTGAAATGGCACGTTGGAACTGTCTGAAACTATTTTCAGCATCACATCATTTCTGTTGTTTAATATGTGTCAATCACCTTTTACACAACAATTTCCTACTGAGGGGGAACGACCAACTTATTATCCTTTTCAACCACATTGTAGATATTTATATGATTCAGTGGACATCATATTCATTCAATAGTGATGAAAACTCATAGCCAGCTTGACTTATTATTACGCAAAACTTTTTCACAAAATCGTATCCGAGAAGACCATCATACTCGTTCTTGTCTTCAGCAACAACAATAACCATTCTCTGCTTTGTTTTTAAGGAGTCGACTTCAGTGTCAGCCACAAACTGCCCTGTTGATATTGTGGTTTTATTGCCCAGGCCACGCAATGGGGATGTGATTTTTTGTATTTCTTTTATTAACATTCTTTTGAGCACTGATTCCTTTATAATTAAAATTTATAATCAGACAATCAATGTCAAATCCGTTCATGCGAACTGTCTTCATTCCTGTGCGGTCCACGAGTACACTCAAGTTTTTTGCAGTTCTTAGGCAGTCTTTTGAAATGTGACCTCTTTTCTTACTCCCGAAGCATTTCGTTTCCTCCTTACACTCTTTACAATTGTGCTCTGTCGAGCCAGAATTAAAACATTTCAATTCTTTGCTTTCTTTATTCGTTTTGATCTCCTTTTTAGTTAACACAATCCCGTTATTATTCTCATATTGTTTTACTCTTTCTGACTTCTCGCGTATTTTTTCTTAACATTTTTTTTTTTAATTCTTTTAGATTTTTCGGGTTATACAAGATCGATTTGTTTATGCTCAAATCATTTATACCGTCGATTACGTACTGAGGCAAATTCTTCCATTTAGAGTAAACATTCTTTAGAGTTTGATTCTTCTTAATTTTTCTTTCAACCATTAATGTGTGCAACTGAGCGCTATTAGATTCCGTCTTAAATTCACTGATGGGTGCCTCTTTCAACATTTGCCAACTTGTGATAGATACCGCGTTCACTCATTATGTACATTTTGGCCAACCCTTTTGACAATTTTTTAGCAAAGATTACTTTTTGCAAGTCGTGTCATTCCATAACGCCAGCCATCTCTTCAAAGTTGCTGATCGGAATTGCCACTGGAAGCGCATCGTTACCGCTGAACAAGCGTATTGAATCTCCGATATCTCGGAAATTTAAAGCGAACCTTGGTGATGTCATATTCATACTTTGTAGCGACCATGCGTCGTCACCTTATGCCTTACTGAATAATGTGCGCGCTCTTCGTTCTTTGTCGAATTTTTGACGATAATATTGTTGTTGTTGATTTTACGTTGTCGCTGTCTTCTATCCTCTTCTTGTTCGTCTTCCGCAATATAATCAACCAACAAATGTTCTTTTTGCAAATTGTGAAGAATATGTTCGGTTAAATCATTTTTATTATGCTGCAAGTTTAATATATTGCATTCTTGGATATGTTTTCTGTCATGATAATGAATTAGTGGAAATCAAAGACATACTGTGACAAGTAACCCATCACTCAAATAAAATGATGAATATCTTGGGGTTACTAATAAACAAACTCGATAAATTAATATGGACACCAACTTAAAGATTCTAGCCTGGAACGCAAACGGGTTAAAACGCCATCTAAATGAACTGTCTCTTTCTAAATAATATCGACATTGATATAGCATTAATCTCAGAATCGCACTGTACAAGCGAAAAATACTTACAAATTCGTGGATAGTGTATACACAAAACAAACCACCCAATTGGCACAGGACACGGCTGCACTGCCATAATTATTAAGCATCACATCAAACATAACGTGCTGCTCCCATTCCAAAAGGGCCACATCCAAGCAACAACGGCCCAAATTTTCAGAGCAGCCGGCCCGATTACTGTATCAGGCATTTACTGCCCTCCCAAGTTCAACATTACCCAGTCACAATATCTGGTCTTCTTAAACACACTAGGACAACGATTTATTGCTGTTGGAGACTTCAACGCAAAACACACAGAGAGGGGTTCACGAACTTCAAATAAGAGAGGCAAAAACCTTCTGGACGCACTACACTCTGCAAAAATAAGCCATATAAGTACAGGTGAGCCGACATACTGGCCAACAGACATCAATAAAATACCAGATCTTTTAGACTTCTTTCTACATAGTAAAAAATATAGATTTAAGTAAATTCGTAATCAAACCAAGTCTGGATCTCTACTCAGATCACACAGCTATAGTCTTAGAGATCAGAAATTTTCCGGTAGATTCAATTCCTTACACAATAACCGAACTGACTGGGACACCTTCAGGGACTATTCAATTTACACCTATCCATAGACATTCGTCTAAAAACACCAGAGGACATAGAATCTGCTTTAGTAAATCTCAACGACGCTATTGAAAAAGCAGCGATACAAGCAACCCCGGATAAACTACCTGAACCAACAGGGCACTACAAACCACCTATTCTGAGAAATGTATTACGTGAAAAGCGTAAATTAAAAAAGTACTGGATGGACACTAGGTCCCCTGAGGCCAAAAAGAAATACAACAGGACAACAAAAGACATTAGGAACTATCTGCAATACCTCAAACAAACAAGTCACTAGTTACCTTCAATGCATAACACCGACAAAATACAAAGACTACTCGCTTTGGAAAGCTACAAAAAAAACTGACTAATAAAACTATTCACCAGGCACCAATAAAAATGACAATGGATCATGGGCAACAACTAATCTAGCTACAGCACTAGTTTTAGCAGATTTTTATGAGAAAGTTTTTGCAGACGAGCAACAGAACTTAGACTCTCTAACCCGGCTAATGAACCCCAAACATTGCGACTTAAAAAAACTACGGCCTCCGAAATTCTACTCATCATCCAACATGTTCTAAAGCCTAAAAAATCACCAGGCTATGACAAAATTAACGGCAGACTGCTAAAAGAGCTCCCACCAATCGCAGTGATTTATATACGCAATATATTTAATGCCCTACTCTGATTAAACTACTTCCCCAAAGTCTGGAAAGTTGCCGAAGTCATTGCGATTCCAAAGCCGGGAAAAGACCTATCTCTGCCGTCATCATACAGACCAATCAACTTACTTCCTGTGCTATCCAAAATATTTGAAAAGCTCTTGCGCATGCGAGTCCTACCTATCCTGGAACGCAGCCATATAATTCCAGACCACCAATTCGGCTTCCGTAGAACCATACAACAAGTCCATCGTGTCACGCACAAAATATTAAACGACCTCGACGACAAAAAATTCTGTATTGGAATGTTCCTAGACGTAGAGAAAGCCTTCGATAAGGTTTGGCATAATGAATTAATCACACAAATATTGTACAAATTCTGGAATGTTAAATTACTAATAGGTACTTCTTCGTAAAATTTTCAGACGAATACTCAAATTTAAGAAATATTAGAACGGGGGTTCCGCAAGGTAGCATACTAGGTCCTCTGTTGTACACCATCTTCACAGCAGATATACCAATACCAAGACAAAAATCATCAATGATAGCTACATTTGCAGACGACACCATATTACTAAGTTCCCACAAAAACATTTAAGTAGCAACTGAAATACTGCAACAGAATTTGGACAACACTCTGAAATGGTTCGGTAAATGGAACATTAAAATAAATAACAGCAAGACAATACATGTTATTTACACAACTAAAACAAAATTTGTAGCACCCCGTTTAACGGTTGACGGAGTCGACGTTAAAACAGAAGACTATGCGAAATACCTAGGACTTTATATAGATAAAAGCCCGAACAAATAAAATTGAAGACTAGACAGCTTTATTAGCTTCTTAACCCTAGATCTAATCTATCGCTAGAAAATAAGCTTTTGATATGCGCAAATATGGGGAACATCCAAAAAATCAAATGTCGCTATAATCCAAAGACAGCAGTCACGAATAATAAGAATAATCGCCAAAGCAAGAGCCTCGTTGATCGGTAAGTGGCTTGGTGACTGTTGAAATGGCACGTTGGAACTGTCTGGAACTATTTTCAGCATCACATCATTTCTGTTGTTTAATATGTGTCAATCACCTTTTACACAACAATTTCCTACTGAGGGGGAACGACCAACTTATTATCCTTTTCAACCACATTGTAGATATTTATATGATTCAGTGGACATCATATTCATTCAATAGTGATGAAAACTCATAACCAGCTTGACTTATTATTACGCAAAACTTTTTCACAAAATCGTATCCGAGAAGACCATCATACTCGTTCTTGTCTTCAGCAACAACAATAACCATTCTCTGCTTTGTTTTTAAGGAGTCGACTTCAGTGTCAGCCACAAACTGCCCTGTTGATATTGTGGTTTTATTGCCCAGGCCACGCAATGGGGATGTGATTTTTTGTATTTCTTTTATTAACATTCTTTTGAGCACTGATTCCTTTATAATTAAAATTTATAATCAGACAATCAATGTCAAATCCGTTCATGCGAACTGTCTTCATTCCTGTGCGGTCCACGAGTACACTCAAATTTTTTGCAGTTCTTAGGCAGTCTTTTGAAATGTGACCTCTTTTCTTACTCCCGAAGCATTTCGTTTCCTCCTTACACTCTTTACAATTGTGCTCTGTCGAGCCAGAATTAAAACATTTCAATTCTTTGCTTTCTTTATTCGTTTTGATCTCCTTTTTAGTTAACACAATCCCGTTATTATTCTCATATTGTTTTACTCTTTCTGACTTCTCGCGTATTTTTTCTTAACATTTTTTTTTTAATTCTTTTAGATTTTTCGGGTTATACAAGATCGATTTGTTTATGCTCAAATCATTTATACCGTCGATTACGTACTGAGGCAAATTCTTTCATTTAGAGTAAACATTCTTTAGAGTTTGATTCTTCTTAATTTTTCTTTCAACCATTAATGTGTGCAACTGAGCGCTATTAGATTCCGTCTTAAATTCACTGATGGGTGCCTCTTTCAACATTTGCCAACTTGTGATAGATACCGCGTTCACTCATTATGTACATTTTGGCCAACCCTTTTGACAATTTTTTAGCAAAGATTACTTTTTGCAAGTCGTGTCATTCCATAACGCCAGCCATCTCTTCAAAGTTGCTGATCGAAATTGCCACTGGAAGCGCATCGTTACCGCTGAACAAGCGTATTGAATCTCCGATATCTCGGAAATTTAAAGCGAACCTTGGTGATGTCATATTCATACTTTGTAGCGACCATGCGTCGTCACCTTATGCCTTACTGAATAATGTGCGCGCTCTTCGTTCTTTGTCGAATTTTTGACGATAATATTGTTGTTGTTGATTTTACGTTGTCGCTGTCTTCTATCCTCTTCTTGTTCGTCTTCCGCAATATAATCAACCAACAAATGTTCTTTTTGCAAATTGTGAAGAATATGTTCGGTTAAATCATTTTTATTATGCTGCAAGTTTAATATATTGCATTCTTGGATATGTTTTCTGTCATGATAATGAATTAGTGGAAATCAAAGACATACTGTGACAAGTAACCCATCACTCAAATAAAATGATGAATATCTTGGGGTTACTAATAAACAAACTCGATAAATTAATATGGACACCAACTTAAAGATTCTAGCCTGGAACGCAAACGGGTTAAAACGCTATCTAAATGAACTGTCTCTTTCTAAATAATATCGACATTGATATAGCATTAATCTCAGAATCGCACTGTACAAGCGAAAAATACTTACAAATTCGTGGATAGTGTATACACAAAACAAACCACCCAATTGGCACAGGACACGGCTGCACTGCCATAATTATTAAGCATCACATCAAACATAACGTGCTGCTCCCATTCCAAAAGGGCCACATCCAAGCAACAACGGCCCAAATTTTCAGAGCAGCCGGCCCGATTACTGTATCAGGCATTTACTGCCCTCCCAAGTTCAACATTACCCAGTCACAATATCTGGTCTTCTTAAACACACTAGGACAACGATTTATTGCTGCTGGAGACTTCAACGCAAAACACACAGAGAGGGGTTCACGAACTTCAAATAAGAGAGGCAAAAACCTTCTGGACGCACTACACTCTGCAAAAATAAGCCATATAAGTACAGGTGAGCCGACATACTGGCCAACAGACATCAATAAAATACCAGATCTTTTAGACTTCTACATAGTAAAAAATATAGATTTAAGTAAATTCGTAATCAAACCAAGTCTGGATCTCTACTCAGATCACACAGCTATAGTCTTAGAGATCAGAAATTTTCCGGTAGATTCAATTCCTTACACAATAACCGAACTGACTGGGACACCTTCAGGGACTATTCAATTTACACCTATCCATAGACATTCGTCTAAAAACACCAGAGGACATAGAATCTGCTTTAGTAAATCTCAACGACGCTATTGAAAAAGCAGCGATACAAGCAACCCCGGATAAACTACCTGAACCAACAGGGCACTACAAACCACCTATTCTGAGAAATGTATTACGTGAAAAGCGTAAATTAAAAAAGTACTGGATGGACACTAGGTCCCCTGAGGCCAAAAAGAAATACAACAGGACAACAAAAGACATTAGGAACTATCTGCAATACCTCAAACAAACAAGTCACTAGTTACCTTCAATGCATAACACCGACAAAATACAAAGACTACTCGCTTTGGAAAGCTAAAAAAAAACTGACTAATAAAACTATTCACCAGGCACCAATAAAAATGACAATGGATCATGGGCAACAACTAATCTAGCTACAGCACTAGTTTTAGCAGATTTTTATGAGAAAGTTTTTGCAGACGAGCAACAGAACTTAGACTCTCTAACCCGGCTAATGAACCCCAAACATTGCGACTTAGAAAAACTACGGCCTCCGAAATTCTACTCATCATCCAACATGATCTAAAGCCTAAAAAATCACCAGGCTATGACAAAATTAACGACAGACTGCTAAAAGAGCTCCCACCAATCGCAGTGATTTATATACGCAATATATTTAATGCCCTACTCTGATTAAACTACTTCCCCAAAGTCTGGAAAGTTGCCGAAGTCATTGCGATTCCAAAGCCGGGAAAAGACCTATCTCTGCCGTCATCATACAGACCAATCAACTTACTTCCTGTGCTATCCAAAATATTTGAAAAGCTCTTGCGCATGCGAGTCCTACCTATCCTGGAACGCAGCCATATAATTTCAGACCACCAATTCGGCTTCCGTAGAACCATACAACAACCATACAACAAGTCCATCGTAACACGCACAAAATATTAAACGACCTCGACGACAAAAAATTCTGTATTGGAATGTTCCTAGACGTAGAGAAAGCCTTCGATAAGGTTTGGCATAATGAATTAATCACACAAATATTGTACAAATTCTGGAATGTTAAATTACTAATAGGTACTTCTTCGTAAAATTTTCAGACGAATACTCAAATTTAAGAAATATTAGAACAGGGTTTCCGCAAGGTAGCATACTAGGTCTTCTGTTGTACACCATCTTCACAGCAGATATACCAATACCAAGACAAAAATCATCAATGATAGCTACATTTGCAGACGACACCATATTACTAAGTTCCCACAAAAACATTTAAGTAGCAACTGAAATACTGCAACAGAATTTGGACAACACTCTGAAATGGTTCGGTAAATGGAACATTAAAATAAATAACAGCAAGACAATACATGTTATTTACACAACTAAAACAAAATTTGTAGCACCCCGTTTAACGGTTGACGGAGTCGACGTTAAAACAGAAGACTATGCGAAATACCTAGGACTTTATATAGATAAAAGCCCGAACAAATAAAATTGAAGACTAGACAGCTTTATTAGCTTCTTAACCCTAGATCTAATCTATCGCTAGAAAATAAGCTTTTGATATGCGCAAATATGGGGAACATCCAAAAAATCAAATGTCGCTATAATCCAAAGACAGCAGTCACGAATAATAAGAATAATCGCCAAAGCAAGAGCCTCGTTGATCGGTAAGTGGCTTGGTGACTGTTGAAATGGCACGTTGGAACTGTCTGGAACTATTTTCAGCATCACATCATTTCTGTTGTTTAATATGTGTCAATCACCTTTTACACAACAATTTCCTACTGAGGGGGAACGACCAACTTATTATCCTTTTCAACCACATTGTAGATATTTATATGATTCAGTGGACATCATATTCATTCAATAGTGATGAAAACTCATAGCCAGCTTGACTTATTATTACGCAAAACTTTTTCACAAAATCGTATCCGAGAAGACCATCATACTCGTTCTTGTCTTCAGCAACAACAATAACCATTCTCTGCTTTGTTTTTAAGGAGTCGACTTCAGTGTCAGCCACAAACTGCCCTGTTGATATTGTGGTTTTATTGCCCAGGCCACGCAATGGGGATGTGATTTTTTGTATTTCTTTTATTAACATTCTTTTGAGCACTGATTCCTTTATAATTAAAATTTATAATCAGACAATCAATGTCAAATCCGTTCATGCGAACTGTCTTCATTCCTGTGCTGTCCACGAGTACACTCAAATTTTTTGCAGTTCTTAGGCAGTCTTTTGAAATGTGACCTCTTTTCTTACTCCCGAAGCATTTCGTTTCCTCCTTACACTCTTTACAATTGTGCTCTGTCGAGCCAGAATTAAAACATTTCAATTCTTTGCTTTCTTTATTCGTTTTGATCTCCTTTTTAGTTAACACAATCCCGTTATTATTCTCATATTGTTTTACTCTTTCTGACTTCTCGCGTATTTTTTCTTAACATTTTTTTTTTTAATTCTTTTAGATTTTTCGGGTTATACAAGATCGATTTGTTTATGCTCAAATCATTTATACCGTCGATTACGTACTGAGGCAAATTCTTTCATTTAGAGTAAACATTCTTTAGAGTTTGATTCTTCTTAATTTTTCTTTCAACCATTAATGTGTGCAACTGAGCGCTATTAGATTCCGTCTTAAATTCACTGATGGGTGCCTCTTTCAACATTTGCCAACTTGTGATAGATACCGCGTTCACTCATTATGTACATTTTGGCCAACCCTTTTGACAATTTTTTAGCAAAGATTACTTTTTGCAAGTCGTGTCATTCCATAACGCCAGCCATCTCTTCAAAGTTGCTGATCGAAATTGCCACTGGAAGCGCATCGTTACCGCTGAACAAGCGTATTGAATCTCCGATATCTCGGAAATTTAAAGCGAACCTTGGTGATGTCATATTCACACTTTATAGCGACCATGCGTCGTCACCTTATGCCTTACTGAATAATGTACGCGCTCTTCGTTCTTTGTCGATTTTTTGACGATAATATTGTTGTTGTTGATTTTACCGTCGTAGCTGTCTTCTATCCTCTTCTTGTTCGTCTTCCGCAATATAATCAACCAACAAATGTTCTTTTTGCAAATTGTGAAGAATATGTTCGGTTAAATCATTTTTATTATGCTGCAAGTTTAATATATTGCATATGACCAGGTCATTCTTGGAAATGTTTTCTGTCACGTATTCAACTTTCTCGTTATGCCGTTAGTCATCTCTATTGAATCCAAAGCCTCCAAATTCAAGAAAGCATTTTCTATTTTTGCTGTCACAGTCCCTTTCCAAAATCAGTTTGTGTAATAACACAATGTTCTTCTTCTTCTTGTTTCTCAATGCATCGCGAATTCTTTTGAAATCGACTAGTCGCGACATATTGGCGACGTTTTATTTCACACGAAAGTAATATGCTTATACACTTCTGATTATTTTAGCCACTTTTGACTGTTTTTTAATTTTATCGACTTTAACAACATTGCGGCTTTAACAACTTTCGGCTGTTTTAAATGCTTTCGTCTTTAACAACTTTTAATTTTCAACTTTCTAGGCTCCGGCGCGATAACTAATAATTATTAGACGGTTGAGCCCTCAAATTTAAGAATTGATAAGCATTGAATTTAATTTCGCGCCGCCATTTTCAGCTTCGACCGACAACGTTTTACACACTACTCCTGCTGATACTGGCGTCGGACACTCTGCTGCTGCCGACCGAAAGCCGAGTATGGATATCGATACCCCTCATCGACCACCAGCTGACCAGCTGATTGATTTAAATTTTCACAATATTCTAGAATAGAAACGATTATGATTTAATAGAAATATGATTGTGATTAGATCTAATTTTAAAAAAATGACATGATATTTAAAGTAACAAAAGTTTGGGAATAAAAAATTTTAGGAGAACGCGCAGCAGAGTCTTTCGTCCTGACTATAGGAAATACCACCTTCCTTATAACTTCCCCGGTTGCAGGGTTTTTTGTTTTCCAATCATTCTTAATTTGTCCAGTTCTGGCCGATTACAATCCTTGTGCAAGAAATTTTTGAAGGGACTAAAACTTCCTAACTCGTTTAGTGACAATTATATTGACACAGAAGACAGCATAAAAGGCCTATTTTTGGTCTTCACAAGTCCCTTTTTTAACCTCTCCAGCTATAACATATAATAAACTTTGCAATTAACAAGCTTATAATTAATGGATGTGAACTTGTTATTAAAAAAAATTATTACTAATTCTTGATTTATAACCATTTTTTTCAGATAATGATTTCGAATTCTTAACTAATCCAAGGAATGACTCAAAATCTTCCCAAAGTTGGGTTTGGAATTTTTAGGTATATGTAGAAGAGCTTGAATTATTATTATTATTACTAAAATAAAACCTCCAGTAAAAATAAAAAGATTTTGGTGACTTTTATTTGTTAATTTATTGTAGTTTGTTTTCACGTTGTAAACGTTTGATGGCGGTTTTAGCTGAATAAATATTTGTAATTTGCGGCGTAATTACACGTGTGTAATAGACCTCTTTGTGTGCATCCAAAATGACATATACAATATTTGCGTTCACAAACTATTGCTATTTTGCTGTTCGCTTTGAAGTGAAATTATTTTTTGTAGTTTTAATTAATTAAAAGTAATTAAATAAAGATCGCACTTGTATTCTCCTCGTTACTTGTTGTCTTTTTTTGAATAAATGAAATTATTGCCTGAACGTCATCTTTCATTTAAGTGGAGCAGTCGGTTAGAGAAAAATATTTTTATGGAAAATAATTAACTAAAGTTAAAAAAAAAAGTCGGTGTACATAAGATCAGTTTGGCTACTTACCGAGAAGTTCCGATTGACAATAGAAGTAAATTCCAACTGATTGGTTACCGTTGAACGGTTCTTTACAAAACCATGCTGAGATATACTCAACAATGGGCGAATATAGAACTGTATATGATCAGTGATAATTTGCTCAAACAACTTAGGAATTGCACACAGCTTGACAATACCTCTGTATTTCGATATATCAGACTTACAACCCGTTTTGAATAAGGGAATTGTTGAATATCCAACCACTTGGCATAGACGAAGTAATAAGGGATAAATGAAATAAGGTGCAAAGGGGAATATATAAGTTGTCAGCACAGCTTTTTAAGATACAACTAGGAATATTATCCGGACCAGGAGAAATTAACCAATTTTAGATATCGCAAAACAAAACGGCAAATTGAAGTGATTAAATTTATCAATTTTATAAGGGTAAGGAGAACTATTTCCACACTATTAGAGTAGGTGTCCTGGAAAAATTTAGCAAAAAGTTTCGCAATCCCATCATCAGAAATACTTGCCAGAAGAAGAACTTAATATTTACCAATCCGTGGAAGCAAGCAATGAGTTAAGACGATTGAAATTAGTATTTTTAAAATTAAAAGCTTGTCTTGGCTTAACACAAGTTGAATCAGATGCAGACAGAAGTTGATTAAGAGTAAGTGTCACCTCAAGAGTGGAGTGATAGGTATCTTCTGGAATTGACAATGGAGAGGATCTCGAAATTGAGGTATTTTCATGGCAGTTAGTAAACACTAGGTCTAGCATATGATGTTTGATGTTGAAAATGTGGTTTATTTGCTGGAGAGAGAGATCCAGCAATAAATCTACGAGCTCGCTGCCTACAGAAGGAAGAACGATATCGGAGTCACAAAAAGAAATCCAATTAATAGAGGGAAGATTAAAATCACCCAAAACAAGCAAAATATCAGCGTCATTAATGAGCTTTAATACATTCTCGATAGCTTTCGCTTTCTCCAAGTAAACTGAGTCTGACGATGTTGGAGAGATATATGAACAAGTAATAAAAATGTTATAATTAGGGAATGAAATTTTGACGCAGATAAATTCAATGTTTTCAGTATCGTCCAGAGAGACCAGTTGTGACGAAAAAGATGAAAGAACAGAGATTAAGACTCCACCACCTACTCGGCCATAATGATCTTTACGAAACGTAGAGTAAGAGTTATTGAAAATTCCAGAGTTGAGAACATCAGGGCGAAGCCAAGTCTCAACGAAAACGATAATGTCAGAACTGAAAGAAAAACTTCACAGATAAAACGAAGAAAGTTTAGAATTTAGCCTTCTAACATTTTGAAAATGTAGACTTAGTTTTTTGGAGATTTTGAAGAAGCAGAGGATGAAGCTGAAGTAGTGACTGGTAAGGTAACCTGCAAAGCCCTAGATTTTTTTCTAGGAATGAACTCGTGGACCACCATATGGGCAGGCTAGAATGTAGGGTCACAAATGACAGAAAATAGTTCCATTGAAACTGAAAGTTTGAAAGAAGAGCCTTCTCTAGGGCTAGCAAAATTAAATTTGTGAATATTGAAAGGTTGCATGATTTTGATGAAATATAACGTGCAACGTCGTCACAGTTTTTCTCTTTATCCAACCTGGAAATAAAAACATGTTTACGAGGATGCAGCACCTTCAAAGTTCATGGCAATGGAATAGAGGCAGCATTGGACTGCGAAGAACTCTTAGGGGGAGACAAAGTACGGGAGGAGTTAGAGACTTTAGTAGAAGAGGATGCAGCAGTTACTGTAGTATGACAGGGAATAGAGCAAGATGAACAATTAGTGGAGGGAAAGTTGAAAGCGACAGATGAAGAAGTAGTAGAGGAGATATTGGTAGAAGGAGCTACTGAAATTGGAGCGGGATGGGATGATTTGTTAGATATAGAAGAAGGTAAGGAAGAATAAGTGGGTAAAGGTTGGGGAGAAGGGTAACAAGTTGAAGGTGAAGTCACAGTAGTAGGACATGGAATAGAGGAAGTCGAACAAGTAGTGGAGGGAAAGTTGAAAGCGTTAGATGAAGAAGTAGTACATGGGATGGTGGTTGACGGAGCTACTGGAATTTGAGCGGGATAGGACGATGGGGCGGATATGGAAGAAAGTACAGAAGAGTGAGTGTGTGAAGGTTGGGAAGAAGAAGAACAAGTTGAAGTAGCTGAAGTCACAGAAGTAGGACAAGGAATCGAGGAAGACGAACAGGTAGTGGATGGAAAGTTCAAAGCGACAGATGAAGAAGTAGTAGAGGGGATAATGGTGGAATGAGCTAATGGAATCGGAGTAGGATGGATTAGAATTAGGATTGCGTGGAAGTAGAATAAAGTACATAAGAGTAAGTGTGTAAAAGCTGCGAAGAAGTAGAACAAGTTCGTGTGGAATGACAAGAAGGGGGTTGAGGAGACGAAAAATAAATATGTGGCACAATGGCTGGCGCAAGATTGTGAGGGGATAATGGCAGCAGTTGTACTGCATTAGCCGTTGGAGTCGAGTCAAAAGAGTACTCCAGAAACATTTCTGCCCCAGCATCAAACTCTGAGGCGAGCGCAGTGAATAGTTTCTTAAGTTTTTGTTATTTAATTCGCATACGGTGGTACATCAATGAGAATTCCCCCTGGCGATTGAAGCAGTAGGGGCACGACCACCTGATGCCACCACATGCAGGTTAGCTGTACCATAAAGTCGGTCATAGTCACGACCAGTCAACCCAGCGCACTTGAGGTGGGCGATGTTATCGCACATCCAACAAGAGACCCCTCTAAGCTTATCATTATTAAAGTTGTCTTTATTGGTGCAAGCCCTAATACAGCAACTCATTTTGCGTGAAGTATAGAATCAAGATATGAAATAAAATAAAAGCAAAATCAGATAAATAAGATAGGAAAAAATGAATAAATAAAATGAAAATAAATGAAAACAGAAGTAAATTATAAAAATTAATATAAAAAAGTAAAAAAATAAAAAAAAATTTTGTATAAATTTATAAAAGCTTAAAATTTATGAATATATCAAATAAACAATGAGTAACCAAAAATAAAATAAATAAATAAATAAAGTAATAACAAAGAAATAAACTTGAGAGTGAAAATTTTAAAAAATATTTTCAAAATTTATTTGTTAGTATCAACACACTGTGCAAAAAAGCACAACGACTTAACCCCGAATGTTGACACCAAAGAGTATTAATTCATGTAGAGGTTACATTTCTCTCAAAAGATTTTTGAGCTTTTTTCAAATAAGTAGAAGCTATAAGAATATATATATAAAAGCAGAAATGTATGTATATTAACATCGAACTCGCAGTCGTCGACTACCGTTCGTAGAGTTAAGACCGTTTTCGGCTTTCGCTAGTGACTAATCGAGCATTCTTCTTTTTATTTCCCTTTCGTTTTCGGTTTTTACCGTATACATACATACATACATTCTTTTGTTCTTCGTGTTCGTTATAGTACTTTTCTCTGCCTAAAACCGCAAATCGCGTGAAGGAAATAACAAAATGGCCCCTGGGCCGCCTAATCTGGGTACAAACCGTTTCGCTATTTTGACAAACGGTCCCCAAATAAAAAAACAAAAAACTTCTCATAAGTTATTGGAATCATTTACCTCCCTACCAACCTACACACGGCACGACCCGAAGTTTGTGGTTATATCCTTAGTTGATGAGAACAAGCCATTGTCGCAATACTCGTGTTTCGCTATCCATCGCGCAATCCAAATCATCAGCAAAGAATTTACATCCATTTCGGAATTACGCGACGGTAAAATGTTGATCTTGGTCAGCAATACCAAAGTAGCTGAGAAATTCATTGCGTGCAAATCCTTGACTGGAGTATGCCCAATTAAATGCAGCTACCATGAAAATCTGAACACTTCGAAAGAGACTATTTACGCACCATGCCTGAACAACGTCAGTGAAGAAGAAATCGTACGCGAACTGGCTCCCCAAAGTGTGTCTTCTGTATACAAACACACTAAAATGATTGACGGCAAGGCTAAACCCAGCGGTGCATTACTGGTTAACTTTAACCCCGGAGTCTTTGGACATTTCCTTGCACAAAGTTAAAGTAAGACCGTATTATCCCAACCCCATGCGCTGTAAAAATTGTCAAAGATTAGGTCATACAGCTAAACGCTGCAACAAAGATTCTATTTGCGAGAATTGAAAATTCCCACCCCATCTTCCTGACATGTGCTCCCGCACCCATTGTGCCAACTGCCAGCAGGAACATTCAGCTTCATCCAACAAATGCCCTATGTTCGTACAACAGAAAGAAATTCTTAAAATACAAACACAAAATAAATGTACAGTAAAAGAAGCTAAACAAATATTCAAATCGCAGTAAACATCCGTAACCCCACTAGACTCATATGCCGCCACAGTAAAGCTAAACATACCTAATGAAAGCAACTCTCAAAAACAAACTCAACACAAAAAAAAAGCATACGCAAACACCAATAACACAATACAACAAGACTATCGCAATCAATCCAAATACTACCGACACAACTACCGCAAACACCAACAACAATAACTTTACTTTAACGCACGAACACAAAACAAAAGAAAATACGGTAATCACCCCTTCGTTACCTCCCGAACAACCAAATCCCTACAAAACCAATTCATATACCCAACTCATTCACCCACCTCCCCTCCATCTTCTTCGTGGTTCCTTTACGGACGGCAGCGAAGATGATGAAGTGACTTAATTCCAGGAATATTTTTCGTTCCCCCAGCACGTGTCTTCATCTACTACGCAGTGACTAGTCTTATCGCTACTTTGTACACCGTGAGTATGTATTCAGAACGTCAATGTCATGCCGGGGACGGTGCTGGGGGTAAACGGAAAATTTCCATTCACTTGTAGATCCAATTCTTTGTGGCTCTCTTTCGTCCAAATAGTTTTGAATTGTTTTCATAACTCCTCGAACAATACCTTCGGACTTTATGTACGCATCGTTCATTTTTATATAATTTATGAATAATTGTTTCACGGTGGCTTGGAGTTTCCTCATCTAGCCGCCGTGTGAGTTCATCCGTCAATTGTCTGCCAAATGCCGTGACTGATATTTTTTCCTGTCACTTCTTGATACATAAACAAGGCATTTATAACAGAGGTATTTAGAAATTGTTTAAATGCTAGCTTATACCACTTGAAAGTTTTTCTCAAGGGACTGCTATATGCGCACATTTGATCTGACAAATCAATACTAGTTTTTGCTGTATTATATGCAGGCACAATATTTGGTTTTGGCAAAAATCCTCTTTGTGTTGTCACAGTTATGATTTCGCTTGAATGTTTTGCTGCCGGCTGAACGGAAAGCACAGCAAATTCGGCGCCGGGCTCAACGTGTTAAATAGCCAGACATATATTACGCAAGAAATCATAACTAAGTCACCATTGGAATTTGCGGAAGCAGCTTCAGTGTCATGGAAACTCTGTGAATTTGAAAATAAATCATTTGATGCCATTTTAGGACAAAATATTTAGCAACCCCTTGGCGCCATCATTGATTTCCAAACCCAGGGTTTGTCAGAAACCATCAAAAGAAATCCATGACTTGGTCAAAGCCATATCTATCACCAACTACTCCGTTAAGACAATCTCCATTGCCATCAAAATATTTTTGAACACCGAAGCGGATTTTAACCTTACTTGCCATGAGCTCAAAAAACGCAACTGTGAATTCTATTTGCATGAGACAAGGGAAATTAGGCCCTACAAGGCAGTACTCTCCGGATTGGATAAATTGACGCTGTAAGGGGTTTACTAAGCAACTGTGGTCTAAATTGAATCGACGTCCGGACCATCGACAAAACAACACGAGCTGGCTATAACCTTCTGTTGTGCATTGTGTACTTCCAAAACGGCTCCATAACGCTCCAAGACTTGCGTAAACTACACTCCTGCATCAACAACACCAAAGTTCGATTGGAATTCAAGTCTAAGGAAACCAACAAGCTTACCCAGTGCTACAATTGCCAGCTTTTCGGTCATGGATCAAGTATGTGCAATGTGAAAACTTCTTGCTCCTACTGTGCTGGGTCACACAAAACTTGTTTTTGAACTAAAACGACTGCCTACCGCTGTGCGAACTGTAAAGGCGATCACCCCTCCACTGATCTAATTTACCCATGTCGAACATCATATTAGTCGATGCTCAATTTAAGAAACCAGAGCAGTAAACGCATTACCAGTAGAAACAACTACAAAAACGCTCGAGACACCCGTACCTACGAAAATAATAGCGTTGTTTACAGTAACCGTCGTTAAACAGTTCCATAAGCAGACAACAGTAAAATAAACCAATAACAACACTCAAAGTTATAAACAAGCTCTTCTCAGCAATAGCAACAAGGGAAGGACCAGTCAAACGTCCCCCGACCTGTTCATAGACGATATCAACTCGCTCTTAAACGAACTTTTAGATAAGCTAAGCTGCTGCACGAAGAGAGCAGTTCAATATTATTACGCTGTTAGCTGTTAAATATGTGTGCAATGACAAATAATTTAAGAGACCACTTTAATGTCATGGCATGGAATGCGCGTGCCGTAAGGAGTAAAAGATCCGAACTTTTACACTTTTTATGCGAAAATGATGTAGATATCTGTCTTTTATGCGAAACTTGGTTGAGTATTAACGATAGATTTAGTCTACCGGGATTCACAATTTAAAGAAATGATAGGCGCCGTACTAGGGGAGGAGGCGAAATCAAGCACACACATATAGCTGAAATACATACTCATTTAATAGAAAATATTGGTATAGAGCTAGGAACGGTTACAGGTAACATTTTAAAGATTTTTTCTATTTACTTTCCTGGCTCAACTGCGAAATATTTGCAAAATTCCTCTAAACAAATTATTGACACCACATACCAATTACTTCCAAAGTTGGTTTTTCCATAAATAGTCCAATTACCAAATTATACCAATTCTCAAAAACAAACTGGAGGCAGTACAAGCGGATTATTAACTAACTAAAATTGAAAGGAACGTCAACTTTATGCCCACCATTCTCGACAATATTAAGCAGTTGATCAAAACAAGGAACCTGGTTCAAAGACACTGGATACGTTATAGGCTACTCATCTTTGAAGCCAAATTAAATTATATCAATCGAGAAATAAAATCTGCAACGTTTGCTCACAGCAATGCCAACTGGAACAAGAAATTATAACGTCTGGACACCAATTCCCAACCTTTTTGGATAATCACCAAATTAATAAAGAATAAAAAGCAATTTGTTCCAAGTTTCTGGCATAACAACTCACTCACTCCTCAGTCAACTGATGAACTTACAAATCGTGAAGTAATTACGAGTGCGGATGTTAAACACGTTGTTCTTTCCCTTAAAACCAAAAAGTCCCCAAGCCCGGATAATATACCCAATATCTGTCTAAAGAATCCTCCCCAATGCAGTTTCAACTAATTGGCTTTCGTTTTCAACAAGTCTCTGTCCATCGGGTATTTTCCATGCAAATGAAAAATGGCTAAAATAGTGGCCATCCCAAAACCAGGAAAACCCCCTGATAATCCAGAAAACTATCGCCCTATTAGCTTACTATGCGATAGTTATACGCTCTTCGAGCGTAGTTAAAAAGCTAAGCTAAATAGTCATATCGAAATATAAAATATACTTTCGCAGTTTGGTTTTAGAGCAAAACTTAGCCCTAGTCATGTTTTTCACCCTCAAGGGCAATGCCTGCAATTTGCCTGACTCAAACCTACTTCTTAACCTAAACACTGTTGGATGGGAAACAAACATTATCTCAACTTATTCCTGGATGCCAAACTAACTTTTGGTCTTCGGCCATATCAGCAGGACATTACGTAAAATTAATAAAACCAAGCGTATCTTATATCCATTTCTCAATTGGAATTCACAATTGTCATTTGGAAACAAACTAACAATCTATAAATCTATTTTTGTTCCCATTATGCTATATGGGTAGAAGTCTGGGGTGACTGTGCTGCTAGTCACCGCAAAAAACTTCAAAAGGCGCAAAATAAATTATTAAAAATAATTTTAAATCTGCCTTTTTATTACCCTATATCTCAACTACATGTAAGGTCTGATATCTGCATGATAGATGAAAAAAACTCTCAAGCTTTAACTAACTTTAATATTGGAAATTAAATATCTCACGTAACGTGTTGATCGGTACTTTACAAGTTAATTTAAATATAAGCCTCTCTAAGTACCGACTTTATAGTTCTAGTCCCTAGGTTAAGTTGTTTGATCTAAAGCTGTTGAGTTTTATAATAATTCATACCATATCAAAGAATAAACCTATCAATGTTGAACTAGGTTAATGCAATAAAGAAGCAATCTCTCAAAATATGCTGGGTGCAAAAAGAAAACACAGAAAAAACAAAGAAATAAAAAACGAGAAACTTATACAGATAACAGAGAATATGCCTCTATTAAGTACTATTTCTCGTTAAGACATAAGGATACACCAAAATTCAAATTTGTTAAATTGGATAATGTTCATTGTTCTAATATTAAAAAAAAGTATAAATTTCATCAACCCACAAATATTAAATAAGTTATATATTATAAGTTGTATTAATATTAGCTCGAAATTGAATTTGCCATTATAAATTTCTTTTTTCGAATGTAAGTTGAAAAAATACCTCAAAATGTAAAGTGTTGAAGGTTATAAGGTCTTGAATTGGAAGGGGCTAGTTACGATTTCATCTTCACCTTACCACACCAAAGCACGTCACACTCATGACCACATCTCGTTGACTCCCCCTTTATTGGGTACATATTGATTGTTATTATTTTAGTCTTCAAGAAGATCGCACTTGTATTCTCCTCATTACTTTTTGTCTTTTTTTTTTGAATAAATGAAAATATTGCCTGATCGTCATCTTTCATTTAACTCGCGATTTTTTGTTTATTCCTTAGGAACTAACTAAATAAATAAATAAAATTGGTTTAAATTGCATTTATACCTATTTTTTGCGCTAGATATGTCGAAAAATCGAAGTTGAATAATGCTAATTCTACCTTTACTACCAGGTAAACAGCAAAACTAAAAGTGGCCTATGTGAAAACGAAATCAAACCAGAAAAAAGAAAGCGTGTGGCCTCTTTTTTCTTTCTTATTTGCCGAACATAAGGGAAGACAAAGAAAAAGATATACCACTGCATTCACACAGTCACCTTGAATCGTATTTTATTTGTTGACACACCGAAAATTTGTGTTCTGTAGGTATTGTGCGGGTATAAGATTGTAATGGTTTCTTATTGTGTGTATTACTCGGATATTTTTGTATGATTTAGCTTTATTAGTTTACTAGCGGTCCCGGCAGACGTTGTTCTGTCCTTCCCTCTTAGTAGGTGTTGCGATAAGCTTTATAAATTCTTTATGTAATTAAGTTGCAATCCTCTCACGGCAATCAGCGAAAATATCACATATTACAAATTAGCTTGCAAAAGCGTCCTGTTTGTCCCTGGAATTCAGTAATACTAATCGCAGAAGATATTTTTTTACAGGAAATTGCAGCCGTTTGAAAGATATTGACAAATGCGTGGGAATCCTTGGAATCTTCGGGATATTTGCCAGCTGACCGGCTGCAGGACCGGTGAGAATGGTGGCCACAATCAAATTGTCTTGCAGGTCTTTAATGAGTAACCTTGTGCCATTACACATGTTAGGGGGGCTTATATTCCTTAAAAACATGATAGGAGTACCGACTTTTATTGATAGTTTGTGGGGTGGGAGGGAGTTTGAATGCGGTGGTTTCAGTTTTTCAGACTGCCTTATCTTTGCCAGTATAAAATTGGACAGGAATGTTTTTCCTGTGCCTCCTGGGGTTCCAAAACATTTTGCCTTTGTTAATCGTCACACTATTAGTTTTGTATTAAATGCTTGCAGAAAAGCATTTCAATTGATGAACTTTTTACTGACGCATTAGCATGGTATCTATTGAAAGATTTTGTGAGCGAATAGCAGACAGTAATCCGAACTCAACTAAACTTCTTTCTCCCAATTGCAAAAGCCTATTTTCTATATCTGTCAAGCCTTCGCTGTACGTGTCGTCATTGAATTGCAAAGTAAAATTCTGAATTTGCTGTTGTATTCTGTGTCTGGTGTCTTGACAAACATCTTCTTTTAAGCTATCCCACAATTTTAAAGGTTCAGAAGGCAGAAATCATTAGCAAGTGAAGAGTCAAGTCGATTAGTTGTCTGCTCTCGTGCTCCGAAATAAACAAAACAAAAACCAAATCATAAAACAAAATAAATAACAACAAGAATAGAAAATAAAATCAAATGTGTTCTAAACTCAAAAATGCCGGTTGGACGCAGTCCCCCGACTGCGCGCAGCTCGCAAAATCACCATCAGCCTTACACCGCAGAGCTGTCTCTCCCACCCTCTCAACTCGAAGCAATAACCTCTCTCGCAGCTTCGGCTGCAGAAGTACAAAATAACAACACCAATAAAAATACAAAAGGAATAAACCAACAGCAACAGCAATGTGCTCTCAAAATTAATACTTTTCAACTGTCTCAACTTCTCAACTACAACGACAACAACAACGTCAACCAGCACTGCTAACATAACAACTACAACTGCTAGCTACGCAACACCAATAACATCGATAATTCTGTCGACCTCTTCTTCTCCGCACATTCCATCGTCACAGACAACGGATACAACAGCATCATCAACAACAAACATACATGCACAAGATCAAAATATTAAAACAAAACAAATCGAGAAACAGCTACAAAAACACAATCGAGACAAGCAGTCACCCGAAACTGCTACCAACAGCAACAAAAAACAAAAAAAACACACCACCGACAAAGATACCGCAACAGAAAAGGCTACACTCATACTAGTTGAGTAAACCCAGCACACAAAATATGTTTGATGGGCTAGATCAAGACGACAACAAGGACAACAATGTGCTTGCCGAAAAAAATTTCGGTGAAGAATGCAAAGTCCCGAAGAACGCGAAGACGCTGATGAAGTGGACGTTCGACTCCAAGACCGGTATGATGAGTGCTTCGACGTTTACCTGCGCTGTGGCGCAGCAATTCGGCAGACAACTACGTTGAGTATGGTGGGATATTGAGGACTTTGATGGAGAAATTTAGCGGATCGTTATGAGAACAAGCGTATTCTCATCAACGCCCAACGACCCTCTTTAACTTGAGCGCCGTTGGTGACGAGGATGGGGTGCAGTTAAAGGGGCTACAACGCCAGATCACCAACTGCATATCGGCACTGCGAGCTCATGGTTTACTTATATTTTCATATTCTGTTTACTTCGCGCCTTCCAGAATCCACAAAGCCTAACTGACAGTAGTCGACTATCAATGTGGGAGGAATTAAATCGGTTCCTCACCAGCCGCTTCCAGACGCTGGAAACAATGGCCGATTCGAAGGCAAGGCCCGACACAAAGGTGCAAACACCGAAGAAGGTGTGACCTGCCCCAATTTCCTGGCCTTGAATATTGCGGAACGAACAACGGAGATGAATAGGCTACGCCTTTTCAACTGCTTGTCACCGTCGTATTCAGTAAGGGATTGCATGGTGAAAGCAAGGTGTGAAATATGGCGAACGACACCACTCATTGATCTATGGCAACAGAGAAACTGCGAGCCCATTAGAAACACAGGGGACCACAGTAGCACGGAACCACGAATGATGGCGGAGTACAGCACATTTAGGAAATCAGGCTACCGTATCCACAAGAGCAGTAGCAGTAAGCAACGTGCAGTCTTGTTTTTCGACCAACGCACGGGGCGTACTCTTGAGGACAGCGATCGTCTACATCCAGCACCGAGGAGTGAAGTATTCGGCTCGGGCACTCATCGTCTCCGGATCTGAAAGCACATTCATTTCCGAATGGTTACAGAGGCGTGTTGGATTGCAGGTAATACCAACTCAAGCACGGGTGTCTGGCTTGAACGAGACAATTTCGGCACGAGTCCGAAAGAAATGTTCGTTCAAGTTGCAGTCACCACGTGAATTAAACATGTTGATATCTAACCCTTCCGAAAATAACAGAGAATCTTCCGACCAGTCCGATTGATCCCAACATAGTTCGAGCTCTTCCAGAACTGCAGCTTGAAGATGTCTGTTTCTATAAAACCAACCCAGTAGACATTTTGGTAGGAGCGGACTTATATCCTCAAATTGTCAAAGGAGGATTTAAGAAAAAGGTCGCCGGGACAGTTGTAGCACAAGAGACGATTTTTGGTTGGGTTTAGTCAGGTCCAGTCGACTCCCCGCATATTCATGCGTCTTCGGTAGGAAATTTGAATTTTTCGTCCTTTCATCGTTGCCACCGTTCGCTACGTGGGCCGGTTTGGAAGAAGGATATGCCGGCGAGGTACTTTCGAAAGGGGAATTAGACTGGGTGAAGCGGCGCTTAATTGTTATAATATCTCCCATCACTCCCCGAAACCATATCAATAACATAATCTAACAATTTATTTTTCCTAAGAATTATTTAAAACATAACAAATTATTAAAACCAGACTTTTTCTTAAGAATTGTTTTCTTGCATTTCCGTTCCCATATAAATGAACGAAAATGCAATAAAGAATAACAAATTGCAAACTTAACTTTTTCCATAGAATTGCTTACTTGTTAAATAAAAATGCAATTCAATAAAATATATTTGTAATTAGTATATAAGAACAAAAATGATGAAAAATAAAGTTAGTTATATTTTGATCAACTCACTAAAACAATCGTGTTTTTTTTAAACAGTTCATAATTTGAACTTAAAAGTGGCGCAGTCGGTAGGATACCGCTAGTCCTACCCAACGTAAATAAAAATAAAGTTTCAAAAAGTGAAAAAAAATTTTTTTACAAAAGGATAAGAAAAAACAAAAGGTTTCTTCATCCACGCGGTAGAACTCGAAATTTCAATTTCTAAAGCGGTATCTGTGCACAAACCCGTGAACAAATCCAAGTTTGTAGGCATCCTACGAAAGATCGTAGATGAACATACATAGGATATCAAAAATCCCTTGGTAAACACTCCAAAATTTTTTTTTTTGGTAATAACAATATTCTTAAGTGAAAAGTTTTATATAAAAAAAAAGAAGAAACATTCCAGAAGATAAAACAATATTCGACAAGTAAAAAGTTTTATTCTTAATTCAACAAGTGGAAAAGTTCTATAAAAATATTCTGTCTCACTAAGAACCTTTGAAAAATAAAAGTAACAACATTCTTAATTCAACAAGTGAAAAAGTTCTATAAAAATATTCTGCCTCACTAATAAAAATAACACTATTCTTAAGTGAAAAAATTTATTCTGAAAGATAAAACAATATTCAACAAGTGAAAAGTTTCTGCCTCACTAAGAACCAAGAGTAACAATATCCAACAAGAAAATTTTTTTTTGCTTCACCGAAATTAAACCATCAAGTGACAACACTCTTCAAGGAGAAATACAAATTTTTCTTCATACACCAAGTAACAACACTTCCAAAGAACAACCATAACTCAAAGGAATCAGAAGTCCTCGATGCCAATCCACACCAAATCAACATTAAGAGTAAGATTTATTTTTATTTTTTTTTGTATGTAAAGAAGAACATATACAATACCAATTAACGTAAGAATAAAATTCATATACAATACCAATTATAATTAAAACCTAATATCTTGTCAGTGTTAAATGAATATAAGGGAGAAATTTACAATAGAATTGGAAATAGAGATAATTATTTTGTATACTCCAAAGCAAGAGGATATTGAAATCCTGGAAAGATTCTCTCAACAGATAACATTAATAAAGAAACTTGCAAGAAAGGAATATTTAGTTAAGAAAAGAAAATTAAAACATATTAGGTTGTAGGAAAGACAATAATTACAAAAATGGTAGACCAGGAAGTAGAACAAGCTAACAGACTAACAATAAGTCCATTAAAATACTTGAACAGTTTACCAGAATTTAATGGGGACCGTAGGGACCTACAAACCTTCACTACACTGATAGATAGAGTACACCCACATCTGCGTACGTTTGACGAAATATCACAACTAATATTTTCGGACATAATCAAGTCGAAACTGAAAGGAAAAGCCAGGCAGACCATCGAAATCAATTGCCACGCCGTCTCTTGGCCAGAGATAAAGAACATGTTGCAAAACAACTTTGGGGATAGGCAGTCCTGCGAGGAGCTTTTTGATGAGTTAAGGAGTGTAACATTTAAAACAAACACAATAGAATTTTATGAAGATATAAAAAATAAACTACAGAGGCTAAATAACAAAATAAAAGTCATATTAGGAGAAGGTGAAGCCACCAGACAAAGTGCAATCAATAACATGCACACCGCATTAAACATTTTCAAAAGCAAACTGCCCGAGCCAATGAAATCAGTACTATTTTGCAGAAACCCAGCGGATTTAGAAGGGGCCATGGAGATTCTGTTCCAAGCCGGGTATGCTTATTCGACGGACAATAATAAGTTACACCAAAAAAACTACTCGCAACCAAACAAACGTCTAGATTTTAATAACAAACGAAGAAATATCCAGAACCAACCCATAAACAACACACAATTCAGACATAACCAACAACAACCTTTGAATAACCAACAACCTTTTAATGACCAACGAACAAATTTTCCTCGAACATTTCAGGGACAATACAGACACCCCCAACAACCACATCGGAATCTACACAATCAAACCCCATCGAACCCACCTTTCATTCCAAACAGACAAAACTTCAGACACGCACCGGAACCTATGGACATAGGCAAAATGGAACTATCGGAAAATTTTCGGGTTCCAGCCTCGGGGGCAAGCTACCATCTATAGTAATTAAGACTAAGTTGGGACATATACGATTAATTATAGACACAGGGGCAACGAATTCAATCTTAAACCCTGGGATTTGTCATCCCAAAAGAATTCACTTAACAAACCCCCTATTGATAAAAATATTACAACACCAACTTTGTGTTAATAAAAAAGCTATAATACCCACTTTTGAAGAATTAGGAGCAATAGGCACACTTGAATTTTTCATAATAAAATTCCATGACTTCTATGATGGTTTAATATGCAATGATATCCTAAAACCATTAAATGCTATCATAGATTATAAGACTAAGAGTATAACTTTTGGTAACAGAACATTGCCAATGATTTTTGAAGATAATAAATTCAACGACGACGTAATGTGTTTTGAAGAGAATAACGAAAAAATCATAGCAGGAAAAATTTTTAGAATAGAAGACAGAAGAGAAACAATCAACTTACCTGAGAACGATCGTTTTTCTACGCAGAAGGTAGACTACGATGGTTTCAGTACTATTGAAGGTGGAAATAGTAAACCACCGATAGAACAAATTCGAACGGAGCACATGAATGTTGAAGAAAAGGGAGAACTTTTGAAATTAATAAGGAGATACGCAAACATATTTTATCGGGACGGTACTAAATTAACGTTCACATCCGCCATAAAACATGAGATCAGAACCACCAACAACATACCCATACATACCAAATCATATCGCTATCCCTACATACATAAAAACGAAGTAGAAGCACAAATACAGGAAATGCTCGACAACAAAATTATCAGACACAGTAACTCTCCTTATTCGGCACCCATTTGGATCGTGGCGAAGAAGGCCGACGCAAGTGGGAAAACTAAATGGAGGCTCGTCGTAGACTATCGGAAACTCAATGAAGTTACCATAGACGACAAGTACCCAATTCCTAACATCGATGAAATCCTTGATAAACTGGGAAGATGCCAGTATTTCACGACATTAGATTTGGCCAAAGGATTTCATCAGATCGAAGTTAGGGAACAAGATATTCATAAGACCGCCTTCACCGTGGAAGGAGGACACTATAAATTCATTAGAATGCCGTTCGGGTTGAAAACAGCCCCAGCGACATTCCAAAGGCTAATGAATAATGTTCTTAAAGACTATATTAACAAAATTTGTCTAGTTTACTTAGATGATATAATCATCTTTTCCACCTCCATACAAGAACACATTAATTCAATTAATTTAATTTTTCGACGCTTACAAGAAGCTAATCTTAAGATACAACTAGATAAATCAGAGTTTTTTAAACGGGAGACTGAATTTCTCGGACACATAGTGACACCTCTTGGAATAAAAGCTAACCCTAAAAAGATAGATTGCGTCAAAAATTTCCCAATGCCTAAAACTCCCAAACAAATAAAACAGTTTCTTGGACTAACAGGATACTACAGAAAATTTATAAAAGATTATTCCAGGATAGCCAAGCCTATGACCAAATACCTGAAGAAGGACACTAAAATGAACATTGCTGACCCAGAATATATAGAGAGTTTCAATACCCTTAGAACATTACTAACTCACGACCCAATCTTGGCTTATCCAAACTTCTCGAGTGCAATTACAGCACCATCGAAAAGGAACTTCTGGCCATCATCTGGGCTACCAAATATTTCCGCCCATACCTCTTTGGAAGACAGTTTACAATAGAAACGGACCACAAACCTCTCACATGGCTATTTTCAATTAAGGAGCCAAATTCCAAATTGGTAAGATGGAGGCTTAAACTTTCTGAATTCGATTATAAAATCGTTTATAAAAGAGGGATAAAAAACAACAACGCCGACGCATTATCGAGAATAGAACCCGAAATTGCTAACGTCAATACTTTGGAATCAGAAGTGCTTAAGATAAACGAAACAGAATCCCCTATCAACATGTTTAAGAACCAAATCATCATTTAGAAAATTTCTTCAGGTGCAGCCAGAATTAAAAATGAGAACGTCTTCAGGAATAATAGAAAAGTAATAGGAATTAAGAAACTCGACAGGGAAACTTCCATCTCTCTTTTGAAAAATCATTTCAACCCAAACCAACTGAATGCAATTTACATAGATAACGAATTTTTTAACACTCTGGAAAACGTATATATAGAACTTTTTTCAAATAATGAAAAATTTAGGATAATAAGATGTACCAAGTTGCTTAGAGACATCAAAGACGAAGAAGAACTGACGAATGCTATAGAAAAAGAACATTTAAGTAAGAATCACCGGGGAATAGAGGCTGTCTACGGGGACCTAAAAAACAAAATATACAACCCCTACCTAAAATTAAGAATAACACAATTCATTAACAATTGTGAAATATGCACCATTGAAAAATATGACAGAAGACCACCTAAAATACCATTTAGAGTCAGTGAAACCCCACTCAAACCACGAGAGATAGCTCATATAGACGTATTCTACACTTAAAAAAAAAAGAACTTTTTATGACAATAATAGACAAATTTACAAAACATGCAGTCGCATACAAGATAAACAGTAGAACTTGGACGGAATTTAAAATTAAACTACTACAGTACATAAATACATTTGGTAAGATAGGAAAAATAGTTGTAGACAATGAGCTAGGGTTTAAAGCCATTCCAATGCGCGAATTCCTCAATGAAGAAAAAATTAATATACACTTTACCTCAAGCAGTAACCACACCTCCAATGCGGACATAGAACGTCTACACAATACCATAAATGAGCATATAAGGCTTTTAAGGCACGAAGAAAAGAATAACGAACAAACAACAGAGGAAAAAATTCTACGCATAATAGGATACTACAACAACACAATTCATAGCACAACGAAGATCAGACCTATTGATTTCCTGAATGGAAAAATTAATGAGGAGAAATATACAGAGATTCATGATTTAATGACTAAGAAAAAAGAGGAATACATAGGCAAATTGAATAAAGACAGGACAGATGTGACAATAGAGGATAGTTCAAATTATATCAAAGAAATTAGAGGGGGTAAAAACCATAGGAGATATAGGAAGATAGATAGTAAGAAAATCGATGACGACCACGTCGAGAACGTTAAGACAGGGCACAAGTATTATAAAACCCATATCAGACGAAGTAAGAAATTTCAAGATAGGGATAACCCCAGAATAAAAGTTAAATAATAAAATTTTGCCTGAGTATACAGATATACAATATACAATCTTTCCAGATGACACTTTGGATTTTTCTGCCAACTATTTTTATGGTTACCTACGGACAATACCTCGACATCCAAGACCTATCTGACAATCATGGTTATATACCAATTAAGATAAGAGATGTAGAGATCATTGATAAATACATTAGAATAGTTCACGCTATCAATACTACACAATATATGGAAACAGCCAATTTCTTACAGGACAATATCCACAAACTTTCGGATACCTACACAAACATCACTCCACTATTAGAAAGCGTAAATAAAAACATGGAAATATGTAAGACGAAGATAAATAACTTGGCACCTAAATTCAGACAAAGACGAGGATTAGTGAACGCAATAGGCAAAGGACTAAAATTTATTATAGGCACAATGGACAGTGACGACGAAAAACAAATTTTCGACAAAATTATAAACCTCGAAAAAAATCACAAAGACACAATGACAGCTCATATTTGAGCACTTCTATGTCAAACAGGATATCAAATATTACGGACCACATAAATAGCCAACAGAAAATAATACAGACCTATGTAAACAGACTCAAGACAGAGACACAGAATAAAATTCTCGACTTAGAAGACGAAACCCTATTTTTACAGAACGTTTTCCGCATTAATAACGACATCAACCTACTAATGGACCATGTGAACGAGATTGGACACGTTAATTTTAATTCAAAATTAGGGATAATCCCTTCAGATATATTAACAGAGGAAGAATTTAACTTTATAGGAAATATAGAATCTTATCTTCAGACAAAAGTATCTCTAGCATATAAAGAAAACTTCATAGTATTGACATTGAATGTTCCAAGATTTTTGAACGAATCATTTTCAGAAGTAGTATTTGAACCAATTCCTGATAATAAAAATAGAACCTTATTACTAAACAGGAACACTGTTCTTATTCAAAACAACGAAGTATATAAATCAAACACATTAGAATATAAAAACCTGGAAAAAATAAATGATAATTGTCTAACGAGTATTGTCAAAAATCATGAACCTAAATGTAATATGAAATTAACAAAAGACTCAGAAGAAAAACCAATTTACCCTGGCTTACTTATATTCAAACACTATCAAGATAAAATTGAAACTAACTGTAAACATCCATATAAACTAGAAATATTTAAAACTTATTTAATCAAATTCGAAAACTGTGTTGTTAAGACAAAATTAAAGACTTACGAAAATTTTAAAGTAAATACAAGAGAAATATTTGTCTTGGAAAAATTTAAATTAAAAATAAATAAAAACAATGTTCAACTTACTGACTTAGATATTAAGGATATACAGTTTAATGAAATCATAAAAATTGTTAATAATAAATTTTTTAAAAACACTCTGGTAAATACCGGTAGTAGTATAGGGATTTCTATTGTTTTAATTATTATCTTTATCATAATCTATGTAAGAACACTTAAAACAAGAACCCTTATTGTTTCCTCGGCGGAGCCTCAGACTAACGGTGGGGGTGTTATAATATCTCCCATCACTCTCCGAAACCATATCAACAACATAATCTAACAATTTATTTTTCCTAAGAATTATTTAAAACATAACAAATTATTAAAACCAGACTTCTTCTTAAGAATTGTTTTCTTGCATTTCCGTTCCCATATAAATGAACGAAAATGCAATAAAGAATAACAAATTGCAAACTTAACTTTTTCCATAGAATTGCTTACTTGTTAAATAAAAATGCAATTCAATAAAATATATTTGTAATTAGTATATAAGAACAAAAATGATGAAAAATAAAGTTAGTTATATTTTGATCAACTCACTAAAACAATCGTGTTTTTTTTAAACAGTTCATAATTTGAACTTAAAAGTCTTAATCTCGTTATCTCAACGGGCGTATTATCCAGATAAGTATTGGCGCTGTGCACTTAAAGAACACGTAAATACAAGGAGCCCACTCGCCACATTAAAACCAATTCTGGACGACATAGGTTTATTACGGGTGGACGGGCGTCCTGCTAAATCGCCGAATTTAACGGTCAACGAAAGGTACCCAATAATCCTCCCGTACCAGACCAGATTCGCTCAACTAATGCTAGAATTTACCCATCAGGTCTCATTACATGGAGGCAATGCTCTTATGTGACGTTTGATAAGATGGGAATTCTGGATTGTTCTAGCGCGAATACAAATCAAGTCCGTGATCAGCCGCTGCCGGATATGTACGATTTGGAAGCAACGTCAGCAGTCACAGATAATGGCCGCTCTACCCACAACTCGAACTACATTATCTAGACCATTTACGGTTACGGACGCCGACTTTGCAGGTCAATTTGAAGTGTAGTCGTATCTTGGCCGTGTGTGCAGAACTACGAACGGTTACACTTGCGTTTTTGCGTGCTTTGCCACTAAAGCAGTTTATCTTGAGCCTTCGAATTATTTATCTAACGAAACCTTTCTGGTAGCATTCTCTCGATTTATCGCTAGGCGAGGGTGCCCTAGTGAAATACATTCCGATAATGGGACAAACTTTGTAGGAGCATCGCGAATAGTCCAGCATGAGATGGTCGAAGTAGTAAGGGAAATGTTCCGACGTTTAAAAGATGACCCCAGCGTAGCAGGAATATCGTGGTACTTCAATCGGTAGCAGTGGCTCATATGGAAGGCCTGTGGGAAGCAGGAGTCAAAAGTCTTAAAACCCACCAACGTAAGGTCGCAGTGCAAATGAAATACACATTTGAAGAATTTACAACTCTATTAGCACGCATAGAAGCATGCATGAATTCTCGGCCGCTAAGTATGCCCTATTGTCCAGATTGCCTGGCCATACTAACCCCTGGGAATTTCTTAGTTGGTGGGCCACTATTGGCCAGGGCCGAACCAGAAGTTCAGGGTGCCCCACTATCTATTGTGAATCGGTGGCGGAAATTTAGGCCGTTAAATCAAGAGCTTTGTAGAAGGTGGAAAGGTGAATACCTTACCGAACTACACAAGAAGTTTAGGTGGAAGCAGCCGCAAACTAATGGTTCAGAAGGCGACTTGGTTGTGGTGAGAGAAGACTGCACACAACCAAATGAATGGCGCATGGGATGAGTAATGAAAACATACCTCGGGACCGACGGAATGGTGAGAGTGGCGGAGCTAAGGACAAGTCGTGGTTATAAAAGGCGCCGGGGACGCGCTGTGTTATTCTTCCTTCTCAGCATTAACACAAAGGGATGTCGGCCAACGAATGCGTGCGGTTCTGAGACACTACCTATGCCAGAACTGTTTGCTGCCAGGTCATCACGTTGCGCAATGCAACGTCCACACCATCTGTCGTCAATGTGGAGGTCGCCACCACTCACTTCTTCACCGAAATATCAACACAACAGACCCCAACAAGTGCCAAGTGAACTGGAATTGGTAAGATTTCAGCCAGTTGATGAAGATGTATTGTCACTCGACGACGGCTTCCAGTTCCTACTCGTGGATGAGAGCGTTAATGAAGACCGACAACTGAGGCGCGCTGGACTTAACAGCCCCTCCGTAAGGGTCGCCACAACCAAGGCAGCGAACATTCATGGTATATAGGCATAGTGCACAGCGCCACGCCAAAAACAGAAGTGCCTTGCCACCGTGGAGCAACAAGGCAAGATCAAGGGCACTTGTAAACCAGCGGGCTGACAGAAGGCCGGCATTCGACGCGCGGTCACGAGTGTATCAAAGACCGCCCCTATTGATGTCAGGTTCGATTGTTATATCACCAACCGACCGAATTCGCGTTTGAGCACGAAAAGGATGGCTTGATGTGCGCGTGCTTCTAGATCCTTTCGGGGCAGATACTACTGTCGACGAACGAATCCGATGTCGGCTTGAGCAAAGGCAAACTAGCTCGAGGTCAGATTCGTTCGAACTCATGATAAAGGGCCATGGAAACCATCCACGTCATGGACAAAAAAGGAACGCTTGCGAATGGAAGACATCCGCCTCGTTCCATCAATCAAGCAAGTTGGGACCATCTCAGGTTCCTTTAGCTGGCGGATCCAGGTTTTGCTGAAGCAAAACCAATCGCTATCGTGTGCGGAGGAGACGTCTACGCACGGATCATGGAGAGTGGAGTGTTACGTGGAGCACCGGGGCAGCCAGTGGCGCAGTGTTCTAAATGGGGCTAACTGGTGTTAGGCACATACACCATGTAGTGGGGAAGATGGTGGCGCGGGAGGTGTGACTGACCACAGGAGAGACGGCGGCGCGGGAGCCTTTGTAGGTATAAGTTTAAGTTTGCTAGTTGTAAGTTAAATCTCTAAATTTTAGTTAAATTTATTAGATTAGGGTGAATTTGTTAGATTTAAGTTGTAGTTGAAATCACAAATGTATAAAATTAAAAATGGAATTGTTCTTAGGAAAAGTATGAATTGTGAGGGTTGAATCGACGCTGCAAGGGGGGTGGAATGTTCATGAACCGCCCAGCCCTGAATAGACGAACGCTCCTACGGAGCTTCACTTACAAAGCGGACTTTCGCCTGCACTCTCACCGATCAAGACAAATGCTCACAGAACCTGCAACCGCAGTATAACAGAGTAAGAGAGAATAGAAGCGGTCAGCATCTGCGGTGAAGAGCTCCTACGGAACTCTACATAGAACGCCCAAACAAAGAGAATGGCAAGGAGCGGACGACTACCTTGGTGAGTGCAGCTCGCCGAAAAGTTCCCACAGCACTTTTGCCCTGCGTCTTGATCGACTGCCTGAAGAGATCTTCAGAAACCATGCAGTCAGTTCTATTCAAGCGGTCTGAAATTAAGCACGCGCTACGTGCCAATTTTAAACTGATCAACCCGCCCTATTCGCTTTCAATTTAACAGATTTTGATTCCATTAAATATAACGAAAGTAAAAAATATTCCGCTTCGCAATTATTTGAAGTCCCCGCCAACACCAACCAGCTATTCAACGTCAGCAGCCTCACCACAACCACGGGTAAGTGCACCTTACTATTATTATTTATATACAGTCCACCAAAATAAACAATTAGGACTTAAGATTTTTAATACTGGTTCTTTAATCAGCGCGGCTTTTAATTCGTTTACTGCTTGATGCTGTGCCTCTCCAAACAAAAATGTTTCATCTTCTTTCAACAGTTGTGTCAACGGTTTGCGATTAGGGCATAATGTTTGATTAATTTACGGAAGTAGACGGTTGATCCAAGAAAGGCTTGTATGCCTTTTAAATTTTTAGCGTCGGACAATTTTCAATAGCTGGTACCTTTTCATGACCTGGCCAAACTTGTCCGCCTTTTTTTTTCTGTGACCCAGAAAATGTATTCTTTTCTTAGGAACAGGAAAATCATAACAAAGAAAACGACACTGATGAACCAATTTCCACAAAGAGAAAGATCCTGGACTCTGACGTGACGCATTTGAACATTTCGTGGGAACCATTCCGAAGGCGGTTGCTGGTACCCCTGATTTTGATAACTTTGAGGACATTAAATTTGAAAACAGACAACTTATTGACTCCCAACACAAACAGGTGACAATAAATACCACCATGCAGAAAAGATTATAATGTAACGGATAGAATTAATATTTTACTAAAAAATGCAAAAGGCACCCAAATTGATTCAGGCCATCTATACGAAATCATTTTAGCTAGAAACAGAATTCTAATCAGCGAACTAGATCAAATAAAGCTGTCCATAACACTTGCACAGATCAATGTAATAAACCCAACAATACCCGATTTGAAAACAACAATCAATGAGCAATTCACAAATATTAGCATAACGGAAATAATAGAAGTATCTAAGATAAAAGTTTTACAAAATGACGATTTTTTACACACTCGGCGCTTATACACTTTATAATTAAATATCCAAAACCTAAGTTAGTCTGTAAGAAAATTTGTATCTTTCCTGTTCCGCATAATGGAACAATTATTCATGTTGCTGACAACAACAACGTCGCCGAATGCAAACACAATATATTCGCCATTGAGAACTGTGAGACTACCGTAATTTCAACCTGCTGTAAGGAATCATCAGCCGCAACCTGTACTCAACAACTTTACTCTGGGGATGTCTCGCATTGCACACCAGGGCTAACAACCTCGAGTTCTTGACAGTATTCGACGACGGAGTCATAATTATCACCGATGACACAGTTACGTTGAAGGAGAGGAACTTCCCGGAACAGACCGTAACTGGCACATATTTGCTTACCTTCGACGATTCGATTCGTGTTAATGAAACAACTTACACGAGATTTGTAAGAAAGGCCGCAGGTACTGAAACCTCGGCGCTTATAAACATCACCATCAGGAAATATTGAGCTTGTCTTACCTTCACAAGGGGACCAACACGAAACACCCTGGTGTTCATAACTTTGAACATTGCTGGTAGTGCGACTACACCATCTCCGTGGTGGCAGCTAGAAACAGGTAAGATGCAAGGTCATGTCTCTGCCTCGGATGCTGACTAACGGTAGACTGGCGGAGAGAAATGCCCACTCTTAATTCAAACACCCTAATCCACGGTGGAACAGCACACGCCAAGGGATGCATGATCCTCGGATTAGAAGTCAAACCGTACAATGCTGTCAGCCTACAGCCTCCCGTCGCAAAAATCCGGCGCCATGGAGGCAGGTACTCAACTGCAACAACTTCATTTGGACAAAGGACCTGCTTTTGTCCGCCTTACCACCAAAGAGCGCAAGCACGCGTTAAACATTGGGTACTCTAGGGCAGAAGCTCTTACCAAAAGCGGCGAGAAAGCCATCATCAAAAGAACGCGCTCCGAGGAGCAATCGCCCGGCATGAATAATACCAAGAAACTCAATAGGACTCATGTACAGTCAGATAAAGCTTCCTACAGCCGGGTAGCAAGGAGCGTCAATCTTGGGTTTATCCCAACCGGCCAATCCAAAAAACCCCTTAATGCTAAGCATATGGCACTGCTGCAAGAGGCTAGCTTGGAGGTTGTTGTTGAAAAACCGGATAACAACCTCAAACCATAATTCAAGGGATGCGTCCCCCGAACCGGCAGGCTACAGATAACTTGTTCCACGATGTACACAGCAACATGGTTGAAGAACAACCTGGGTCATATTAAAGAGAAGTGCTCTCTGGACATCGAATTTGTCGAGGAAGACCACTGCCCGAAGATACACGTAATTTGTGGCTATTTTCCACACAACGAGAGGGTCCTTGCCTTCATAGCCGCTCAGAATTCCCTCCCGGAAGCGGCTCCAAGGAAGGTGGTGCACCGTTCCGCAAATGGCCATCAACTGCACCTCCTAGCCATTGTAGACGATGATACCTACAAACCTCTGGCCGTACGTAAAGATATCATCGCCTACCGCTTTGGCCACATCAAGCCAAAGGCAACCTGGAAGCGCCCCAATGGAAACTGGTGGGGTTGCTTAACTTCAAGCTAATGCTGAAAGTCAACCTGGTAGTGCCCCACTTGAAACTGGAGGGAGTGCTGCAGCTGCTGCGAAGCGGGTGGCCTCTGCTGTTGAGATCCAGGCTGCGACAGAAGCGCCAGCTGGGCAAAAAGGGGTTGGTCTGGGACCATTCATCACCACCAACCAAATAACAATCGCGCGGACAAGAGTGGCCCCCGTGATTTCACTCTCAACCCCATCGAGGTTACTTCGCCCTGCACCTCGACGACAAGTAGTTTATTGGTGTCTGCCGACCTATCGAGCGGTGGTGACCCCGCCCCGAAACTAGCGGCCTGTTCTGACAAGGACGATAGGCTGACTAAAATTTCAGCCCCACGCCCGATCCCGCGGAGCGGATCGTCACTTTCTGCCTTGGCATCAACATCGAAAAGTAGGAGACATCAGGCCGGCTTCCAACTCGGACTCGCTGAGGCAGTGAGTCACCAAGGGCGCTCGTGGCAAGGTGGTGTTGCGCTCCCAGAAGAAGGACCCTAATGACAATTAAAGTCCTTCAGACGAATCTGCATCACGCAATAGGGGCCTAGGCCACCTTATGCAGACTATTCGCCAAAAAAAAATTCATTTTCGCGCTGATACAGGAGCCTTGGGTGACAGGTACCCTGTCCGTGGCCTAGCGACCCAATAAGGTATGTTTCTTTACCACAATATCAAAGTATCAATTACACCCCACTAACATAATTTATCCATAGAGATCTCACAGCGGTCATTGTGGAGATTTGTACGGCAACAGGCGTGCAGGAAATTGTCCTCGCTTCAGCCTACTTCCCTGCGGACAACACGAACATTCCAACAGTGGAAGTCCAGACGCTTGTCAAGCACTGTCGCCGGACAAATCGACAAATGATTACCGGTTGTGGCGATAATGCCCACCACAAAATCTGGGGCAGCAGTGACATCAAAACAAGGGGTGAGTACCTACTTAACTATATTATGAGCTCAGATTTAGACTTAGCAAAGAGGGGGTGCAAGTCAGCCTTTGTCACCGCTTCCAGGCAGGAGGTACATGACCTCACCCTTTCCGTCATAAGGCGGTCCATATGGGACTGACATGTCTCTGAGGAAGCCTCACCCGACATACCTGAAAGCTCACAACTTCGGTCACTAATCTATCCCCTAAAGATGGACTGGAACCTTTATCGAATATTAGTGAACGCTAAAGCCAGCACTCTTGTTCACAGCATCAGCTATTCACACGAGCTAGACGAAGCTAGGTGCTCATAGAGTCTTTTCAGTAGAGCAACACAAAAGGCAACACGCATAGCAGACGTAAGGTCCCGTGGTGGAATTGTTCAACAGAAATCTGCTCTGGTCAGTGGGGCGAATATAAGGTCGCGCTCACTGACTATAACACACACATTACACGAGAAAAGCGCTTGACATGGCGCATCCACTATGAAGAATTGCAAACGCTTTCCGAAGCAGCCCGTCTGCAGAAAGTGTTAGCCATCCCCAGGGATGGTCTTTTTACGAACAATCGGCAAGAGACACTAGAGTACCTACCCCAGGTTCGCTTTCCTGGTTCTAGTACCACCTCAAATTCGCTGCAACCACCCTCCTCTGACCAATGGATCTCGGGACGACGACAAGCTACGCTGGGCTATCTCCTTTTTCCAGCCCTTTAAGGCAGCGATCAGTCCAGCTTTGCTGCAAAACTGCCTCGACATAATCATCCCACTAATTGATCTCTTTAGGGCAAGTTTCAAGGAAGGTGATAGTCGATTTTATCCCCAAATATCCGTCATTTATAGAGGAATGGTTCAGAGTTGTCATCCTAGACCTTTGGGCTTCGTCATCCCCCACAGAGTGTAGGTTCTGCTTAGAAGACGCAGAAGCTAGTCTTCGCCTCCGTTGTGAGTGTCCGGCGTTGGCCAAACTTCGTCTAGACTTCCTGGAACAAGAGTCTATGTCACCTGTTCTGATCAGGAACTCTTCGACAAAAAACCTTCTAGCCTTAAAGGCTTAAAAGGTAGTCTTATAAAGGGTATAACGTACAAAAGATCTACTCTGGTCGCAGTGCCCGCTTTATTAGACAGGAATACCTCTCAACTAGTTGTGGCCCCTCGGAGGAGTTAACACGATCAAGCCTGCAACTCCTAAATATCTGACGATGTGTCTGATTGGTGTCCTGCCAGCAGACATTCGACACCTTACACGTGCAGAGCCACGGCAAGTTTACCTCAACACTCCGCACAAAAACAGCATCGTAGACAAGAATGTGACTGCATCATGGGAAGCTGGCGTTAGGAACATCTAGGCTAAGTGTTAGAATCGTAAGCAACTTAGATTTAGTCTCTATCAACAAGATACAAAGTCCTGCTCGCAATGCAGACGTTTCAATAAAATAAATAATAAATATTTTTTTTTTATATAGATTTATTTATTGAATCACTTCTTACACAACACAAAGCCTAACAATAATTTAGAAATCTTATACTAAGTAATGCGTTGAAGCATTCTTTTTATTTTGTAAATAAGGCCATCATGCCATACACGACCGAAAGCTTGAGTAAAGTCAATGATATAGCTGACAATATTCTCGGTGTTTACGGTTTACTTGCTCGATTGTACTGTGTTTTGGTCTAAAGCCGTTTTGATGTGTGGGGATAATGCTATTCCTGTTTAAATGTAGTGAGAGTTTATTAAGAAAATTATTTTCAAATACTTTCGACATATCGGAAGCAAGCTTATAGGCCGGTATACTTTCGGAATCAAGATTATTACTGACTTCTTCCATTAAGCTGGAAAATAACCCACTCTGAGTATTGCGTTGAAGGTCATTGCAAGGAATGATATAGCACAGTTTGGTAGCTCAATAATCATCATTGGGGTGATGAGGTCGTGCCCTGCCGCTTCCTTTGGGATTAATTTCTTCTGAATTACCGCACTTAACGCATCTGAATTAATTCTAAGTATGCTGCTAGTATTGAAAGAAGTGCATGTCAGCTGTGGAAGCTGGAATCCGTTTCTAGGCATGATTGGTTGGAAGATGGAGTTCAGGTGGTTAGCGAAGCTGAGAACCTTTTCCTCATCAGATCGTGTCCAGCTTCCACTTTGGTTCCGTATGGGGCAATCACCTACTATTGGAGGATTCATGAAGTCTTGTGCTCTCCAAATCGAATACTTAGAATTATTTAGGTGCTTGACATTTAAATGAAATGAAATGTACGCCCTAGGGTATGGATGAACTCCTTAAAGCATGATTCGGAAATCGAAAATCTGGGTGGGCAGTAGACCGCTGAAATCGTCATCTTTTCAGTTGATGATTCGATAACAATAGACGTAGCTTGCATATAGTTCCTGGAGTATGATACTGACTGGTAATGTTTTAGCCCCTTTCTATTAAGTATACACGTTCCGCCGTATGCATTGCCATCGGGATGATTTGGGGAATAGAAGAAGCCTGATATGTCAGCCTGTTTCGGAGAGGTATTTTGTAAGCTTGTGTTTCGATATGCCATTTGAGTTCCAAGAGGTTATTTCAAGCGGAAACATTTTAATTACAAAGTTTTTCTAAGATAAGTTTTTGCGTTTTAAGTATCTCCTGAAGTAGGTTTTGCATCAATAAAGTACGTTGAGACATGCATTGTATAAAACTAGCAGTCATTTGTTCAAGAGAGCTATGTGGTGTAATTGGTTGGGTTACACAATGTTGTGGGAGTTCACTTTTCTGAGGTTGTTGGAGTGTGTTACTTGTTATTTTCTCCGGCTTTGTGTTGGGTATTTGTTGAGGTTCAGGTAGCAACATGGAAGTTATGTTGGGGATGGTTCTTTAGACTGTGCGTGGTTTGTATATAGTGGTTTGTATGTTAGCCTCGAGGCCGCTACGGGCTGTTATTTTGAGTAGATTCTTCCGGATTTTCAGTACCTTAAAAACTAGGAAACCTCTGTAATTTCCAGTGTGATTACCCCGCAGTTGCCGCATTTTTTGGTTGTAATCTCTGTTTTGTTTACACGGCAGCGTGAGGACTCATGGAAGTCCCCACAAGATACACAGACAGAGGGTAGTTTACAGTACGATTTCGTATGGCCGAATTCCTGGCAATTTGTGCACTGCACAGGGTCTGCACGCTAATGAGGTTCTTCTACGGTGATTCTGAGATGGAGCAGGTATTTTAAGTTGTATATTGGGTGGAACTGGTTTCCCTGCACAGACTTATTTTCAGGAGATTTGCTCCTATTCGAGATGTTGATGACAACCTTAGTTGGGAACCCTTTTTTTTAAAGAGCACTTTTAATTTCCTTGGGAACAACACCAGCTTCTATTCCTTTTGTGACCACAATTAGGTCTTTGCTGCTCTTAAGTTGATTCGTGTAAAAGTTTATGTTGGCATCGCTTAGGAATTTCGAAGATATCCTGTAATTATTTTCGGTGTATATTTGCAGCTTAGTTTCGTGCACATTGCCATTCATGAGCGGGACAATGTGATAGTTGTTGTTACCGAAGAGTTGCTTTCCAGGATTGCGGGAGAGCAAGAGCGTCGGGGGACTGCGCTCAACGGGCATTTCTGAATTCAAAACAGCTTTATTCTTGTTGCTGCTTATTATTATTATTTTTTCTTTAATTCTCTATATTGGCGTGGAATGATGACCGTTTTAAATTACTCCTCGAAAAGTTCTCTCTTATTTTAACTGATATGTATGGAAATTATCTTTATAATTTCTTAGATTCCTATATTTTCCGACTATCTTAACCATGATTCTTATATGACCATCTCAATGGGATTTATAAGTGCACTTATTAGTATTAGTTTTAGTATTGAGATATTTCAATAATCCATTGATGTCATTGACATCGGTGTCGGTGACTATTACAACTACACCATTACAACACTACCCATGGTATCGTCAAGTTCTTGATTTACAACAATTTCACCATTGTTTAGATTTTAAGGATTTATATCAGGGAGATCTTATTCATATAGAGCTTACATTTCTCTCTTAAGTTTTTTAGACCATTTTCCAAAAGTCAGGCGCTATTACAATCTGTTATCTTTCTGCTATTAACATCGAAGAACCAGCGCAGGCCGCTAACTACTGAAGTGAAGTAACCAGGTAAACAGAAATCTTTACTTATTATTAATTGTTCATCGACTTTGTCATTGTAATGGTTATTGTCTAACAATTGGTAGCGTTTAGTAATCTGATTATTGTTAGTACGTAAGCTTGAAATAAATGAAATATTTTAATTTAAAACAAAAAATAAATATTAATATATATTTATTTATTTATAATTAGAAAGATAAAAAAATAAATTTTTGTCCGATTTAACTAGAGCACTAGCTCTAGGGCTTTCAGCTCTAATATTAATATAATTTGCTGTTTCTTGAGGTTTTCTTTTTTTTGATTGCCTGGTGATTACAAAATTAACCCCGTATAATTCGTTAGTGCCTGTTTAAGATTAGTCAGTTAGTCAATAATTATTCAAAACTAGTCGCCCCGTTGTTTTATCTTTTATTGTATGTGGTTCGATCAAAGTCTAATATTCTGACTAATATTATAAATGCAAAAGTAACTCTGTCTATTTGTTTCTTGCCATTTCACTACTAAGCCGCTGGACCAGTTTTTATGCATTTTGGTGCAGGGATAAATAGGACCTTGAAGGCTCTTTCTTGTCGCAAAAACATAGATTATATGGGTTTGACAGGTGAAAACGTGTTTAGCCCAACATACATACATTTTCTCGCTCGCTGTCTATACAAAGAAAAAAGCGAAACATAAAAATTTAACTAAAATTTCGAACTGTTTGAAAACAACAACAACATTGTGGCGCGCTCTGCGGGTTGAGAGAATCGAAGCGAGAGAAAGAAACGTGTGATTTTACTCCATATAACAAGCAAAGAAGTGAAAGAAAACTGTGAGAAGGAGAGGGAGACAGAGAGATCATTGATCACATGCCCACTTTTCCTCTGCATAAATAAAAGCAGAAAATGCGCACACATGTAAAAATCACAGTTGCCACATTTGGCGTTTCTGCGCTGAAACTGGCTATTTTTTTTGGTTGGCGCACTGTCTCTTTTTATTGGAATTGGCTCTTTTTGTTATGGTTTGTTTAACATACATGCAACTATTGTAAATATTTAAGTAAAATAATTTTGGCTCCTTTTTATTGAAATTGGCTCTTTTTAAATTTTTTTTTGGTACAATATTATTTTTTCAAGTGTAACAGTGGTAAAAATAATATTTCTCTTCTCATTTCTTACACTCACACAACAGTGTGTACAAAAGTGTGTGCGAGCTATAGAGCAGTAGTGCTTATTCACTCTAGCTCATATTAGTCACTGCCTTTTCTTAAGATTGACTCTGTTGCGTGGAATGAGAAAATAATAAAATATTGCAAGCAGCAAAAGCACGAGTCAGTTGTGTAGTGCTCAATTTTGTATACTTAGCGCGAATTAGCATGAAAAGGAATGTATGTATATCATCTTTGTTTTGGATGTTTTGATTGCCGTCACCCATTTGTATTTTGATGTATTGATATTGTTTTGGGAATGATAGCGAAAAAGGAACATGTATTGGTTTGGCTCGATTTTTTGATGAATGAGAAACATTATTTTCGTTCTTGGAATATCCGCCTTCCTCCTCTATTGTTTTTGGCGCGATTTTTAATGATTAAGGAACATGAGTTTTGTCTACGTCCCACTTCCATATTTTTTAGCGCGAAAAAGGGTTATTCTTTGTCAGCATTTATTGTATAAACAAGTGAAAGCAAAGAATTTTTACCAAATTTTTCAAATTTTAAACTAAATATTTTACATTGAATTATATTTAAATATATTGGAGTGACAGATTGTGATTAAAGATTGTATGAGAAAATATATGCATAGGGATAAATATTAAAAATTAAATACACGCATATAGGTACAGTGGGTGTGAGCAAGTGTGATTGCATTGTGCAATAATTTCTAATCGTGCCTGACAAGTCTCTTCCGCCATTTCTTTAAGAGAGAAATGTAAACTCTATATATTTCATACTCTTTGGCGAAATAATAAAGTCTAAAAGAGCTAACGGAAAGCCAGGATTTCTGAGAAATCAGATTACGTATAATTGAGAAAATCTGTGTTGTACATATTAGACGAGTGCATCTTCGTATGTGACTACGGGGAGTATTAATATATAAGCTAAATTATAAGCAATAACACAGCATGGTTAACTGTGAATATCAATCAAATATGATCATCACAATAGTAAATGTGAGTGTATTTTTGTGCCAAGACTGTGATTTTGTGCCTAGACTTTGGGACTTGTTACTTTTGAGTAAAAGTGTGACCGGATACTTTAATTCTTTGGACTTTTCGTTTTTCTTTATTTGTTTTGGAAATTTGGTTTTTTCTTGGTTTTGATCTTTAGATAGCTTCGTTTCTTAGGAAAAGAAATATTATTTCGCTAAGTTGTATTCTTACTGTAATATTACTATAATAAGAAATGCATATGCAATTACCAATTACCAAGGGAGTGATAGAACAGATGGGTATTAGGAGTTCAGTTAGGATAGAAGGGTAGATTTTAACTTATCAGATAATGAAGAGATAGATATCAGGTTATAATGTAGGTTGTAACCTTGACACAAAAACGAAGTGGATCATTGGGAAATAACTTCTTTTAACAGAAGATGGTGCATTGAAATTGATGCTGCCAAGCAGAAAAGGGGAATAGGTACTGCCAACAATTAAATTATACAAAAACATTACACCGAAAGTCGTTCTACGAGTTGACAATGTAGATAGTGGGAGAAGTCTTAGACAACATCGATAGGATGGAAGGTGGATGTTAGGATCCCAATGTAAGTTACGCATTGCAATAAGTTAGAACTGCTTTTGAACTGATTTTAAGCAATCTCTGTACTTTCTGAACTGTGGGTACCACACACGGGATACATATTTTAAAATAGGTCTAACTAAGGAAGTGAAAAGTAAATTAGTAGTATTGGGTCATTAAGCTCTTTGGACCAACGTTTATTAAATCTTAAAACGCCTCTGGTGCAAGTGCAACTTGGGGTCAATTAATACTTTGAGATCGTTAAATTGAGCTACATGCTCTAATGTTTGACCATTAATAAAATAACTGTTTATAGTTCGATTTTTACGGTAAAAGGACATGACCATACATATTTCTCAATTAAGTAGAAGGTTTTTTGAATGAATGGAACACCATTGAGATAAGGAGTCAAGATAATCTTGAAGAAACATTAATTGGATGGCAGATGAAATGGACATACAGACTTTCACATCATCAGCATACATAAGATAGTGAGAATGTTTTATTAGAGCCGGCTGATCGTTTATAAGGATATTAAATAATAGTGGACAAGGTGAGTACCCTAAGAAACACCGGAGGTTACACGAGTAGTCTCGGATGTTGCTGTTTCAAACAAAACTTTTTGAGTTCTGGACAATAGGTAGGAAGTAATCTTTGAGACTCGAAGAATCGAACTAATTGACGCAATGTCATCCGGTTTGCGATACTCGACAGATGTATAAAAAATTATGCCACCATCAGCTGGACTAGGCACTGGTAGTTCGACCTACACCATGGGCGTAGTAAAATTAGGTGCAAGTATGGGTATGTTAGGAGTTGAAGGGTTTGATGGATTCAAAGATGTCAACGAAGTGAGTGATTTGGGCGAGTTTCGCCGTTTTCGCTTGGGCGAAAAATCGATGGATTTTAGGTCCTTGAAAGACTTGTCATAAGCTTTGAATTTATTATTCAAGTTTATAAAGTCTTTCGACAGATCATTGTAGGCTGATCATAAAATAGATAATAGATTTACGCAATTCAATCTCATCTGACCGAGAGTTCGGACAAGACCACCGGAGGCCGATATTTTGCTTAATAATATTGGCGATTCTACCAATCATTTCAGCGCACGTTACGTGGGCGATGTTATCACATAGCCAAAACCCAATCACACGGCATTTTGCAGTGATTGACTTGGAAGAGCACTTGGCTACGCAGTAATACATTATTATATTTAGTAAGGAAAGAGTTAGAAAACAAAAGAGTGAAAATAAGAGATTAAAAATAAAGGACGTAAAAAGATGTTTAGAGTAACGTTAAGCACTTACAGCGTAATGTACAAACAAAAGCTTGCACGTCATTTGTTTTAAAGAATTATTACGGAGCAAAACACAAACGACAACACAAACAACACTGCAAAAGTACTGGCTGAGCGCGCCAAATACAATTGGATTCGAACTTCTCTCACAAGACGAAACGTCTGAAAACGACAGTGGTACAGAAGCAACTTCTAATACGCCAAATCTATCTCGGCCACCTACTACAATTCACAAGCCACCAACAATATACATATATACATACAGGATGTAGAAAAAATTAACGTTGCCTTGCCTTAGCTCTGAAAAACACAATACAACAAAACTACATATTAAAAACACTTAAAAACAACGAAGTGCGCTTACAGACAAACGACTCATCAGACTACTCGGCGGTGGTTAAAATGCTCAGAGATAACCATACTAAATACGAAACTTTAAGCCCAAAGTGGAGAGGGGATTCAATACTGTACTAAGGAATATGCACTACGCCACTGATCTTGACGAACTAAAGAATGAACTATCGGAACTAGGCGACGATGTTGTTATTATCCACAACGTACAACAAAAACTGACAAAGAGAGAAACACGTTACAAAAGATGACCATCAGGCAGAAGAACAACCATCAAACAAAGTTAACATTGGATTGACGTACGCCCAAACAGCAGCCAGCAGCCACAGAAACCCCGAAAATCAGGTACAACCTCAACAAAAAGATGTGAAGGAAAACAAAAACGAACCCAACATAAACGAGACCAATAAAAACGCAGAAAATAAAATCGAATTTTCAAACGATCTGGCAGAAATAAAACACATAATAAAAGGACTAGCGCAGCAAATGAGTAACATGATGAACATCATGCCAGTATTATTGACAAAACTCGAAAACAAAAATGGACGATAAAATACGAATAATTGCATGGAATGCCAATGGAATCAATAACCATAAACTCGAATTCAAGACATTCTTAGACAACAACCAAATTGACATCGCCCAAATTTTTGAAACGCACCCAACACGTAAACATAACTTTCAGATAAATGGCTACGTTACTTATACTACAAATTAATATTCAATTATCGCACTGACTGGGAAACTTACAGAGATTATATTAAGCGATCGCGGCCGCTAAACATTTCAATTACAACTAAGAGCGATATTGAATCAGCAGTGATTCTCTTCAATGATGTAATCGAGAAAGCTGCACTACAGTCGACTCCTACACATACGATCACAGAGTGCAATGCTCAACAGAAAGAGAAAACTTAAGAAAATTTGGCAAACAATCAGAGCCCCATCTGCTAAAAAAGACTACAACAAAGCGACCAAGGAACTGAAAAAATATTTAATCGAACAAAAACGAGAACAACTAGAAAAGTATCCCCAAATCTTAAACCCGAAAATACGCTCGGACTATTCTCTGTGGAAAGCGACTAAAAAAATTACAAACAAGACAATTCATCAACCACCACTTAAAATGGACGACAGGACATGGGCTAGAACAGACATTGAGAAAGCTACAACGTTAGCCAATTATGTTTTTATAATGTTTTTGCGGAGAATGATACTACCACTGTTGACTCACTACCTCCTCTGAACGGAGGTAGTTCAACTGTAGCACTAAAGAAGATCTCTACGAAAGAAATAATTGCAACTATAAAATACGACATTAAACATAAAAAAGCCCCTGGCTACGACAAAATAAACGGACTATTACTGAAAGAATTTCCTGTGGAGGCACATATGAAACATACGAAATCTATTTAACGCGGTATTAAGACTAAGACATTTCCCCAGTGCATGGAAAGTTGCCAAGATAATGGGTATTCCCAAACCTGGGAAAGACTACAAAAAAGCTTCCTCCTACAGACCCATAACCTTGCTACTCGTGCTGTCAATAGTTTTTGAAAAACTTCTACGTGAGAGACTTCTTGTTCTTCTAAGACGTAATCATACGATTCAACAGATTCACCGCGTAACCCACAAAATACTTAACGATATAGATGACAACAAAATCTGTATTGGACTATTCCTAGATGTCGAGAAAGCCTTTGATAAAGTTTGGCACAAAGGCCTAATACACAAGAACCACTCGATTTTCCCAACCAATGTGACTCAAATTCTGTCAAGCTATATAGAAGGCAGATACTTTTATGTTAAGTATAAAAACGAATACTCAACACAACGCCCGGTAAGCACAGAAGTTCCCCAAGGAAGTGTTCTTGGGCCACTCCTTTACCCTATTTACTCCGCAGACCTACCTCAACCAACACAGAACCCTGCAATGATAGCTACGTTTACAAACGACATCATTCTTCTATCCGCCCATAAAAGCATAAATGCAGCAACATCCACACTACAAAAAAATTTAAATAAAACCCTAGAGTGGTTTCGGAAATGGAGAATAAAAATTAACAACAGCAAAAGTGTCCAAGTGTCCAGTGTCCAAGTGTCCAAGTGTCCAATTTTTACTACCAAAAAAAAAATATAGACCAATTCACCTAATAATTGACGGAAGAGATATAACAATCGGAAACGTAGCTAAGTGCCTCGGAATCTACCTTGACAGCAAACTGACATGGAAATACCATATTTTTAAAATACGAAACCGAATGAAGCTTAAAATAAATTAATTGCCTGGTTGTTAAACAGAAAATCGAAAGTCTCACTAAACAACAAACTATTAATATATAAAAACAATCATCAAACCAAATCTGGGCGCACGGAGCACAAATATGGGGGTCTGTGAAATGAACAAATCTACAATTAATACAAAGACAACAATCGAAAATTCTACGTAAAATTACAAACGCTGACTGGTATATCACAAATTTGGACATTCACAGAGACCTGAAGATTTCCACAGTAGCTAAAGGAATAACTAGTTTAAGTCGGAGATACCAAACAAAAATAGGCCAACATACTAACAACGAGGTGAATACATTGCCTCTGCGCGAGCTCCAGCAAAGACGTAGACTTCGCCGGTCAAGGCCTGTCGACCTTATCTAAAATAAAACATAAATCAATATAAGCAGACCTTTATATGTATATATTTAGCATTAGAACTAATCAATAATTACCACAACAAACATTATTATAAAGCCACCTGTATTTTATCTCCGCTTATATAGAGTAACCATATAAGCCTCTATACATTGTGAAAACGTAGAACTAAGAATCTAAATTGTGTTGACAGGTACATTTCAAGGGTAAATAAAAATAAAAAATTTTAATTATTTACGGAAAAGATTTTGTTCGCAAAATCCAAAGGAAGAAACGCAAAGGTAAAAAATATATTTACAAATTTGTTATAGGACTTACTGTGTAGGATCAACATTTAAAGCGAAAATTAGTTTTAATCACAGAGCACAAAATTAACATGCAACTAGCACAAAGCCCAAAATGATACTCCTCAAAGAATTATCACATAAATGCTGGCGTTACACAAGGTACTGTTCTTGGTCCGCTCTTATATGGCTATATAAATCTTTGCAGAAGGCACTGCAATCACATGTCACTCATGCTGCCCTACGCGCCTACGTCGGAATGACCTTCCTGCCCCATAAACCGAGGTGGACCACGCAACACAGAAAAGTTTCTTGAGGTCATCACTAAAGAAACCTTTAAATAAATCATTACTTTATAATATATAAATTTAAATGAAAAAAAAAAAAAATTCCTTTCCTCATATACGCAGTAGCGCTGCTATTTTGATTTTGTTTGCACATGGCACACTTGCAGTTTCTTTTTGGTTTTTCTGTTTGCCTGGTAATAAATTGGTCTAACACATTGAAAGTCAACTTGACTTTTTCGAAATAAAATTCTTATAATAACAATAATTTATTTTTTGACAACTGATTTGCAGTAAAAAGCAGAAATACATATGCATGTTAAATATATATATATATATATTCATATATATTCATATATATATATATATATATTCATGAATGAAGGTATATTGAAAAGTGCACGCGTAGCAGTAGTCACGAAACTACTGCTCGCTATTTTGATGGTAATATCAGGCAAATAATATAAGCCATTAGCTTTAACCTTAGCTCCTGATGTTAATAACACTCAATGTAAGCTATTAGCTTCTGGCTCGCAGATAAAAAGTCACAGAAATGTAAATTTTATATTCTTTGTCATTACCATCGTCTTCAACTGATTTAATTTAAATCAACCCTCGTAGAGAAAATTAATCGTTCACAACCCAAAAAGTACAGCTGGCAAAAATGCGTTCAATCTGTTTGTTGTGGACCTTGAGCCCAACGCCAACAACAAACAGGCTTACACGTCAGCTAGGCTCTAACGTCAAATAGTCAAAACCCGTACAAAGATGTGTCTAAATTCCATCGTTGTTATGAGTTTTCGCACATAAAGAAGTAGTGCTGAAGGCAATTTAACTGCGTCAAATGGTACTAGAGCAACAACAGAAAGCGGTCTCACAGCCGACACAATATCAACCTGAGCCCCAGTAACAACCAAGTAAGGTATATCGCCGAAAGTCCCATCCCCTACCTACGAAATAAATTGCTTTCAAACAATTTGGGTGGCCTTTCTTTTATTTATTTATGTCTTCCTCGAAACATTTAGTATTAGAGTCAGCTTTTTGTTGTTTTAAAAAATAAATACTAGAAAAAAGTATATTTACCTTTAAAAACTAAAAAAAAGTATGCCCCGACCTTCCTACGGCAATTATCTACATTCAAAAAAAAATATAACTTAAACAAAAAACTATAATAATAAAAAAATATGGGCAGGAGAGAGAAATACAGCTTTTTGCCACTTTGTTTTATATATTTGGTCATATAAAAAGGATCTGCGGTTTTTTGGTATATTTGTTTTGAACAAAAATTTTCTTTATTCAAAATCAATTTCAATTAAGTACATATTGGCCATTATTATCTATGGCCTTTTGCCATCTTCCGCGTAGCTTCATAAATTCATCGTTGTAGAACTTCTGTGGTTTATCAGCGAAAAACTTGACCAAATGGTTTTCAGCGGCTATTCGGTCGGCCAATCTTTTACTATGAAGAGAGTTTTGCAGAGACCGAAACAAATTCTAGTCAGAGTTCAAGGTCCGGTCTTTACGGTGGATGCATCAAAACTTCGCAACCAAGTTGTCAGCACAGCTTTTTAAGATACAACTAGGAATATTATCATTTATTTCGTTACTTTTTAGCAGCGTTTCAGTGATGGTTGGATTAAATTTCTTTGCCTTAATTCATGTGGCACTCAAACATCAAGCTTCTAGTAAGTAAACTGCACATATTTTTCCTTATGTTTTTGCAGCGTTTTTTTTTATAATAAAAAAGCATCACAAAGCGTATTTCACTCATATTCAAATCAGTATAATATTTAACAAGAGGAACGAATTACACAGCTGTCTTCACAAAAAATTTAGCCTGATTTGTTAGCTTTCAAACACATGTTCGTTTGACGCAATCAGGTTAGTGTTGCCAGATTTATGGACACCAACACCATATAGTCGCAAAAACCGCGGAGACTTTTATATGACCTTATATATAGATGTTATTTAGGCGTCTTTTCTTCATTAGCTTCGCACTTTGACTGATCTTTATCATTCTCTTCTTCTTTTGCTTAACTTACAAACATCTGAATGTACATGAGCATCGTTTGTTTCTCGCATATGAGAGCTAGAGAGACAGCCTTTATGTGCTCGCGTTTATGTATGTGTTCTTCTGCTTTCGCTTCTGAAGCCGTTATAATATTTATACATGATTCATAGTGCTACAGTCGTGTACAACTAATTAATACTACTACATATGATTCTTACTGCTACAGTCGTGTGCATGTAATTAAGACTGCTACACTTATAATAATGAATCAGAATTGTTCACGATGGGCGCCACAATCGCATACCGTTTACATAACGCGATTCGGTGCAACGGCTCTCTCGCAGTTCGCGTGTCTCTTCTTTTTTCGATTCATGCATACATAAACAAAAGAAGTTGGCCCTACGCTTTGCAACATACAAGCACTACAAGCCCTTGGCTTTGTGGTGTTTCGTACAGTGGATCATATCAGAGAACTGCGCGAGTGCTTATTTTCGTGACTCTAAGTATACACCCTTTAAATGCGGTTGCGGTATGATAGTCGCCGCATTCTATGCGGTGTATGCACTCACAATACTCATGCTCCGACATTTTTTTTTCGAGTGTGTGTGTGATCGGTTTCTGTACACTGTACCGTGCATACTTCGTAACACTTTCGGCAATCATTCTTAGCATATAGCAGATAAATAGTGGTTATGACCGACGATTTCAATTTGATTGAGGGGTGGACAAATAATTCTAAGTTATATTCTCGATTGTCAAAAGTTACTTTGCAAATACAATCAATTTGTGAATACCTCGAGTGGATTTTTGTGGTCCATTCTACTACAAAGTACCATATTGCAATTTTTATCTCCTTCGCCGCTAAAGCTGCACATCCCGAGCTTGTTGAGGACGCGGATAGGTCGTTCACGCTCTTCTTAAGCGTTTTATTGACACGAGAGTAAGCCAAATCCAATATATGGGATGACGTTTCAAAGTTTGTTGGTGTCAAGAATAAGCTAGACGAGCTGAAACAACTGTCTCTGAGTGACTCCCCAACTAATGTTTGTTTTTTAGCGTCATATGGAAGTTCATCCCACTGCGCTCCCCTTACTTTGCCGGTGTCTGGCCGCAAAATGCGAAAGGGAATCCAGATGAATTGATGCATACGCCTGACTTGACGCATATGAATATTGTCGCCTAAGTTGCTGTCAATGTATGTGTCAGATGCGACTTAACTGCCGGACAAAATGGAGAGTTAGTTATATCTACTTCGTGCTGCTCAAGGAGATAATCTACTGCCGCTCAGGTAACATATAGTCGAATCACAGTACCGTTACCCCAGACGATGGTATAGTTGAGGTTTGCTTTTATCCGCACCTCCAATTAACTTATTAAGAAGTCTGTCGGCAAGCTCGCCGTTCTACCCCCAAAACCACATCGGTTCCATTATTATCGTTGTTTTATCCAAAATATTAGGCGATGACACCTAAACCTCGCCACCTGGAATTCTGACGACGTAATAAATTGAAGAAATGGGTTGGAAGTGTGTAAGGCGGTCAACTCAATCGACGTAATGCTCATATCTGAAACGAATTTCAACATACGCACATTCCTCAAAATACATTAGAAAAAAAGTCGTTCGTCGACACGTCCTTACTACATCGTTGCTTGCGTGAGACTATGTTTCGTCGTTTCGTCGCGCACGTCACCAAGCTTCGTCATTTCATCTTATTGTTCCATCGTCATCGTTTCATGACCGTCTGTGCATCGTAAGTTAATCGTCATCATCGTTGTTGTTGTTGCTTTGTATTCTACATTCCACATTGACACATTCTCCTATTCTTACTAAGCATTCGCCTCGAATGCTTGATCGCCTTCGTTAATGTCGTCGTGTATGGCCCAAGGCTTCATATACTCAGAGCATATTAAAGAGTCTGTGGGCAATTCGCTGTTGCCAACTTTCTGGACATCGTATGAGTTATTTTTTGGATTTTAATAGTACGGTGGGGACAAAAATTCTTTTGCTTCAACTTTCGTCCGCTACCATTGTGTGCGTCGAATGGCAAGCTCCTCACGCGCCTTCTTTGTATTGAAGACCCTTTTGCCCTTTTCTTCATTCAATATCTGAAAAACAAACCGACCTTGAAGTTAACATTGAGCACCCATAAAACGCTTTAGAGTATAAAACATTCAATAAGTCCTGTGAAAAGATTATTCTACTCTTAACGAAATTAGGCATTCAGGGCAAAACTACAGAAAATGTGGTTATTCGGTTTATTGTATGATTAAATCAGGCAGATAGTGAAACGTGAACAGACAACTTAAATGTGTATGTTTCACCAACCGAAAACAAAGTCTCGAAACCTATTCATCATTTCTTTTCATTAAAGTCACACGGTCACATAATTTCAAATATTTGTATCAACAAGCTCGTTATTTTCATATAATGACGTCTATGACTGTACATCATAAATTATCCTCATACCTCTATTATCTAAGATGCTCGACCTATCAAAATCAAAATCTGATATAGTGATTTCTTGAATAAGATAAAAGAATAATTATAAAGGGCTTTATCTGCAGTTGAACCAAAATGTATACGTGTATTTGCCGTGCTAGAGGCTATGGGTTTATACCCACCTGAACACACGGTTCACCCATTTGAAATGTTCCTAAATTACCAATTCGTTATATTTCCAAAAGGGAAACAAATCCCAAACCATCATCAAAATTCCTTGCACTGCTCAGTCCTCTATTCCCAAAGCGAAAACCTCGGTCGAGGTGACTCTCTCGGCTTCTGTTGCACTTTGCCAAGTTCGAATTGGTGAACATCATAAAAAGGTGCTTCGCGTCTTTGCATACTTTGCGTTTATTCTTAGCATTCTTATAATATTTTACTCTATCTGACGCGAAGACTTTCAAATTTTTGGAATGTTCAAAAAGTTTCAGAGAATTTGAATTTTTTCATGATTCAAGTAGGCATCATTTGCTAACGCTTTTCACAATTAACTGAAAACTCTTCTTAAAAACCTTCTGGTATTCTTGTAGATTTAAGCTCCTTTATCGCGTTCATGTATAAAAAACATTTTTCGGTTATCGAAATTTCAGCAGAGCTTACCTACTGCTAGAGACAGTAAGTGTATTAAGTCACACAAAGCCACTTTAGTTTACGCCGAAACTAAGAGTTTCCCTTTGATTTTTCTTATTCCACTTATTTTTATTTATTCGACTTATTCGACTACATATTGCAATAATGAATTTTTCTTTTAAATAAATATATGTTTAGTTCAGTTGTTTAAAAGCAAAGAAGGCATACCTGAATATGTAGAACTGCACAAAAAGTAGGTAAACATAAGTAAAATCCGGAACAGTTTAGAATTGGATGCTTTCCTTTCCATTATAGTGTTGTATTGGAGTCACGTTTTATATTAAAATATCGTTCAGGTTGGTTTATCCATACGGATAGCTCGAGTTTTTACGATAGTTGAAATATTAGTCTAAGTTTTTGTATTTTGATCCATGCTTCGAATAGAATGTAGGTACCGTTTACTACTGAGTATGTGATAGGTTTGGAAAGATTGTTTATCATTTACTTATTCTATTAAGAAAAATTAATTTGTATTAATATTTCCCATTTAATGTACTTTCGAATAATACATATATATACTATATCGGGCAAAACTAAATCATGAAAGTTTGTCTGTTTTTCATTTTAATAATTATGTATAATTGGATGGTGTAGATCTGATTTCGCTATTCGGTATCATGCGAATTTGGCGTGTTACTTTCTTTACATATCTTGTCATTGGAAAATATTTTGATTATGCTAGTCTATAAAATTAAAAAGTTGAGGCACACCATCAACATCTGTAAATTAATGATACACATAATATTCCTTTGCTTCTAGCGTCAAACAAGTGAAGTAAATTTATAAAGGAAAAAAAATATATATACAAACAAATATAAATACATAAATTTTCACAACATTATTTAATAAATAATAAAAAAGAAATATTTTAATTCCACGAAATCTTTGGAGAGCGCTTATTTGTTGTTTCCTCCGATCTGCACTGCTGGTCGCTCCTACATGAGTAACCAAGTGCCATAGCCATCAAAAAACATAGCCTTTCTCCCACTGACATCATGCCTGCTTTTTCGAACAAAGCTGCTGCCCCGTTGCTGCAGTGGTTTTCATCGCCCTCATCAAGTTTGTCAAAACAGGCAAGTATTAAAAAAGTTAGCAGAAAACAAGTTTTGGATGCAAATTGATTCGCACCACTTAGTAGCGATTCTGACGCTTCTGACTTGGAGATTTCTTTTGAAGAAGTGGGTACCAATAAGAACGAAACTCCTTCTCTGGAAACTGTTAACGCCAATGAAACCGCTGCTTCGATCAGTCGGCCTGAGACCACTACTCATACTCCTGTTATAAATAATCGAGCTCATTCAAGGATTCAAAACAAATCTCCGAAGCCACCACCCATTTTCATTGTAGCCATCACAAACATATACTGTTTATTAGCCAATCTTGACACTGTGACCGAAGCCGAATCATACATGCTGAAAGCATCTCCTAAAGAGGGTCTGAGAATCCTGCCCTCCACCAGTGATGCCTATCGTAGCATTATACGCCAACTTGAGCTGCTGAACATTACGTTCCATTCGTATCAGTTAAAAGATGAAAGCGCATACAGGATTGTTATTCGCGGCCTTCACCACTCAACCCTCGTCGAGAATATTAAACGAGAACTTGCCGACAGAGGTCATTCTGTACGCAACTTGCACAACCCAAAAAGCAGATCTGATGGTCATCCGCTCAACTAGTTTTTTGTTGACTTTGAGCCCAAAAAACAGAGCTGATGGTCAACCGCTCAATTAGTTTTTTGTTGACTTTGAGCCCAACGCCAGCCACAAAGTGGCTTATGATATAACGAGGATTTGCCGTCATATAGTTAAAATCGCCTCATCTGTTCAAAGATGTACCTCAATGCCATCGCTGCCAGGAGTTCTCTCATACTAAGAGGTACTGTCGCAAACAATTTAAGTGCGTCAAATGTAGCAAAACTCATGCCACAATTTCTTGCACCAAAACACCTGATAAGCCACCAAAATGCTCACTTTGCGGCGAGGAGCACACTGCGAATTATAAAGGCTGCATTAAATACAAGGAAGCGATTGCCAGGAGAGTCCCGGCAAGACGCCCTGCACCAAGTGCCTCTCAACACCAAGAGATATCTGGCCACAATTATGTGCCTAACAAGATTGTTGACGGGGGTACGCTGATGTATTTAAGAAATCGGTGTATCACCAACCGGCACAACAGAAACTCATACGTGAGCATCAGAAGCTACGTCAGCAACAACAAAAATCAGTCCAACTATTCAACCTCACTCCGAGCCACAACAGTTACCAAGCAAGACATCTCTACCTAAGAGTCGTCAAAAGTCTCATCCGTTATCAAGTCAACGTCAAATCGCATTCCCTCACCCTGTTGGAAATAATGGATCGAATTGTCATAATTATCCCTCGCTCAGCATAGATAATACCCAATCATTCTCATCTCCTGAACAGGTCGACCAATTATCGGTTGTGGTCTCCCGCATGGACAGTCTTAACGAGAAATTTGATCGCCTGATTGAGATGCAGACCATGATGATGGAGATGCTCGCCGCCATGTTGTCTAAAAAATGAGCAGGCCACACATGAACCTCGCCATATGGAACGCTGACGGCGTCCTTAATCACAGAAATGAGTTAGAAGTGTTCATGGCGGTCAACTTGATTGATGTCATGCTCATTTCCGAAACGCATTTCTGCATTAGAACATACTTCAAAATTCAGGGATATGAAATCTATTCTGCTAATCATCCGGATGATAACCGTATGCGAGGGGGCGCCGCTTTACTCATCCGGTCATCCTTACGCCACCATCCGCTGGAAACCATTCGGTCTGACTCAATTCAAAGTGTCTCTGTCAGTATTCACACAACTCAAGGCATCCTGGTCATCGCGGCCATTTATTGTCCTCCAGGACCCCAAATATCAGACCAGCACTTCGACACCTTCTTCAATCAACTCGGACCTAAATTCTTAGTCGGCGGAGATTGGAACGCCAAACATCGACTTCAACTTCACAAGACTATAATAAACTCTTCCAGAGAAGTTCTCGCCACCGGAGCTTTACCCATACGATTCCTCAAGGTCGCCTGACGCAGTAGACTTTGCTATATACAATGGCATTCATCCAACAGCTCTGGACATTGCGGAGTCATCTGACATTAGCTCAGACCACATCCCACTATTTTTTAAACTTGGATTGATTCCAGATAGCATCATATACCGGTCCAGACTGCTCCCTCCCCACGCTAACATAACGGTCTTTCATCAGTGTCTAAACGAAAGAATCAACCTCAATATGGAAATAAATTTGGACAAGGATATAGATGATTCGGTTGACCTGTTCACCAAAAACATTCATGAGCCCGCCGAATTAGCCTCTTCATACCGATTCCCTCGTTCACCCAACCCACCTCAGGCTTTTTTAAAACCTGAGGTTTTGGAGTTGGTGAGATATAAGCGCAGGCTACGACGTCGCTATATGAGATCACGGAATGAATTTGACAAGGCGGCATGGAGGAGAGCTGCCCGAGAACTCAGGCATGTAATGCAAGCTGTGCGATCGGAACATTTGAACAATCTTTTGGCTAATGCGGATCCAATGAAAAAGTCTGGCTTCAATCTATGGCGTGCACCCAAGTGCATCAAACAACATCCTCACAGACATGCTCCAATCCGTGGGCCTCTAAACCAGTGTCTGCGTACGGAGACCGAGAAAGCAGAAGCATTTGCTAATGAGTTGGAGAGCCGCTTCACGCTTTTTAGCCAGGCTGACCCGGGAGACGTTGAGGAAACAGCTAAAGTCGTATCGAGGTGTATCTTAGACCACAGTCCAACTAAACATGTCACCCCTGAAGAGGTGGTGACTCAAATTCAGAGACTGAAATCTAAGAAGAGCCCCGGATATGACCATATTGACAACAAGGTGGTGAAAGCCCTCCCTTGGAAGGGAGTGTTGTTCCTGACGTTGCTGTTCAACAGCATGCGGCGGATCTGCCTTTTTCCCACACAGTGGAAGTGTGCAACGATATCCATGATAGCTAAACCTGGTACTCCGAAGAACCTTGTCACATCATATAGGCCGATAAGCCTGCTTCCAACTTTTAAAATTTTCGAAAGATTATTTTTGAACAGATTGTTGGTAGTACGGGATGTTCAAGGAGCCATTCCTGATCACCAATTTGGATTTAGATCACAGCATGGCACGCCCGAACAACTGCATCGAGTCGTTAATCACATTCTTACTGCGTTTGAGACGAAACAGTATTCCTCTGCAGTCTTCCTAGACGTCAAGCAAGCATTCGATAGAGTATATATCGATAGACTTCTGCATAAATTAAAAGTACTCCTGCCTGGTAAATAGTTTGTACTAATGCTAAGTTTTCTCCAAGGACGAACCTTCTCTGTGGCGGTATGAGACAAAACTTCCACCATCAGGCACATGAGAGCCCGTGTCCCGCAGGGGAGGATCCTAGCTCCGGTCCTCTACTCCCTATGTACGTCTGATATGCCGACAACTAGAGATGAGCATTCGATTATTGCGACTTCTGCGGACGATACGGCAGTCATCTTCAACTCCTGTCTCTGAATGAAGTTGCGGAGAAATTTTCCAACTACCTGGATAGATTCCACTCATGGGTCTGGCGCTGGAATATAGCCATAAACTCTGAGAAATCAGCTCACTGTAATTTCACATTAAGGCAAGGCGTCTGTCCGGTTGTGACTTACAACACAAGCAGCATTCCGCAAATGGAGCAAATCCGGTATCTCGGTCTGATTCTGGATAAGCGTCTTACCTGGCGTGCACACATTAAGGTAGTTACGGCGCGCTGCTACCAAAAGCTTAAGAAACTGGAGTGGCTCCTCAGCCCATCGAATAAGTTATCTTTAACTAATAAAAGGGCTCATCTATCTGCAAGTAGTGGAACCTGCTCGGCGCTACGCCATACAAATTTGGGGCACTACTGCTGCCTATAACATCAGAAAAGTGCAGGCGTGTCAGAACAAGTCTCTCAGAAGATTTACGGGCGCCACTTGGTACGTCCGCAATACCACACTGCACAGGATTCTTGCCGTGCCAACTGTTATGGAGGTGAATAATTCTCAAAGCTGCCGCCATCACTACAGACTTTTATCGCACCCAGATCCGCTGCCGTCCTCCCTCACCCGTATCTCAACAAGGCGTAGACTGAAGAGGCTACACCCGCATGATCCCCCTTAAAAGGAATCAGCCTTCTATGTCATTGCCTTTCGGCGCAATGAGCATCATTTTTAATTTAGTCCAAGGCTAATTTTTTTTTCACGTCATTATTTTTTTTTTAATCCGACAAATGTATTATGCAGTTTACTGCGATAAATGTTACACTCTAATTATATAAAAATAAAAATAAATTCCAAGCCGAAGCACTGAACTTATAAAATTTTTCGCACGTTTGATAGACAACCTTCAGCAGTTTTTCCAAAGACAACTATATCGTTTACGTATAGCTTCATTACGCCCTCATTCATCAGCTTTTGAAAGATGCAGTTGAGATAGCGCACAAACCCAGCAGGTGAATTACAAAACCCGAAAGAAGCTTTGTTGAACCCGAAAAAACCCTCATTTGTAAAAAAACGCTGTATATTTCTTACGTTCTTCTTCGATCGCAACGTTGAAGAAACCGTTCTTAAGATCCATAACTGTAAAGAATTTTGAGTTCTGCATTTTTACCAAGACATCTTCTATTATAGGTACAGGAAAACGATCTTTGAGCACCATTGAATTTAGCTTACGGTAGTCAACGCATACTCTATATGTGCCATCTTTCTTCGTTGCGAGTAAAACTTTGCTTGCAACCTCTGCGTTTGACTCTCGAATAATGCCCTTCTGTAACCATTCGTCAACTTGGTTTTTAACTACTGCACGTTCCATTGACGACAAGACCTTCGCAAAAAGATATGTTATCAACACTTGGTAAAATTTTTAGTTGAATAGGACCTTCGACCTACACGTTTGTCGGATTGTATTCTTGAATTATTTCTTCTAATGTTGCTTTATATTTTTAAGAAACGTCTACTTTAACATCAGTAGTGACAACGTTGTAAACGTTCTACAAATTTTTTTCCTCACCCTGCGTGGAGACAACATTATATTCAAGAAGTAGGTAGCCTTTCGCGTTTAGTGTTGAAGTATATTTTCTCATAAAATCATATTCAATCACTTCGTCGAACTTCACCTTATTATCGGCAACGACTAACATTTTGTGAATTTTGCTTAAATTTTCAACTTTAATAGTTACATCAAATGCGCCCTTTACTGATATAGCAGTATTACCTAACCCATACAGCTTCAAAAAAGTTTTCTTCAGTGTATGCCGCTTGAACATTTACTTGTATAAACTCTCTTTTATTAGCGAAACGTCCGGTCCTGTATCAACCAACCAGTCGACAATTCTCTCCTTAATTTTCATTTGCTTTGCTATTTTGTTGTTGACGTCAATGACGCTTACATTCTGAGTTGCGCATTCCTTGCCATATGTCCGCTGCCGTTACATTTAAAGCCTTTCGTTTCTTCTTTACACTCTGGTCTCATATGGTCAGTAGAACCGCAATTAAAACAATGCTGCCACCTACGATCGACTTCTCTCCCTTCCTTTCTAAAAATGTTTGCGTGCTGCCAGGGTGCGATCTTCTCAGCCGTCTCGCCACCCTAACTCCTCCCATTCTGCGTCGTTTTAGAAGGCGCCTTGCTAGTTTATTTGGATGATTTTTTAACCTCTGTAAATATTTTTTTGCCTGACGATTTATCACATCGCCAATTTGCGGTATTTTTAACTCGTTTTCAAGATCCGCCGTTCGCATGAACCAAGGGGCACCAGTAAGCATTCGCAATGTCTTGGCCTGCAGTACTCTCACCTTCGTGATGTTTGACCTCGCTGCTATGCCATACACCTGCAAACCGTATCGCCAAGCAGGAGCAATTATGGTTTTGTAAATGTTCACCTTATTTCCCAAGGACAATTTATTCCTGCTAGTTAAAAGCCAATGCAATTTACCAATCCTCTGACTTAAGGATTTTGTGATTCTTGAAATATGCGTCTTGAAAGTTAGCCGCCTATCCAAATACACACCCAGGTATTTGTAACCTGAATGGTGTTGCATCAACTGGTTTCCAATGAAAACTCCCGGACAGTAATCAGGCCGTAAGGCGTACGTCACATTGGCACATTTGTTTTTGTTAATGCAAATGTTCCAACGTCGTGTCCAGTTTTCAAAAATATGCAGGTATTCCTGCAGTGAGTCCATGGCTTCGTAAATGCACTTGTTTCTGACGAGGATGGCCGTATCGTCTGCAAACGTGGCAATGATCAGATCCAGAGGATCCTTCAGTGGTATTTCTGACTCAGTGGGCATGTCGTGCGTGAACAGGGTATAGAGTGTAGGCCCCAAAACGCTACCCTGGGGGACACCTGCGCAAATCGCCTTGATGCCAGATTCCACACCATCCAGTACCACTGAGAAGGTCCTATTCTCAAGGTAGCTGCGCACGATTAACCATAGTTGAGGCTGCAAGAGATTCTTGAGCTTACTGAGCAGCCCGTCATGCCAAACTCGGTCGAAAGCCTACTTTATGTCAAGATACGCTGCCACCACGTACTCCTTAGCCTCAAATCCTTCGAGAATAAAGTTAACCAACCTATTCAGCTGCTCTGGGGTTCCGTCAGATTTACGAAAGCCAAATTGAAAGGAAGGAAGTATTTGCTTTACCTTTTTTAAGTCAAGGATCCGTGTCAGCAAACAGCGTTCAAACAATTTTGCTACAATGGGTAGCAGGCTAATTGGCCTGTAGGAATCTAAGGTGTAAGGGCTCTTGCCGGCCTTATGAATCATGCAAATTCTCGCCTTCTTCCACTGTTTCGGCACATATCCCAATCTCAGCACTGAGTTAAAAATGAGGACGAGAAATAGCACAGCTCTTAGCGGCATTGCCTTAAGTGTAAAGTTGTCCAGTCTATCTTTAGCTGGAGCCTTTTTAGTGTTCAACCCTTTAATATGTGCTGAGACTTCCTCAGCTGTAATGGGAGCAACCGGGAGGCATAATTGGCCGGCGCTTTCAAGTCTCATATGGATCTGTTGAACGCTGAGTTCTGAGCTGGTATCAAATGGCTGAAATCGAACTTCCAATTCCTCAGCGAAAGCCTCTGCTCGCTCGCTTAAAGATCTAGCCCAGGATCCGTCAGCCTTCTTGATTGGAAATTTTGGGGTTACCTGCTGTTTATACCTTCTCTCACTGACAAAAACCTGTCAGTTTCTTCCTGTTTATGTAGCGTCAGCAGCTTTCTGACTCTATTTGACACTCTACGAAAAACCCTGTCCACAATAGGGTCGCGGGTGCGACAAAACTGTCTCCTAAGTCTCCTCTTAATAAGCAGCAGTGCTTCAATAGCGGGGGAAGTCCAGAACGCACTCTTGAGCCATGTGGTGGATTTAAGGGGGCAGCAATGAGAGCAGCTGAGTGCACCTTATTTAGAAAGATCGAGTGCGCGTCTGCAATGTCTTCGGGCATCAGGATTTCCAAGTTTAAATTTAGAGATTCATCCAGATCTCGGCGAAATGCATCTAAGTCAGTTCCAGGTGTCAGCAGTCGTCCTTTTATTGTTTTGATCTTTGGAGTGGAATCAAAATCAACCACAAGGGGGAGATGATCAGAGGAGAGTTGATACTCAGTCCTGATAGACAACTCGTCCGAACGCAGCCCATTATAAATGAAGAAATCAATAGCGCTGGCTGTGTGCCTTTGGGCGTACGGGAAATGGGTCGCTTGACCAGTTGCCAGGATTTGAGCTGTTGAGTTTTGCACAACTTCCTGTAAGCACCTACCCCTTGTACCCGCTCTAAAGTTACCCCAGAATCTGCTTTTGGCGTTAAAGTCTCCACCTATGATAAACATTCTTCCAAGATTGTTTAAAAGATCTTCGAAGTCTACAGATGACCAATTAAGATGCGGAGGTAGATATAGTGCAGAGACTATTAACTCGCCCCTACTGGTTGAAATCTGGATGGTGGCCATCTGTAATTTCGCTGTTCTCACTGGCTCTTGTAAAGAATAGCAGATTTCTTGTTTAATAAGAACAGCCGCTCCTCCTCTTTGCCTGTTGCTGGGATGGTCAGCCTTGTGAATGTTGTAGCCAGGTATAGAGATCTGGACTCCAGTTTGCAGCCATGTCTCAGTGATGAGCAACACATCAATGTAATGTCGGTTAGGAAATGCCTAAGCTCCTCAACATGCCCAGAAATTCCATGAGCATTCCACAATCCAAGGCTAAGTGAACGGGTCATCATTTACGGGTATTCACGAAATTGAGGCATAATTGTTTGAGGAATTGATTGCTCTCCTTCAGTTCATTAAACATTAATGTCATTGTGTCAACTTTAGCTGTGGGGGCCGTTATTGCAGCCTCTAACCTGCTAATGCTGTCAGGGGTCTGTGGCGATTGCTGTAGATGCACAGCTCCGTTGTTAACATTGCAAGATCGCTTCGGAGGATTAGTTATATGCAAACCAGCACGTAATGTGTCTGCATATGAGGTGTCTCCTTTGACCATTACCGCCGGGACGTAACTCACTCTTCTCATAGAATCTTCCCTGTTGCTGCCACGCGCCGAAATTGATATATTGGGTTTTAGGCTGTTTAATTTCTTTTTGAAAACTCGGCAGTCCTTACTCCAAGCAGCATGTTTCTCACCGCAATTTATGCAGCAAAGGTCCTCCACAGCCAAACATTGGGTGGTTATATGATTTTGCCCACATTTTCCACAAATCAACTGCCGCAGGCAGTAATTTTTGGTGTGCCCAAATCCAAAGCATCTATAGCACTGAATGACAGCCAGGTTCTTTTTTTTGGAATTTCCACCAGGACACGTTGCCTGCCTATATGATGAATTTTCAGAGCCTCCTTATTGTTAGGCGCTTTGGCAAGGTTGATGAAGAAGAAGTTGTTTGGTACCATCTTTTCAATGTCTGCTTCATTAACCTTAGTGATTAATTTGCGGGGGTTGGGATTAAACACACCGGTGACATTGTGGCCTTTGGTATAAACTCTGAAAGCTTTGTCCTCCTTAAGCTGGTATGTGTAGTGTTTAATGTTACGCTCTTTTAGGTAACGAACCCGAATACGATACGAATCAGAATCCTCAGTATAGACCCTTACAGTATCATTTCTCATAACTTTAAGTGAGAAACTGTTAGGTCCGGAGACCAGAGCCAGCTCCTGTTCCAAAAGGTGAGCATTGCTCACATTATCAATGTTGATAGGGGGTGGTTTTCTAGTCCTGTGAGTGGTTTCGGTATCAATTCCCTCAAGCAGAGCATCAGCGTCAAGGACCATTTTCTCGGCTTCGGCAAGTGTTTCAGTGGTCTCATCCTCATTCCCAGCGCCAGATAGCAGAGCAAAGCGATTTGATGATGTGCCAGGACTTTCCAGAGAAATAGAAGATTCCACGGTTTGGGCTGACCTCTTTTTCCCCTTCATTACCCTACCATGACGGGAAAGTGGACTGGGTGGTCTTTTTGACGCAGCCGTCTGCCAACACACCTGAGCACAAGGAGTCGCAGTTGTGGTACAAATCGGAACCGTGCTAAAAGAAACAGCTGGCACCGGGGCAGCGCCAGTCAAAAAATGACTCTGCAAATCAACGAACGAGCACATTTCAGGTAAGGCGCTTGAATGCGTCACTATATACTTGGAGACATTTGATGTTGTTATTATTATACAACTTTTATTTTAGTTAAGTTCAGCCGTTGAGCCCCCATGTAAGAATGAATATGTTTATTATAATGAAGTGGAATAAAATTAAAATAGTACAAAAGCGTAAAAGTGAATTAAAATTAAAATAGATGGCCCCGACGGTCTACGACCTTACTTCTTCAACGACTCTTTGCTTCTCATTGTTGGCTCGATCGTTCGCTGCTGGTGACGGCCTTGTCGCAATTCTGCTGCTGACCTATATCGATACGCGATACCGATACCGATACCGCTCGTTGAAAGCCAGACCCCCATCACTCCTTACATACATTTATTTTTTATACTGCCGTCCTGAACGTTTTCTATTTTTGTGCCAACGGAATTTTGCTTTTCCTCTGCGATTTCATTCTCATTTATATTGTCTTTACCATTTAAACTTCTATTGCCGCTATTTTTTACATTTATATTTTCACTTTGGTTAATTTTTGCTGGTCTATCTCCTTTTATTATATTTTTCCTTTCATTTGTTTTATTCCTATCATCTTCACTGTTATTTTTATTTGTCCATACACTATGGTTTTTACCTTCATCTCTACTGACATTTTTATTTCTTTTGTTTTGGTTTACAATTAAAGTATTATTCCTTAAACCTATAATTTCATTATTTCAACCCTTTGTACAAATATTTTTGGGTCTTAAATTATTATCACGATTTGTCATATCTGTTCTATTTTTTCTTATCAATTATCAAATGGGTTCCTAAAATAGCAGAATAATTCATTGCATCATTTGGTACTACAAACATTTCCATTTTTATTTCTTCATTATTGTATATTATGGTACAGATTACTTTTGCTTTTACAACAAGTTGGGCTTTATTAATTCCATAAAAATGTTTCTTTACATTATGTGTACACATGAATATGCCTGGCACGAACTGTTGGCGAATAAAGCTAATTGGACTTGGTTTCTAAGGATAATGAAAATTTGTTTTTTGTATTTATAAAAGTGAAGCTTATATATTTTACATACATGTTAGGTAATTGTTCCTTTTCATGAGTCAGTGGAATTTTTCTCTTCGGGCATTCGACAGCTTGGTGTCCCATTTCTGCGATCTCGTTTGGGTTTTCGGCATTCGGTATCAATGTGCCCCAATGAGTTATAATTGAAGCATATGATGCAAGTAAGTTGTCCTATAGCTAACTGCCTAGCGTCCGATGGTGCAACGTCGCGATTGTTTCCTGAGCTACTTTTTATACCTCTAAGATCTATTTTTGGAGATGTCGTTTATCGGTGAAACACTGTATTTCGCTTGGGACTGTAGCGCTGAATCTGAAATACCCTCAATTATAAATTCTAGGAGTTCGGGTTCATTAAACGATAATTTATTGGCCAATATTGTTTTATCGTAACAGTATTCCTGGAATGATTCTGTCACCAGCCACTTTCTGGCCTAAAAATGGCGTTTCAATGTTAACTGGCTAATATGGTCCTCGAAAAATACAGTAATTTCTTCGAGAACTAGTTCAAACTACGTTGACATGAGATCAATACATGATTGAAGACATTTGAGAGCTTTTCAGTTTATTAGATATTAACGCACGCATGTTATTTTCATTTAAATTATACGCGACATACACGGTTTTCACTTGTTTTAATTATTCTCATTTCTCTCGAAATTATTCTCATTTCCATCAAATGCTGATACAAAGTCTTTTATACCTGTGAAATTAAGGCCGGCATTGTCTTTGATTTTGTGATGATTTTTCATTGATAGTATTTCATTTTCCTTTATCAATAATACTTTTTCGCGTTTTGACAATTCAAGTTCAAGCCTCATTAATTCAAATTCTTTTTTCAACAAATCCATTTCATTTGCTTTTTTCGTTTCAATTTCACTCAATTTGCACTTACTTTTATTCGGTAACTCATAGTTTTCGTCCTCGTAGTCTCTCAATTTTTCACTCACGTTAGCAGGTTCATTACTCAATATCCTGTCCGTTGGATTCCCTTCTTCTTGCATTTTGATAATTTCGTCTTTCTTCAGTAGAGTCTTCTCGCTTACCTCGTTTGTTGCCGCGCGTGCTGCGCAATTACCGTTACCGTCAACGTAGCCTTTCTTTTTTGTTGTGCGCGTCGGCGTCGACTGGCTTTCTGCAATTGCTGCCGCTACTAGCGTGATCGTTTGCTTGTTTTTCGCTGAATGATGAAATACTAGCGTCTCTTTTCGGACCCGGTTTGCTATGTAACTGTGAACTTTTCCTTGGGTTTCTCTGCTACCTCCTCTCAGTTTCATTTTTTTTTTTCTCGGCTTGGTTACTGTCACCACTTCTGATTTCTGTAAGAGTATTGGCCGTTCATTAATTGTTTAGCCTTTCACTCATTTATTTAGACTGCCTCATTTACCAAAAGTGCTTATGATCTATTACAGAAAAGACTTAACGGAGTTATACTTATATCTATTGCAGAGAGTGTTACAGGAGTGTATTCTATTACAGAGAGTCTCACAGGGTTTTATTCTATTCGAATTAATGATTAACGTCTTCTTTCCACCGGAGGGGTGGTCTTCTTCGTATGCTTACACACAGTACAGACTTGTAGAGTTTCTTTGGCGGATCGTCGTTGTCCATGCGCTGAAAAAGGCCGAGACAGTGAACTCGACACAATCTCATCCTTCGGACGATGTCTATCTCTTCGTATAGTAAATATAGCTCCTGATTATAGCGCGGCTTCCATACTCCTTCCCAGCATACCGGACCGAAAATTTGCTGCAGAACCTTTCGTTCAAAAGCATCAAGGACATACTCGCGCCGTAGAATAGAATCGGCACAATTAGCGTCTTATACAACAGCACCTTAGTGTTTCTACGTAGGAGTTTTAATTTCAGCTGGCTTCTCTGGCCAAGGAAGCAGCGGCTGGCAAGCATGGTTCTGCTGATTATCTCGTGTTCATGGAGTTAATATTTGCGCCTAGATAGATGAACTCAACTACTTCCCACGACGTAGCATACCCCAATTCAGCACAAACTGTACTCTCTCCTTGTTGAGAGGATGTAATTCGTGCTTCTTTCGTTGACTACATGACCCGCGAGTTTGGCTTCTCCTAAGAACTTGATAAAAGCGTCAATGACATCTCTTTGTGACCTTCCAGCGATGTCGATATCATCTGCATCGCCTAGAAGTTGTGTGGGCTTAAAAAGGATAGTTCACCTCGTCGCAACACCTGCTCTCCGAATAATTCTTTTCAGAACTATGTTGAAGAAGGCGCACGACAATGCGTCTCCCTGTCTAAATCCACAGATCGTCCAGAACAGTTCGGATGTGTGCTTTTTTTATGCATTGACTTAGCAGGTTCGCAATGACCACACACTGATCCCACATGGGGCATGCCCAAAGGGAATCAAAATTCACCCAGTCACATAGACTGGGCTCAGCTGGTCCTAATTGCTGATTTCTTTGGTTATTATGCTATACCAAAGCTAATGTCATCATCAGGCATGCAAGATTAAACTAAAGCAAAGATTTAACTAAGAATTCAAAACATACAATGACAAAGAAAATTCAAACAAGGAGAAAAAAAAAGTAGATTAAAAGTTTAGAAAGCAAATTACTCAAATGAAATTAGCATTAAATCAACGATGCCAACAATTTAGCCTTAATAAGATAAGAATAGGTGGCAGGAGAAGCTAACACACATTGGGTATTAAAAGATTTGCATAAGACATGGATTATGTTGTGAATACGAAGTTCAACATAAGGCAAGACTAATATGAAGGTAGTTTCTAGTTGGATGTGCTGCTACACTAAAGTTAATTATACTAAGAAAGAAAGGTGAGTTAATATTACCATAAATGAAGTTATACATAATAGTTACACCCATGACAGATCTACGACTAGACAAGGTACGGAGGTTGATCAATTTTAGACGACACCGATAAGATGATAGGCAAGCTTTAGGATCCCATTGCAATTTTTTGAGAGCAAAAAGTAGAAATTGCTTTTGCACCGACTCAATACGATCGATATACATCTGATATTGAGGATTCCAGACACAAGCCTCATACTCCAGAATAAGCCTCACCAGTGAAGTGTATAGCCCTTTGATAGTGTACGGATCGTCAAATTCCTTATACCAGAGTTTAATATAGCCAATATGCACCCCTGGCTTTATAGACCGAAGTGGAAATGTGGGTACCGAAATGCACTTCGAGTCCATCAAAATACCAGGATCGTTAAACTGGGAAATACGATCTAAACTATTTGAGTTAATGTAATAAGAATTTGAAATAAGGGCTCCGCGAAAAAAGGACATAACTTTGCATTTATTGGTATTGAGGATTAAATAGTAATTGGAACACCAACAAGATAAAGCGGCTATGTCAATCTGAAGGAAAACTCGTGAGAGGGGCTTTTAAGGTATAGCATGGAAACATAGGTGACGGTAGGTAGATCATTAATAAAGATGTTGAAAAGCAAAAGCCCCAAGTGACTGCCTTGAGGAACACCTGAGGTTACCTTTAAAGATTTAGATATTGAGGACTTAAAAAGTACCCTTTGAGTGCGATGATCAAGGTAAGATGCCAATCATTGGACCAATGGAGAAGGGAAGCCAAAAGCTTTGAATTTGGTCATAAGCAAGGCGTGCGATACAGTATCGATTTTGGACTTTGATGAATTTATAATAATTGTTTGGATCTTGATTAATATTAAATTTTATTTTGCGCAAAAAACTATTATAGCAAGAATTGATTTAATAATAATATAAAAAATAATATTAAATTTACTACCGAATAATCGAATCCTAATATTTTTTAGACAACAAAATTTATACAAAACCAGGTAGCTTTCTGATGGCTACCACGCTATGTGCACCACCTGGGGTCATCTGACACAACTGAATGAGCTCTGCTGGTATCTGGAATTCAGACATGGCGAAATATAAGTATCCCCTACATATCGAGTCGCACGCAGCCTTGAAATCAATAAATAGGCGGTGGGCATCGATGTTGAACTTAAAGATTTGCCTCAATGAGAAGCTCTGGTCGGTCGTTGACTTGCCCGGCCTGAAACCACATTGGTACTTCCCTATCAGGTGGCTGGCGAATTCCTCAAGATGATCGCACAGAATTATGGAAAGCATCTTATTAGCGAAATGTATTAAGGATATTCCTTGATAATTCGAGCGGCGCATTGCGTCCCCTTTCTTATGCATGCGACTTATGACACTTATACTCCAGTCATTGGGCATGCTCTCCTTAGTCCATATTCGGCAGATGATCCAATGCACACGCCCTATAAGATCATTGCCTCTTGCTTTCAGCAGCTCTGCAGCGGCGTAGATAGTTTCTGGGACTGGGACTCGTATCTGGGGCGGAGGGAGGATGTAGATACATATGGGATTTGTGATTGCCTTTAACCTGGCAAAGGCCAGACCGATCCCAATGTAGGACTACATCAAGTCATTTCACCGCCACGCGGCTCCCTCCGGAAACAGCATCTTGACATCCGTCAGATCTGGCTAAGTTTGAGTCTGGTGAAACGGACGCACAGGGCTAGCGCCTCGGCCGTCTTCAAACCAATTGCCATGAACCGAAAAGAGGAAAAGGCAATAAAATAAATAATAACAATAATAAATATAATAACATAAGTATGTAGAATGTATATTTACTGCCATGTTTGAAACGGAGTGTGTGTTGTTCTTGTTATCCACTCTTTCGTTTATTGTATTTTTAGCAAAAATCTACCAAATGCAAAGCTTCATAGCACTATACACTGGGAGTTCTTAGTTGCTTGCGTTATATGCGTTACGAAAGTAGTACGCGACGGTACACAGTAGTAATCCACTGGAACTAAAAATGGCAAGTTATTCGAAAAACTCCCAGTGTATGGTGCTATGAAGATATTTCGCACATTTTTTTTCCATTTTGAATCAATTGCGTTCGTAATGGCATTGGAGTTTCCTCACAAAACTCTGACCGATCTTTTGGACAGAGCCACAATGCAGATACTGAAACACCTTATATAATACGATTATAAATTATAAGAATTAATACGATTAAAGCATACCTCATATTCTGAATATAATGGCAAAAGTAAAGTAGTTTGTATATCACATAACACGATATTTACCAAAGTGCCAGAGAATACTGACGAGATTTAAAAGCTCAAAAAGTTTGGTAGTTGTAATTGATGAGGAAAATACTGCAAGACCATAACTTTGTAAAGTTGGGCGCCCAAAGTATGCAACGGTGTCTACAAATTTGTACAGCGCCATAAGGCTCCTCTCGTAATACGATGCACTGTAGAAAATAAATTTGGCTCTTCCATCCTCAGACAAAGATACATTTTTCGTATAGAAATCGTAAAAGTGTTTATTAATTCCAAATTTACTACGGTACCTGATATTATCTATTTATATATTTGTGCGCTCCAGTCCCAACTTCCACACGCAATTTAGTCATGGGCTATCAGCTTCAAAACGCAATGATGAGCCAAAAAATTACGATACTACGCAGGTGGATCTGATCTAATCAGCATCATATGTGGAAGTACATATTCTTTAATGAATTCCGAATATTGTTTTTTAATTCGGACTATTAAAGAAAATTCTCTCAAATGCTAAGCCGATTTACTGATGGCAGGTACGAATGCATTGAGAATTTAAATCGACCGCATACTCGCAATTATCCGAATGGCGAAAACTACTCACGCAATGCTTCTCACAATTTAAGTCCTGCAACTTCCTAAACAACTTCAGAATCACTACTAAAGAAATCGGCATGGGCAACTGAGCAGTACTAAATATGCTTCACTAGACAACTGACATTTTCATAGGCGATACAACCTATTTTGGTTTTCTGAAGAGTTTGCAAACTTGTATAGGGAAACTGGAACTTTTAGCGATATTATTTAAGCAAATTAAAATAGCACTCTGAGGATTAACTTTATTTATTAAAAACAAAAGAGCTAATTTGAAAATTTCATCATTTTCTTGCGCGTTAACTTGTCCTGTATTTATATGTCGAAGAAAAAGAAGTGGAAGAAGAAGAAGTAGCCCACGCATTGATAGGGTTCCCAATCGTTTGATTAAGTGAAGGCCTGCCAGTGGTCGATACATAGCTAGGCTACGTGCGCATTGCAGCAGTTGCTGGTTAGTATTAGTATTGCTTTTGTAACCACTGAGCCATGATATCATGTAGCTGATTCACTTGAGCCGGTAGCTGCATTAATGTGGTGTCGTCGTTGGTTTCGGGCATTATATGCTTGGTAACTCGATGTCTCCAGATGATTTATGCTCTGTTAAACGTTGGATTAATTGATCCCTACTGTTTGAATTTCTAATTTGCGAAGAATAAACTTCAACTGGTCAACTTTTATATGGTGTATATTCTACATAATACTCCGTTATTATTATCTTCGTTGTTGGACAAAATTAAGTTTTTAGATATTAGTCGTAACCAAGTAAACATGTCGTAGTCGTAATGTCTTTCGACGTTGTTGGGCAAATGCAGATTTTTTAAATTGACATACGGTTAAAGTTTGTATGTACTCGTTGGTATTAGTCATAACCACGGTTAACTTGATTATACGTTGATGAATGTTGATCCATGTTGAGGCGTGTGTACAAGCGAGACAGAAAGATGAGCGTCGTTTTGAAATAGATGCGTGTATTCGTAAAGACTGGAACAGAATAGTGTAACTGTGTCTCAGTCTGTAGCTGGTACCAAAAATACATCTGCTTGTATGTGCTGAACGATGTCTAGCTGAATCTAAATCTTTTTCTATTCTTCTTTGTATTCGAACTGGCTCAACATTGTTTCCGTTACAAATCATCTGTCTCTCCATGTCTCTCTTAAATGTCAAGCACAGGTGACTGCAATTCCAACAAAACAAAAAAAATATTAATTCAACCAGTAGGGGTGAGTTAATAGTCTCTGCATTATATCTCCCTCCGCATCTTAATTGGTCAACTGTAGACTTCGAATATCTTTTAAGCACTCGAGGAAGAATGTTGGAAACTTTAACGCCAGAAGCAGATTCTAGACTAAGTTTAGAGCGGATACAAGGGGTAGCTGCTTACAAAGATCAAAACAATAAAAGGACAACTGCTGCCACCTGAAATTGACATTGAAGACGCGCACTCGATCTTCCTAAATAGGGTGCACTCAGCTTCTCTCATTGCCGCCCCCTAAAATCCACCATCAAGAGTACGTTCTGAACTTCCCCTAGCTATTGAGGCACTGCTGCTTAGGAGACAGTTTTATTACACCCGGGCTTGCGAACAGAGTATTTCGTAAAGTGTCGAATAGAATAAAAAGCTGCTAACGCTCCATAAATAGGAGAAAAATGACGGGTTTTTGTTAAATGTCTCCCCCACGACTCCACAAAGCACTCCTTGTGCAAACTGGCGAGAAGGTATAAACAACAGGTAACCCCAAAATTTCCAATCAAGAAGGCTGACGGATCTTTGGCTAGATCTTTAAGTGAGCGAGCCGAGGCTTTCGCCAAAGATTTGGAAGCTCGATATTAGACATTCGATACCAGCGCAGAACACAGGGGTCGCCAGATCCATATGACACTTGAAAGCGCCGGCCAATTATGCTTCCAGGTTGCTCCCATTACAGCCGCGGAAGTCTCGTCACATATTAAAGAGTTGAACACTAAAAAGGCTCCAGGTGCTATTTCTGGTCCTCTTTTTTAATTCAGTGCTGAGCTTAGGATATGTTACAGTGATACAGTGAAAAGAGGCGAGTATGTCCATGATTCATAAATCCGGCAAGAGCCCTTACACTTTAGATTCCTACAGGCCAAACAGCCTGATACCCACTGTAGCAAAGTTATTTGAACGCTGTATGCTGACACGGATCCTGGACTTAAAAAAGATAAACCAAATAGTTCCTTCCTTTCAATTCGGGGTTTTGTCCCACGCAACTCCAGAGTAGCTGAGTAGGGTGGTTAACTTTATTCTCGAAGGATTTGTGGCTAAGGAGTACGTGATGGCAGCATATCTTGACATAAAGCAGTCTTTCTACCGAGTATGGACGACGGGCTGCTCAGTAAGCTCAAAAATCTCTTGCCATCTCAACTACGCTGTTCACGCACGACATGACCACTGACTCAGAAATACTGCTGGAGGATCCTCAGGAGCTGATCATTGCCACGTTTGCAGACAATACGGCCATCCTCGTCAGAAACAAGTGCATTTATGAAGCCACGGACACACTGCAGCAATACCAGCACATTTTTGATGATTGGACACGACAATGGAACATTTGCATTTACAAAAATAAATGTGCCTATGAGACGTACGCCTTACCGCCGGATTTCTGTCCGGGAGTTTTCATTGGAAACACCATTCAGGTTTCAAATACCTGGGTGTGTATTTGGATAGGCGGCTAACGTTCAAGACGCTTATATCAAATATCACGTAGTCCTTAAGGCAGAGGATTGGGAAATTGCGTTGGTTTTTAAATAGCAGGAATAAATCATCCATGAGAAATAATGTGCACATTTACAAAGTAATAATTGCTCCTGCTTGGCGATACGGCTTGTAGGGGTATGGCATAGCAGCGAAGTCAAATATCACAAAGGTCAGAGTACTGCAGGCCACGATATTGCGTAGGCTTTCTGGTGCCCCTTGGTTCATGCGAACGGTGGACCTTGAGGACTTAAAAATACCGAAAATTGGCAATGTGATTAACCGTCAGGCCAAAAAATATATGGAGAGGTTGAAAAATCATAATAATACATAATTTAGCAAGGCGCCTTCTAAAACGACGCAGAATGGGAGGAGTTAGCGTGGCGAGATGCCACTTACTAATTTAAGTTGTTTTGTTAATTTTTGTATATACAGTTTAATTGAAGTTGTTCTTTTAATAACAGAAAAATTAATTATTAAAAAAAAAAAACCAAAATAGTAAAAAGGCGAGAGAACATTGAAGTTAATTTTTCTAGTGCAAAAAAAAAGAAGGAAAGTTAGACAATTTTAAGTACGCAGACTACAAAAACTTAAAGAAAACGCAAAATACGGTTGCCCAACGTATTAAGAAAAAATAACTATGACAATGTTTAGTTCGTTAAACAAGCTATTTCTCTTTTTCAAGGTTTGACGTTATCAAATAACTCTAGTGAAGCCGAAACTTGCAATCTGTTCACCTTTCTTTGGGCTTCAGCTACAGACTGAAAACAGACACACTTGCACCATTCTGTTCCAGCACTAAGCGTTAATTCGTTGATCATTGCTGAACGAGACATAAATTAATTGCGTTGTGTGTTTTTTTTCCGACAGACTGTGTTATTTATCCCACTTCTGAACTGTAAGGAAACTGGCGGGTTAACTTTATTTATTAAAAACAAAGGAAGTGATTTAAACATTAATCAAACTGTTGCACGTTAACTTTTCTGTTCGCTCTAATGTTTCTCCTCGTCGCTTGGCTATCTTGCGTCTGTCTGTGTGTATATGTCGAAGAAAAAGAAGTGGAAGAATTATCCCCCGCATTAACAGGGTTGCCAATAGATTCAGGAAGTGCAGGGATGCAAGTGATCGATACATAGCAAGGCACGTCCGGTTACACTTGGATCTACCTGAAGCCGATCAGCAGATAAATTCATTGCTGCTCTTAAACACCTGAGTCGGAGAGCTTAATAATTGCTGGTATATTCCACTGAACGGATGACAAGGTTGCTTCAGGGTGATTATAAGTAGAAGTATAAACGATGGCAGCTTAGTAGGATGTCGCATTTCAATCCGCCCCTTGGAAGGCTATGAAAAGGCTTTTTTTCGCAATGATGTTAGACTGAACAAAGACCGAAAATACAGTTGTATATTTAGTCGCTCTGACTTGTGTGTGAGGGGCTACCGGGTGGTCAATATGAGAAGACGTGTGCGAGTCCTAATTGCACCGTGAACATAAATACATTGCCATAAGTTTCAATGAATTAATTCCGAGCATTGCTGTTGACTTCGCAGATAAATATTTGCTCGAACTGCGTGTAATATCTTCGAAGGGCGATTGTATTTTCTCAGGCTGTTATAATCTGAGAGATATGATAGACTTATCTAGGCAATTGTTGTGGGTTAGTTTCAGCTATTGAATCGAGCACTGGAATTTGAGCACTGAATTTGCCTCTGAAAAGTTCCCTACATTTCTGCAACATTGCATCAAAATGTGTAATAGTTGCTTTATACGCAGAAATTACTATCAGTATCAATTGATCTGATATTATCCCGCCAAATTTTTTAATTTACTCGATTTCCAAGACCCTATGCCTCACAACTCACCTTATTGTGTATTTGCAGTGGAACAAGTCTAGTTGTTAAAAAATTCCTTCAAAGAATACTAGTTTGAAATCAGACTTGCATGCATACATATGTAATTAATATACTCTTGACCGTTATCCAATGAATGATAATACCACGAATGATACCAAGGACCATGTTCATGTAGTTTAAGGTGACGACATAAAATTTGACTCCACAATTGTTGTATGTATATAAAATGCAGGAGTCACTTTAGGGACTGTAATTTTGTAATGTAATTTTAATTATAAAGTTTAAGACATATATCGAATTTTAAACTAAAGAATTGGGGGCGTTAGTTCATAAAAAGTCCATGGTGATGGGAGTGCCAAGGAACAACTTCACCGACCTGTGGTTGAAGGGCGCGCAATCTTAGTACACTTTCAATAGATTACCGAAGCACTCCATTATATGTTTTATTACATCACATATAGTGGTTTCATATTTTTAAAATCAGCTAGATGCAGTGCTGAAAATGGCTGTTTTATGATCAGAGAATCGCCAGAGTGATTTTGCAGCTTGAAGTAAGCCACACATTGAAAAACTGGTGAAATTCTACTTGATGTCACTCCACCCGCTTTATCCACCAGGTATTTGTACTTTCGCTGGTCTATTTGAACTGCACTTTTATTTGCTTATATATTAGAGTTGCCCTGCACTCAAAAGATATTGCTAGAAGTCAAAGGTCGTATGCAGGATTCCATTGTATTAAAATTGCAATGTTCTTGCTGGTTGTGGTAAATACGAAAATAGTCCAATCCGATTAATGTAAATATGATTTGAACAACACTTCGCTTTTGTTCGAGAATAATCTTTAACAGGTCTAGTCGACGCGTATGAATAGATCAAATCGTTTCTAGACCTTCAAATAAAATAGTTTAAAAATGCATTTTCTAGGAACGACTACAACAAGTTAAAATTATATTGTAAGTAAATATACATAAATGCATTGTTTAAATACTTAAAAACTGTTTATAAGGGATGTGTGCACTAAGTTCTTCAACACATTTCTTCAGTACAATTTACTGGACGACTTTATAAATCGACATCTATTTACACATGGTATACGTATATATTTATGTATGTACATTAAATTCCAAGCATTAACGACGTTTGTCCAATTTTAGCCGTATGTAACTTATATAAGTTGGTGGTTAAAACTATGAATTTAGCCTGGCATCTGCGGCGGTTTCCTAACAAAGTTGACGCCGCTGCCTGAATCTCACCTTAACTCAACTAAAGCTGCAAGCATTATCGTGAGACTAGGCAGTACATAGGTTTTAAAATAATGGGACGAGAAAGTAGAAAAATAGAATAGAATAATTTCCGCTCCGATTAAAACAAAGGCGTTGTGGTGAGGCGCATAGGTGGCGCTGATGCCATCACTTAAGCCGACAGTATTATTGTTGCCCTCGTTATCAAGAACACTACGGTTAGCATGTTGCATTGCAGCTGGCTTCTCCCCTAAAATTTGGAAATGAGTAATAATTGCAAAAGAAATTTCTAATTGAAATATTACCTCTCAGTACGTGTACTGTTATGCTCGAGGGTCGTGCATTTGAAGGCGCACATGTGTAATTACCAGCATGGTGAAAATTTACTTTTTTAATGGTAAGAGTGCTCATGGAAGGCGTTAACAAATAGGATGACTGATGTGATAAAGGACCCAAAGGTTTCGGTGATGTCGTGTAATTAATTACTGTGTTATTACTATTGGCATGGTTGTTTATAGCTGCAAGTCCTGATAAACCACGACCTTTGTAATTACCAACAGCTGTTGATGTTCGTGGTGATATTGCTTCAATTATAGGTGCGCCAGTGACTGTTGTTGATGACACAGAAAATCCACCTTGTGTATCATAGTTTACCATTTTGTTGTCATGATACCTGGAAATAAGAAATAAAAAATGAAAACTTATTTGAACGAATTTGAGGTTTACTGAATATTTCTTTTTAGTGTATCATAAATTTTTGTTTTTATTTAGACTTTTCCCATGGAACATTCCTTAAATTTTATCTATTTTATATATAACGAATAACATTTATCGCTAGTAAACTGCGTAACACATGTTTAGAATTATATATAATGACAGTGATTAAGTTTGTGGATGGAATATAATTACAATGGATTTTAGAGTACTAAAAGTAAGTAAGTAAGTCCATCGATACTAAACATCGATTACAATGACTAGTATCGCCCAGTGCTCGAAATTCTTGTGTACGCATAAATACACTTAATTTTGCCCAATTTTAATGAAAATATACCAATAGAGTTTCTCGGTATTAACATATAGATAATGATAATACATAATATACTAGAGGGTACCCGGCGGGTAGCTGCATCTTGGCATGCTCTCCGAGTGGTGTGTTGTATAGCAGCATTGCATAAAAAAGCTAAATCAATTTGTTCTTCTCGCTTATGTCCTACGTTGGCAGTACTGGCAGCACGTAACTCGTACATAGTAAATACGTACATAACGGGAATCGATTCCAGTTAACCGGTGAAGTGTTTGCGTATACAAACATATGTACTGTTGCTTTTTGACTTTGCATACCTTAACCGGTCCACTACAGTTTCCTTCGGAAGTACTGTTCTTCCTTTGACTTTCACTTTAGCGAAAGGTTGTGTGGTAAAACAATCAGTCAACCAGTGAAGTGTTCGCGTATACATACATATGTACTGTTGTCTTTTGGCTTTGAATATTAAAGCGATTCAGTACAGTTTCGTTCAGAAGTACCGTCCTTAATTTGACATCTTAACAAAAAGTTGTGCGTTGAAATAATCAGTCAACAGTGAGTGAACATATGCGATGGCACTGAAGCCTTCAGGTACAAACGACATGGGCTATCATAAAGCAAAGGCATGCGCTGCCAAACGACAGTTTTTGGCACTCAACGATCTCCTCACGCCTGAGCGGCTGGGCAAATTCGACGAGGTTGATATTGAAGTCCTCATAGACACAGTTAAGAGCTTGATCAACGAGTTCAATGCTGAAAGAGCAAAGGTCGAGAACCTTGATCTGTCTCAGGTGATACGCTCGGAGCGGGACAGTTTCATGCTGCTGTGAAGACAAAGCTGGTCCGCGAATTAAGTATAAAACGTAGGTACGCCAGTACTACTACAATTCGCCACTTCGCCGAGGATCAAAGTTCATCATCCCACTATTAAACGCACCGGTCTCGGCTTACTTAATCAAAGTCAGTCACAGCAGCGTTGATGTAAACTAGCGGGTGCGGTGCAACTGCAGAGCCATCTGGCAGTCACAGCAGCGTTGGTGGTAAAGTAACGGGTACAGTACAGTGAGTTGGTGGGGAATTTGTTGAAGAGTAGCACACAAGAAACGCAAGAGCGCGGCAGGAAGATCGTTACCAGCAATAAATTCACAAAACGACGGCGCAATAGTGAGCGCGAAAATCAGGTGTTACGAGAGCGACGGCGCAATATCGAACTTTACAAATTCAGTATGTGTTCATATAAACACAATGAGTGCGTAACAGCGAACACGAAATAAAAGTATAGACTACGTCGCACGTTACAAGCATAGAAGCTTACAAATTGAAATCAGCAAACTACGGCGCAATAACGAGTTCGATTAGCGGCGTGGGACCGGAATGCGTTAAGTAGTTTGATTTAACACTAATATATCATAAGTCTCAATGGCTAGCAGGGTTTGTCAAACAGTTCTAAAATGGAGTTAAATCAGATCATGGAACTTCGAAAGGCTGTCAAAGAAAAATAATAAAAAAAGTTTAAGTCAAATCGAAAGTTAAGGGCACAATATTCGTCGGTCACTAAATACGTTATGAAGCAATATACCTCCGCAATATTCTTGGACATCAAACAAGCTTTTGGTAGGGTTTGGAATGATGGGCTGTTGAAAAGAATCAAAGGGTTCCTGCCTGTCAAGCAGTTCCAACTCTGGCAAAGCTTCCTGCAAGGATGAACCTTCTCCGTGGAGGTGAGGGGCAAAAAATCGACCATAAGGCTAGTGTAATGGTGGACGGGGGACGGAACGGCTTATCTCTGGTCCTTTACTCATATACGGCCTATATGCTAATAAACAGAGACGAACGGTCGATCATTGCCACATATGCGGACGATACGGAAATCATCTTCAACGCCGGCTCACCAAATGAAACGGCGGCGAAAACATCCAGCTACTTTGGAAAATTCCACACGTGGGCCAAGCGCTGGAACACAGTCATTAATGCCGCAAAGTCAGCACAAGTCAGTTCTGACACACCACAAGCATCAGATGGAGCAAGTCCGGTATCTGTGTGATCCTGAACAAGCGTCTTACATGGCGTGCACATACAAAGGTGGTTACATCGCGGTGCAATCAGAAGCTCAGGAAAATGGATTGGCTTATCCGCCCTTTAAACAAGAGAATAAAAGGATATGTCACTACATGTAGTGGCACCAGTTTAACGTTACGCCATACAAATATGGGGAACCACTGCCCCATACAACATTCGGAGATTGCAGGCGTGCTAAAACAAGACACTCAGGAGACTCATGGGCGTTTCATGGTACGTCCGCAAAACCACACTACACAGTAACTTCAAGATACCTATGGTTCGAGAGATAAAGACCTCTTCCGCTACCAAGCAAGGCGTAGACTGAAAAGGCTGCACAAACTCGATCTCACCCTAAGAAGGTAGTGGTAGCCTTCTCAGTGATTGCCTTACGAATCTTATTGTACACATTGTATACATATATATATATACATATATATATATACATATATATATATACATATATATATACATATATATATATATATACATATATATATATATGGTTGACTCGGTAGTCATCATGCTTCGAAATCTAAACCAACCAAAATTATCCGACGGAACGCGTTTAGTGATAAGAAAACTGATGATCAGTGTGATTTATGTGACGATACTCACAAGAAAATTTAAAGATGAAGAAGTTCTCATTCTGAAGATTCCAATGATCACAACTGATAAGCCCTTTGAGTTTAAAGGAATTAAAATTCCGATTCATCTACCATTCGCCATAACTTAAGGGTTTAAGATATGAAAAAGCACAATGATGGTGTAATTCAGTACTTAATTTACTGTCTACTTTCTAGTACTATTAAGTACAGACTCCTTCCTAGGTTAGTTAAATTTATTTAAGGTTTTCCTAGTTTCCTTAATATATACTAGCAGGGCCCCAGCGCGTTGCTGCCTTCTGCGCTCTGTTTACTGCTACGATTTTCTTGTTGATCTTTCAGTGTTTGTGTTTTTGGGCATTTCGTTTTCTTATTTTTTTTAATTTTTATTTTCATTCGAATATTTTAAAAGCACTGCCTGTAAACTCAATTGTCAGAGGCTACTATGTTTTTGTGTTTTATTTATATATGTACAGTTTGAGAAGCATCTGAAGATTGAGTTGGTCATAATATTTAGCGAATACGACTATTTTTTCGCACCAAATTTAGCCACAAACATGCTCCATGATGACATCTACCACATGTACCAATTTTCATGGTATTCGCTCAAACGGTGTCGGATTCCATAGGGATAAAACAGACAGAGAGACAGACAAGCAAACATCCTTATATATATATATATATAGATTTATATATATATATATAGATTACATATTTTAAAATTTAAACAAATACACATATATAAGTAAATGTACAGTAGATAAGTGGAACTAAACTCTGTAAATATAATGTAAAATCACCAGGTTAAGGGAAGAAAGCATTGATTGATTGATTAATCAAACAAAAAATATTTGTTTTCTAGCTAATACCAAAAAAGAACAACGTCTTCCACTTCCTCTGAAGGGAAGTGGCAGATCGGCCGAATGATGTTGAATAGTAGCGTCAGGAATAATATTTCCGTCGAAGGAAGGACTTTCACTACCTTGTTGTCAATCCGGTTATGTTCGCGGCATTTATTTGGTTTCCGCTTCTGAATTTGTATAAAATAGTTTTCAGCTGTTTTCTCAACGTCCGCGGGGTCAGAAAGGCTAAATGGCGTGAAACAGCTCTCCAACTCATCAGTAAATGCTTCTGTTTTCTTGATCTCTGATTTTGAGGCCCGTGGACTTGAGCTGTTGTTTGACACAGTGGGTGGTACGTCGTAGATTGAAACCAGAATTTTTGGTTGGGTCTGCGTTTGTTATTTGATTTTTTAAATGTTCCGTTTGCACTGTTTGCATTACTAGCCTCAGCTTTCGGGCAGCTCTCCTCCATGCAGCCTTATCGAATTCGTTTTGTGATCTCATATAGCGTCGCCGTAGCTTGCTCTTGTATCTCACCAACTCCAGGACCTTAGGTTTTAAAAGGGCCTAAGTTCGGTTTGGTGGAACAAGGAAATCGGTGTGAAAATAGTTCGCCGGACTCAGGAATGTTTATGGTGAACAGGTCAACTGCATCATTTACATCCTTGTCCGAATTGATTTCCATGTGGGAGGCAGCAGCCTAAACGGGCGTATGATGGGATGTGGTCTGAGCTAAGTTCGGCTGACTCAACATCGGGTGATCTTGAGGATAAAGGCTGGGTGCTCCGGTGGTGAGCACCTCTCTGGAAGAGTTTAGTATACGCTTGTGAAATTAGTTGCCTCTTGGGGTGCCGAGTGTCGAACCCCATAATTGGTGTTTGGCGTTCAATACCCGCCTACTAAGAACTTAGTTGGTTAAGGAAGGTGGTGAAATGCTGCTCGGATATTTGGGATCCTGGAGGACAATAAATGGCTGCGACGACCAGGTTCCTTTCAGTTGTGTGGATGCTGACTTAGACGCTTCGAATGGATTCAGGCCGGATGCTTTCCAGCCTTTGGTGATGTGTGGATAACCGGATGAGGAAGGCGGCCCCCCTCGCGTACGGTTATCATAATGATGGTTGGCTCCATAGACTGCATAACACTGAATTTTGAAGCATCACGTCAATGGAGTTGACAGCCATGAAACTTTCAACTCGTTTCAGCGATTGGTGACTCCATATCAGTAACCAACCATCTCAACTTAAAGTTTCCAAAAACCTCATCCGCTACATATTTAACATCAGATCGAAATTTTATCGAGGAACCTGATCGCCTGATTGAGGCCATAGTGGCTCCATAGACTGCATAGCACTGAATTTTGAAGCATCACGTCAATGGAGTTGACAGCCATGAAACTTTCAACTGGTTTCAGCGATTGGTGACTCCGTTAATATTCCATATGTTTCATGTGTGGTCTGCGCATATTTTAGATAATATGATGACGAGCATATTCTTCACTATGGCCTCAATCAGGCGATCAGATTCCTCGATAAAATTTCGATCTGATGTTAAATAGGTAGCGGATGAGGTTTTTGGAAATTTTAAGTTTAGATGGTTGGTTACTGATATGGATCGGAGTTGATTGCGGCTATGAATGGGCAGTAAGACTGCTTTCTGTCATTGCTGCCGAATCATCAGCTGCTCACGTAGAAGCTTCTGTTGTGCCTGTTGATGAAACTCCTTAGATACATCAGCGTACGACAGGATGATTACGTGGAATTATATTATTTCCTTCAGTATCGCCATAGGTTTTTAAAAGCTTTGATGAGCTTCGGCTGCAGATTTATTCAAATCAAATAATAACAGTAGTGAATATCGAAAATGCAATTTTGAGCATTCTATGATTAGCGTCAATATACATTAAATAAATTAATACCACTAAATGGTGTTGAAAAATATCAAAACCATCGAATTGGACAGCTGTTGCTTGGCTTGGCAGACTTGCTACAATGATAATTTGAATTTGAATGAACTAATTAAAAGTGTGCCTCAACTACGTTAAATTATCCCACCTGAGCAACACGGTTTTAAAACGAATCTAAGGTTTAGGCATCCACTGATGATAGTGAGAGGTTTGACAAGCAAAATCTGCAAAGTAAAAAATATGTTGGCATGATTCCGCTAGATATTCATGCGGCTTTCAGGCAGAATTTACAAAATGCTCTTGATTTGTTATCCATTAACTACTACCAATGGAAAATTAAATGAAATTACAAAAAATCTGGTACTATATATTTCACTAAACGGCGAAAACTCTGCTATTTACCAAATGTCAACTTACGTATTGTCAGTGAAGAAATTTTGTGGGAACCCGATTTAAAATACCTCAGTCTACACTTTGACAAAAAATTGACTTTTAATCTGCAAATTACCAAAACTACTGACAAAGTCAAGAAACTAACACGCATACTGCATACATTTATAAATCGAAAATCTCAACTATCCATTGAAAAAAAAAATCTTCATATTTAAATCAATTTTAGCACCAGTTATGTTGTATGGATCTGTAGAATGGTGCGATTGTGCGAGTACCCACATTAATAAACTACAAGTAACACACAGTAAGCGGCTTAAAATGATTTTGAACCTGCCTTTCTTCTACTTCACTGCAGGCCTATATGATAAGGCATCTTTATTCAACACAAAATCATTAACCATAATTAGCACTTCTCACCATTAGGTGTAACTACACTCTGTATATTGTAAATATGTACACTCTTCTTATTGTAAATACGATAAAATTTCTGGGTACAAAAAAATAAATAAATAAATAAATAAAGGAGTAATTGTGATGCGCAGGAAAACAGAAAAAAGGAAAACTCACCACACTCAGGTAAAAAAAAACCACACATTGCAGTACCGAAATACCACTCCATTCTTTATTCGTTATCGGTAAAAAATAGTATATAATAGTTTAAGAAATTGATAATGAAAGTTTCAATATCCTAGAAGTACAATATATGTATGGGCAAAACATTCGTAATACGATTTGATTTGTTTTTATTTATATTTATTTTTTGTATATAAAAAAAAAATATAACCTTTTATTCAGTACTTATGTCTACTTAGACAACTAATACAATGTTTGAATTACGATAGTAGGTATATTTAGCTTATATGAGCAGTTCATAGAAGTTGTATAATGTAATGAAGAAGTAGAAAAAAGTAGTTTTAATAATTTATTAATTAATTATTTTAATGTTAGTTTGCTAGATCAACTGGTCTTGTCCTTTTTAAACGTCGCCTGCATTGTAATTGCATTATCGGAAGTAGCGGGGTAAGTCGGCGTTTGTGATGTACACCCCTGCTTTGGCGATTATTTTTATTATTCGTGACTGCTGTCTTTGTATTGTAGCCACATTTGATTTTTTGGATGTACCCCAAATTTGCGAACCGCATGTCCAAATAGGTTTGATTATTGCTTTGTATATCAAAAGCTTATTTTCTAGGGATAGATTAGATTTAGAGTTAAGGAGCCAATAAGGCTGTCTAGTCTTCAATTTTATTTGTTCGTGCTTTTTCTGTATATGGTGTTTCCAATTTAATTTGTTGTCTATGTAAAGTCCTAGATGTTTTGCATAGTCTCCTGTTTTAACGGCGACTCCGTCAACCGTTAGACGGGGCGCTTCAAATTTAGTTTTAGTTGTGTAGACAATACATGTTGTCTTGCTGTTATTTATTTTAATGTTCCATTTACCGAACCATTTCAGAGTGTTGTCCAAATTCCGTTGCAGAATTCCAGTTGTTACTTCAATATTTTGTGGGAATTTAGTAATATGGTGTCGTCTGCAAATGTAGCTATCATTGATGATTTTTGTCTTGGTGTTGGTATATCTGCTGTGAAGATGGTATTCAACTAAGGACCTAGTATACTACCTTGCGGAAAGCCTGTTCTAATATATCTTAGTGTTGAATATTCGTCTGATAACTTTACGAAAAAGTACCTATTGGTAATGTAATACTTCAACATTTATACAACATTGTGGAGAAATGTAGTACATAGCTTGTATATTAATCCGTTATGCAAAATCTTATCGAAGACTTTCTCTACGTCTAGGAACACTCAAATACGAAATTTTTTAACGTCGAGCTCGCTTAATATTTGTTGCGTAATGCGATGGATTTGTTGTATGGCAAAATGGTTTTTACGGAAGCCAAATTGTTGATCTGGAATTATGTGGCTACGTTCCAGGAATGGTGGGATTTTTATAGGCAATCTTTTGATTCGATCTTTTCGAATATTTCGGTATTTCGGATAGCACGGGAAGTAATGATTGAATGATTGATTGGCCTATATGATGACGACACAGATAGGTCTTTTCCCGGCTTTGGAATCGCAATGACTTCGGCAACTTTCCAGACTTTGGGGAAGTAGTTTAATCTTAGTAGGGCATTAAATATGTTACGTTTATAATTCACTACAATTGGTGGAAAATTTTATTAGGAGTTCGCCCTTAATTATATCATAGCCTGGTGATTTTTTAGGTATTATATCATGTTGACTGATGAGTAGAACTTCGGCCGTAGTAATATCTGAGTTTCACAAGCCGGTTTAAGTATGGGACGTCTCAGTTCTGGGGCTCGTCACCAAAAACTTTTTCATAATAATCTGCAAAAACCGTTGACTTGGGTAGGTTAGTTATTGCCCATGATACATTGTTCTTCTTTATTGGTGCCTTGTGCATAATTTTGTTAGTCAGTTTTTTTGTAGTTTTCCAAAGCTAGTACTCTATGTATTTTGTCGGTGCTATGTTTTGAAGGTAACTTGTGACTTGTTTGTTTTTGAGGTATTGCAGATATATCCTAATATCTTTTGTTGTCCTGTTGTATTTCTTTTTGGCCTCGGGGGACCTAGTGTCCATCCAGTACTTTTTTAATTTACGCTTTTCACGTAATATATTTCTCAGAATAGGTGGTTTGTAGTGCCCTGTTGGTTCAGGTGGTTTATCCGGGGTTGCTTGTATCGCTGCTTTTCAATAGCGTCGTTCAGATTCTATGTCCTCTGGTGTTTTTAGACGAATTTCTATAGATAGGTGTAAATTGATATAGTCTCTAAAGTTATCCCAGTCAGTTCGGTAATTATGTAAGAAATTATTTTGGTTCGAATCTACCGGAAACTCTCTGATTTATAAGACTATAGCTGTGTGATCCGACGAGAGATCCAGACTTGGTTTGATTACGAATTTACTTAAATCTATATTTTTTAATATGTAGAAGTCTAAAACATCTGGCATTTTATTGATGTCTATTGGCCAGTATGTCGGCTCACCTGTACTTATATGGTTTATCTTTAGAGAGTGTAGTGCGTCTTGTAGGTGTTTGCCTCTCTTGTTTGAAGTTCGGGATCCCCATTCTGTGTGTTTTGCGTTGAAGTCTCCAGCAGCAATAAATCGTTGTCCTAGTGTGTTTAAGAAGACCAGATATTGTGACTGGGTAATGTTGAACTTGGGAGGGCAGTAAATGGCTGATACAGTAATCGGGCCAGCTGCTCTGAAAATTTGGGCCGTTGTTGCTTGGATGTGGCACTGTTGGAATGGGAGCAGCACGTTATGTTTGATGTGATGCTTAATAATTATGGCAGTGCAGCCGTGTCCTGAGCCAACTGGGTGGTTTGTTTTGTGTATACTGTATCCACGAATTTGTAAGTATTTTTCAGTTGTACAGAGCGATTCTGAGATTAATGCTATATCAATGTCGTTATTATTTAGAAAGAGACAGTTCATTTAGATGGCGTTTTAACCCGTTTGCGTTCCAGGCTAGAATCTTTAAGTTGGTGTCCATTTTAATTTATCGAGTTTGTTTATTAATAACCCCAAGATGTTCATCATTTTATTTGAGTGCTGGGTTACTTGTTTCAGCATGTCTTTGATTTCCACTAATTCATTATCATGACAGAAAACATATCCAAGAATGACCTGGTCATATGCAATATATTAAACTTGCAGCATAATAAAAATGATGTAACCGAACATATTCTTCACAATTTGCAAAAAGAACATTTGTAGGTTGATTATATTGCGGAAGACGAACAAGAAGAGGATAGAAGACAGCGACGACGGTAAAATCAACAACAACAGTATTATCGTCAAAAATTCGACAAAGAACGAAGAGCGCTCACATTATTCAGTAAGGCATAAGGTGACGACGCATGGTCGCTACAAAGTGTGAATATGACATCACCAAGGTTCGCTTTAAATTTTCGAGATATCGCAGACTCAATACGCTCGTTCAGCGGTAACGATGCGCTTCTAGTGGCAATTTCGATCAGCAACTTTGAAGAGGTGGCTGGCATTATGGAATGGCACGACTTGCAAAAACTAATCTTTGCTAAAAAATTGTCAAAAGGGTTGGCCAAAATGTACATAATGAGTGAACGCGGTATCTATCACAAGTTGGCAAATGTTGAAAGAGGCACCCATCAGTGAATTTAAGACGGAATCTAATAGCGCTCAGTTGCACACATTAATGGTTGAAAGAAAAATTAAGAAGAATCAAACTCTAAAGAAAGTTTACTCCAAATGAAAGAATTTGCCTCAGTACGTAATCGACGGTATAAATGATTTGAGCATAAACAAATCGATATTGTATAACCCGAAAAATCTAAAAGAATTTAAAAAAAAAATGCTACGAAAAAATACGCGAGAAGTCAGAAGGAGTAAAACAATATCAGAATAACAACGGGATTGTGTTAACTAAAAAGGAGATCAAAACGAATAAAGAAAGCAAAGAATTGAAATGTTTAAATTCTGGCTCGACAGAGCACAATTGTAAAGAGTGTAAGGAGGAAACGAAATGCTTCGCGAGTAAGAATAGAGGTCACATTTCAAAAGACTGCCTAAGAACTGCAAAAAATTTGAGTGTACTCGTGGACCGCACAGGAATGAAGACAGTTCGCATGAAGGGATTTGACATTGATTGTCTGATTATAAATTTTAATTATAAAGGAATCAGTGCTCAAAAGAATGTTAATAAAAGAAATACAAAAAATCAACCGTTAGACGGTGTGCTACAAATTTTGTTTTAGTTGTGTAAATAACATGTATTGTCTTGTTGTTATTTATTTTAATGTTCCATTTACCGAACCATTTCAGAGTGTTGTCCAAATTCTGTTGCAGTACTTCAGTTGCTACTTCAATGTTTTTGTGGGAACTTAGTAATATGGTGTCGTCTGCAAATGTAGCTATCATTGATGATTTTGGTCTTGGTATTGGTATATCTGCTGTGAAGATGGTGTACAACAGAGGACCTAGTATGCTACCTTGCGGAACCCCTGTTCTAATATTTCTTAAATTTGAGTATTCGTCTGAAAATTTTACGAAGAAGTACCTATTAGTAATTTAACATTCCAGAATTTGTACAATATTTGTGTGATTAATTCATTATGCCAAACCTTATCGAAGGCTTTCTCTACGTCTAGGAACATTCCAATACAGAATTTTTTGTCATCGAGGTCGTTTAATATTTTGTGCATGACACGATGGACTTGTTGTATGGTTGTTGTATGGTTCTACGGAAGCCGAATTGGTGGTCTGGAATTATATGACTGCGTTCCAGGATAGGTAGGACTCGCATGCGCAAGAGCTTTTCAAATATTTTGGATAGCACAGGAAGTAAGTTGATTGGTCTGTATGATGACGGCAGAGATAGGTCTTTTCCCGGCTTTGGAATCGCAATGACTTCGGCAACTTTCCAGGCTTTGGGGAAGTAGTTTAATCAGAGTAGGGCATTAAATATATTGCGTATATAAATCACTGCGATTGGTGGGAGCTCTTTTAGCAGTCTGCCGTTAATTTTGTCATAGCCTGGTGATTTTCTAGGCTTTACATCATGTTGGATGATGAGTAGAATTTCGGAGGCCGTAGTTTTTTTAAGTCGCAATGTTTGGGGTTCATTAGCCGGGTTAGAGTGTGGGACGTCTAAGTTCTGTTGCTCGTCTGCAAAAACTTTCTCATAAAAATCTGCTAAAACTAGTGCTGCAGCTACATTAGTTGTTGTCCATGATCCATTGTCCTTTTTTATTGGTGCCTGGTGAATAGTTTTATTAGTCAGTTTTTTTGTAGCTTTCCAAAGCGAGTAGTCTTTGTATTTTGTCGGTGTTATGCTTTGCAGGTAACTAGTGACTTGTTTGTTTGAGGTATTGCAGATATTTCCTAATGTCTTTTGTTGTCCTGTTGTATTTCTTTTTGGCCTCAGGGGACCTAGTGTCCATCCAGTACTTTTTTAATTTACGCTTTTCACGTAATACATTTCTCAGAATAGGTGGTTTGTAGTGCCCTGTTGGTTCAGGTGGTTTATCCGGGTTTGCTTGTATCGCTGCTTTTTCAATAGCGTCGTTGAGATTTACTAAAGCAGATTCTATGTCCTCTGGTGTTTTTAGACGAATTTCTATGGATAGGTGTAAATTGATATAGTCTCTAAAGTTATCCCAGTCAGTTTGGTTATTATGTAAGAAATTATTTTGGTTCGAATCTACCGGAAAGTCTCTGATTTATAAGACTATAGCTGTGTGATCCGACGAGAGATCCAGACTTGGTTTGATTACGAATTTACTTAAATCTATATTTTTTACTATGTAGAAGTCTAAAAGATCTGGTATTTTATTGATGTCTGTTGGCCAGTATGTCGGCTCAGCTGTACTTATATGGCTTATTTTTGCAGAGTGTAGTGCGTCCAGAAGGTTTTTGCCTCTCTTATTTGAAGTTCGTGAACCCCACTCTGTGTGTTTTGCGTTGAAGTCTCCAGCAGCAATAAATAGTTTTCACAGTGTTTTTATAAAGAGCAGATATTGTGACTGGGTAATGTTGAAATTTGGAGGGCAGTATATGGCAGTGATAGGGCCAGTTGCGCTGAAAATGTTAACCGTTGTTTCTTGGATGTGTTTTTCACTTGTTCAGTGGGATTCTGAGATTACGGCGATATCAATGTCGTTATTATTTAAAAAATACTTTTTTCGTTTAAATGGCGTCTTAACTCGGTTGCGTTCCAGACTAGAATCTTTAGGTTGGTGTACATTTTATTTGTCGAGTTTGTTTATTAGTAACGCCAAGATGTTCATCATTTTATTCAAATGCTGGGTTATTGTGTCAGCGTTTATTTGATTTCTGCCAAATCGTTATTGGCTTCCTTGTCTTGGTTTTCTCGTATATTTGGTTCATTTACTACGTGCTTTGGTTTCTCGTTTTACAAGTTGTTTTTTAGAATAAATGACGCGACTTGGGCGTAGGTTACTCCCTCTTTATTTTGTTTGATCCTTGATATGATGTCCAACGATAAATTTTCTAGCGCTTTTCTCCTTGAGAGAAGGGAAACATTGAATTTTAACTATCTTATTCACTTCGTAGTCCTTGTAGTTAGCCGTATGTGCATCACCACCTAGTGCGCATTTGGTGTGACTGGATATTAACAGTTTTATGGTCAAACTCCTTTAGCTCGTTTTTTATCTCCTCCTACTCGAGGTCTGTAGCATGGTTCATATTTCTCAGCACTACCTTGAAACCCCGCTCCTCCTTTGGCATAAATGTGTAGTATTTGGTTCTTTGGTGCTGAAGCATCTTGACCACCGCTGAGTAAAATATTGAGTCAGGTACCTGTATGCGCACTTAATTGTTTTTCAGAGTTTTTATTATAAAGTTTGTATTGTCTCTTTTAATGCTGAGGTTAAGTTACGGCTTTCCTCTATTTCCTCTATATCCTTATATTGGGGGAGGTTCCTGTGATTTTGTTTTATCAGGGACTTCTTTACTTACCCCACCGACATTTTCTTCAGCAGGTACATATTTTGTGTGCTGGGTTTACTCAACCAGTATGAGTGTAGCGTTTCCTGTTGCGGTATCTTTGTCGGAGTTTTTCTTTTTTGTTTTTTGTTGCTGTTGGTAAAAGTTTAGGTTGACTGCTTGCCTCGATTGCGTTTTTGTAGCTGTTTCTGGATTTGTTTTGTTTAAATATTTTGATGTTGTTCATGTATGTTTGATGATGCTTTTGTATCCATTGCTTGTGACGTTGTATTGTGGGGGGAAGAGGACGGCAGGTTTATCGATGTTATTGGTATTGCATAGCTAGCAGTTTTAGTTGCTATGTTATCCGTGCTGGTTGACGTTATTGTTGTCGTTGTAGCTGTTTGGAAGTTCGTAATAGTTGTGCCCAGCGTCGGCGTTAGCCATTGATCGCTTCACGACAGTTCAGTAGAATTGATTTGTAGATGTTGAATATTAAGGATATCTACTCAGAATTGTGCAAAGAATAAGAACTCTCTTTAATATGCCTGTCGTTACTTAAATTCTATCGTGATATTGTAATGAAAGTGCAAAACATAAGTTAGCTTTCAAATTTTTATTGTGGAGCATCCTGTTAGAAATATAATTTTGCTTTGTTTCTCAAATAGACTCACCAAAATACAAAAGCAGGATTTTCTGTAGCCCGCTTCAATTTACATTCCAGACGCAAAGTCGATGATTCGTCTATATGCAAGTCGGGAGCCCCTGTAATTTCCGCAACGGCCTCTGAAAATGTAAAATTGGAATACAACTTAACATAAAGAAACTTTTTATTATAATACAAAAATTTTAATTATTATTTTTTATTTTATTTATAAAGTTTAGATCTAGTATATAATACTACATCATTGACTTAACTGTCAAGTGAAGTAAAGATTTTAATTTATAAAATTAAAAATTGTACTAAAAACTTCGTTTGTCAATAATTAGCTCTGGTTGTATACGGTTTCTTTCTTTTTCCTCTTTACATTCCCATTGGCATATACACAAACATTAAGCGATACAGTTCTGTTGAACTTTTATCGTCTAGCACTCTTTGTACTAAATAAATTAATAATGCCGAGCTCAAATAAGCCCAAAAACGTGACCTATTCTAAGGATCAGTATACCAACTATTTTCGGCCTCTGCAAACCATTGATGTTGATGATTGCAACACTGACTCAGCCGACGAAGATAAACTGTCTGTTCCAGTTAAACCTATTTTAACACCACCTATAACGGTGATCTGAACTTGAGAAATAAGGTAACGAGACTGTTAAAAACATCCTTTCTGGGCGTGGCCTGAATTGATGTGAAGACCATAGGAAAAACTACACGAGCTGGTTACAATATGCTTCTTTATGTAGAGTACTTTGTAAACGGTTCTACATCACTCAAGAAACTGAGAATAAATCACTGCTGTATTAACAACACGAAAGAACGCTGAGAGTTCCAATCCAAACCAATGAACCAATTCACGCAATGCTATAACTGTCAACTGTTCGGTCACGGCTCTAGTACATGAAGTATCAAAATTTCTTGCTCTTACTGTGCACCCCTGCATTTAAAAACTGCAACGAAAATTATGGAAAAGTCACCTCCATATAACCAAAGATTATAAAGGAACCCTCGGAAATCACTTCCCACACAATATTAATCCCCCCTACCATCTTCCTAACTAACAACTTACGAAGCCACAAACAAGCTCCCATCGGCAACATCAACAACGATACTATACCGGGTACATTTCCCGCTCTTTTCTCACCCGCTGAAATAAACTCTCTTTTAAGTGAATTTTTGGAAGAGCTTGGCCGTTTCGTAAGCAAATGAAAACAAATTAATATCATTACCCAGTTAGCAATTTAATATTATCATGGCATGGAATGCGCGAATACACTTCTTAAGCGCTAATGCTCCCGGAGCATTGCGAAATGCCTGACTTATAATTGCATATTCGTGAATGATAACAAGCACAAAAAAGAATAATTCAAGTCATTCCATTGCATAAGAGGCCAATACTTACTAGGCGGTGATTTTGAGTGCAAACTGTTGGATTTTGTTCACGCAGATTAAGTTTTGAACCGCTATGGTGGTTGACAAACTGTCGGTGGGGCCAACGTACTATCCTCAATTGCCATGGGCAAAGGTGGAGGCTTTTAAAACGGCAAGCGCTTCGGCGGTGAATATAGAGCAGTGTTCGCGAAGTAAGCCTCCCGATATGATTGAAATATCTTCATCACCGACTGCAAAGGCAGTGTTGGTACTATAGTATATAGTATATACAGTGTTTATTGAAATTAAATCTATTATCGAATATTATGCCTAGGATTTTCAAATTATTTACATTTTCTATTGATATATTGCTTACTTGTAAGGTGGGAAAGTTATAATGTTATTTTCGACAGATATGTAAAATCCTTAATCCTTTCCCCATGGTTTAATGTCTGCCAACACTGAAGGTGTTAGTTACAATATTGAGATCTTTAACTTTTGTATAAATAATTACATTGTCCGCGTAAAGTTACAATTGAATATTTTTATGTCGTAATACAATGTTATATAGTTTTTCAAAAGCTATGATAAATAAAACTACTGAGATAGGGGAACTTTTGGGATGCCATTGTAAAGCGAGTAATAGCTTGAAAGAACATTATTAACTCGGACTAGGAAATAGCGTTGGGTCATAATGGCCATTACTAGATTAAAGATTCTCGGACCGACCCTCCAAAGCTCGATTTAAGAAAGTACCGCATGAATGCTCATGCGATCAAACGCCTTTTCAAAATAAGCCCCTAAAATTGAGACATGATTTCTAGTAGAAAAAGCGTTCGACACGAAATGATGGATTTGTATAATAGCGTCCATTGTATTGTGGTTACGTTAAAAAGCCACTTGGTGATGGGATATTAGCTTGTTTTTGATAATGAAGCACATCAGTCTGCGTTATATTATTTTTCATTCGGTCAACTGAATTCGAAGTGTTAAGTCGATTTGTCATCTACTCTCGCACTCCAAATTTAACTAAACGAAAAGTAAAACAACAACTAGTAAAACAAAGAGTCAAGGCTGTTCTGGACTCAGGAATGCCTGATGAACGCAGTCCCACGACTGCGCGCAGCACGAATAATCAAAATCAGCCAACAAAAAACAGCATGTGCGTACACCAGGTTCAAACAGCTGTTGGCACCAAAAACAACAACGCATACCTTATCACATCATGCAACAGTTCAAACAACTGCATCAACAACAACAACAGAGAACCTAACCAAGCTTCACTTCCCCGTAACTTCGAGAGGTAGTGTTCATACTCTCCCACAATACAGCAAACAATTTCACACCCAGAAAGTGAAAATGCATCATCAACACAAACAAACGCAACCTCTCTCTATATCGCACAACTAACTATCAAGAGCTCTAAGGCCACAGGTAAAATGCAGCCTCTGCCATGGAGTGCACAATGTGCTTCACCAACGACGCCGCTCACCTCTTTTCCTACAAAACAACTACATCAATTACTACAACAACGGTCGCTCTATCTTCTGTAGGAGTGTTCACAACAACCGAAACAACAACTATAACAACCACCATGGCAACACTATCAGTTGTATCATCTGTCACTTCTATATCCACATTAAGTACAACAACAACAACATCAAGTAAGCAGTACTATACACAAACCATAAACAACGCAAACACTCAAGAGTCCAGCCTAAAGAGAAATAGGAACAAACAATCTCCCAATAACAGTGCTGAACAAAACAAGCAAGCAAGAGAGCAAAACAATGTAACGGAACGCAAAAAATACTGCAACAATACTGGCTAAGCGCACCAATCACAACCAACAGGTTCGCTCTCCTTTCTCAAGACGATACAATCAAGCAAACAGTGGTGCACATAGTGTTTCCTATGCAAAAAATTTACCAGCACAAAAAAATATCAAATCGGTTAAGCCACCGCCAATATATGTTCAAGACGTCAAACAACTTAGCGTTCTAGAATAATGAGGTGCGAATACAATCAAAAGATTCTACCAGTTACTCCACAGTTATTAAGATGCTGCAAGAGCACAGAACGAAATACTACACGTTCAAACCGAAGGAAGAACGTGGATTTAAAGTAGTGCTCAGGAATATGTACCACGCCACTGACATTAATGAAATAGAAAATGAACTTCTCGACCTAGGGCATGAAGTCATATACATCCATAATGTACAACAAAAAGTGACGAACAAACCGCTTCCATTATTCTTCATTGAATTGAAAAACAAAAAAAACAATAAAGATATTTATAAAGTAATTTATACGAAAGTAATATTATACGAAAATCATTTTTAAGCCCCCACACCATAAGCGCATAATATCGCAATGCTCAAATTGTCAAAAATACGGCCACACGAGAAATTTCTGCACCAGAGACCCGATCTGCGTCAAATGCGCCGGTAAACACAAAACAATCGACTGCAAAATTGAAGCCAACGGTCAAATAAAATGTGAGTTGTGCGGTGCTGCACACACTGCAAACTACAAAGGTTGTGAGATATACAAGGCACTGAAAATAAAAAGATTTCCATCCCTTAGAGAAACTAGCCCACATGCTCCGGCTGAGACAGTAGCAGTAGCTCCAATCGAGACTCAAAACTCAAAATTAAGACCGGTTTATCGTACGCTCAAGTAGCTAATGATAGGAATGACACCAATAATGGCGAAAAGAATAAAAAGGAACAACTCACGAATCCAACCAATGAATACGTAAGTAGACGCATTGACATAAATACTGATATTACTGAGATGAAAGACCTGATGAAACAACTGTTTCAATAAGTCACAAATATGATACACGTCATAACAATCCTCATATCGAAAATGGACAAACAAATGGAAACTAAATTAAGGATCATTACTTGGAATGCAAACGGATTAAAAAATCACTTGAATGAACTACAGCTTTTCCTACACAACAACTATAATGACATTGCTTTGATATCGGAAACACACTATACAAGTAGCCAGAACATGCACATACGTGGATACAAGATGTACCATACAAGCCATCCCGACGGTACAGGACACGGCGGAACTGCTATCATTATTAAACAAAACATTAAACATAACGTAGTGCTTCCATTCCAAGAAACTTATATACAGTCGACAAGCATACAAATCTTCGACTCATCCGGACCACTAAGAATAACAGCCGTGTACAGCCCACCAAAGCACAATATCTCACAGTCGCAATACCTTGACTTCTTAAAACTCTCGGACAACGCTTTATAGCTGCAGGCGACTACAATGCGAAGCATACAGACTGGGGCTCCAGAATATCAAACAAGAAAGGTAAAAACCTACAGGGTGCACTGCTGTTAGCAAAAGCTAAACATCTTAGTACCGGTGAGCCCACGTATTGGCCAACAGACAAAAATAAAAAGCCAGACCTCATTGACTTTTATATACTCAAAGACATAGACTTAAATAAATGTGTCATAACATCAAGGCTGGAACTCTCGTCAGACCATACACCTATACTACTAGAACTTAATTCAATTGAAGTGAACACAACCAATTCTAATCTATTGCACAACAACAAAACTGACTGGGATACCTATAGCGACTACATTAACACCAACTTAAATACAAGCATTCCACTGAGATCACCCGACAACGTAGAATCAGCTATAGTCCACCTAAACGATACCATTGAGAAGGCAGTATGGCAAGTAACTCCGGATAAAATAATACACCATGTAAAGCGATACACACCCCCTACGCTTCGCAAATTGATATATATTTAAATTGATATAATATAACAAGGGAACTAACGAAATTAAAAAATATTTCCAAAATCAGAAAAATTACAAAATCACGAAGTACTTACAGAGGCTAACACCGACAAGCTGTACCGAGTACTCCCTGTGGTTAGCTACAAAAAAACTGACAAATAAAACAATACACCAGTCACCTATAAAAATGGACAATGGATCATGGGCAGTAACGAACCTAGACAAGGCGACAGTTCTAGCGAATTATTATGGAAAAATATTTGCTGATGAAACACTCAACGAAGATGACTGTCATATAAACTCGACAGTCACTCCCCAGCCAACTCGCCTAAAAAAATATGAAATACTCAAATGTATACAGCACGACATAAAGCCCAAAAAAGCACCCGGGTATGACAAAATTGACGGAAAACTTTTAAGGGAGCTACCACTTCAAGCAGTGGTGTGCATACGTAATATTTTCAACGCGATAATTAGATTAAATTACTTTCCTAAAGTATGGAAAGTGGCTGAAGTCATTGCAATTCCAAAACCTGGTAAAGACGTATATAATCCAGCATCATATAGACCAATTAGCTTACTTCCAGTGCTGTCAAGAATATTCGAGAAGCTCCTGTGCCGGCGACTGTTACCTATTATAGAACGCAAACATATAATACCTGACCACCAGTTTGGCTTTCGACGAAAACACTCGACCATACAACAAATCCATCGTGTGGCTCATAAAATTTTAAACGATCTTGACAACAAAAAGTTCTGTATAGGAGTTTTTCTAGATGTAGAAAAGGCATTCGACAAAGTTTGGCACAAAGGACTAATCAGAAAATTGCGCAATATATTCCCTCATAACGTACTAAAGATATTAGTATACTATATCACAGAAAGACATTTTTTCGTTAAGTACTCAGATGAATATTCCACATTAAGAAAAATCAAAAAAAAGGCGTACCACAAGGAAGTGTACTAGGACCGTTATTATACACTATCTTTACAGCGGACATACCATCACCAAATGACGACGCTTCAATGATAGCCACATTTCCTGATGACACTATAATACTTAGCGCACCTAGACAAGTAAACATAGCAACATCCAAACTACAACAGCATCTGGATACTACCCTAAGGTGGTTAGAAAAGTGGCAAATAAAAGTAAATAATAGCAAAACAGTACATGTTATATATACAACTAAAATTAAATTCACACCACCTCGTATAACGATTGACGGAGCTGACGTAAAAATTTAAAATGTAGTCAAATACCTAGGATTATATATTGACAACAAACTCAACTGGAAATACCATATACTTAAAAAACGGGATCAAATCAAGCTGTGGATTAGTCAATTATATTGGCTGCTCAAATCAAAGTTAACATTAGAAAACAAAATACTGATCTACAAAGCCATTATAAGACCAATCTGGACGTACGGAGCACAAATCTGGGCAACGGCCAAAAAATCAAATACAGACATAATACAAAGACAACAATCAAAAATCATTCGTATGATCACCAAGGCTGGGTGGTATATAACTAACAATGATCTGCAATATAGCAACTACAATGCAGACGCAGGTTACAGAGGACAAGCCCAGTGGATCTGGTTGAATAAATTCGAAGCTAGATACAACACATAAATCAATACATCTTTCTTTTTCTTTTTTGTTTTTGTTTAATGTGTTTATTTTTGTATTTTATATTCTTATTACATTTATGTTTGTTTTACTTTATTTTGCTCTATAATTGTATTAATTTAATTTAAATGTATATTATTTTGGTTACTATTTTGATTTTTTTCCCCTACATCCTTACAAAAATGAAAAACTTTTGTGATCTGCTCACATAAATTAGTTACAACCCTACAATAACGTTTAAACCATGTACTAACAGTCTTAATAAAAAATAAAGACGTGTACATATGACATATGGGAAATATAAAAAAAAAAAAAAAAAATACAAACGGAATCAATTAACAGCAACAGCAATGTGCTCTTAAAATTAATACTCAACTGTCTCAACTTCTCAACTACAACGACAACAACAACGTCAACCAGCACTGCTTACATAACAACGTCGTCCTCTTCTTCTCGGCACATTTCAGCATCACAGGCAACGGATACAAAAGCATCATCAACAACAAACATACATGCACAAGATGAAAACATTACAACAAAACAAATCGAGAAACAGCTATAAAAAACCAATCGAGACAAGCAGTCATTCGAAAGTGTTACCCACAGCAACAAAAAACCAAACAACAAAACACCGACAAAGATACCACAACAGAAAACGCTACACTCATATTGGTCAAGTAAACTCAGCACACAAAATATGGTTGATTTGCTAAATCAAGACGACAACGTGCCTGCTGAAGAAAATGTCGGTGGGGTAAGTAAAGACGTCCCTGATAAAAGAAAAGCACCGAAACCTCCCCCAATATACGTGCTGGATGTAGAGGAAATCCTTTACTTAACCTCAACATTAAAAGAGACAATACAAAACAACTTTATAATAAAAAGTCTAAAAAACAACGAAGTGCGCATACAGGTACCTGACTCAATGTATTACTTAGCGGTGGTCAAGATGCTTTAGCACCACAAAACCAAATACTACACGTTTACGCCAAAGGAGGAGCTGGGTTTCAAGGTTGTGCTAAGGAATATGCCCCATGCTACAGACCTCGATGAGATAAGAAACGAGCTAAAGGAGATTGGCCATGAAACAATTATTATACACAACGTGCAACAAAAAATTACAAATTAGCCTCTTTTGTGTGGAACTTAGAAACAAATCAAACAACACAGAAATCTACAAAATAGTAACTCTGCTTTGTAGCAGAATAATATTTGAACCGCTGAACCACAAATGCGTAGTTGTACAATGCTCCAACTGTCAAAAGTATGGCCACACGAGGAACTTTTGCACAAGGGACCCCATATGTATTAAGTGCGAAGATAAGAACAAAACCATTGACTGCAAAATACCGAAAGACAGCCAAACCAAATGCACACTAGTGCACATACGGTTAACTACAAGAACTGCGAAGTGTGTACAACACTTAAAATTCAACGTTTCCCTTCTCTCAAGGAGAAAAGCGATAAAAAAAAAGTGATCAATCGACAGTGTATCAAGAATCAAATAAAATAAAAAATACGCCCAAGTCGCATCAACTACTCAAGAAAACAACTCGTCAAAAGAAAAACCAAAGTGCATAGAGAATGAACCTAAAATAAACCAATACAAGGAAGCCGATAATGAATTAGTGGAAATCAAAGAAATGCTGAAACAAGTAACCCAGCCCTTGAATAAAATTATAAACATCTTATCGTTACTAATAAACAAACTCGACAAATAAAATGGACAACAACATAAAGATTCTAGCCTGGAACGCAAACGGGTTAAGACTCCATCTAAATGAACTAAGTCTCTTTTTAAATAATAACGACATTCATATAGCATTTAAAGCCAAGACCATTTAAAACAAAAAAAATATAGAGTTCGTGTATTTAGTTTTAGTTAAAATAATATAGAATACTTAAAAAATATAACAAAAGTTTAAAAAATTTTTGGTAAGTTGATTTTTCAGCCTGTACCAAGCGAGTACAATGGCAGAAGAGGTAAGCATTTTTTAAATTTTTCATGGAAAAGCGGCCACAACCATTTCTTTGAACGGAATTTTATCCGATTGCTAAATTTTATTTTTTTTATTTTAGCATTGCTAAATTGTACTCTGCGATCAGTTTCGGTTGTTTGACTTTTATTTTTGTTTTTTCAGTCCAACACCATCAGTTGACGGAATGCAACGGCTCAATACCCTCAAAGTTTGAACCAATGGTTACAGCGCTGTTATCGTTCCACTTCAAAAATAGTACAGAGACGGGTTTGCTTAACTACAAAATTTACAACCTCGTTATCAAATAAAGTTTCGAAAACCTCAATCGGCGATCCATTCATACCATTTTAAATTTTTTGTCCATAAAATAACTGGTTATAGACATTTCAGAGGCTCAAGATCTTCGGCAGGTTTGGGACGTTTAGTTTTTCGACGCATCTCCTCTAGTGGTACATTGCCTTCGCTACCACTATCGTCGATCAACGTAGATGCAGAAACAGAAAACGCCGGTAGTAAAGCATAGGGACTGCAGGAGAAAAACTTAATTTTATTAATATTTCTTAATATTCGAAATATTAAGTAAAATTAAGTAAGTAGATCGCATAAACCCTATATTGTGAATTTATTTTGTAAAATTGTTAAACGGTAAAGTGCGATATTCATTGCCATTGTTAATATCTTCGAACACATTTCCATTTAATATTGGACTTATCGTATATGAGTGATTACGAATTAGACTTTGAGCAAATCTTAGAAGGTTTAGGAAGACTAGAAGGGGATAGATGATACAGTGGTAATGTCAGTGAAGAGAATTGGTGGGACAGAGAACGAATACCAGCTTAAAATCGTTAAAGAAGCAGCAGTGAGCGCTACACTTGCGCATCAAAGTCGCGAATTCGGAAAAAAGATAGATGATATAAATCAAAAGGTTGCCAGTATTTCACCCCAGGCACATGAAATTGAAGAGTACAAGGAAATAGAAATTGTAGAAGGGTGCAATTGCAATATAACGTTAGATAAAGTAAAGTCCTTACCGGATTTCGATGGCTCTGAAGAAGAGTACGTGTCCTGCAGACAGGCAGCCCACACTGCATATAAAATTTTTAAGAAATAGCTTTCAACATTATCAAGCCGTGGCTATCATCAAAAACAAAATAAAGGGTTCTGCGAATATGGTGTTGTCTTTTTTTAATACAGTGTTAAACTTTAAGGCTATAATTAGCAGACTCGATTTCACATATTCGGATAAAAGAACAATCCACCGACTAGAACAGGAGCTATCAACACTCCGTCAGGGCAACCAAATAGTATTCCAATATTATGACAAGGTTTGACGAAGTTAACACTCCTAACAAATAAGACGTTAATGACCTATGAAAAGAAAGTAGCGGCTATTATAAACGAAAAATAAAGGCAGGATGCGTTAAGAGTTTTTATATCGGGCAACCAAGTGATATACTATAGGCATTGGCATTGGCTCGGCAGGCTGAGGCCTCAAGGCAACTTTTATGGTAATCAAACTCAGGGTTACCAACAGACACAAGCTGCGAAAAGGCCAAACAGCAGCACAGCCAGGTTCACGGGGCCAAAGCATCAGAAAGTTGACCACATTACCCATGACGAACCGTCCCAAATGCATGAGCGTTACGAATACCAGGCGCTAGCGGACGAAGAGGGAGCATCAGTAGACGAAGGGCTTTCCGAAACAGACCAAATCAATTTTTTAGACAAAACTCTCTGCTACCGTTCATAGATAGAACTATAGCGGGGAGAGTATTAAAATTATTAATAGATACGGGAGCATCAAATAATTATATAAATATATAAAATATATTGTGGAAAACGTTTTTATAATTAAGTCAATTCACGGCTTCGACAATATCTTAAACAAGTGAGTCTTTAACATATTTCATACACAAAGTACATTCTTTATATTTTCTTCCTTGTCAACATTTGCCGGAATAATTGGACTCGATTTGCTAACGCAGACGAGTACAACTCTAGATTTTGTAAACAAAATGATAACAAAGAAAATAGATTCGGGAACAGTACAATTTCTGAAATGTGCAAATGCAACTTTTACACAAGAGACATAGAAGTGCCACAACTGGCATCAAATGACTTTCAGCAAATGCTAAATAGACTTTTGGGAGTATTTGCGAACCCTAATGAGAGACTTCCTTTTAACACAAATATTGTTGCCACCATTGGCATTACAACTGAAGGATCCTCTGGATCTGATCATTGCCACGTTAGCAGACGATACGGCCATCCTCGTCAGAAACAAGTGAATTTATGAAGCCACGGACTCACTGCAGCAGTACCTGCATATTTTTGAAAACTGGACACGACGTTGGAACATTTGCATTAACAAAAACAAATGTGCCAATGTGACGTACGCCTTACGGCCGGATTTCTGTCCTGGAGTTTTCATTGGAAAACAGCTGCTGGAACAACATTCAGGTTACAAATACTTGGGTGTGTATTTGGATAGGCGGCTAACTTTCAAGACGCATATTTCAAGTATCACGAAATCCTTAAGACAGAGGATTGGTAAATTGCATTGGCTTTTAACTAGCAGGAATAAATTTTCCTTGGGAAATAAGGTGAACATTTACAAAACCATAATTTCTCCTGTTCAGCGATACGGTTTGCAGGTGTATGGCATAGCAGCGAGGTCAAACATCACGAAGGTGAGAGTACTGCAGGCCAAAACATTGCGAATGCTTACTGGTGCCCCTTGCGGCGGACCTAGAAAACGACTTAAAAATACCGAAAATTGGCTATGTGATAAATCGTCAGGCCAAAAAATATATAGAGAGGTTAAAAAATCATCCAAATAAACTAGCAAGGCGCCTCCTAAAACGACGCAGAATTGGAGGAGTTAGGGTAGCAGGACGGCTGAGAAGATCGCACCCTGCCGACCTCCACAACATATCCTTTTAATATTATACCTACACTTTACTATATCCCCACTTATTATTTAAGTTGTTTTGTTAATTTTTGTATATACAATTTAATTGAAGTTGTTCTAATAATAACAGAAAAATTAAATATAAAGGAAATAAATCAAAAAAAAAAAAACCATTCGCACGGAATGTGCTGGCCCAATCTCTTCGAAACTATACCCATATCCTATGGGGGTAGCCGACTTTGTCAATTCAGAAATCCGGAAATGGAATAATTAGACCATCTAGATCCCCTTACAATAACCCGGTCTCGGTAGTTGATAAAAAGGGCACTGACGCCAATGGCAATAAGAACAAACGTTTGGTTATTTACTTCAGGAAGCTCAATGAAAAAACTGTTGACGATAAATACTACCTATTCCGAATATATCCGTAATACTATCGAATCTAAGAAAAGCTAATTATTTTACAACGCTTGACCTAAAATCAGGTTTTCACCAAATAACGCTGGCCGAACAAGACAAGGAAAAAACAGGTTTTTGAATGGAAAACGGGAAGTATGAATTCTGTAGGCTTCCATTCGGCTTAAAGAATGCACCAAGTATTTTGACTTTGATGACGACGTGATCATATTTTCAGAAAACGAGCTTGACCATGTAAAACATATTGAGTGGGTTTTAGAAAGGCTATATAAGGCAAATATGAGAGTGTCACAGTTTTTCAAAGAGAGCGTTGAATATTTGGGTTTCGTTGTGTCCAGATTCGGCATCACAACAAGTCCTACTAAAGTAGAGACTATACGGAATTACACGCAACCATCCGCGCTTTTCAATGTCAGGTTGTTTCCGGGATTAGGGAGCTACTACCGATGCTTCATAAAAGATTTTGCTTTAATAGCTAAGCCCCTTACAAATATTCCAAAAGGCGACAGTGGCAAGGTTACTGCAAATCAATCCAAAAAAATTTTGACGAACATTAGTGTCGGGCGTTTGAAAAACTAAAGGAGATCCTGTCATCAGAGGACGTCTTACTGCTTTATCCTGACTTCAAGAAGCCATTCTATCTTCCGACGGATGCTTCTTCTGAAGGTTTGGGAGCCGTTTTAGCGCAGGAGGGCAAACCGATCACCATGACCTCCAGAACCCTGTAGGATAGAGAACTAAATTTTGCAACGAGCGAACGTGAGTTGCTAGCTATTGTCTGGGCTCTCAAGAGCTTACGAAATTACTTGTACGGCGTAAAAAATTTAAATATATTCACGGATCATCAACCGTTGACCTACGCGGTTTCAGACAGAAACCCGAACTCCAAAATAAAACGCTGGAAAGCATTTGTTGATGAGCATGGCGCAATGGTCTTTTATAAACCTGGTAGAGAAAATCACGTGGCGGATGCTTTATCCCGTCAGAATATTCACGCGTTAGAAAAGGAAGCACATTCGTATCTTGCTACGGTCCAAAGCGAAGCGTCGCTAACCTATACGGTTGACAAAACGGAAAAATTGGTCAAATCAACCAAATTATAATAGAAGAAGCTCAGGGGTATTCGTTAGGAACATTTATATTGTTTGGCGAGAAAACAAGACACATCATTCGCTTCTCGGATAGATGCACTGTGTTAAATTCTGATAAGGAAGTAGTCAACCCGGTGGTCGTTAACGCTCTACATTTCATATTGCAATATGATATAAGCTGGTAGAAAGTTTTCCAAACACCATCTTTAGATTCTCGAAAAGACTGGTTGTCGATGTGACCAATAAAGATGAGCAAAGGGAAGTAGCAATGATAGAACATACCCGTGCCCACAGAGGTGCAAGGAAAATTTAAACAAATTCTCGCACACTATTTTTTCCAACAAATGATTAGAATAGCTGGTGAAGTCATAGCAAACTACAAAATTTGCACAAAGGCAAAGTATGACCTACACCCAAGAAAAGAAGAGTTAGGGGAGGCGCCGATCCCTTCATTTGCGGGAGAAATGCTCCATGATATATTTTCCACTAATAAAACGCATTTTTTGACATGCATAGATAAGTTCTCCAAGTTCGCAATCGTACAACCTATTCCATCACGAACAATTGTGGACGTTAAAAAAGCAATTCTGCAATTAATTAATCCTTACCCAAAAACAAAAACAATATTTTATAATAATGAGCCGTCATTGAATTCCGAAACAATAACATCTTTGCTATCAAGGCATTATAGCATTCAAATAGCTAACGCCCGGCCATTGCACAACACTACAAATGGGCAGGTGGAAAGATTCCACAGCACTCTTTTAGAGATCGCCCGATGCCTTAGGATACAACAGAGGACAAAATAGTGGACACTGTTGAGTTAATTTTGCGGGCAACGATAGAGTATAATAGAGCGTTCACTCGGTCACGAACAAAAGGCCTGTTTTATTCATTCAGCTCTAATTGAGCTGCAACAAGAAATAAAAGCACGAGTTCAAAGGGCGCAGGAGGTTGAGCTGGCAAGAAACAATGAATCCCGCCAGAATAGAGTTTTTAGGCCTAGCGAAAAAGTCTTAGTAAAAACAAATTGACTCCATTATATAACGAGGCAACTATAGAGGCAGACCTCAGGACGACGGGCGGACTTTAAAGATAACATTAGATGAATCCTTAGTTTTCAAGTTTTAATTTTGTCGTACACTTGTCGCGATACTTCTAACTTCGACTGCTCTAACTCGGTATATATTCCTATCTCGGACGGTGACGTACTTATCCGATAGGACTATGTCTATTTGTAACACTCACTAGTCTGATTCTGTACGCTGGGTTGGAGACCAGTACACGGTACGAAATTAGTAACTTAACAAAAGTCATTAACGTCATTATTAAAAATGCAAGGAAAAACAAATCGATACCGTTAATCTCTCTCTCAATCAATCTCTCGTGGTTGCTTATGCTTAACAGACGTGTTTTGAATCTGCTCCGCATTTGATTAGCATTTGGGAATTAATTTGTCTATTGTCGTTTATCGTTACTAATATTTATTTTCTTTCCGGTGTTAAGTGAATTTATAAGTGAATTTATTTGTGGTGTATGGCTCATTTCACCTGTATAAATTTTGTACTTATCAATGTTTAATTATTTTTGGCAAGTGCAACGCTTAAATTTGCCTTTCCTGTGTATTGAGTTCAATCTCTTTTTTTCCTGCTTTGCTCTCCCTTTAAAATAGTTTTTGTTATTTTAGTCTTATTCCATTTCCTTCTTGCTCTCTAAACAGTAGTTATTATTTTCAAATAACTGTATTTCCTCTTTTTTCTCTGGAAAAATATTATTATTCACCTCACTTTTCTCTTTGCAATTCTATCTCTGTCTAGCTGAGAGCCTCAAAATTCGGGGTTATGTCGTTATGCTTTTTTTTTTGCACAGTGTGTTGATAATAACAAACAAATTTTGAAAATAAATTAAAAAAAAATTTTCACTCAAGTTTATTTTATTGTTATTATTTTATTTATTTATTTTATTTTTGCTTACTTATTGTTTATTTGATATATTCATAAATTTTTAAGCTTTTATAAATTTATACCCAAAAAAAAAAAAGAAAAAATTTTTTTATTTTTATTTTCTTTTAAATTTTTTATTTTTTTATATTTTTTTTTCTCTCTTTTATTTTATTATTATTATTATAATTTTTTTTTTTCATTTATTTATTTTTTTTTTTAATTTACTTCTTTGTCACTTATTTTTATTTTATTTAAAAAAAAAAAATTTTTTTTTATCTTATCTTATTTATCTTGTTTTGCTTTTATTTTATTTAATATCTCGTTTCTATACTTCGCGCAAAATGAGTTGCTGTAATCGGGCTTGCTCCAACAAGGACAACTTTAATAGTGATAAGTTTAGAGTTGTCTCTTGTTGGATGTGCGATAACATCGCCCACCTTAAGTGCGCTGGGTTGACTGGTGGCGACTATGACTTTACGGTACGGCTAAACCTACATGTGGTGGCATCAGGTGGTCGTGCCCCACGTGCATCAATCGGCAGGGGGACTTCTCATTGATGTACCACCGTATGCGAATTAAATACCAAAAACTTAAGAAACTATTCACTGAGCTAGCCTCAGAGTTTGATGCTGGGTCAAAAATGTTTTTGGAGTACTCTTTCGACTTGACTCCAACGACTAATGCGGTACAACTGCCGCCATTATCCCCTCATAATCTTGCGCCTACCACAGCGCCACTTATTTCTCTTTCGTCTCCTCAACCCCCTTCTTCTGATTACCCTCCAACTTGTTCTACTTCTTCCCAACTTTTACCCACTTACTCTTATGTACTTTATTCTACTTCTACCCAACCGCCCCGTCCTACTCCAATTCCTTTAGCTCCTTCAACCATTATGCCCTCTACTATTTCTTCATCTGTCGCTTTGAACTTTCCATCCACTACTTGCTCGTCTTCCTCGATTCCTTGTCCTACTTCTGTGATTTCAGCTTCAACTTCTCCAACTTGTTCTTCTTCTTCCCAACCTTTACCCAGTCACTCTTCTGTACTTTCTTCCATATCCACCCCATCGTCCCATCCCGCTCAAATTCCGGTAACTCCGTCAATCACTATCCCATCTACTACTTCTTCATCTATCGCCTTTAACCTTCCCTCCACTACCTGTTCGACTTCCTCTATTCCATGTCTTACTACTATGACTTCAGCTTCAACTTCTCCAACTTGTTCCCCTTCTTCCCATACTTTACCCACTTATTCTACTGTACTTTCTTCAATATCTAACCAATCATCCCATCCCGCTCCAATTCCAGTAGCTCCTTCTACCAATATCCCCACTACTACCACTTCATCTGTCGCTTTCAACTTTCCCACCACTAATTGTTCACCTTGCTCTACTCCCTGTCCTACTACTGTAACTTCTGCTTCATCTTCTACTAAAGTCTCTAAATCCTCCTGTACCTTGTCTCCCCCTAAGAGTTCTTCGCAGTCCAATACTGCCTCTACTCCAGTGCCATGTATTTTGAAGGTGCTGGATCCTCGTAAACATGTTTTTGTTTCCAGGTTGGATAAGGAGACAACCTGTAAGGACGCTGCACGTTATATTTCATCAAAATCATGCAACCTTTCAAATATTAATATTCACAAATTTAATTTTGCTAGACCTAGAGAAGGCTCTTCTTTCAAACTTTCAGTTTTCATGGAAGTATTTTCTGTCATTTGTGACCCTACATTCTGGCCTGCCCATATGGTGGTCCACGAGTTCATTCCTAGAAAAAAATCTAGGGCTTTGCAGGTTACCTTACCAGTCACTACTTCAGCTTCATCCTCTGCTTCTTCAAAATCTCCAAAAAACTAAGTCTACATTTTCAAAATGTTAGAAGGCTAAATTCTAAACTTTCTTCGTTTTATCTTAGAAGTTTTTCTTTCAGTTCTGACATTATCGTTTTCGTTGAGACTTGGCTTCGCCCTGATGTTCTCAACTCTGAAATTTTCAATAACTCTTACTCTACTCGTTATCCAGAATGTATTAAAGCTCATTAAAGACGCTGATATTTTGCTTGTTTTGGGTGATTTTAATCTTCCCTCTATTAATTGGATTCCTTTTAGTGACTCCAATATCGTTCTTCCTTCTGTTGGCAGCGAGTTCGTTGATTTATTGCTAGATCTCTCTCTCCAGCAAATAAACCACATATCCAACATCAAACATGGTATGCTAGACCTAGTGTTTACTAACTGCCATGAAAATACCTCACTGTCGAGATCCTCTTTATTGTCAATTCCAGAAGATACCTATCACCCCACTCTTGAGGTGACACTAACTCTTAACCAACTTCTGTCTGCATCTGACTCAACTTGTGCTAAGCCAAGACAAGCTTTTAATTTTAAACATACTAATTTCAATCGTCTCAACTCATTGCTTGCTTCCACGGATTGGTCAATATTAAGTTCTTCTTCTGATATTGATACTGCCGTGCGGTTTTTCAACACGACTATGCTGGATTATATCAATAAATGTGTGCCTCAAGTACATGTTACCGATGATTCTAAGCGTCCGCCTTGGTTTTGTATAAATTTGGTCCGTCTAAAAAATATTAGAAATCGGTTATTTAAAAAATTTAAACGCTCTTGTTCCGCAACTGATTATGCGAGTTATGCCGCGGCTCGTAGTAAATTCAACATTTTTAATCAATCTTGCTATAGTAGATATTTGTGCAAAGTAAAAGTAAATATTAAACGAGATCCCAAAAATGTTTTTAAATTCATCAAAATCAAAAACAAATCAGAGTTATTTCCAACTAGTATGGAGTTTGATGGAGTTGCAAGTAGCTCTGATGATGGGATTGCGAACCTTTTTGCTAAATTTTTCCAGGGCATCTACTCTAATAGTGCCTGTGTAATTAGTTCTCCTTACCCTTACAAAATTGATGAATTTAATCACTTCAATATGCCGTTTATTGACGGCAGTATTATTTTACGATATCTAAAATTGGTTAAACCTTCTTTTTCTCCTGGTCCGGATAATATTCCTAGTTGTATCTTAAAAAGCTGTGCTGACAACTTATATATTCCCCTTTATACCTTATTTAATTTATCCCTTATTACTTCATCTATGCCAAGTGGTTGGAAAGAATCCTATATATTTCCCTTATTCAAAAAGGGTAGTAAGTCAGATATATCGAACTACAGAGGTATTGCCAAGCTATGTGCAATTCCTAAGTTGTTTGAGCAGATTATCACTGATCAATTACAGTTTTATATTCGCCCATTGTTGAGTATGTCTCAGCATGGTTTTGTAAAGAACCGTTCAACGGTAACCAATCTGTTGGAATTTACCTCTATTGTCAATCACAACTTTTCGGTAGGTAGCCAAACTGATGTTATCTACACCGACTTCAGTAAAGCTTTCGATACTGTATCGCATGTGTTGCTCATAACCAAACTCAAAGCTTTTGGTTTCCCTTCTCCATTGATCCGATGGCTGGCATCTTACCTAGATCATCGCTCTCAAAGGGTACTTTTTAAGTCTTCAATATCTAAGTCTTTAAAGGTAACATCAGGTGTTCCCCAAGGCAGTCATTTGGGGCCTTTGCTTTTCAACATATTTATTAATGATCTACCTACCGTCATCAAACACTCTCAGATTTTAATGTCCGCAGATGATGTAAAACTATGTTTCCGCCTTAATAACCCTTCTCACAGGATTTTCCTTCAGAGTGACATTGACTCTTTATCTCGTTGGTGTTCCAAAAACTATTTAATCCTCAATACCAATTAATGCAAAGTTATGTCCTTTTCTCGCGGAGCCCTTATTTCAAATTCTTATTACATTGACTCAAATAGTTTAGATCGTATCTCCCAGTTTAACGACCTTGGTATTTTGATGGACCCGAAGTTGCATTTCGGTACCCACATTTCCACTTCGGTCTCTAAAGCTAGAGGTATCCTTGGCTATATTAAACGCTGGTCTAAGGAATTTGATGATCCGTATACTACCAAAGTACTATACACTTCACTAGTAAGACCTATTCTGGAGTATGCGTCTTGTGTCTGGGATCCACAATATCAGATGTATATTGATCGCATTGAGTCGGTGCAAAAGCAATTTCTACTTTTTGCTCTCAAAAACTTGCACTGGGATCCTAATGCTTGCCTACCATCTTATCGGTGTCGTCTCAAATTGATCAACCTCCCTACCTTGTCTAGTCGTAGAACGGTCATTGGTGTAACTTTTATGTATAACCTCATTTATGGTAGTATTAACTCACCTTTCTTACTTAGAATGATTAACTTTAGTGTACCCGCACGTCCAACTAGAAACTATTCTCCTATTATTCTTCCCTTTTGTAGAGCTTCTTATTTGCAACATGATCCATTCTATGTCTTATGCAAATCTTTTAATACCCACTTTGCGTGTGCTGCTCCTCCCACCTCTTCTTATGTTATAAAAACTAAATTGTTGGCATCATTGAATTAATGCATAACTTATTTTCTATACTGTTAACCAAAATTTTTCCTCCTTGTTTAAATAGTCTATGTTATTGTAGGTATTGAATTCTAAATTTAATATTAGCTTTAGTTTAATCTTGCATGCTGATTATTTTAATGGCTGATGATGTTTTTATCTGTAGCCAAACATTTAGTACGTAGACATTAGCTTTGGTATCGCATGATCACCAAAGATATTAGCAATTAAGACCAGCTGAGCCCAGTCTATGTGACTGGGTGAATTTTGATGCCACCTGGGCCTGCCCCATGTGAGATCAGTGTGTTGTCATTGCGTACCTACTAAGTCGATGTAAAAAAAAAAAAAAAAAACTCCTTGACCTTATTTACCCACCCTCAACAATAGGGTCAAGTTCAACGATTCCACAGACCAGAATCGAAGACGCTGGCTGAGCAGAACTCCAAGCTTGGTTTAGAAAGCGCTTCTGTACGGCACGGGGCACAAGGAAGATTGATAAAAAGGTAATGAGAAGCCCGCATCTTTCGAACTCTCTACGTCTAACTTTCTCGTCCATGGCTGGGTCTTTGTCTAAAGCGAAAAAGGCAACACAAGTACCATGACATCCACTTTGTATTCGGTGGTTTGAAGAGGACCGAGGACAGCCCTCACTTAACCGTGGAAGGAGTTAATACAACCATATTGTATCAGCGACACTGCAAAGGAACTACGAACAATTCCCTTCCCCCTGGCACCGCAACTCATCAGTGGCGCAGTGATCGTGGCGCCGACTGAATAGCGGGTACATGCAATATGCGTCTTCCTTTTTGTGAGGTTTCTCTTGTGCACTGGTTTTGAAGTAAAGTTTTTCTGGGTTGAACAAGCAAAATGGAAAGTCGCACTTCGCGCACCGATAATTTATATGCACCGACATATTATAATTTATATGCGTTTCTTATAAAAATTGTGTGTGATGAACGTACGCAATGAAAATGGACAATTCTTTTTCCGTTAAGTTTTACAGCTATTTGAAAGTGATGGATTTATTGTACACAAGCAGGTACAATGGTCACGAATGGGTCAATCTCAGAATCCCACTGTACAATCGAAAAATACTTACAAATTCGTGGATACAGTATACACAAAACAAATCACCCAGTTGGCAAAGGACATCGCCATGATGCCATAATTATTAAGCATCACATCAAACGTAACGTGCTGCTCCCATTTCAAAAGGGCCACATCCAAGCAACAACGCTCCAAATTTTCAGTACAGCTGGCCCGATTACTGTATCAGCCATTTACTGCCCTCCCAAGTTCAACATTACCCAGTCACAATATCTGGTCTTCATAAACACACTAGGACAACGATTTATTGCTGCTGGAGACTTCAACACCAAACACACAGAGTGGGGCTCACAAACTTCAAATAAGAGAGGCAAAATCCATCTGGACGACCTACACTCTGAAAAAATAAGCCATATAAGTACAGGTGAGCCGACATACTGGCCAATAGACATCAATAAAATGCCAGATCTTTTAGACTTCTACATAGTAAAAAATATAGATTTAAGTAAATTCGTAATCAAACCAAGTCTGGATCTCTCGTCGGATCACACAGCTATAGTCTTATAAATCAGAGACTTTCCGGTAGATTCGAACCAAAATAATTTCTTACATAATAACCAAACTGACTGGGATAACTTTAGAGACTATATCAATTTACACCTATCCATAGAAATTCGTCTAAAAACACCAGAGGACATAGAATCTGCTTTAGTAAATCTCAACGACGCTATTAAAAAGCAGCGATACAAGCAACCCCGGATAAACCACCTGAACCAACAGGGCACTACAAACCACCTATTCTGAGAAATATATTACGTGAAAAGCGTAAATTAAAAAAGTACTGGATGGACACTAGGTCCCCCGAGGCCAAAAAGAAATACAACAGGACAACAAAAGATATTAGGATATATCTGCAATACCTCAAAAACAAACAAGTCACTAGTTACCTTCAAAGCATAACACCGACAAAATACACAGACTACTAGCTTCGGAAAGCTACAAAAAAACTGACTAATAAAACTATTCACCAGGCACCAATAAAAAAGGACAATGGATCATGGGCAACGACTAATCTAGCTAAAGCATCAGTTTTAGCAGATTATTATGAGAAAGTGCTGACGAGCAACAGAACTTAGAAGGCCAAAATTGCGACAAAAAAAAACTACGGCCTCCGAAATTCTGCTCATCATCCACATAAAGCATAAAAAATCACCAGGCTATGACAAAATTAACGGCAAACTGCTAAAAGAGCTCCCACCAATCGAGGTGATTTATATACGCAATATATTTAATGCCCTACTCAGATTAAACTACTTCCCCAAAGTCTGGAAAGTTGCCGAAGTCATTGCGATTCCAAAGCCAGGAAAAGACCTATCTGCGTCGTCATCATATAGACCAGTCAGCTTACTTCCTGCTATCCGAAATATTCGAAAAGATCTTGCATATAAAAATCCTACCATTCCTGGAACGTCGCCACATAATTCCAGATCAACAATTTGGCTTCCGTAAAAACCACTCTACCATACAACAAATCCATCGCGTTACGCAACAAATATTAAACGAGCTCGACGACAAAAAATTTCGTATTGGAGTGTTCCTAGACGTAGAGAAAGTCTTCGATAGGATTTGGCACAATGGGTTAATCTACAAGCTACTAACTATATTTCCCAACAATATTGTACCGATGCTGGAGTGTTTCATTACTAATGGGTACTTCTTCGTAAAGTTTTCGGACTAATATTTAAATTTAATAAATATTACAACAGTAGTTCCGGAAGGTAGCATACTAGGTCCTCTGTTGTATACCATCTTCACAGCAGATGTACAAACACCAAGAGAAAAATCACCAATGATAGCTACATTTGTAGACGACACCATATTGCAAGAGAAATGGGTCATTTCTTCTTCAATAAGAAGACACCCCCGTGATGCCAGCAAATCCTGAATATGTAAGATATTTCAATATTAAGTTACTAGATTATCCTAATATGTTGTGTTCCGTAGTGGTTTGTGAAAATGATAATTTTGAAAAACATATATTAGCAATTGATGTGAGTGAAGAGAACGACAGTACTATAAGTGTGGGAGATGAATTGACAATGTTACAAAAGTCAAAATGTAATGAAATTTTTAGAACATATTACTTGAAGCCGGAACGTCCTAGTGAGTCGAGTGTTCGTAGTGAAATGAAGCTTGTGTTAGAAAATGTAAAATTAAATGTAAAAAAATAACCGTCGGTTATCCTATGCTGAAAAAGTAGAACTTCAAAGAACGTTAGACGATTATTTGGCAAAGGGATACATAAGAGTGAGCGAATCTGAGTTTGTGTCCCCTATAGTATTAGTCAAAAAAAAAACAGGTGTGTTGAGAATGTGCGTTGATTATCGTGTTTTAAATAAGGTAACTACAAAACATAATTACCCTATTCCCCTTATAGATGATTTGTTGGATGGACTAGTGAACAAAAGGGTGTTCACAAAATTGGATTTGAAAAATGGGTTTTATCATGTTTTTATGGATGAAGAATCTACGAAGTATACGTCGTTCATTACGCTACTAGGGCAATTTGAATTCCTTAGAATGCCGTTTGGACTTAAAAATGCTCCTACAGTGTTTCAAAGGTTTATATATAAAGTTTTTTCGGACATGGTTAAGGAAGGAAAAGTTATTATATATTTAGATGATATAATGCACCTACGAAAGAGGTGCAGGAACATTTCAGAATACTTGAAGAGGTGTTGGAAAGGCTAGTTGAGAACAAGCTAGAATTGAGGTTACACAAGTGCGAGCTTACAGGTTACAGGTATAGAAGCGGTTAAAAATTTTTCAGTGCCAAATAAAGTTCAATCAGTGCATCAATAAAGTTTTTTGGGACTATGCTCGTATTTTAGGCGGTTTATACAGAATTTCTCGGTGATAGCAAAACCACTACATGATTTAACGAAGAAGGACAAAAAATTTTCTTTTGGTGTTGACGAGTTAAAGTCGTTTGAGATGCTGAAACTTAAACTGATAGAATCGCCTCTACTAGCTTTGTATGACGCGAGAGCGGAAACGGAGCTGCATTGTGATGCGAGTGCATTAGGTTTTGGTGCAGTTTTGATGCAGAAACAAGATGATGGTAAATGGCACCCAGTGTCTTATTTTTCGAAAAGGACTACGGATGTGGAATATAGGTACCACAGGTATGAGTTGGAAACTTTGGCAATAATTTATGCTCTAAAACGGTTTCGTATATACTTACATGGGAAAAGATTCAAAAAAATTACAGACTGTAATTCCCTGACTGACTTTGAATAAAAACTTTGAAAAAAGAATTAAACCCAAGAATTGCAAGATGGGCACTTGAAATGCAAAATTATGACTATGTCGTCGAACATAGAGCTGGAAAGCGGATGGGCCACGTAGATGCATTAGGTAGGACAGTTTGTGTGATAGAAACGAATACTTTTGAAGAGAATTTAATAATTTGCCAGAATCAGGACGCAAAAATTAAAAAAATTAAGGAATTGTTGCAGAGCACGGAAGACAAGTTCTATGAAATGAGAAACGGAGTAATCTACAAAAAGATAAATAAAGACTCTTTGTTTTTTTACGTACCCGAAGCCATGGAAAGTCACGTCTTGTACAAGTATCATAATGAAATGGGACACGTTGGGGTTAACAAAGTTTTTGATGTAATAAACGGTAGTTATTGGTTCCCGTATAGAAGAGTTAAGATTAAAAATCACACAAAAAATTGTTTACAGTGTATTGCTTACTCGTCGAAAAGTGGGAAAAAAGAAGGTTTCATACATAGTATACCAAAAAGTGAGAACCCCTTTGAAGTGATACACATCGACCACTATGGACCGATTAACAGCAAGCAATGTGCCAAGAAACACGTATTAGTAATTATAGATGCAGGTTCTATGTTTGTGAGGTTATATCCTACAAAAACGACAGCGACAAAAGAAGTTGTTGCAGCTCTAAAAGATTATTTCACATCTTATAGCAGACCGAAATGCATAATTTCGGATAGGGGCAGCAGTTTTACTTCAAACGAGTTTATAGAATTCCTGAATGAGAATAATATTCAGCACATAAAAATAGCAACTGGTTCGCCACAAGCAAACGGACAGGTGGAGAGGGTAAACAGGAGTCTTGGTCCGATTATAGCGAAAATGGTAGACCCCGAAGAGAATATACATTGGGAAGAGGTCGTTGAACAGGTAGAGTTCGCTATGAACAATACAAAGCATCGAACAATAGATGAATATCCGAGTATATTGATGTTTGGTGTACGGCAAAAAGGAAAGGTTGTGGATAGCTTGAAAGGAAATGTTTTAGATAAAATGATCGGAAATGAGAAAAAAACGATAGACGAAATAAGAGAACGAGCACAAGAGAGACAAAAAGAAGCGCAAAAGGTGAATGAGAAATTTGTAAATGTGAAGAGAAAGAATGCAGTAAAGGGAGACTATGTGGTAATTAAATTCGATTCGCACACTGGTGTAGCAAGAAAGCTCGTACCCAGGTTTAAGGGTCCCTACAAAATTACTAAAAGTTTGCCAAATGATTGTTGCGTTGTTGGAGATGTGGATGGGTTTCAGCAAACACAAATTCCTTACAAAGGAATTTGGAGTGTAGAGAATATGAAACCATGGGCCCAAAGAAACGAAACTGCGAGTAAAGTTAATAAAAGTGCACAAGTTAAGGGAAAGAAGTGAACAACATCAAATTATGTAATTCTAAGACGACGGCCGGAAAATGGAAATAGAGAAAACATTGTAAATCAAAAAAGTTTTAACAAAAATAAAGACGAATCTGTAATGACATAAAATTATTATTGTCTAAGAAGTAGGAAAAATAAAAGGAGGATCAGGTGATCCTCAATGTCAGGACGGCCGAATTGTAGTAATATAAGTTGTATTAATTATTAGTTAGTTCGTAAGTTTAGTTAAGTTAATATTAAGTTTAAGCATTAATTATAACGTAGCTTAAGAAAGTTCTGTGTATGTCAAAGGTGTGAATGTCAAAAGTATGAATGCCCAAAAGGCGAAATAAATAAAGTCAGTCTGCGTCGTGCTGTGAAAGGAAACAGACGTGTGTATTAATTAGCCTACAATATCTAGGACTTTCCATAGACAACAAATAAAATTGGAAAAACCATATACAGAAAAGCGCGAACAAACAAAATTGAAGACTAGACAGCAGTGTTGGCTCCTTAACCCTAGATCTAATCCATCGCTAGAAAATAAGCTTTTAATATACAAACCCATAATCCGTGCGCAAATATGGGGAACATCAAAAAAGTCAAATGTCGCTATAATCCAAAGACAGCAGTCACGAATATTACGGAAAATCGCCAAAGCAGGATGGTACATCACAAACGCCGACTTACACCGAGACCCCAAATTCCTCCAGTAGCAGAGGAAATAACTAGAAGAAGTCGAATTTATCAAACAAAGTTAGCGGAACACATGAACGTCAATGTCAGCTTATTTCCGCCAAAAAAAATTACAGTGTAGGCGACATCTAAAAAGGACAAGGTCAGTACATTATACAACGCTATGAACTGCTCATAGAAGATAAACACACCTATACTCGTCATTTAAACAATGTACTTATTAGTCTAAGTAGACATAAGCACTGAATAAAAAGGTTAAAACAAAAAAACATTATCATACTGTTAAGCGGCTATTACATGGTTAAATTACTCTACCAAACATTTGTTTACGTGTGTTTGATACAGCATTCAGCTGCGCTGGACAAACGTTCATATATTGTTAGCTCTTGAAGTGTGCAGACGACAATGTCAACGACGTTCGTACATTTAATTACCATTATGACTGTGTTTAAAAAAGAAATTGAAAAAAAAAACACTGAAAAATAAAAGAATGAAAAAATGGCAGAAAAAAAAATTCGTCAAATTCGAAATCGAAAGGCTGTCAAAGAAAAATAATAAAACAAGTTTAACTCAAATCGAAACTTAAGTGCGCAATATTTGTCGTTCACTAAACACGTGATGAAGCAATATATCAGCAATCTTCTTAGACATCAAACAAACCTTTGGTTGATGGGCTGTTGTAAAAAATCAAAGAGCTCCTGCCTGGCAAGCAGTTCCAACTCTTGCAACACTTCCTGTAAGGGCGAACCTTCTCCGTGGCGGTGAGGGACAAACAGAACTGAAACAATATTGCACAAAATTGGCCACAGACGACGCAATATTTACACCATTGCCCAATAAAAGTCAAACTACTTTCAATATGATATACAGACGCTTAATATTTTGCGCAATATCAATTATAGCGCAGTATGTTGAGTAAAATATTGTTCGTCCAGGGGTGGACGGAGAGGGAATACCGGAGCCATCAGCATATGCAAACTTTTCTGTAGTTATACAGATTTCGTGTATGTTTAACTTAGGTGGGGTAAAACATTCTGTTTATTTGCATAAGCTAAAGCAATCAAACAAATGGACGGATGTCGAATTGTCGTAAAAGGAGAAAATGTTCAATGATAAGTAAGTTATTAAAACACAAGAGACATAATAAAAACAAAAATCAAACTGTCTTCTTTCTTTGAATTAGTTTTTTTTTTCAAAGTTTTTTATTTGCAAGGTGTTCAGTTTTCTGTGTGGAGTTTTCTTTTTTAGACTACAAATAAAATCTAGGCCATCAGCATGGCTGCCTTGTGAAAGTATAAAATTTATTTATTTTTTTAAATTTATTTTTTTATATTTTATTTTTATTTAATTTTTGTTTTTATACATTTTTTTTTTTTGCAAAAGTTCCCAAATGCTGTCAAATGACATAATATAATAACACATATAAAAGGTCTCTGCGGTTTTTGCCACTAGATGGTGTTGGTGACCATAAATCTGGCAACACTAATCTGATTGTATCAAACGAACATGTCGCACACGTTTAACTAAAGTGTCACAACTCAAAATTTCTCATTTTCGAATTTTCATGTTAATACTGTTTCTCATAAGCATATCAGAAAAAAAGAGATGGTGTACTAATTTGCCGTAATCTATATATATAAAAATCTATATATATATAAAAGGATTTTTGTTTGTCCTATGCTATGATCCCTCTGCAATCCGACACCATTTAACCGAGCACGATAAAAATTGCTACATTTGGTATATGTCATCATGGAGCAAGTTTGGTGCGAAAAAATAGTCGATTTCGCTATATATTTTTCAGATGCTTCTCAAACTGAATGGATACAAATAAAACACAAAAACCAAAAAGGTAGCCTCCAGGTAACCAAGAGGTAGCCTCTGAAAATTGAGTTTAACGGCAGTGCTGCTCAAACTGTACATAGACGAAATGTTTAAATATTACCCAAAAAGGCAAAATGGAAGATCAACGAGAAAATCGCAGCAGTAGACAGAGCGCAGAAGGCAGCAACGCGCCGGGACCCTGCTAGTAATATATATATTATTATCATGAAGCTATGTTTTTTTTCTCTAATTTTTCATTGCAATCGAAATATACTTGTACTTCTTTTTTTCCTGTTTCCGATCAGGGGACAGACACCTTATTAGGCAGCTCGTATACTTAAAATCGCCAGGTATATAGCTACTACTTAATAATAATTATATACAGAATTATTTACACATATAAATCTAGAGACTAGGTATATAAATAGTAATAATATTTATATATAGAATTACTTGTACTTAAGAATAATTTAATTGTTATAAATAATTCCTTAAAAGAAAGATTCGCATATTAGCAATAAGGACTCGGGAGCTCGACCAGAGTCCAACATATTTCTTACATACATACATTTGTTTATTTAATATAATTAACTTAAGATATTGTTATCTAAATAAGCTAAAAAAAAAATATAAAATTCTGCTGAATCCGTTGCTTGTGATGTTGTATTGTGGGGAGAAGAGGACAGCAAGATTATCGATGTTATTGGTATTGTGTAGTTAGCAGTAATAATTGTTGCCATGTTAGCAGAGCTGGTTGACGTTGTTGTTGTAGCTGTTTGGTAGTTGATCATAGGGTTGGCCGACTTCGGCGTGAAGCATGTTCGCTACACGATAATTGAGAAGCATTAGTATTGAAAATTGAGAAGCATTAGTATTGAAAATACTTCAGTGTTGCTGTTGGTTGATTCCGATTGTCATTTTTTTGCTGTTGTTATTTTGTATTACTGCAGCTTATGCTGCGAGAGAGGTCATTGCCTCCAGTTGAGTGGATGGAGTGACAGCTCCATGGTGTAGGGCTAATGGTGATTTTGCGTACCGCGCGCAGTCTGGGGACAGCGTTCAATAAGCATTTTTGAATTTAGGACACTTGTAATTTTTTTTTATAGAAGTGAAACTCTGTAAGCTGTAAGTCCTCTTTACATTCGGCCATCCTGATTTTTGTCGTCTGTCCAGACGGCCAAAAACTCTTGGTTATCTACCACGTATCGCCATAGCCTCATATTGTCTAACCGTGTAGTGGTATGGACTAGCTCTTTCACCCCGGCAGATTTGCGTACCTCGTCACATGTATGTAATTTTTTTTATTTTAGCACGAGCCTGCCCGCAAAAACGAAGAGATTCCAATGTATGTGCAGCGAATGTACGGTAACGTAGTACATATGTAGCTACAACTCAACGGAATAAATGAATACGGTACTCACTAAGCTTATGATTTGTATATGTAACTCTTCACTTTCATGGTATTTGCAGAGTGGTAAATAATATTCTAGTCGATCTACTAGCGGTTCCATCCTGGCGGCGATGCTCCTTATCCCGGTCAGAGTTGTGAATCTTCCTTACTTCACAACCGTCACGTCGTTTTAATTAGTACAGACAATCTCCAGATGCATAGCGAATCAACTACGCATGCCGTACTGATCCATTCACGGTTTGTTTGCTGATGCTTTCAGGAGGGGTCACTTTGACAGGGAGTGATTGGCACTTCGAGAAGCTTGTGGTTGCTTGTGCTTAACAGACGTGTTTTGAATCTGCTCCGCATTTTGATTTTAATTAGCATTTGGCAATTAATTTGTCTATTGTCGTTTATCGTTACTAATATTTTTTTTTCCGGTGTTAAGTGAATTTATTTGTGGTGTATGGCTCATTTCACCCGTATAAATTTTGTACTTATCAATGTTTAATTATTTTTGGCAAGTACAACGCTTAAATTTGACTTTACTGTGTATTGAGTTCAATCTCTTTTATTCCTGCTTTGCTCTGCCTTCAAAATAGTTTTTGCTATTTTAGTCTTTTTCTGTTTCCTTCTTGCTCTCTATACAGTAGTTATTATTTTTAAATAACTGTATTTCCTCTTTTTTCTCTGGGAAAATATTATTATTCACCTTTGCAATTCTATTTCTGTCTAGCTGAGAGTGTCAAAATTCGGGCTTAAGTCGTTGTTCTTTTTTTGCACAGTGTGTTGATACTTGTAGGAACTGAGTTTGTGGTTATCTGTTCCGAATTGTCTGCTATATTTCACTGTTCAAAAGCGATTAGTTTTACAATTTTGCCATGCTTACTGCGCAGTATTAAGAAAGCGAACGCGCTTAACTAGATAGAAAAAATTGGGAGTGAAAGGGTATGTGGATCCCATCGGGTTTCCAGATTGGCGAAATGTGCGAGTGTTCTCGACACATGTGTGGTACCTCAATCTAAGCTGACACAGCCCAATCTGGAAACACCGCAAACAAAAGACATGATATATTATATCTGTGTGATCGAATTTCGACCACTGCACACTCGTCTGAATGGTCACATTTTTACAGATCTGAAAGACCTTAAGATTATGTATAAGAACAAAGCATACTTTCAGGCCGATCCCACCACGCCCAATTAAGCCCATTTGAACACATGTTGAGTAATAAAATATTTGGTACATTGCACTGAGTGCAAAACTAGTATTACTCATTACGTCCCGAGGCTTACACATATATAAGCGACCCGAGCGTGAATTATCATGAAAGTCTTCTCTGCTATCTTGAAAAGTTTTAAACCACTGAAAAACATATTGAAGCGATAAAGGCTCATTGTCATTCCATTCTTTCAATAAATTCTTAATCTCAGTAAAATTAATTGTGTGAAATTTTACAATAATTCGTTTCGCCCTTGTTACACTTAACATATTTCCTTCCGTAACATGAAAAACAAAGTATTTTAGCACATAAAAAATTGCTTGAAATTCATAGCTTTCTCAACAAAATACGGTAAACAAGGGGGAACTCTACACACAATTCCGAAATGGAATTTACCTATTGATATAATTCACATTGACAATTATAATCCAATTCATAGCAAAAACACCAAAAATAATCACATCCTTGCTTCTTCAAAATTTGTCCGCTTGTACTTTTCTAAGACACGTCAATATTGACTGAGAACAAGTTAGGAGACAAGTAAAAAAACGTCAAGAACAAGGACAACAACAACAAAAGCTATACAGGCACTCGACGACGACCTCCGAGAGAATACAACCTAGAAGCATACGTTATGATAAAAAACTTCATTTCACATATCGGAGAATGTGCACTCATCCCGAAATATAAAGGGCTTTACAAAGTTCCAAAAGTACTGGGGAATGATAGCTACTTACGAGAAGACATAGAAAATTCCCAACAAACTCAAATAACATACTAAGGAGTGTGGGCCAAAATTAAACCTTGGTTGAACGAATAAGTGACTATAAAAGATATAGACGAAGACAAAAAGTATAGAATGTTAAGAATCAATGATGTTACTCTCTTTCTGATCGTTGACAAAGCAACAGGCGTCTACACTTCGAAATGAAATAAGAAACAATTCTAAGAAACCAATATTCATAAATCCATCGGTGTAGAAGTTCTGAGGTTTATCAGCGAAAAACTTAGCCAAGTGATTTTCAGTGGTTGCAGAGACCGAAATAAATGGTTGTCAGAGTTCAAAGTCCGGGCTTTACGGTGGATGCATCAAAACTTCCCAACCAAGCTCCCTTTCTGTTGACCAATTCTGGTCGCACTTTCTTAATTGCTTCGTTCAAACAATCGAGTTGTGCACAGTATTGACCATTTTTGACCGTTTCGCCACTTTCTAGCAGCTCATAATAGACAATTCCTTTCCAATCCCACCAAACACTCAACATAACCTTGTTTGCCGTCAATCCAGGCTTTGAAGTCGTTTGTGGAAGGACACCGGCCTTTGAACATGATGGTTTGCATTGGATATTTTCGTATGTAATACATTTTTCATCGCCCGTAATGAGATTCGCTTCAAATATGGTTCCAATTAGTTACATTTTAGCAGCGTTTCACTGAAGGTTATTCGGTCAATTACATTTTTTGCGTTAATTAATATGGCACCAAAGCATCGAATTTCTTTGAGTAGCCTGCAATTTTTATGTGATTCAAAACTGTCATATGGTTGATGTTTAGTGCCTTCGCTATTTCCTGACATCTTCCGTGGCGGTCTTGCTCCATCAGTTGAAAATTTCATCTACTTTTTCAGTGACAGGACGACCAGCGCGAGGTGCATATTTTACATCGAAATTTCCGGAACGGAACCTAGCAAACCACTCCTGGGTCCGGCGTTCGCTCACAGCATTCTCACCGTAAGCTGCCCAAGTTTTTCGGCATGTTTTTACAGCTTTTTTCCTCTTTTTGTAGTAAAAAAGCATCCCATAGCGTACTTCTTCAGATATTTCACTTATATTCAAATCAGTATAACTTTTAATACGAGCAACGAAATAGACAAAAAATTTAGCCTGAAATGTCACCTTTCCAACACGCCTCACACATTTAACTAAAATGTCATAAGTTGACACGGTTGTTGTGAATCACAACTCAAAAAAGTGAAATTTTCAGGAAACGTTTGTTTTGGAGCTAATGAACATATTTGCTGAAATAAAGTGTGGGTTATTTAAAAGCAGGTAGTGACCGAATATGGTTTGAACACAATCATAAAAGACTTCTTTCCAAATTTATCAAATAAAAATATGACATATTTGCATATTGCGACTTAGTTTGAAAGCAATAATGAAGAGAGCCATAACTGTGTTTTTAAAGCAAACTAGCAGGGCCCCGGCGCGTTGCAACATTCCGCGCTCTGTCTACTGCTGCGATTTTCTAGTTGATCGTCCAATGTTTGACTTTTTTGGTGGCAATTCATACTGTTCATTTTTTTGATTTTTATTTTTATTTTCATTCGAATACTTGAACATTTCGACTTTGTACAGTTTGAGCAGCACTGCCGGCAAACTCAATTCTCAGAGGCCACTTTGTTGTTGCGTTATATTTGTATATGTACAGTTTCAGAAGCATCTGAAAATTGAGTTGAGTATTTAGGGAATTCGACTATTTTTCCGCGTTGAATAGATGACAATGTTAATAATATTATATTAAGTTTAAGTACCTATTGTAATAAAACTTAATCTCACTGAAACACTTATACAGGACGATTGGCATTTTTACTCGTGTGCGCTTCTGCGAAATTCGAGTTTCATTACAACATTTCGCACCAAACTGAATCATAATCATTCCCCAAGATGACATTGACCTATGTTCCAATTTTCATAGTGCTCGGTCAAACAGTGTCGGATTCCATAGGGATCAAACAAACAAATAAACAGACAGACAAACAGATTATAAAGTTTTTTCTACTATGTTTCTTTCCGCTTTCTAAGGCGTTCCATGTAAGAAAGGGATATGTTGAACCGTATTATGAAAAGACTCTTCTATAAGCATATACACGAAAAGACTTTTCTATAAGCTTGATATGCTTTTTTGGTTTTAGATATTTAAATTTATTGAATTTATCAAGAATAACACCTAGGTATTTGACAGAATTGGTTTGCCAAATGTTTTCATTATTTATACTTCTTGCGAATTATCTCCAGTTTTTTTTTAATGTTACTATTGCATTTCTTTATTGGGGGACGAAACAAGATACTTTGACATTTGCTTAGATTTATTTTCAGATGCCAGTTTTCAGCATATTTAATTAATATAATGATTTTATTTTGAAGTTGAGTATATTGTTCACTATTGCATCTGAGTGGTAGATTACTAAGTCGTCAGCGATAGCAATGATTTTGTCAATTTTATCTTGAGGTCTAATAATAAGAGATTAAAAAGTGTTGGGGCATTTACAGTAACTTGCTGCAACCCGTTTTTTATGCTGAATGTTTGTTCGCTTAATCTATATGTTAATACGGAGACATGATTTTTGTCCTACGTTTTTACACTGCTTAACGACAGTATATTTTAATAAAAATTATATGGTGGAAAGATATTGTCCTCTAGATGTGCACTGTGTAATTTTTATGCCAATATATTGATGTTATTGCAGGAAAAAACCGGTTAGAAAATGTAACATTTATAACAAAACCAACAAGCATTGAAAAGTTCATGCGGGGCTCACTGCTTGTCAGCGAAGTTGTGGAATGAGAGAAAGAAAGAAAAAACCGGATACATACAAGCGATTGAAGGAGAAACAGATATAGCTGTGTTGTGTTCTCAGTTGTACTCATTTGTTTTTCGAGAGAGGCATGCGGCAATCGTCAATACAACAACAACGACTATGGCACGCGTCACAAAAATATATGTGAGTGTGAAATCACGAGGCTCTGATGTGATATTGACACATTTTCTGTACACATTTTCTAATGTCCATGTTTTACTACTTAGTATTTGTACCAAAATGAAACGAACATAAAGCAAGAAAAGTCGTATGTGTAAGGCGTATAATTGTTTATCCATTTCACTTTACTATCTGCATTAATTTAACGTATTTGGTACTAAGTGTAGTAAACATATGACAAATTAACATGCCTATTCAATTTGTCCTTCCTCCGGGAGCCGTTCGCTTGGCTGCGCTCACTTCGGATCTGATTTGTTCTGTAATTGTTTCACACAAATATTTAAAAGTTAAAATTGGTTTCACCCATATGAGCAGTCAAAGCCGGTAACATAGTATAAGTAAATACTAAACCAACTTTCGTTCGTCTCTACTTATCCCCAAATAAAGACCAAATACATGACACAAATATGTTTGCGTGTTAGAAAAAGTTGTTAAAATATAGATACAGATGAAGTATGTGCGATAATAATTGCCATTTTGGGCACCAGATTTTTCCTTTTATTGAAGTGAAACTTCTTTAGCTATGTGTAAGTCCAAAAAAAGTGTTACGGAATTTAAGTTGACGGCTCCTGAAAGACATAGAGGGGATAGGCATTGGTTGTAAGTCCGAAGCGAAGGATAATGAGTGTGGAAGAAAATTAAAATGAATGGCTTTGCTTGTGTCGTTGCTGCTTTGTTGCTGTTGTTGTTGTTGCTCCTGTTTGGTTTTGTTTGGTATCATATAAAAAATTAAATATGTTATTTGCCCCAATTAGTTAGATTATTAATTATATGTAATATACTTTCAAAAGTAAAATTTCGTGTACGTTTAAGTTGTCCGATTCGCACAGGCTTTTGTGATAAAAGATGCGCGACTTATGTCTTGTAGGTCTTTAGACGTTCACACGGTTTATACTTTAAGAAACTTATTTTTTATTTTTAAAATAAACATTCGATTTCGATTAAGCGACGTTAGTTGTTCACCCTTCAGAGCCTAAGGTAGGAGTAGACAGCAATAATAAAAGGAGAGAGAGTTATGGGTTCAATTTGTGAAAAAGGGGGAGAGAGAATGAAACGTTTTGGAAATGGAGTAATGGAGATAGAACAATAGGGAGTGAGGGTGTTATAGATGAAGGAGTATCGGTGGAGGGATAGGTATGGACGTAACTAACCCATCGCTAGAATTAAATATGCATCTTAAGGATGAATATTTAATTATATTATTAGATAAGTAATTAATCATATAATAGGTAGGTAATATAAGCTTCACATTTTCTTGAAAAACAAAAATATATATATTTTTTTTAAACATTAGTATACAAATACTTTTCCTTATTACTATTTGTTACTTTTACATATTTTTTTATTAGAGTTTAGTGTCCTTTATTGATTTCATATTTTTACTTTCCCTTTGTATTTAAGCTGTGTATGTTTTCCAAGTTACAAAGTTTATATTTCGGTTCTTCCTTGTGTCTAAATGCTTTATAATTTTTAATATAGCACTCATTTCTTTCTTCAATATAGTCTTCTCTATTTTCATTTCTTTTTGTGATGTATGTTTGATTTGAATGTAGCATTTTTGCGAATATTTCTGATTTGTTACAATTTCCAAGTTCAATATTTATAGGCTTCTCTTCTGTGATCGAATGATAAGATTTATTGTAGAATTCTATTGCTTTCCTTACTTTATCTTTAATGTTTAGCAATTTCTGTTCTATTGTTAGTGTTCTTATTTTTTCTCAATTTGTATTATGTAATCTTTCAATGTCTGCATTTCCGGTATGGCTGTTAGGTTTCACTCAGTGTAATTCTATATTTTCTGTTCTTAGATAATCTCTTATATTTATGCTTTTCAATTGGTTATCGCGAATTAGTTTATTAAAATGGCCTCTGGGATTTCTAAAGTCTGAATTTTTCAATAATCGTTTGATTGTTTCTGTCTTCTAAATAGTAGGCTATTGCAAATTTCGAGAATCTGTCAATGAATGTGATGATGTTCGATTTTGAGTTTGTATAAATGTCCATGTGTATTATTTGTCTTATATCTGTTGGGGTTGCGGTTACCTGAAAGTTCTGTATAATAGGTTTTCTGTCAAATTGATTTCGTGCAGGTGGGACAGATATTTATAATTTTTTGGATGAGTTTTCAAACGTGGAATATATAAGTTAATATAACAGTGGAATATTTTGTCCGTCTGTCCGTTAGTCATTTATTTCCGTTATTATATTTTATTCGTCTGTCCACTCAGGAGTCTCGTAGGCCAGTCAGGCGAATTATAAATTTTCGAGAGTTCCAAATTCAAAAGTGTGTTTTGGGCCCTTAGTACCGATAGGAAAAAGGACGATTAAATATTAAACAATATAAATCTAAATTATAAATGCAATATTAAATTAAGTAAGAAGTTAACAAAAGGAGCCCGAGCGGTCCGAAACATCAAACGCAAAAAAATTATCAAAAGGAACCTAAACGGTCAGAGCCATCGAAAATTCGAAAAAATAATTAAAATAAAATAAATAAATAAGTGAAATCCAAAGTTATGAAAAAATAAAAACCAGAATTGGTAAAATTTAAAATCGTAAGTGAAAAATTTTACGTAGGAACTAAATAAAAAAAATGATTAAAGGAAAAAACTAAAATCCAAAGTTATAAAAAAGTAAAAACCAAAAAAACTAAATTTGCAAAATTAAAAATCTCATGTGGAAGAAAAAAAATTGTTACAAACTAAACCAAAGTGAATAAAATAATGGAAAAAACTAAAATCCTACTTTATGAAAAAATAAGAACATAAATGTGTAAAATTAAAAATCATAAAGGTGATAAAATTTTACAACAGTGGAAGGAGTGATGCAAGACGTGAAGCGGAGGAGAACAAGAGATAAGCAGTAACGTAACCAGCGACGCCAGAGATATCAGAAAACATCACTAGCGTGATCAGCGGTAGAAAATACAGCTAAGTTAATTTTTGCTTTTTTCTTTTTAGTTTGATTTATTAAATTCCTTTCAATAGTACAGTCTGATAGCATTCCTTAAAGAAATTTTTTCGTGAGGAATAGTAATACAAACCACAATATTTTGTTTGTTAATCATCTATTATTAGTACACAGATTTAAGTATTATTTGATTATTATTATTAGAAATTTGTTTGAATATTAGTGTGGAAAATTTACAAAATGTGTGTGGAATTTAGCGGCATCTCTTTTGAGAATAAATTTTCAAACAAGACCCCATGTCCATTCCTCTAGTCCCAATACCTCCCCCTTCGCTCAAAATCAAAAACAACAAATTTCAGCACTTATGAAATCACCATTCAAGAGTTACTAAATCCCAAAAGCGAAGAAGAGGCAAACATTCAGATAGACTTTGTTCAAAATGCAGCTGAGTCAGAAAGAATCCCAGACATCGTTAAATGTCTCAGGGAATTCTCCGGCAAAAAGGGAGAATTTAGTTCCTGGAGGAAGGCGGTGGATAGGATTTTTGTATTGTACGGAAGGGAGTACATTAAAATATTTTTCTATTTTGCACACGATACGACACAAAATTATCAGTGAGGTTGATGCAGCACTCGAATCTTATCATACTCCACTACACTTCTTAAGAGTAAGATTAAGAAGTGCCTAATGCTGCATTACTCTGATAGAGAGATCTCAGTACTCTCGAACATCAGATGGCGGCTTTGGTTCAGCGAAACACTAGTTTTGAAGATTTTATCAAAAGGTGTATCACTACCTATCGTTAATTCTTGATAAGATTGATTGTCTTGAATTAGGGGAAGACGCATTAAACGCGATGAGGAACACCTATTGTGACAAGGTGACTTGCTGAGTCTATTGAGCCAAGCCCTTTAAATATGCTTGAAGTTGGGAAATATGAACTATAGGGTAAACCAAACAAGCAATATATCCCGAAATAACTCGTAGATCATCTAAATATTCCAACCAACCACAGCAGCGAGTATCAAATTGTGGTTATAATTTACATTTACATTTTACCCAGAATTGGTTAACTTACCACAACGCCTATTTGTTAGACCAACAACGAGACAACAGTACTAACAAACAACATCTTCCAATCCACAACGTAGGTTTGAAAAACCACCACTTCCACCTAAACCGCCGATACCAATGGAAGTCGATGGATCCCTGCAAACCAGACAGATCTACAACCAAAATAGACCACATATCCAAACTGGGGTACCATTCAAACAAACACAAATTTGTCGCGCACCATTCCAAACACAATTCTTCAATCCAGCGCAAATGTTTACAACAGGCAACCAGCACAACAAAAGGCCGCATTCGCAACAAACACAGCCACCAAATAAAAATCAAAGAATTTTTATGACAGATACCAATAAGGACAATTACAATGGTGATGATCTCGAACAAGTGTATGAAGATGAGACTGTAGAAAATGTTTCCGTAGAAACAGACAATGATATCGACAACATAAGTTTTTTAGATTAAACTCTTCCACTCTATCTTATTTTTCGTTCACCATGAAAAATGGTCGCAAACGAAGTTCCTATTAGATACAAGATCGAATAAAAACTATGTAGTCTGACCGAAAAACACTTTTCAGCTAATTCAGTGGGAGGAAACGTTTTAATAACACACCACACTTTTATTGAATTATTTAATGAAGTTATAGGGAAACAAAAATTTTACATATTACCAGGTTTAGATATATTTGATGGAATAATTGGAAATGGCACCTTTAGAGTTCTAAATGCAGTAATTTAAACGGAAGAGGCTTACTTTACTCTTCTGGGTAAATATTGTTATCCCCAGAACCAACTTGAAGTGGAAGCGGTTACTAACATTCAACTACGTCTTAATCACCTTGCACCTGAAGAGGAAATTGAGTTTAGAAACATCATAAAAAACTGCTCTACACTTTTTTTAGACCCAGACAAGAGTCTGATCTTTATCACCAATCACAAATCCAAATCACAAATCCGTACAAAGAGGAGAGCGACCCCTTTTTTCGAAGTCTTACCCATATCTTATGGCGCTCAAAACAGAACTTGACACGAAAATCGATGAGCTGCTTAGTGATGGCATTATAAGATGCTTCGGGAATTAAAAAGTTTCGCATGGTTATCGATTTCTGGAAATTGAATGAAGAAACTATACCCGACAAATATTCGATCCCGGATATAAGCACAATTTTGTTCAATCTGGACTCCAATAGCTAATTTTCCACAGTTGACTTAAAAAGCGGATTCCATTAGATAGCTCTTGACGAGGCGGATTTTGAAAATACAGCTTTTTCCGTGAACAATGGAAAATATGAATTCCCTCAACTATCATTCGGGCTCAGAAACATTAGACGATATTCTGCGTGAGCACATAGGCATAATATGTTATGGCTATATAGATGATATAATTACTTTTGCAAAAACAAAGAGGGAACATCTGGTAAATTTAAGGCTTGTTTTTGATACACTCGAAAGCACAAATATAAAATTGCAATTGGGCAAATGTGAATTTGTTAAGGAAGAAATAGATTTCCCTGGCCTGGTAATTAATCAAAACGGTATTCGGACCAACCCACGTAAAATTGAAGCAATTGCTAACTTTCCTCGACCAAAGACAGTGCATGGCTTACGCTCTTTCCTGGGAGCTTCAGGTCACTACCGCAGGTTCATCCAAGGCTATGCCGAAATATGAAAACCATTAACAGAAATCCTGCGAGGAGAACTGGGCGAATCCCAAAAATCTTTGGAAGAAAACCCTACTAACTCTTAGCGAGTAACAAATTCAAAAAACTCAAAAATTTTCTTATTTCCGGAGATGTGATGCTTCATTACCCAAATTTCGAAAATCCCTTTGAGTTAACTACAGATGCGCCAAATTACGCCCTGGGAGCGGCCCTAGCGCAAGAAGGACGACCAATTTCTTTCCTGTCGAGAACCCTAGGATCTTCAGAAGAACATTACGTAGCAAATGAGGAGGAGATGTTAGCGATAATTTGGGCTTTACAGTCATTAAGATGTTTCCTTTATGCAGCAAAAAGGGTGAAGACCTTTACTGACCATCAGCCGCTGACCTTCGCACTTAGTAACAAAAACACTAACGCTAAAATGAAATTGTGGAAGACGCAACTCAAGGAGATAACCACGAACTGATTTATAAACCAGGAAACACCAACATTGTTGCAGATTACTTATCTCGACACCCAAGAGGAAACATCAATTCACTCTCAGCAATAGTGCAAAGTAGCGATAGCTCTTCAGAAAACATAATATACTCCACCGAATTGCTCACGAATGTCTTTAAGAACCAAATAATCCTACAAATAGCTAGATAGATAAATTCACGAAGCTTGCTGTAGTCAAAGTGATATCAGGTAAAGACGTTGAGTCCATCCGTAAGCCACTAAGAGAAATTGTTTTTTATTTTGGAGTACCGAAATCGATCGTCTTCAACAATGAGAAATCTCTCAATTCTGCAACGATCCGTTTCATGTTAGAAAATGAACTCAATATGGAGATTTATACGGTACCACCCTATAAAAGTGAAGTCAATGGACAGGTAGAACGATTTCATTCGAACCTTTCTGACCATAAAACAAGAAACGATACTAAACCACGATATAAAGTACCACAATAAAAAGAGGGAAGACATAAAGATTTACCAACCGGGTGACAAAATTTTTGTTAAACAGAATAAAAGATTGGGCACTAAGCTTTTAGGACGTTATAGAGAAGAAATACTCAAGGAAAACAAAGGTACAGTGGTTATAACAATTGTTTTTCATTGCAAACGTTAAGGCAGCAATGACTTAAATAAGTAAATCTGAACCAATCGGTGAAGATTGGATGTAAGTAGGGAGGAGTTAATATAAAAGTTAATGCAACAGTAAAATATTTTGACCGTCTGTCCGTTAGTCATTTATTTCCGTTATTATATTTTATTCGTCTGTCCACTTAGGAGTCTCGTAGGCCAGTCATCGTAACAAAAGTAATCTTTAATTATCTCATTTCGTCTTTGCTTCTAAAAACGTTCTTGCCTAAGCGGAGTTTCTTAAGTTTAAAGTTACTCTGTTGATAATAAGTTAGAGAATGTAAAGCACATCGTGCTGTAAAAAACTAAATAAATAAAATTTAACAATTATTAATTTGAAAGCACATCGAGCTGTAAACATAAATATTTATTTAATAAATAAAGTGTATTTAATTATTAATTTATACAAGCCTTTTCAAGCCACTGTAATCTTCGTTTACGCCAGTATGCCCTGTTTCGTTCTTGTGATAATGGGCTATTTCTGTATACGCCTCATCCTCGTCGACGCTATATCCTTAGCATTGTATGAACAAAGGACAAATTTAACACTATCGTGCTCTTCGTTCAGTTGTGATGATTTTGTTTTGAAAAATTTTATATTAGTGGTCGTCCCAAAGATCCTAACTTGCCTTTTTAGTGTATATGACTCAAAAATTACATCCAGTCTCTTTTCTAAGTCGACTGCATCTATATAATTTTTTGTATTTTCATGTTTGGTTTCTATGTTATTCTTTGTTAAAATAAGCTGTGTCTTGAATATATTTACTGTAGTATATAGGATCGGAATGAGGATGTGGGTATTTTCTATTTGAGAGTGAATTGTCTCATGTTCGTCTGAAGCGTTATTGTATAGAGAGTCCATAGAAACTGATAATGTATTTATTTCATTTATATGTGTGTTCATTCGGCTAAGAAAATGGGCGACGTGATTACATTTTCCTTTTAAATAATTAATCGTAATGTTAAACTCGATCAACTAACCAGCGTTGTAGTTTTGTGTTTATTTTGCTTTGCGCTTTAGCGAAAAGCCATTTAAATGGTTGGTGATCGGACAGGATTTCGAATTTGGTACCATATAAATACGGAGTTCGCGTTCTGTAGCATCGTAGTTTCTCTCGTGGTCGTTAAGGGTTCGACTTGCGAAAGTGACGGGGTGACCGTCTTGTTGCAGGACTGCGCCAAGAGCTTCAGCGCTTGCGTCTGTGAAAAGTTGAAATTCTTTGTGAAAGTCGGGTTACTTAAGTAACGGTGATTCTGTGATAATTCTTTTTATTTCTTCAAATGAATGAATGTAATTGGTGTCATTTAACCTTACGCCTTTCTTTAGACATTTAATCATCGGATATGCCACCCCCGAGTAATCTTTCCTAAATTTGCGGTAATAACCGGTTATGGCAAGAAATGATTTTATTTGTTTTACCGTTTTTGGCAATGGGAATTTTAGGATTTGATCGACTTTTATAGCGTTGGGTTTTATACCTTCGGGTGTTAAAGTATGACCCAGATATAGGGTTTCCTTAGCAAAAAAACTTGTATTTATTAATTAATTGCCTTTTGAGTACTCCACTAATGTCGTTCATATGTTCCTGTAGACTCGTAGAGAATATTAATATATCGTTCATATATACCACACAAATTCTATTGATAAGCTCTTTTAAGATTCGATTAACCAATCTCTGAAAAGTCGCTGGCGCATTTCTTAGGCCAAAAGGCATACGGACGAAGTCATAGTGACCAAAGGGCGTTGATAATGCCGTTTTCGATCTATCTTCTAGTTTGATCAGAATTTGGTGAAAACCTTTTGCCAAATCGACTGTCATAAAGTAATGAGCACGCCCTAATTTGTCCAATATGCTTTCAATGTTGGGAATAGGAAATTTGTCGTCAACAGTAATTTTGTTTAGAGACCTATAGTCTATCACAACCCTCCATGTTTTATTACCTAAGTTATCTGTTTTTTGGGGGATTATCCAGGGCGGACTATTATATGGCGAATTGCTTTCAGTATCAACTTTCTTGGTCGTTTAAACCAAAGTAAAAATTATTGTGAATGTTTTGATCCATATTGACTTCTTCTAGCATATTTATTTCGTGATTTCGTTGTGTCTGGATAAATTTTATTGTGTTTCCGTTCAGTGTTATTGATTTGTTCTATATGTTTATGATTGCGTTCATTGGTGTTAAAATATTCTGTCCGATAATCGCGTGCAAATTCTTGCTTTCAAAGTCTGTAAGTTTCCAGGACTTCCGCGTTTTCGTTGAATTCTAAAGGAAGGTGGGTGATAATTTCGTACTTTACGTTTGTAGAGTTGTTTATGGATGAAAATGAAAAATTGTTTTTCAGGAGTAGTCTCTTGTATTGAGGTAGCCTATTACTGTTTAGTAGAGAAGTGGTTGAACCTGTGTCTAGAAGTGCAACGAGTTTGTCATATTCAACCATGTATGGATGGTCAACTCTATCAACGGTAATGATTTCCTGAGGCTGTTATATGAAAAATTATTTCTTCGTCGTAATTCGGGTTAGAGGAGGTCTCTTGTTGCTCTATTTCTAAGTGGTATATTTCCATAGGTGAAATATTGTTGTTGTTAGTTGTTGTGAATGTCCACGATTACTATAATTTGTCTGTGTCGAAAGTCTCTAGTATTGCCCTCTGATGAGTGTAATCAGCAGCGGTCTGGTTGTTGCTGATTAGAGCTTGTACGATCTCTAATTCTCTGATAAGTGATTATAGAGCATGTGAGCTCTCTCTCTCTCCAAGTGATAACTGGAATGCCATGGTTTAGTCGAAATGCCATTTTTTTTTGTTTGTATATATATTGTCCAATATAAATTGAATTCCTATCGATTTCACTCAATCCTTTTTAATTTCAACACAATCACTGTTGGTTTTACTCGATTGTTAAGTGTCAATAAAATTCCTCTCACTGTTGGCTTTACTCAATTGTTTTTGGTTTTCACCCTGGCATCCTCCCTCACCCGTATCTCAACAAGGCGTAGACTGAAGAGGCTACACCCACATGATACCCCTTAGAAGGAATCAGCCTTCTATGTCATTGCCTTTTCGGCGCAATTTACATCGTTTTTAATTTAGTATGTCAAATTTTTTTTTACGTCATTATTTGTAATTTTTTTTTTAATTAAACAAATGTGCTAATTTAATTATGAAAAAAAAAGGTTTTCACCCGATTGTTTTTCTGTCATATACATCCACTCGAAATGTACAGGATGAATAAAAATGAAAAAAAAAAACAAATTGAGTCTTTTTCGTTTCTTTATTGTCTCTATTTTCATTTTTTAAGATATGTTCGCTTTTTGTCACTTAGGCACAAATTGACGGATTTTTCAACTCTTCCTTCGTACACTGTTCGTTCGACATGACGCCGAGTTAATGGAAATATTCAGTTTGCTTTTACAGCTAACTTTGTACACACATCTGAATTTAAATACATATTTTTCATTATTTTATATTTCCCAAAAGAAGAGTACAGTTTCCAGTTTAGTTTACTGTCAATATATAATCCTAAGTACTTGGCTTCTTTTTGAATAGTTACGTCGTCTCCGCCAATATTTATATGGGTTAGTGTGAATCTAGTCTTAGTAGTGTATATAACTTGTACTGTTTTGTTTTTATTTATTGTCATATGCCACTTCCTAAATTTTATTAAAGTCTGCTTGCAACATGGATGTGGCAGTATTTATGGTCTTATGAGCACTTAGGAGTATTGTGTCATCGGCGAAAGTTGCAATCATCGACGAATTGTGAGTGGGATATGGTATGTCTGCTATGTATAGGGTATATAATAATGGTCCTAGCACACTTCCCTGTGGAACTCTCAAATTTATTTTTCTAAGGGTTGAGTATTCGTCTGAGTATTTTACTAAGAAGTATCTACCTGTGATGTATGATGTTAAAATATGAGCTAAGTTTTCAGGGAATACATTGTTAAGTTTCCATTTGGGTCCTTTATGTCCAAACCTTGTCAAAAGCTTTTTCCAAGTCCAATTTATTATCGTCAATGAGTTTTGTGCGGAACTCTGTGCACTTTTTGTATATTTAAGTGACTTCTTCGAAAACCAAATTAGTGATTTTGAATGGTGTGTCTGCGTTTTAGTAGTGAAAATAGTGTAGTTCTTAATATCTTCTCGAAGACTTTGGATAATACAGGGAGTAGACTGATTGGTCTATAAGACTATGCTTTTGATGCGACTTTGCCTGGTTTCGGAATCGCAGTAGTCTCAGCTACTTTCCAGACTCTCGGAAAATAGTATAGTCTGAATATAGCGTTAAAGATGTTTCTTAGATATTCAATAGCTTTCACAGGTAGTTCTCTTAGGAGTTTCCCATTTATTTTGTCATATCCAGGGGAATTTTTTTTCATTTCTTCTTTACATTTTCTTATTTCTCTTTTGGTGGTCTTTTCATGTTTTAGATGTTCTGAACCTCTGCTAATATCTGTGTTTCGCTAAGGATCATCTGAGTTGGTGTCGAATTCTTCAAAAGCGCTTTCGAAGTAGTCAGCTAATAGCTTTGTCGAGGTTCGTCTTTGCCCATGTCCCGTTTTTCATCTTTAGAGGAGCCTGATGATTACTTTTATTTGTCCATCCTTTGGTAGATTTCCATAAAGAGTAGTCTGTTTGACTCATGGGCGTTAAGCTCTTAAGATATGAATTTAATTGTTTATTTTTTAATATCTGAATCATTTTTTAACCTCTTTTGTCTCCTTGTCTTTCTGCGTCAGGAGATCTTATGCTTGACCAGGTTTTCCGTACTATAAATTTTTTTTTTAAGAGTCGTTGTAGTTGAGGTTGTAGAGTGTCCAGCTTTGCTGCTTCTTTTTTGGTGTCAATTGTATGACTGCTTTCATAATAGTGTCATTCAGGAATACTATCGCTGACTCGATGTCCTCATATGATTTAAGAGGGATGTCGGTCATTAAATTAATGTCAATGTATTCCTTATAAGTATGCCAGTCAGTTCTGTTGTTGTACAAGATTCTATATGTACTCTATTCTATAATTCTATAGGGTTGTGGTCTGACGACAGTTCGAATCGTGATAAGATACATATACAGTGAATATTATGCATTAATGTAAATTTAGTTACAATTTTCTTTTTTTTTTTGTTTATCTTCAGTTTAGTCTTAATATAATTTATGTAACTTTAGCTACAGTTTAGTTTTAATGTAAGTTTAGCTTTAGCTAAAAAAATTTTTGTTCGATTCCGACTGCGCCACTTATGTCTTGTAGGTCTTTAGACGTTCAGACGGTTTATGCTTTAAGAAACTTATTTTTTATTTTTAAAATAAACATTCGATTTCGATTAAGCGACGTTAGTTGTTCACTCTTCAGAGCCTAAGGTAGGAGTGGACAGCAATAATAGAAGAAGAGAGAGTTATGGGTTCAATTTGTGAAAAAGAGAGATAGAGAATGGAACGTTTTAGAAATTGAGTATTGGAGATAGAACAATAGTTAGTGAGGGTGTTATAGGTGAAGGAGTATGGTGGGAAGGGTATGTATAGACGTGACTCGTTAGCTACATATTGTAACGTTTGTCTCAGAAAATAATGAATTAAATAAATAATAGGTATTATAGCACACAACTATGGTAATTATTTTATAATTTGATTCCGTTTCACTTCAATAGTGTGAAACTTCAATTAACTTTCTACGAAATGGGCAATTATTTATACATTTCCGAGTAGCAAATTTATTATCTGATCACATGTAGAAAGCAGTAGTGTTAGCACCAATGAATGACGATTGTTCTTTTATTGTTTTTTGGTCATTCTATGGCTGGTGAAAGCAAATCATCTTCGAGTTATGATAAGGTTTTGTCTGATGATGATAGCGTAGTCAACAATTATTCAGTAAAACGTTTAAATTCTGTGAATGTACTTGGTTTGCCATTACATAAGTTAGAGTTGAAAGTCTCTTTAGGGCTAGTTTTACTTTGGGGTTCATACCACAGTCATGGAGGAAGGTGACAGTCATTTTCATCCAGTGGTGGGGAGATTCAAACGAACTATCTCTACCGTAATGATGAGAGACGTGTCGTCCAAGTCCAAGTCGTTAACAACTGGTACAGCAGGGGGGGTCACATCATTAACCCACAAAATATAGTATTAGTACCCTTTTCAAAAACGTATAAACTGGACATTGGTCCAGTTGGGTTGAACGGTACTGTAATTTAACTTTTCAATGAGGTCAAATATCTAGGGGTAACTCTGGATAAACGTCTGAAATTGAATGCTCATCTCAAAAATGCACTCAAAAGAACCACCGGAGCCATGTGGGCTTGTAGACGGTTATACGGTAGATCCTGATCTCCAAAACTGATCTAGTGGTTATACACCATGGTAGTTAGACCCGTCGTCACCTATGCGGCTCTCGTGTGGTGGCTTAAGATACATCAGGCAACAGCCATGCGGCAATGCGATTTCTCCAGCGGCTTGCGTGCCTCGCTATAACCGGGGCCATGCGACCCTGACCGACGGCTGCCATGGAGTTGAGCATTGGACTCACTCCTATACACATTTTCCTTCGAAGGTTAACATTGATGCTGATGCTCTGAACATCTAAATAAAATCTGACATGCCTAGCAAAGGCACTGGTCAGCCAAAAATACTTAGCGTAATCCCTGGGGTCTCAATCTGCAGCAGAACAGACTATATCACCACGCAATTGCGCTTCGGTCGCCCTGTCCTCCCAAGCAGAGTTGATTGGGAAGTCGGTAACACCTGCCCTATGCCCAGTGGCAACACATGGTTCACTTATGGTTCCAGAACGGAAAGGGGTACCGGACTCGGGATTTTCAAACCAAACACAAAGATCTTAATCGCCACGGGAAAATGGCCTACTATATTCCAAACGGAGATCCACGTCATAGATATCTGCGCGCGCAACCTCCTGGCAAAGGGACCAAAGGGACAAAATATACCTATATTTTCTGATAGTCAAGCGGCTATCAAGACACTTACGACCTGAACGTATAGATGTCACCTAGACCTCTTTGTTGTTGGTGTTGGGCTCAAGATCATCAAAAAAACAGATTGAAAGGACGACCGTCTTCTCTGCTTTTTGGTTGTGGATATTGCTTGCCGTATGACCCTTGATTCCAAGTTCCCGTTTGTTGTTCTAGGCGACGGTTATATAGTGGAGGCTGCGGATGACTATCCTATATGCCCTTTCATCCTATAGCTGCTGAGAATGATATTGCTATCCTCGAGGTGTTTAAAGATTCTGCGATAGGCGTCGCTGGTTGCGGGCAGTATTCTGACACCGTCCTTCGAATATGTTTTGAGCATGAATGATTCGGGCTCGGTCACCGTCTCGAGGCTAGCTGTCAAACTGTTTATGTTTATGAAGCCGACAATAAAAATGAGACTTTGAGGACTTTGATTGGATAATAGGATTATCCGTCGATGTCTTGGGCGTGGTGGTCGTGGGATCGACACCAGACGATAGAAGCGGCAACGAGGTGGCGGTGAGATGAGTAGACTCACCATTTGCTATTTGAATCTGATCACGTTGGCGGAGCCCCAAACTGCTAGAAATGTGATGCGGCCTTCAGTCGAGCTGCTGAGGCGGCTTGGAGGGTTCCACACCGATACTGGAGTTTTCGTCGGTAATACTGTCTGTCTACCACCCGCGATCACAATTAAACAAACTTCGGCACTTTTCTTAAATATGAAATTATAATGACGTTTTTATTTTGCACAAGTTCAGTTTTGCTGTAGACCTGTGAGGTTACAAATCAAAATGTGTAATGATAATGTAAAGTTCTGGCGCCAATACCAGAGCAACAGAAAAAACATAGAATAACGGGAGGGTGTAAAGAATAAATGAGACAAATGTAGGAGCACTCTAAGCTGTTGTGCCAAAGCTATGCATATGTTGAACAATAAAGCTTCCATTCCTCTGATCTCAGCTGCTCTTCTGTTGTCAGCTGATCGTTTGTTCTGGAACTAACAATGTACATAACTAAAAATTCCTAAATTTCAACGTTAAAGTCTATTTCGCCGCCGGACAAATGCCCAAGTGATAGTTAATGAAAAACGAAAACAATGCAGTTGGTGCCCGCGAACATAAAGGAAGGCAAGAAAATAAATTTGCGTTCGCGTACCCAACAACAAAGCGTGGTTGTGCATGATTTTCGTGTGTTCGACAGATACTAAGCCCCTCATGTAAATAATTACTCACTATAATTGAAGCTCGCTGATTTGAGTATATCACAGATTTTGTTTGTTTCTTTATTATTCACCTCACGTGGCACAACAGACATAAGTCAAACAGCGTATAAAATTGTACAAATACAGAAATACCACCGAAAACGGCATAGTACGTATTTTGATAACGTTCGAATCTTTCGAACAAAATTTAAGGAGAAATACGACCTCTATATCTTATATACTTTATGATATTAATAAACTATCGAGCTAACTGCCAAGAGAACCAAAGAAGAAGAGAAAATAAAAACAGCAGAATGTATCCCCTCTGTTTTGAGGTCACAATTCGACTGATTCGTGCGCTTGGCCCTTGCGTGATTATATTTATTTTGACACAGCCTTACGGCCGAAGCTATCGTCGATAATTCTTTGGTGTCGCGACAGTCGCAAATTTTGTGCCTACTCGAGTAGACCAAACCGCATGTGTCATGATTTAACATGCCAACAACTGCGAGCATCTGCGCCGTCACGTCGCCTTAATATTGTAAATTTTTACTGCCAATGCGCCGTTAGAATTTTCGTTTAAAAAAAATGCACTTGCGTTGGACGTACGGCAATAACTTGAATCACACACGGGGGTTAACGCGCAAGCTGTTGGCGATAAGAGTAAGAGAAGCGACAAAAAGAGGCGTTATTTTTGTGCTTTGGCAAAGAATAAAATGAAATAAAAGGTTGTTTTCTGAAACTGTATTTTGCTGATAATAATCTGCCGTAAGGGCAATTGTCTGATATTATAGCGGAAGATACTTGTGGTTATCGTTTATTTATTGCACATTAATTAAATATATAATTAACTCGCACTGATCGTGAGGATATTTCACAGAATAAGGCACACCGTTCTCTACGAAGGAAATGGGCAATAAACCTAAAATAAATAAAAACAACGACGAAACGTCAAAAACGCCGCTTAATGCTAACAAGTTTGAACTTCTCAGCGATGATGTGGCAGACCAACCAGACAGTAATGTAGGTGACAAGAAAGTTAGTAATACCAATCCCCCTTTAAGTTACATTCGAGATCAAAACTCAAGCGCTCTCGTGAGTAAGTTAGCCCAACTTATAGGCCACAACACTTTCCCCATTATTTCACTAACCAAAGGGAATATTCACGAGACAAATGTACACTGAAGAAAATACTTCATCCTATCCAAGCTCTTAAGAGACACAAAACCAATATTTTATGCGTACCAGCTAAAACGTTGAAAAGTAGTGACTAAAGGCATAGAACCAAATGTTTCCCCAAAGAAATAGTAAGCGAACGCAATGATTTAAAGCGAATATAGCCATCAACATCATAAAGAAAAATAAGATACCTCAACCTATGTTCAAAGTAGAGCTGAAGCTTGAAAATCAGACTCAAAAAAAGAATCAACCCCAACCAGTTTATAACATGCAATATCTGCTACACCACAGAATCACTGTTGAGGAGCCGCATAAACACACTAACTCGGTTCATTCCTCTAATTGCCAGGAATATGGCCATACAAGAACATACTGCATATTACGCTCTGTTTGTGTTGCCTGCGGCTACTTGCACGAATCTGCTACGTTCAATGCATATAAGATCAACCCCCCCCACCGAAGAAGTGCAGTCATTAGGATGGGAAGCATACGGCAATATATAGAGGTAGGTCTGTGTACAAGGAGCTGAAAACTCGTCTCCATAATGGAAGTGTTTCTGGCCGTCATCAGCCAACTATAAACACCTTGGAATCCACATCAGCTCCACCCCTGGAAACAACTATACCTGGTCTCTCCTACTTAAACATCTTAAAATCATGCTCCAACCTAGATACCTGAGGCAGTGAATATGAACCCAAAGCAACTGTAAACTATTTTCATTTCAATTACCTTGCAAACAGCAACCAAGCGATATGCAACAAAATACCGCGCCACCTAATGCTATCGAAATAATGATATCCTCAATGCAGAAGAGCCTGATTAATTTTATAGCATTTATGCAAAGAACAACGCAAGAGCTACTGCATGGTCAAAACACGCTGATCAAATGATCGCGTCCATACAATACCAATAAGGAATGGATCTGCTTATTTCGGCATTTCTCATCACAAGTTGGAACTGGAAAGATTCTTAAACAAAAGAGTCGTACTACTTACTTACTTACAAGTCTAGTAGGTTGTATTAGTTATTATTTAGTTGGTAAGTTTAGTTTAGTTTACTTTAAGTTCAAACATCTGTGCAATATGTTTTATAAGTAGATCAGCCCAGTGTACAACATTCCATTTAATTGGAAAGGCATGAGACCTCGGTTAGTTGGAAGTGTGTGAGCTGGGGTTGCGAAAGAAAAGAAAATAATAAAACAGTCGAAGATCGAATACCGAACACCGAACAAAGCCGTTTTTATGCCTATACAAGCCACATCTATTCGCGTAAAATCTAAATTCGCTTACCTTATGTTAACAGCGGTATACCTTGTTTTACCGTAAGTGAAAAAGAATTCGGGGATTACTTTATCAGACTGATCAATATCCGATTATATTTAACAGCTATAAGCACAATCAATACAAGCCAGCACTTACAACAAAAAAACTGGTTAAAATACAGGACGTACATCAGTAGTCACATTGAACTCAACCCAAAAATTGGTAACGAACTAGACCTGACAACACAGCTGATGATCTTAAATCTTTACTTAGTACAGCAGCACAACATTGGACACGAAAACAATGTCGAATTTAAGCTAGACATACCTACCGGACCAACAGATAATCACTTCTTACTGAGAAAGGACGTCTAAAAAGAGAACGGCAAAGACAACGATTTCCAGTAGCAAATCAAAAATTGAGATTGGCAATGCGCGTTCTTTGTCCTCAAGGCGACAGAGAAACTAGCTGTAGAACGCCTCTGACCAACTAGCGTGAAATATAATCTATGGAAAGCTAGTACATCAATAAAGACGCCAACTGAAACTAATATTAGAATAAGGGAATGCAATTGAAATTGGGCTCACAGATATGAAGAGAGATCCCTTTTCTTTGCCAATCATCTCAAAAATGTGTTTCAAGCAAAATTTGTAAACAAACAGTTTTAAGATTCCATTAATAGAGTCTCCATCTCATACAACACCTCTCAATGTAAATCAAGGTGAGACGCAGTATAAAATACATGAGCTGAAGAGAAAAAAGCCCCGGGGAATGATCTAAAAGAGCTCATAAACTCAATCCTGATATGGGGCGATGTGTTGATACTTCTGAATTACATCTTTCATTTGTGCAACCTACCTTTGATGAAGACGCCAGACGCAAACTCACTGAAAGGGGCGCAATTCGCAGGTTCTCACTGTCTCTTGGAACTATAGAGGATGTCCGTGACACGAAGTTAAGTTACGTGGAGGGGCAAGCCTCTGACAACTTGCCTACCTGCGACGATTGATACTGACCCGAAGATGCCAATCTCTGCCATGCCAGGAAAAGGACGAGAAGCCAGCTGACGTGAAACAGAAACCTAAACGGGCCATGTGCCCAAAGTCTTTCGTTACCCCGCAGGTCATATGTTGGCAATGCAACGCCAATGATCACTACCTAAGCCAATGCAAGGCGTTCTGTGAGCTGCTACTGCCTCAACTCAATAGATTCATCGCATAGATTAAATGGTGCTTCAACTATCTCTGAAAAAACCATAAAATAAAAGAATGTCTCACTGAAGACTCTGTAATTAATACCACCATACGCTGTTGCACACAGCGAAATGGCGCTGATGCTGATAATGGTAAACACAGCCTTTGGGTGGATCGGGTCTAGCCAGGTATGGGTCCCCTTCGTCTAAAGACCCACACGTACTGGACAATACATACGAGGTAGCTCTGAACCGGTTTCTAACGCTTGAGCGAAGACTTGATCGGCCCAAAGAACGTTGCATACACCGACTTTATAAAGGATCACACTTGGGCATATGTCAATTCTCAACCACACTGGAGACTTGAGAATGCCACATTTCTATATACCACATCATTACGTATTGAACCACAAGGTCTTAAGTCCTTAAGCCATATTCTTATGGTGGTCCCGACGATCCAGTAAACGTTAACAACAACAATTTCTTCGTTCCGATTACATTGCTACGCTCCTACGGGCGACATCACGAATATGTATCGGCCGTTCTTAGTCAGTGAGCCAGGCAGGAGGTTTCAGCTCATTCTTTGGAACCCGATGATTCTTTGGGATACAGAGATAACTTAGCTGTACGTAATGACCACACACTGATTTCAAATGGGGCAGACCCAAGTGCAATCAAAATTCACCCAGTTACAAAGTAGACTAGGCTTTCCTGGTCCTAATTGCTAATTTCTTTGGTGAACATGCAATACCAAAGCTAATGTATAGGAACTACATAGTTGGCTACAGATAAAAACATAATCAGCCTCTAACAAATAAGTATGCAAGATGAAGTAAAGCTAAGATTCAACTTAGAATTCAATACATACAATAAAAATTAAGATTCAAACATGGAGGAAAAATGCAGGTTAGAATTAAGTAAGTAAATTACGTAGTAAGTAGTTCCATCGCTTATTTAGACGATGTTACATTTGTTGAGAATGTTGAGTTCATTGAAGAGAACATTATAAGATAATAGGATAGATTTTAAATTATCAAAGAAGAAGAATTATTTATGAAGAAGTAACGAATGATAAACACTGTCGAATGCCTTACTGAAATCAGTGTAAATAACGTCCATTTGGCGCTGTTGATAAAAACTAAGATTTACTAGAAAAGTAAATTCTAGTTAATTGGTCGTTGGAGATCGCTTTTTAGTAAGCCTATGTTGAGAAGTACTCAGTAAAGGAAGAATGAAATGCGGAATGTGATCGGTAATTATATGTTCAAATAACTTCGGAATCGCACACAGTTTAGCGATTCGTCTGTAATTAACAATATCACCTTTATTACCCTTTTTATGGAGAGGAATAATGTAACATTGTTTCCAAATACTAGGTAAACTAGAGGTATTCAAGGAAATATCAAACACTTTGCAGACCGTGTATGCGAAACATTAGCACACAGCTTTAGAATACAACTAGGTACACCCTCCGCACCCGGCAAAAAAGTTAGTTTCAAGACTTTTAAGTAATTTAAAACTGTATGACATTCGGTTACCGGCACATTAAGTTGGTTAAAATTACTTAAAGAATATAGATAATAATTAATGAAGTTTTCATTAAAATTTTTCGAAATTCCTGCATTGTTGCAACTTTCAACTTCATTCATTTTCATACAGGTAGGAAATGACTCCACCCCGTGCTTTGTTTTAATGAAATTGTAGTTTTTAAGGGACGCGTTTTATGTCCACTTTGACATAGGTAACATATGACGGGTAGCAAAGATTATTAAAAATCTTGAATATTATATAGAGATATTGCTTAGGTAGCATAATCAACGTAAGAGCCTGAATAGGATCGCAAGAAAACCACGGTGGTGTCCGAGATTTACCTTTAGGCTTAACTCTCGGAATACAAAGTTTGAAATATTTTTGAATAGTTTTATAAAAAAACTGTGTTGCTAGTTCGCCATTTTCGCAGTAATACAAATGGGACCAGCCAGTATTAGTAAACAGACGGTTGACCTTTAAATAATCGGTATTTTTGAAATAGAATACACGTTTTGATATAGGCTGCGAATTAGAAACATTATTAGTTTGACTACCGGATATATTTAGAATGATATTCAATTCCAAGGTGGGGTGATATGCGTCCTCAGGAGTAGAAAGGGGATGACTTCTGAGCAAGGAGACATCAATACTCTCGGTAAAGACCAGATCTAGACTTAAGATTTTTGCTATTTATTATATAATTGATTTGCAGTAAAGTGGGCATTGTAAACAGATTTATTGGATGCAGGTCCAATATACGAGAAAGTTAAAATAGAGATCAACACTCCACCACCAGTGCATCCAATTCGGTCTTTCCTATAAGTGGTGCAACTACTGTCAAATAACTCAGAATTTACAGCATCTGGTCTTAGCCAAGTTTAGACCAATAAAATAATATCAGAACAGAAAGAAAACCTATTTGAAAAAAGTATATTGATTTTAGAACTTAAGCCTCTGACATTCTGAAAACGAATAATCAGATTACGTATAGAGGATGTGAGAGTTATATTAACATCATGAGAAGAGCAAAGACTTAGTTTTTTGGAAGGTTAACAGAGGCGCCGGTGTTTGAAGTTGTGTTCGTAGGAGGAACAATGTAGAGCAGTCTTTTACTTATACCTGTGTTAGCACGTTTTTTAGAGTGTACATCACAACCACGAAGCCAAAATGTGTTATCTACCAAAAATCAGCGGATACAGGAATCTTGAATGATGAAATAGATTGAATTTGAATTTGACAATATTAATGTTAGGGCAGTTTGGAAGAGATATAATGCTTTACATCAGTATCCGTAATGTTCTCGGCCAGCATACACAAAAATTGACTTTAAGGGCGGTACAGCGATAACCTTATTATGGCCAGTCGAGGCTTGAAGACAAGAACTATTCGACGTAATGTCATTCGGTTTGCGATGCACGCCAGATGCATAAGAAATTATGCTACTGTCTGCTGGACTAGGCATCAGTAGTTTGAACTGGGCCATGGGCGTATTAAAATTTGGTGTAGGTGTAAGTATGTTAAGAGTTGAAGGGTTTGTTGGACCTAACTCGTAAAACTTGGTAATCGGCGATTATGTTTTTAAGACCGTACCTCAGTTCAAATACTTGGGCTTCACGTTATCGGAAAATAAAGACTCAACAATTGCTATCGGCGAGAGAATCAAGTCTGCGAACATTAAGTTGTTTCGCTCTAAAATTCTATCTTACGATCAGTGCTTACGTACGGTGCAGAAATATGGACATTAAAAACAAATCATTCCAATCAATTATTGACTTTCGAAAGAAACGTGTTAAGGAAGATATATGGCCCACTGCACGGAAGACGGAACGTATCGATACAACAATGAGCTAGAAAACGTTATCGGCGGCCAAAATGTTGTACGTTCCATAAAAGCAAAACGTATTAGAGCTCTTGAACAAACTGAGCGTCTCCGCCACAAAAAGCGAACAGTTTAATAGTCTAACTCAATTTACCGTAAAATATGTGTACTCAAACAAGTAAATCTTTCATATATATAAATATTATGCCCGTGCCGTCATTGCTAAGCGACTTGAATTAGTTGACTTCCTCAGTAAATAAAAAATTCATATCTGTCTTGGTAGCGAAACATGGCTAAGGCAAAAAAATATATTGATCATTCCTAACTACATACTCTATAGAAATGATCGCACTACCAATATAAGAGGAGGTGTTGCTATTATTGTCCACAAAATCATAAAGCATGAAGAAATCAAAACCTCAAATACCCATCTTATTGATAACATAAAAATATACACTGACTCTAATAAATCACTTAAAATATATTCCCCGTATTTCCCTGGTCCTTCAGCCAAATGTTTAAAAACACAATGCACTTTATCATTAACAACTCAGCACAATAAAAGCATGTTTAAGTCTTACATCGCGCCAGGGCTAACTTTTTCGGTAATACCCTTCATGAGCTCTTTGGGGTAGTTTATCACTTAATACTCCAAAGACCCAACTTATATACCGGCAAGTTATAAAGGAAATCCACTCTTGATCTTACAAATTCGCCGAAAAGTTTTCCGAGCCTCTTGTTCATGCAGATCTTTCATCTGACCATCTCCCCGTTTTATTAAAGTTCAGTAGAGGAGTTAACGTCACTAAACCTGAACCATATCTTCTATACTCGAAAGCTATCTGGGGGAAGTTTAAACTTCTCCTGAGTATTGCATAAAATGAGAATCTTAAATTCTTCCAGAACTCAGCCTCAAATTGCGAAACAATTGACTTGATAGCTTACATACTTAAAACAGATATAATAAACGCAATTAAACAGTCGGTACTTGAAAAGCGAGTTAGGCCAGTATTCCATAAACTTTCGCCATGCATGAAAAATATCATTAATATAAGAGAAGAAGAGATTGCCAAGAAAAATGTATAAAAAAAAATTTTTTAATTAATATAAGAAACACAACCCTGAGGAAATGGATCAGAACCAGGAAACCCATCTTCAAAGCTGGCTTAATTTCTTAAATTACGAAATTCGACAGAATCTCTTTGAACTAAATAATATCTCTTGGAATCATGAATTGCTTGTATTAGGCAAAAATATCCAACCCTTTTGGAAACTAACCAAAATCTTTAAAAACAAAAATCATTTTATTCAAAGTTTCAACAATGACTGTGTTACCTCTACTACATTAGAAAAGACGAACATCCTAGTCGTAATATTTGAGTCAAAAATCAGAAAAAATCTCCGACTCTATCACATCTGAAATTGTACAAAATTCTTTAGTGACCTTAATAACCCTTCAAAATAAGAAATGTCCGGGTATCCTAATATTTGTTTGAAATAATTACCTAGTGATACTCTAGCTTTCTTCACACTAATTTTAATAATTGTGTTAAAATTGGATACTTTCCCTGGGTCTTATTTTTGATAAAAAGCTTTTTTCCGGTGAGCATATTAATAAAGCTCCAGACAAATACAATAAGCATTTTATACCCATTTATCAGCCGCAGATCAAAACTCTCAGTTTAAAACAAACTCACAATCTACAAATCAATACGTATGGGTCAGGGTGGCTGCGCAAAGCCACATATAAGAAAATTGCAGACTGCCCAAAACAAAATTTTGAAAATGTCTTTTGATCTGCCATAAATAATTAATTAAGCTCAAAATATTTAATATCTCAGATGTACAGTAAGTCTAATCTATGATTAGTTGTTATTGCTAGCTTTAAATAATATTATCAAAGTTAATATAAATGGCGAATCAAATTGCTAAACAGTTAAAAAAATTATTTTCTTGCAGATCAACTTCTTTGGTAGTTTGATTATCAATACGATGAGGCCAATGGAAACATTCATTGTTCTTAGTGTTTGTACATCATTTGCTCCGCATAAAATGTCATCAACATAGAAAGAAGACTTTGCAGTTGATGTTCCGAGTTTCACTTTAGTCAGCTAAAAGTCGAAGACTGCGGATTGCGAAGTATGGAGCTGGCGCTGTTCCATATATAACAGTATTGAGGTCGCAAGTGTGAAAATCGGCATCAGGTGATGCTCTCCAAAAAATATAAGGTAATATAAAAAGTATCCGCGGTTTATGCGATTAGATGGTGTTGGTGTCCATAAATCTGGCAACACTATTCTGATTGTGTCAATTAAACATGTATTAGAAAGGTGACATTACAGACTACATTTTTTGTGAAGACAGCTGTGTAATTCGTTGCTCGTTATCTACGTTAAAAGTTATATTGGTTTGAATATGAGTAAAATATCTGAAGAAATACGCTATGTGATGCTTTTTTACTATGAAATAGGGAAAAACGCTGCAAAATCATGCCGAAAAATTTGTGCAGTTTACTCAACAGCATTCTCAGTTGACGAACGCCGGACTCAGGAGTAGTATGCTAGGGTCCATTCCGGAAATTTCGATGTAAAAGATGAATCTCGCACTGCTCGGTCTGTCACGGAAAAAGTCTATGAAATTTTGGATCTAATGGAGCAAAACCATTACAGAAGATGTCAGAAGATAGCGGAGGCACTAAACATCAACCATATGACAGTTTAGATTCATCCAAAAATATCAGGCTATTCAAAGAAGTTCGATGTTTGGGTGCCACATGAATTAACGCAAAGAAATTTAATTGACCAAGTAACCTCCAGTAACGTAACGAAATGGAACTATTTTTGAAGTGAATCATTACGGGCGAGTTCATCACATATGAAATTAACTTGTGAGCATGAATCGAGTAGTGCTCTGGAAAGTTTGTATTCACCTGACAAGTTCTTCACTAGAACCATTGCAGTCGCTAGTATACTCTGTCGTGTATGTGAATGTATATTAGTACTAACGGATTGCGGTAACTTTGCTGACCCTATCAATTCGTGCTCTTTGGGTACTTGTTCCATGTGCGGAATTTTCTCGAAATGTTGTAGAGTATGATGAGCACGCATACGATTACGACAACGATTTTTGTGGGAAATTGTGCCCTTCGGTGTCCATGGCTAAGACAGTTGATGGATATATCTGAGCCTTTGACGATCCTAAAACGATCATTGGTACTGGGACTCTGGAATTGTGAGCAGTCAATGAGTTTATGGTCATGGTCCCCAGAACAACAAACACAAGAGGCATAAGTAATTGCAAAGGTTAGGCCGTGCTGTGATTTCACTAATCTATTATATTTTACGGTTTTCTTTTGGCAGCGTTGTGGTGTGCAGCTGGTTTGCAAAAATTGGCAATGTCATTCTAAAACATTAGAGCACTCCTCCCACGTTGGTAGTGCTTTCAATTTAAGTGATTCATTCCCTTTATTACGTGTTTGTTGACCACACTTTTCCAACACAATGTAAATTAACATTGCTTCTGCTATGTTTGTTTCTGTGCCTAATGATGTCAACGAGCTATACATTGCAGTGTTTGAAAATATTAAATTAATACTTTGATATCAGTTCAAAATTCAAATATAATAAAATTAACTTAATTTAAAATAAAAATTATAACAAATGAGCATATTTTGTATGGTTTTCCTCAAAGCCCATCCATATAGAGCTAAGGTTTGTATCTCGGCGTGGTTGTCGTGAACTGCATACGCTACGAACTTTGTTGGTGCAGCACCAAAACAAGCCGACTGAATGGGGCGAATTTTTAAACCAGACGAGCGTGACTTGCTCAAGTGTCCCACTTTGGAAGCCTTTAGGGGGCAGCCTTGAAATCCGCAAGAGCGTTCCACTGAAGATCCTTGCGAATCCCATCTTATATACGGGAAGCTGCTAAGAAGCTTGAAGCAGCTCTTCCGGCATCTGTGGCAAAGCGTATATATCCACAACTTTCAACAACGCACCAAGTGGTCAAATGATCAACCAATGGTGGGGGCAGGACAACTTGTTATTGTGCACGAGGATAACGGTCTACGCCAGACATAGGTACTAGCCCGGATAACACCAGTTATGCCAGGCCAAGGTGGCAGAGCCCGATTCGTAGATCTGATGACCAAAAAGGCACCGTGCGGCGGCCTGTGCCTTACAACAGTGTGCCAACCGCCAACCCGGACTCCACTCAACAAATAACCAGCACCTCAGTCACTGCAAATGCCAAACATTCCCTTTCAAAGGGACCGCTGCTGAAAGATTCAGCAAACAAAATATATGTCATTATTACGCCTTTTGAAGTATCTTCATTTTACATTTTTATCCTTGCCTATAAATCTTTGGGCATAGGGACTTCTGTATTATTGTGGGATTTTGCTTTTATATAGGTCTCACTTGCATATACTCCAAAAAGGCCTAAGTCCGGCGCTTAGAGTGGCGCTGGATCTCCGCTGATCTTAAATCTAAGGTACTAGAATACCGCCTTAATACTTGTACGTAGACTTCTTATGTGACGCCAACATGACATTTGGTTTTAATCATTATAATTATATACCAACCTAATCATAAATAAGTATACATACCAAAAATCGTATTTACCTTAAGATTATATGCCGATACACATACTATTGGGTTGGGGAATAAGTTCTTAGCGACTTTTATTTAAACAAAAATTAATAGTTACCACAACAAATTAATCAATTATATGTCTGGAGAATACCGGATGCCGAAGAACCTCCCATTCGTGCTCTTGGAGTGCGGCTTTGATGAGTTGTGTAAAATGAGTCAAGGCCTTGTCGCGAAGGAGTATGGATTGGCCTTGTCGATGGGGTCTTTTCAGTCGAATAGACTCTTTTACGCGAAGTAGCTGTGCCATGTAGAGCTCCTCGTTGACCGTGGCATTCCTTTCGAGCATTTCCTAATGCACCCTGTCGTAGCCGACCAACCAAACGCGGATCAAGATCTTTTTTGGACGGCGGTCAGGCTTGACTCTCAGCTTTGGCGTGTCTCATGAAGCCACCTGAAGCCATCCCCTGTGACGATTCAGTACAAAAAGTGCTGTTAATCCTCCTTCAAATATGCTTTGAAAAGCTCTTCATCGAATTCAGAAGGTCTTCTGCTGCGGAGCGTGTCGTCGACGTCAAAATAGCAATTTTTATCTACGCAAACCATTTCCGTGCTGTAGGCTTGCCTTTAACATCTCCTCTGTATACGTTGCAATGTCCCGGGCTACTTCAGCAGCTTTTTGTCCTCGATAAAAATCGAAAATGTTGGTTATTAGCTCTGGATATTCCATTTCTAAGCCTCAAAAGTAATAAAAAATTAAATAACTCAAAAAGACGATTCGCTCAAGTTTGTAGAGCAGAAAGACCTCTATTGAATGAATAATATACACTTTATCAAACAGCAAAAAAACCGTGGTACAACCAAAGGTAATATAAATACGCTACGAACTTACTCCCCTAACTAATATATGTACATGTACTACATACGATTTCCTAAGTATGCATGTAATTTCACATATGAAATTGTGCTTAAAATACAGAATACTCACCGACTACTTTTAGCTCAATAAAGATTGACTGCGTCGGATAAATGGACAATTGACATTCGTAAAATCCCCTGTCTTCTTCCTTGACTGATTTTATTCTTAAAGACCAATGACCCATATGACGAGTGTGTTCTACCAAAAACCGCTTATCGCTACTGTGAGTTGATAGACCTACGGTTAGTAATTGAAAGTCTTTTTTTCGTATCCAAGAAACCTTAAATAAGAAGAAATATTGATATTAGCACATACATCATTTTAAATAGTAAAGCGCTATAAAAAATTGACTAAACATTTTAATACGATTCGAATTCATGAATAAAATACACGTACTGCGGTACGTAGCTTATGAGTAAGCTAGCGGTTTCAAGAAATTCATAATTCCGAAGTTGCGACTAAACATACAATACTCCCATCCATCGACAGATTGATTGCTTTCAGATTATGAGCATGCTGTGTTACTAATTGAAAAAACAGTAGATAACCAGCTGTTTGAGAAAGAGTGAAATAGTGCCTTTGATGTGCTAAAAAAGCTTTATTATAACATTACGACAATCCTACACCATCAAATTCAAACAACTTGTTTGCTGAATTCTAATTTTAACATATTTTAGAAATACCAAAACTGGCATTTCTTTTCAAAACATATTGTTTTGACTAGCTGAAGATTGATTGTAGAAGCCATGAATAGATTTCTCAAGTACTGAAACCGAAGAATTCCCACATTTAACTGTGTGCCCAATGTTAGAGTAAACGATAATTCAAAAATCTGCAGAAATTATAGCTATATCTAAAGGTAAAACATTAACGGAGCTTGATTGGGAAGTTTTGATTCATCCACCCTATAGCCCGGAATTATGAAGATACCCGGAAAATGGCAAAGGGTCATAGATAATAACGCCCGATATGTACTTGATGGAAATTGATTTTGAACAGAGAAAATGTTTGTTCAAAAATGTACAAAAAAACCGCGGAGGCGGAATCAACAAACACCAACAGCGAAGTGCCTTCAATACTAAGACTACTCAACTGTCGTGGAGCGATCAATTCTTAACGCCGACGCTGGGCACAACAACAGAAAACAAAACGCCGACAAGATACCGTAACAGAAAACGCTAAACCTATACTGGTTGAGTAAACACTGCACACAAAATAGTTTCGAATTGCTGATTAAATAAAAGTACAAAAACTAACCCCAATATGCGCGCAGGATGTAGAGGAAATCCGTAACTAAAACTCAGCCTTAAAAGAGACAGTATAAAAAAACTTTATAGTAAGTCTCTGAAAACCAACGAAGTGCGCATACTGATATCTGACTCAATGCGTTTCTCGGCGGTAGTCAAGATGCTTCAGCACTACAAAACCAAATACTACACGTTTAAGCCAAAAGAGGAGCGGGGTTTCAAGGTGTATCATGCTACCGACCTCGAGGAAATAAAAAACGTTCTGAAGGGACTTTGCCATGAAGCAATTAATATCGACAACGTGCACCAAAATTGCGAAGAAGCCTCTTCCACTATTCTTTGTAAAACTCAGGAATAAATGAAATAATACAGACATCTGCAAAATACGCTGGGTTATTGCAAAATATTCTTTGAACCGCCGCACCACAAACGCGTAGTTGTGCATTTGCAGCACAAATGATCCAACGGCCAAAAGTACGGCCATACGAGAAGCATTTGCACATTTAAACGAACTAAGTCTTTTTTTACATAATAACCTAGCCTTAATCTCGGACTCCCACTGTACAAATAAAAAACACTTACGAATTCGTGGATACAGTCTATACAAAATGAACCACCCAGATGCCCAGGACACGGCGGCACTTATTACGGCGGCGATAATTATTAAGCAACACATCAAACAACATGATGCCGCCATTACAAAAGAACCACATCCAAGCGACAACGGTTGAAATTTTCATCGCAGCTGGACTGCGAAAACTGTATATCTAGGCTTTACATAGACAATAAATTAAACTGGAAACACCATACACAGGAAAAGTGCGAAAAAATAAAACTCAAGACTAGACAGCTTTATTGGCTCCTTAACAGTGGATCTAATCTATCGCTAGAAAATAAGATTTTGATATACAACACCATAATCAAACCTATTTGGAAACACAAATTGGGCTAACATCCAAAAAATAAAATGTGGGTATAATCCAAAGACAGCAGTCACGAATCACACAAAAAATCACCAAGCGGTGTGGTACATCACAAACGCCGACTTACAACGCGAAGTCAACATTCCTACAGTATCCGCTTATCAGCTTACTTCCGATAAAGGAATTACATTGCAGGCGACGTCAAAAAGGACAAGACTAGTTGATCTGGTAAACTAACTGCAAAATAATTCATTATTTCAACTACTTTCTTCTTTACTTCTTCATTACATTATACAACTTATCTGAACTGCTTATAGAAGCTAAATAGACCCACTCTCGTCATTTAAACATTGTACTAGTAGAGACAAGTACTTCATAAAATGAAATTTAAAAAAAAAAAAGGTTTGTAGCATTGGTACACCAAATTAATTTTGTGTTGCCCCTTATTCTAATAAAACGCTTAAGATGCGATGTTTTTGTAGAGAAGCAGATGAAAATCGTGATGTAAGTCTTTATAGGTGGCCTTTTTCTTCCTGTGAGAAGAGACCACCAAAAATCCACTACAAATCAGGCGGATCGGTTGAACACGATCAGCTGAAAATGGGGCCGTGATATGCTCGTAGATCTTTGGCCCCAGATGAACACATTTGTGTCCTCCGACTGGCCAAAATCTGTGACGCAGAGTGGCATGAAGATTCTCCGGCCCCTCATACATAAATTCGTCATAGAAGAATATGATGATAGCAACTGTAATTGAATGGTTATTTGGCAGCAGCATCGGATGTTTGGCGTTGTAGAGTTATGGAGCCGACCACCGAAACGGATCAATCTTAGAAGACTCGATTATCGGGTGAAGCGATAGAATCTTGCTTTTGGAAGAAAGTTGCGGAGCTCAGTGCTTTGTACTCTCAGCAAAAGGCAAATTATTGTTTGTATGAAATCAATATTGCTTTGCAGTTGATATGTATGTGAAATTCCAAATCGAAAGTCTGTCACAGGAAAATAATAAAAAAGTATAACTCAAATTGAAAATTTGGCAATATTCGCAGTTCAATAAACAGGTTTTTTTCTTCAATTTCACTTATTAACTTTAAAATCAGACGGTGATTAAACTATGCATCGTTCAGTTGTGTTATGCATCGCAATCAATCGTAGTTTAATTCAAAGCTCATCTAATTGTTAATAAAAACCGTACACGAGTCAAAACAACAAAAGTAAATCATATAGCTGAATCATGCGCTTTGGACACAATAGCCAAATGGCAAATGGCTTCATTATTCTTATCTATAGTCCCAAAAACCAAAGAAAAAAATTCAATCCCTCTTCCGGTAGCTTTCCCGAACCTTCCTCAGCTTACGAAACCCAAATCATATCATAATGGCGCTATTAAATTAATTAGCTAGAAGTTTTTTTTAATGTTTATATCGCACATTAACATTAACTTGAACAATTAAATAAACAAAATATAGTTCATACCAATCTAAATTTCACCCTGATACTTTTCACCAAGGGCAGTGCAGTAAAATGTATAATACTTTAACATAATTCCCTTTTTCGAGATTCTTAATGTAATACATACAGCTTTGTGAAATAAAATAACATAGGTACAAAGTAACGAAAAAATTAAAAAAAAAAAACATTACATTGCTAACTCTATAGGATAGATGGAAGGGTAGAGTTATGTGAATGGGAGAAGATATTAGCCTATTCGGAGAAGCACCAAAATCGATGGGTCATAACTTTAGTACCCGTTAACGGAAAACTCTTGTCCCATCTACAGTTTTGTTCTTGCTGGAGGTCTGAAGCAACGGCATTGATAATCGTCTGTGGAGGTGATAAAACACCGGTATACCACTATGGTTTTTCATAAAACCTTGTTTGTCCAGCAGCAGGAAAGCCTCTGGTGGAACAAAGCCTGTTCTTAAAGTTTCGTTTACGTAATCCTCACTTTCATAATCGTATGATCGGATTATTTTCTCGGCACTAGAGTTTTTGAATGTCCAAGCCAAATTAACGGTCCTTTTTAAAGTTGTTTCTGTCGCAATGTTAATGTTTATGCATTAGCCGCCTAGGTAACCTAGGTCGTGGGTTCCATTCCCATCTCGGGCATGTTCCCCGCACTTTTCCAATTTTTCATCTTCATTCCAACTTTCCCAAAATTATTTCCTACTCCCAAGCCATTAATTAATTAACTTAATAAATAATAATTATTAATTGGATTAGTAATAATTAATTAATCGCCCAAAAAACACCACATATTGGCACAACGTCTCCTCCCACCAGATGGCACTATGGACCTCGTAATGTGGTCCAACAAAACATTTGCTTATGTTGTCGAGTCAGGTTCACCATCAAAACATAAGAAAGGAGAGGCTTTGTCCACAAAACCACAAATGGCAGCCTATCGGCTGTATCTGGCAGCAGCAGACCAATCACTTGCTTTGCCCCAAAAACATGTAACTACTGCATGGACTGGCAGATCGATTAACGAAACCACCACATTCACGATTATAAAAAATTGAAAAGGCTTATGCTCCCTAGTGGAGTAATGAAGGATAATTAATGTTTATGCACATTTCAGATTATTAAGTTTTTGTGTCTATTATTATTATTATTATCGTTATAGAATGTTGTTAGCGTTAATTGCGATGTTTTTTAAAGATAAAACCCTATCGAAACAGTGTTGAACATGATTATGGAACAAATTATCTGACTCAATCTCCTTTGTGAACTGATTCGAGTTGTGCGCCTATTATATTTAAGATGTCTTTAATCTTTCTGATCATATAATTGTTTGTGACAACGACTATATTTGTTCCTTGTGTGTCTATTCCTGCCTTTGTCAGAAGTTGAGTCATGCATTGCTACTTTTTCCAATCTTAGAATTATTTGCGAATTTTGTAAGGGGTGGAAATTCCCAGTTTGTCTGAAAATTTGGTTTTTGGTGCAAAGACCTTCAGGTTTAGCTTTTAATGTATTGTTTATTGCGATTGTAAAGTTCTCTTGAATTAGCTTCCGTAATAATTTGAGATTTGTTTTGACTAAGTTTACTTGAGACTGCGGTTATACCCATTCTATTCTATTATGCTTTTTGATCGTTGTAAGAATTTTATTTCTTTTCGCTCTGTAGCATCATGATAGTTTCATTAATTAAAGGGGGCGAATGGGTCAGACTTTTTAAATTTGGGTACTATTTTGACGATTGTTTTGGTTATTATGTTATTGATATGTTATTAAGTCTATTTTTTCTAATTCGCATACAATGGGATTTTGATTTACAGGTCTCCAATGTTTTGAAGTGATCAATTTTAGCATGTGACCACGGTTTGTACTTTATATATTTTTGATTAATATACCTGTTTCGCATTCCTTAGTATAATCGGTTCTGTCTTTCCTAACCATATTCTAACTATTAAAAACTACTTTGAGTATGTCGTTTATTTTAGTTTCGCTTAGCATTACAATATTTGGGTTGTGATTGTCCATGAATGTTTGTAGATCATGTCTTCTGTTTAACTTAATTATAAAGTTTACGTTCATCGCAATTATTTTTAAATCCCATTTGTTTACATTTTTAATGTTTCAGTGAGCAATTTATGATTCTATAACTGAGAAGAGTACGTCGATTCTGGGAATTTATAATTCGAGATGTTTCCGGAGGTCATTTATTTGATATGACAGGATTAGGATTGTGTTTTTTTTTTTTTTTTATTTCTTCTAAGAACGAATTTGAGGTGTTTTGTGTATGAGTTGGTGAAATTAGCCTATTTTCTGCTATGGAAGTAACCTTCTAAAGTGCAGTTTGTGCATTTTAACTTTAACTTTATTAAGTTTTGTGTAAGCCGTTATGGATTTATTATTTTGTGCTAATGTTTGCCTTTTAATACAAATTTTTTTGCATCTCCTTATATTTTGGGCAACCCTTGCAAAAGGCCGGGTGCCCCTATTTTTTGCAGAGCAACTTTTTTCTTGTGTGATTCACTGCATTTTGCACATCTGAGTGGTAGGTGGCAGTTTGCTGCACTGTAGAAAAATCCTTGACAATTCCCGCATTGACTTATTTCTGGTTTTCTTACACAACAACTTCTACCAAAATATTTGGTAATTCCGTTTTTTGCAAAGTGAAGTTTTTAGTTGTGAACGCTCTAACTTTCACTAAACATGGCACTGAATAGCTAGTCTCTGTGGATTCTGTCATATATTCTTCTTCTTCCTTCCCCTTATGCTGTTAGGCGTCGGGGTAGCCACGGGATATCAATTCCTTCCACTGGCTCCGGTTCCAGCAATCTCTCCTCATTTCCTTTAGGGGCTTACCGTGGCCTACCTCTAGGTGCAGTTCCTTCAACCTTTACTTCAGCTTTTTGTTTTGCTTTTCTTCTCTCGTCCATGCGCTGCTCATGTCCAAACCATTTCAGTTGTCTTTCCTCTATTATCTTTATTATGGGTTTTCTCTGACCAACTTCTGCTATTATTCGTTCATTTCTTATTCCGTATCTTCTAGTTTTCCCTGCGATTCTTGTTAGGTACTTTATTTCGACAGCTTGGAGCTTACTTAAGTGCTCTAATAGAGGTAAGCTTTAAGTCCCGTATAGCTATTGGTACGATTACTGCATTACACAGCTTCATTGTGGTTTGTGTGCTTATCTCTCGCTTATTTACAATGGTACTGCTAATTTGGTAGTAGGCCAAATTGGCTTCCTGGTACGGTTCATTGCCTACTGGTCAATTCTCCCATCGCAAGTTACTATGGTCCCCTGGTATTCAAAGGCTTCCACTCTTTCCAGAGATTTTCCAACGTATATTATTTTTTAAATTCCCATCTGATCTATCCTTTTTAGAAACCCACATAACTTTAGTATTATAGATATTCTCCGTCATTCTTTTTCTTTTTAGTTCATTAAACCATACCTTCACCGGTGATAATGTCGTCTGCATATAGTAAGAATTGCAGATATATAGGTTGTAATCTCCACATACCGATTTTGATTCTAGTCCGTGTTCTACATGACTTAGCTACTTCATCGAGGAATATATTAAACAACAGAGGGCTGAGGCTATCCCCTTGCTTCAATCCCTTTTCCATCTTGAACACTGCTGAATTTTCCCCCTCTAATCTGAGTCTGGCAGTGGGATTATTTTATACGCTTTTAATGCCATTAATCAATCTCTCAGGTACATGCCTTGCTTTCAGATCCATGAATGCCATAAATAGGTCTTTGTCTTTAGATATCCACTTCTCCATAGTGGATCTTAATGTAAATATATGGTCCTGTGTTTGCCACCCAGTCATGAACGCTGCCTGTCCTTCCTCCAAGTTTTCTTCCACGACTTTTCTGAGCCGCTTTTCTAGCACTTTCGTGTACACTGTTGAGGAGAGGTTAATCGGTCTGTAGTTGTTGAAGTCATAACTATTACCCTTTTTGTGGATTGGTATAATGAGTTCTCCTTCCATTCATTTGGGACCCTGTTCTCTTCCCAGGCCTTTTGGAACAACTTGGTTAATGTTTTCTTTACTTCCGGTCCTGCATATTTTATCGTTTCTGAGGCTATTCTGTCTGGCCCAGCGGCTTTCCCGCTTTTCATTGTTTTAATAGTGAAATCCACCTCTTTCTCTCTAAATGGTCCATCAATTAGTTCCTTTTCCTCTTCTATATGCGGTCCGTAGTAGATTCCTCCCTCATCCGGAGTCGTATCATCTTTCTTAAACTTTTCCTCATAGTGTATTCGCCATACATGTAGGACTTCCTTCATTTCTGTGTCCAGCCTTTCCACTTTCTTGATTGTTCTTGTTTGTTTTCCATACTTTCCTCTAAGGTTGTTCATTATTTTCCAGAATCCCTGCGTATTCCTCTCGTGTGCCTTTTCTTTTACTGTCTTACCAAAGTCCTCCCATGACCTCCGTTTGGCATCCTTTTCTGCTCCTTTACCTTAATCTCTTTTTTTCTACGTAACACTCTCTGTCAGTAGCTAAACGGGTCTGCACAAATTGTCCATGCATTTTTCTTTTATTTAACCTTTTCTTTTATTTCCTCAGTCCACCAAACAGTTTTCTTCTTTCTTGTGTCTACTATAGCTTTTCCACGCTGTTTGTATTATGATTCTTTTAAACCCTTTCCATTTGTCTTTCAGATCGCCATCGTGAGAAATTCTGTGTAGTCGCCATGATACTTCAGTGACATAGTCATTTCATTTGTTTTCATTCCTTAACTTCTTGAGACGGGAAGACGAACTCGAACTCGGACTTAGCTTGGATGGAGCAGCGTCTGAGACTTGAACGTCAAAAAAGTGAAAAGCGGCGTCAACGACAATGGAAAAATGTATTGAGGCGAGTGAAGTAGGCACTATACAAACCAGACCGAGCCAAACCAAAGCATACCGCGCTGTTTTGGGTTGAGTTGCCAGGCGTCTTGTTGATTAGGTTTGGGTGGGCAATGTATCTCTTACGTCCAATTATTTGTAATTACACAAAGTAGTTGGCAACACTATTAGTGCTGCCAATTAATTTTAATTTAAAGAGTACTTTTTGTAGGTACGAATGTGAAATTCTTTGTTACGCTGACCGTCTGCCTGCTAACCACTACCGGCCGACTTTCGATTTCAAAGCTACACAATTTTGGCTTTTTCTGTTTTTGTTTTTCTGTAATTTTTTAGGTTTGCTTTAAACTCATTAATTGTACATTTCACGTTACAAACTATATATAATAACATTTATTACAATATTTGTATTATAGGCCTTGTGTATCAATCAAAATTAAAATTGAAATGTGATTTGTTGCGGCGCTGCTCAACTGCGTAATTTGTTAATAATCATTCTCAAATTAATTGAAGCCGTTTTTGCATTTAATTATGCGTATTTTTTTTAGTGGCAAACATTTCACAAATAAAATTGTATTTCTTTTTAACCTGCCATTCGAGTCGGCAATCTTACTAATCGCTTTATTTAATCACACGCTGTATGTGGGGCGACGTAGAGTGTGTCAATTGTGTGTGCACATTGTTTGTGTCGGTAATGGCGTCAGGACGCAAAAATTAAAAAAATTAAGGAATTGTTGCAGAGCATGGAAGACAAGTTCTATGAAATGAGAAACGGTGTAATCTAAAAAAAGATAAATAAAGACTCTTTGTTGTTTTACGTACCCGAAGCGATGGAAAGTCACGTCTTGTACAAGTATCATAATGAAATAAGACACGTTGGGGTTAACAAAGTTTTTGATGTAATAAACGGTAGTTATTGTTTCCCGAATAGAAGAGTTAAGATTGAAAATCACATAAAAAATTGTTTACAGTGTATTGCTTACTCGTCGAAAAGTGGGAAAAAAGAAGGTTTCATACATAGTATACCAAAAAGTGAGAAGCCCTTTGAAGTGATACACATCGACCACTATGGACCGATTAACAGCAAGCAATGTGCCAAGAAACACGTATTAGTAATTATAGATGCAGGTTCTAAGTTTGTGAGGTTATATCCTACAAAAACGACAGCGACAAAAGAAGTTGTGGCAGCTCTAAAAGATTATTTCAGATCTTATAGCAGACCGAAATGCATAATTTCGGATAGGGGCATCAGTTTTACTTCAAACGAGTTTATAGAATTCCTAAATGAGAATAATATTCAGCACATAAAAATAGCGACTGGTTCGCCACAAGCAAACGGACAGGTGGAGAGGGTAAACAGGATTCTTGGTCCGATTATAGCGAAAATGGTAGACCCCGAAGAGAATATACATTGGGAAGAGGTCGTCGAACAGGTAGAGTTCGCTATGAACAATACAAAGCATAGAACAATAGATGAATATCCGAGTATATTGATGTTTGGTGTACGGCAAAAACGAAAAGTTGTGGATAGCTTGAAAGAAAATGTTTTAGATAAAATGATCGGAAATGAGAAAAAAATGGTAGACGAAATAAGAGAACGAGCACAAGAGAGACAAAAAGAAGCGCAAAAGGTGAATGAGGAATTTGTAAATGTGAAGAGAAAGAATGCAGTAAAATATGATAAGGGAGACTATGTGTTAATTAAAAACTTCGATTCGCACACTGGTGTAGCAACAAAGCTCGTACCCAGGTTTAAGTGTCCCTACAAAATTATTAAAAGTTTGCCAAATGATCGTTACGTTGTGGGAGATGTGGATGGGTTTCAGCAAACATAAATTCCTTACAAAGGAATTTGGAGTGTAGAGAATTGAAACCATGGGCCCAAAGAAACGAAACTGCGAGTAAAGTTAACAAAAGTGCACAAGTTAAGGGAAATAAGTGGACAACATCAAATGATGTAATTCTAAGACAACGGCCGGAAAATGGAAATAGAGAAAATATTGTAAAGCAAAAAAGTTTGAACAACAATAAAGACGAATCTGTAATGACGAAAAACTATTATTGTCTAAGAAGTAGGAAAAACTAAAAGGAGGATCAGGTGATCCTCAATGTCAGGACGGCCGAATTGTAGTAATATAAGTTGTATTAATTATTAGTTAGTTCGTAAGTTTAGTTTAGTTTATGCTAAGTTTAATGTGAATGTCAAATGTGTGAATGCCCAAAAGGCGAAAGAAATAAAGTCAGTCTGTGTCGCGCTGTGAAAGGAAACAGACGTGTATATTAATTGGCCTACAATATTTACAAATGACCCACTCGGGCTGTTGTTGAACAACTATCACTTCCTGTCCGGCTGGTCGTAGTGCAATGTAAATCTTAACGATTGGGCATCTAGGCGGCTGTACCACGTCAACTTCAATGATAGGTCGTGATGGTGGTGGCGGCGGCTGATAATAGTCGACTTCGACAACTGGAGGACGTGGGCGTCGAAAGTCAACCACGATCACGGGACGTGGAATACGCGGCGGCACCATGTCAACCTCGACCAAAGGACGATTGCTATTATGGTGGTGATGATGATGATGATGACCTTCCTCGTAATAGGGTGGCGGCATTTTGTTGTACAGCAATCAAAGAGTTCCAATTTAATATACAGAAAAATGTGCTATCCACGTTGGACGCCTTGCAATAACTGAATATTTCTAGTGGACAGTCGAGTATTTAAACGACTCATCGGCACGAACTGGTAACGCGTTTTCCTTTTCCCTATTCATCTCCTGCGATTACTTTGACATCTGGTGTACTTCTTTTTACGCTTTCAATATTTTGGCTTTATTCCCAGAAGATTATTAATATGTTCTTAGAGCTAACAATAAATTTGTTTTATACAGAGTTTAGCTATACAATGTGGCTTTCTCCTATTGTATGTATCCTTTTTATTATTATTACAATTTAATAAGATCATAAATTTAAATTTAGCAAGGAAAATTGGGAAGAGGAAAAAACCTTAGAGTAATGATGAACTAAAACTAACGAGACTAGATTAGAATAGACCGAATCTTAAATGCATTAACCAGTGGTTAAGGCTTAAAGAATCGATCGGACAAATGTAAGTGCGCCATATTTAGTTTTGTATAATAAAGTTTCTTTGGGCAAGAGCTATGTTGTCGTGAATATGTTTAGCGTTTGCTAATTTGTGCAGACGACCTGTGGAGAAATAAAGTGGTATATTTAGGATCATCTTAAGAATTTTATTTTGGGCCGTTTGGAGCTTGTTTGTGTGACACTTAGCACAGTCACCCCACACTACGGACCCATACAGCATTATCGGAAGAAAAATTGATTTGTAGATGGTCATTTCATTTCGGATGGATAGTGCAGATTTACGATTGATGAAGGGGTAGAGGATGCAGGTAGTTTTATTAATTTTGTCTATTGTTTTGGCTACGTGTATATTAAATTTTAGCTTCGTGTCTAAGTGTAAACCAAGGTATTTTACCTCATTTTCCCATGGAACGCTATTTGAGTCAACAAAAAGGTTAGAGCTTGGCAGAAAACAATCCTTACGCTTGTTTGTAAAATATATTGCCTTCGTTTTAGAGGCATTTAATTTGATTTCCCATCTACTGAAATAATTGGATAAATTATTAAGAGTAATTTGTAAATTATTTTTAACAGTGCTGAATTCAGCATCTGAGCAGTATATCGCAGTGTCGTCAGCAAATATTGATGTAACACAATGTGCGGAGATAGCTATATCATGGGTGTAGATATTATAGAGAATGGGGCCTAGAACAGAGCCTTGGGGTACTCCAGCAGCAATTTGTCTGTTGATTGATTTTGTTCCGTCCATGAAGACATAAAAGTTCCTCTCAGAGAGAAAGCTATTGATGATTTTGAGGCGGTATAAAGGGAAGTGAGAGCGTTTCATTTTATATATTAAGCCCTTATGCCACACCGAATCGAAAGCAGCCTGTACATCTAACGCCACCATACCAACGGATTTTTTGAGTAATAACTCCTGCTTGACGAATGATTTGAGTCTGTTCAGTGGTTGGATACAACTAAGTTTTGTCTTGAAGCCATACTGTTCGGGCGGAAGAATACCGTTTGCTTCTATGTGCGAATTTAATTTAGCCTTAATACGGCGTTCTAAAATTTTTGAGAAGCAGCACAGTAAACTAATACGACGATAGCTATTATGAGTATCAGGATAGCCTCCGGGCTTGGGAATAGCTATAACTTTAGCAATTTTCCATTTGCGTGGGAAATAACCAATACGGACAGAGTAGTTGAATATGTCAGAGATATTCGATTGGATTTTTTGGCAAGTTTTTAATGCACACATTTGGTATGGAGTCTTGTCCTGGAGCTTTCTTATTTTCAAGGGAGAGATTATGTCCTGAATTTCAAGAGGGGAAAAGCTGGGAGCATTACAGTCTTGATTATTTCCTAGGTTATCATGTGAGGGTAGAGGCTACTAGACTAACAACGTTTGAGTTAGAAAGTAAATCACTTAAATTATGGTTATGTTCAAAAATTTCGCTAAGTGTATCCACTTCTTCGTCCCTCGTAGAGTACACCTGATTATTATGATAGAAGCTTGGGACGAACCATTTTTTATTTTTGATTGCTTTCGTAATGTTCCAGAATGGTTAAGAACTATGATCAAACATGGATAGTTTATGATTCCAACTTTGGTTGTTAAATTCAAGAAATTTAACTTCGATAAGGCGGTTTAGATGATTTAGTTGGCCTTGAGAATTGGAAACCTATATCTAGTCCAAAGTCTTTGAGTGGTGTTCCTATGTGTGATAAGGGCTGTAATAAAAGTTGGTAATCTTTGCTAGAATTGTTTACTCGATTTCCTAGGCACGGTATGCTCAATCGTGTCAATAATAGTGAAGGTTAATTTATCAACCATATTATCTGCTGAAGCAGGACAGAGGGCAGTCTGGAAACGACGTTCGCTAAAGTTTCGCCTTCTCTCCCAAAATCATCATAAGTTTAGCGCAGTCAAAAAAATAACTCACTCTAAACTGTGTAGGCGAACAAGCCAAACGTGAAGCCAATCGCTGTGTGATTATAATTTTTTTCTTTCCAAATTAAATTGTTGAACCTTTAAAACCAAGCATTTTTTTGTAATTATAAAACTTGTAAAGTTCCTAGTGTGACAATGCGCATAAGAACGCGACGCCAAGTCACTACACTGCGTTTGTGGGTTGGATGTCAAAAGTTGACCTGTCTCTAAAAGCTGGGTTTAGGGTTCTTTTGTATAATTTCCAGTTGGCATTCGAGTACTGTAAATACGTATTATTTGTGTAAGAATGTTACATTTTAAGTACGTGATAAATGGGAGGCGGTCAGAGGAAAGGTCATTGTAAACTACGGGTTCAGTCAAGGAGTTAGACGAGTTTGTCACAAAGAGGTCTAGGGTTGAAGGCTTCGATTTGTGATTTGCCAGTATATAAGTTGGATCCTTTGGGTGTAGTATTGAAAATCTACCGTAAGATGCCAGTTCATGGAGAGTATTACCCCAACAGTTTGCTCTGGAGCAGTTCCACTGGCGATTTCTGCAATTCAAGTCACCACCTACAATATAGTTACCCTCTATGCGTGAGATTTTAATTAAATCAGTCTTGAACATATCTTTCCTGTGGTTACTGTTGTTTAATGCTATACAAGGATTGCTAAGACAGTTTGCTCTGGAGCAGTTCCACTGGCGATTTCTGCAATTCAAGTCACCACCTACAATATAGTTACCCTCTATGCGTGAGCTAGAACAACGATCACTTCTATAAATGATATAATTTGGAATGGAGAACCTGTCAGTATTCATTAGCCAAGTTTCAGAAATTAAGCAAATATCAATTTTGTTTCTATGAAAGAACTGTTGGCATGAGAGTTCCATGCCATAATAGTTAGTGAATTAGACAAATTACTTATTAGTGTACTTTATAGCTAGTTGGGATATTGCGTTAAATTGTTATAATTTGCAAGTGCATTCACCAAGATTATCTATAAGTTCCGTCATGAGCGAGCTAATTTCATAGAACGTGAAGAGATCGTTTGAAGGTTTAACCGATGTTGTTCTTTGATGCGTACCAGTAAGATCATTCCTATGTGTAAGAGAAGTCGAACTGTTTGCCGCGATGTCTATATGACTATTAATATTACTAAAGGCAGCAGGCAAGTTAGAGTTGAAAACATAACTGTTTGGTTTTGCTTGTTGAGTACCGTTTAGCGTGAGAGTTGGAATGCCTCTACTTTTATTGTTGTTCTTTATGTGGCGATGATCATTTACATTTGTTATAAAGTGATTGTTGGAGCTTTTTGCTTTCCGAAAACCATTTTGCTTTCTCCTTTTTAGTAAGTTTTGATACGAAATACGGCATGGGCAGCTTTGGTCGGTAGAGGGCTCATAAATATGTATCACTCTTTGTACAAGTAGACGTAGGGTGTTGGCCAGCACAAAGACGCCCGGATGTCTTGACATTGCATTGTTTGGAACCATGGCTGAAAAGCTGGCAGTTGTAACACTGTGTTAATTTAATAGGCATCTTTGTCTTGAACTCACAAGGAATTTTTATGTGGTTAATGCAGCAATAATTTTTACGCAGTTGCTGGACCGTAATGGATTTGTTTGCAAAGTAGACAACATACAGTAGCACTTTATAGCCAGTTTTAGTAGTTTTTTCCACAGTCTTCACATCAATGCAGTGAAGGCCCGTTGGATTAGTATTGATTTTAATTTATCATTCGACATTTTATCCAAACCGGAGAGAATTTCTTTATATGGTTTGGAGTTTTTATTTTCGTAAAAAAAGTTTCACAGTCCAGCTCCTTTAGCTTACAGCACACTGTGTTATAGTGAGATTATAGTGAGATTTGATTGAGATTGACTTTATTGTATAATCACTTATATTGATGTTTTTCAACAAATCGTGAACATATTTACGGCTTTTCTTCAAGACCGTAATAGGCGGAACTCTGATTGCAGGTGGAGCAGCTGGTTCCTCGTCGGTATTGCCCTGGGTCGGCAATGCGTCACTAGTGACATCATCTGACAATGTTTGCCGAGGACGATAATAATTTATGTTCTCACTATTATCAAGAATATGGCTCTTTGGAATTTTTTTTAAATCGGCATATTTATTTTAATTTATGTGTCAGACGCATCACCGTCAACCCGCAGGCGTTTAATTTTTAAGTTTTACACTTTTGATGTATGGTTGTTGAAGAAACCAAACGGTGGATTTGTTTGTTGATAAATCGTAGCAGCGAACGTTAGTTAACGAGAGTGCGAGTGGCTTAAGAGCGGAACAGCTAGAAACACGTCTTCACTAGATGAAAGCGCGAGTCGAACGATTCTTCTTACGCTGTTTGGAAATATTACATAATCAATTATGCTTCTGGCCTCTCTTCCGTCAGCTTGACAGGTAATTCAATGTCTTGTGTGAGTATAGGGAATTGCAAATTAGCATTCGGTTTTTGAGAAATCGATAAGACCCCTGCCATTGTTGTTAAGTGTATCTCGTCTCCATGATTACCCATGGAACCGTGGGCTATTCTCTTATCTCTTATGGGAGAGGCATTTAGATCTCCTGCGATCAAGTGCAATCTTCCTGCTAAGGTTTCTTTGTCAATTGTATTTTGCAATTTCGAATAAAATCATTCTTTATCTATCACCGTAATGTCCTCTGTCGCTGCATATACTTGGATAAATATCGCTTTTTCTCCAGGTCAAGTCGTGCCACTTGTTCGTTGACTCCTTCAACGGGGGTCTCTTGGGAATGTGGCGCAGGGTAGTGACTTGGCGTCGCGTTCTTATGAGAACTGGGAACTTTTACAAGTTTACTAATTACAAAATAAAACGCTTGGTTTTAAAGTTTAACAATTTAATTTCGACAGAAAAAATTACTATCACACAGCGATTGGCTTCACATTTGGCTTGTTCGCTTGCACAGTTCAGAGTGAGTTATATGTTTGACTGCGCTTAACTTATGATGATTTTGGGAGAGAGAGCGAAAGTTTAGCAAACGTCGTTGCCAGACTGCCCCCTGTCCTGCTACCAACATTCTGCGCCTATTGAAAGCATTAGCTTTAAACTAAACTAAACTAAGTGTTCGAACTAGGGCAATTTTGTTTACCGGCGTCAGATGGTGGACTTCTTTGTTTTCAGGTCCACCACGTGGACTATTCCATCTTGACCGGGAATAGCTGATATGATACGTTCCAACAACAAAGTTCGAGGCGGTGCGTTGTCCTCGTGTACGATGACCAGTTGCCCTGCTTTCACATTTGGTGATTCTTTCGCCCACTTGGTTCGTTGTTGTAAATGATGAAGGTAGTCGCGCTGTCACACACGCCAAGAGTGCTGTTCTAGCTTTGTAATACGCTGCCAACGGTCACAATGGCGTACTGCATTGAGGTCATCGTCACTGAGAGAGACGCACCTATCAACAGGTGCGCTGGGGTTATTGTCTCCCCGTCGTTGGGGTCATCAGACTGTGGTGCGATCGGACTTGAATTTATCACTGCTTCGACTTCCGTAAGCACAGTGGCCAGTTCCTCCTACCGTGAGATGTGCTTCGACCATATTCATGACAAGGAGGTTCTTTGCGGATTTCACAGCTGCTTCCCAAAGACCTCCAAATTGTGACGCTCGTGGGGGGATAAACTGGAACTCGAACCCTTTACATGTGCTATATGAATGGACCCAATCGATCTCGTCCGGTTGCAACAGTCGCCTCTTCCAGTCTGCCATACTTGCCGCTGCGCCGACGTAGTTCGTCGCGTCGTCGCGTTATCACAGTATACGGTTTGTATTAAACCACGCCGAGACACAAACCTTCGAAGACAAAGGAGGAATGCATTAGTAGATAATTGGGTGACTAATTCTAGATGAACTGCCTTCGACGAGAAGCATATAAAAACGCTGCGTACTTCTTCTATGGACCCTTTCCTCTCAGCCTATGCGATGTGAGAAACGGGCCGTAGAAGTCAACACCTGTGACTAGAAAAGGGCGTTGTTTTCGGAAACGGTCTGCTGGCAACTGTCCTATTATTTGACTTTCTAGTCTAGGGCCTATAGTGGAAACAATTAATACAATCGTTGACAGCCCTTCTCACTATTTCCCGTGCGTTAACGACTCAAAACCGTTCCCGCAACAACGAAATTAGGACCTTTGGTCCAGCGTGAAAATTTGATCGATGCAGAAACTCTATATATAAACGGGTAAACAGATGACCACGAGGTAGGAGTGCTGGGAACTTGGTATCGTATGGTAAGTCTGAATTCGTTAACCTACCACCCACTCGCATCACACACGCTACATTGTCGACTTGTCTCATTTCTTGCATGAATGGGTTTAGACGCTGTATGCTGGGCTTTAGTGATCGGTTCTTTCGTATTGCGTCAATTTCTTGCTGAAATTCTGTGCGTTGCAAATGTTCGACGATCTTCCACAGTGTTCGGTCGAGTTCGCTTGTTGGGATTTGTAAGACGTCTGATGGCCTGAAGTTTCGATTTGCCTGAGTTCCATTGACGAATCGGTATACGTATGATACGATTCGTAAAATGCGCATGTATGACGAAGCTTTGCATATGACATGGTCAATGGGTGACTGCATCTGTGGATTTTCTATGTTGACCATCATCACACGTGGGCGAGTTTCGATGGGCACTGTTTCTTCTTGTGACTCAATTGGCCAAGTGTCAGGCTGATTACGAAGGAAGTTTGGTCCAGTGAACCACATATTTCCGGACAGATCTAATGAGCTGCACCCTCTCAACACAATGTCCGCTGATTTTTGGGCCGATGGTACATGTCGCCAGGTTATGCTTCTGAAACTGGTCTGAATTTCCGATACTCGATTTGCAAAGAAACATTTTAACTGAGAAGAGTGCATTTTTAACCATTGAAGTACAATTCTGGAGTCTGTCCGGAACGTGACAGGACTCGTGTAGGGTTCCACCTTGTGTGCGAACTTACGTCACGTTCGGCACAACAAGAGCGCTACGCAAAGTTCAAGCCGAGGCAAGAATTGCGCCATAATTGGAACAACCTTTATATAGGATATCAAAAGGCTTACCTTCACCCCGGTATCTTTGTTTGCTCGAACAATACAGCACCCATATCTTCGTTCCGAAGCGTCGGCAAATCCATGTATTTCACAATCGTATTTGGTGGAAGTATTGACGAAGCGTGAAATTTGTAGTTTTGACGTGTTCCCAGTCCCCAGTTGAGTCCCTTTATACTCAGATCTTGGATGAACATTTTGCATTTAATGATGAATGGACTAACAAGTCCTAATGGATCGAACAGTTGTGCGATTTTAGACAAGGTCGTGCGCCTGGTTATTGATGTCGTAGAGCTGAAATCGGGGCGAAAAATGAAATAGTCGGCTTTTGATTGCCATGCCATGCCAAGAGCTGTCCCCACCAATTCCTCGTCTGGGGTGAGGAGCACCTCCTTGTTTGATTGCTGTACGAATTCTGCTGAATTACTACTGAGCTTTGCTAGTTGTAGGGCTGCTTCAGAAAGTAGTGCAATAATTTCGGACATTTTGATCCTGAATTCTTCGAGACGATCCGCTCCGGTTAACACATCGTAGACGTATAACTTGTGACGCAAGACATCAAGACACATTTCTGCTATATGCTGCAAACTACGAATAGCGAGAAAAGGTGCTGATGAAAGTCCGTACGTCACGGTGTTTAGCTGATATGTTTGAATGCTGTCTGTGGCATTTGGTCGCCAAAGAATAAGTTCAAAGTTCCTGTCTTGCTCATCAACTAAGAACAGCCGATACATCTTCATGATGTCACCCGTCATTACGAATTGGTGTAACCGAAACGACAAAGTTGTTGTTGTCAATGTCGGACCAACCATTAGGATATCTTTCAGTGATTTGTATGACGTGCTTTTGGCAAACGCGTCAAACACTACTCTCAGCTTCGTTGTAAGATTCTGCGGTCGCAAAATACAGTGATGAAAACACAGTGATGGGGAATATAAAATATCCTCAAATCTATTTCGTTCACTATCGACATGTGCCCAATTGCAATGTATTCGTTCATGAAGTCCGTGTAACCAGCATTTAGCTGATTGTCGCGATCGAGCTTGCGTTTAAGTGCCAATAATCGCCCTTTTGCTGTCTCATATGAATGTCCCAGTACACTTGGGGGTTCCTTAAATGGGAGCCGGACTTGGATCGACAAATAAGTGGTGAGTGCCGATTTGGATTTGTGGGTCTTTTCCAGGACCTGCAGTAGTGTGGAGATTTGGTCTATTGTGGACTTCCCTGGCCTGAAACCACACTGATAAAGACCTATCAGGCTGTTGGCAAACGGTTTCAGGCGTTCACACAAGACGGCAGAGAGGATTTTGTATGCGATATTAAGAAGACTGATCCCTTGGTAATTAGCGCAGTCAAAGGGGTGTCCCTTTTTATGGATCGTGCAAACGACACTGATTACACTCATCGGAAATGCTTTCCTCTGACCATATTTAACAGACAAACTGGTGCAAGCACCCAACCAGGTCATCCCCAACCTCCTTAAATAGTTCGGCGGACATTCCGTCCGCTTCTGCAGCTTTGTTCGACATCAGCCGCGATATTGCTATTTTCCCCTCATCTAATCCGGTGGGACAGAATTCTTGTCTATCGTCGTCGAGCTTGAAAGGCACTTTCTTCGTGACAGCGGTATTTGGGACCTACTCGCTGTTAAACAGTCTGCAGAAATGATTTTTCCAGATCCTCAGTATCGATGCCTGTTGAACGCAGTCCCCCGACTGCGGGCAGCTCGCAAAAACAAAATCATCCATCAAGGAACAGCATGAGCGTACCCCACGCTCAAACAGCTGTCCGCATAAGTAACAACAACGAATACCTTGGCACATCAACAAGCGGTTCAAACAACAGCATCAACATCAGTGACTTACACCAAGCCTCACTTCCCGTTAATTTCGAGAGAGCGCGTTCTTGCTATCCCGCAATACATCAAACAGCTACACACTCACAAAGTGAAAACAATAACGGATCATCAATCCAAACAAACGCAGCCTCTCGCTCTACCACCCAACTAACTGTCAGCTGTTCCATGGCAGCAGGTAATATGCAGCCTCTGCCGTGGAGTGAACAATGCGCTTCACCAACGACGCCACTCTCCTCGTTCCAACCAACAACAACAACAACCGCAACGCAGTCATCAGCTGCTATCTCACTAATTACAACAACCACCACGTCATCTTTCTCAGCTACAATGCCAATTCGCTCCCTCTTTTCGGCAACAACACTGATCAGAGAAAAGACATCAAACACGCAAGTACAAACTTCAACCAATCAAAACCCACAAGAGTCAAAAATAAAACGCAACCGTAGTAAGCTCTCTCCCAACAACACTTCCGAACAAAATAGCAATAGTAAAAAAAGAAGGAAAAAAACTCAAACACAAACGACAACACAAACAACAATGCAAAAGTACTGGCTGAGCGCGCCTAATACAAATAACAGGTTCGAACTCCTCTCACAAGACGAAACGGCTGAAGACGGCAGCGGTACAGAAGCAAATTCTAATGCGCGGAATCAACCTCGACCACCTACTAAAATTCACAAGCCACCACCAATATACGTACAGGACGTAGAACAAATCAACGTACTAAACAAAGCTCTGAATAACACAATACAACAAAACTACATTTTAAAAACACGTAAAAACAACGAAGTATGCTTACAGACAATGGACTCGTCGAACTACTCGGCGGTGGTTAAGATGCTCAGGGAAAACAAAACTAAATACTACACCTTTAAGCCGAAAGAGGAGCGGGGTTTCAAGACAGTACTTAGGAATATGCAATACGCCACTAACCTTGACGAACTTAAGAACGAACTATCGGAACTAGGCCACGACGTTATTAATATACAACGTACAACAAAAACTGACAAAGAAACCACTATTTTTCATTGAACTAAAAGCCAAAGCAAATAATAGAGAAATCTTTAATATTACAACAAAATATAAAGATTTCCATCCCCTAGAGAAACTAGCCACCAAGTTCCGGCTGAGACATTAGCAGTAGCTCCAATCGAGTCTCAAAACTTAAACAAAATTTATCGTACGCTCAAGTCGCTAAGGATAAGAATGACAACAATAATGGCGAAAAGAATAAGAAGGAACAACTCACGAATCTAACCAATGAATACATAAGTAGACGCATTGACATAAATACTGACATTACTGAGATGAAAGACCTGATGAAACAATTGTTTCAACAAGTCACAAATATGATAAACGTTATCACAATTCTCATATCGAAGATGGACAAACAAAATGGAAACTAAATTAAGGATCATAACTTGGAATGCAAACGGACTGAAAAACCATATTGACGAACTACAAATACTTCTTCATAATAACAGCATTGACATAGCCCTAATCTCGGAGACACATTGCACAAACAAACACTTCATACAAGTTAGAGGGTACAAAGTGTATACCACAAATCACCCCGATGGCACAGCACACGGTGGAACAGCCATAATTAACAAGCAGTGCATAAAGCACGACGAGCTTGAACCTTATCAGCACAACTACATACAAGCGACGAACATTCAAATTAATGATCTCGTAGGACCACTCACAATATCTGCTGTATATAGCCCACTAAAGCCCACAGACCCAGAATATAAGAATTTCCTCAACTCTCTTGGACAACGCTTCATTGCAGCCGGTGATTACAACGCGAAACACACTATGTGGGGATCGAGGCTAACGAACAAAAAAGGCAAAAATCTCCTCAGCGCTATGCAGTTCACAAACTCTAAACACTTGAGTACAGGCGAACCAACATATTGGCCAACAGACACTAATAAAACGCCTGACTTGATATATTTTTTCATCACAAAGAACTTTGACATTCGGAAATGTAAAATCTTATCACGATTCGAACTCTCGTCAGACCACAACCCTGTAGAATTAATATATGTCTCGCACGTTACGCCTACACATGCAAACAGACTTCTGTACAACAATAGAACTGACTGGCATACTTATAAGGAATACATTGACATTAATTAAATGACCGACATCCCTCTTAAATCATATGAGGACATCGAGTCTGCGATAGTATTCCTGAATGACACCATTATGAAAGCAGTCATACAATCGACACCAAAAAATAAGCAGCAAAATTGGACATTCTACACACAACCTCAACTACGACTGCTATTAAATCAAAAATGTAAACTACGGAAAACCTGGTCAACCACAAGATCTCCTGAGACAAAAAGACAGTACAACAAGGCAACTAAAGAGGTTAAAAAAATGATTCAGGTATTAAAAAACAAACAATTAACATCATATCTCAAGAGCGAGTCAAACGGACTACTCCTTATGGAAAACTACTAAAGGATGGACAAATAAAAGTAATCATCAGGCTCCTTTAAAAATGGAAAACGGGTTATGGGCAAAGACGAACTTGGACAAAGCTAAAGTATTAGCGGACTATTTCGAAAGGGTTTTTGCGGAAATCTCCACCAACTCAGACGATCCACAGCTGGACACAGATATTAGCAGAGGTTCAGAACATATAAAACATGAAAAAACCACCATAGGAGGAATAAGAAAATGCATTAATAATGACATAAAGGAAAAAAAGTCCCCTGGATATGACAAAATAAATGGGAAACTCCTGAGAGAATTACCTGTAACAGCTATAGAATATCTAAGAAACATCTTAAACGCTATGTTCAGACTAAACTATTTTCCGAGAGTCTGGAAAGTAGCTGAGATTATTGCCATTCCGAAACCAGGCAAAGACGCATCAAAAGCAGAGTCTTATAGACCAATCAGTCTACTCCCTGTAATCTCAAAAATCTTCGAAAAGATATTAAGAAGTAGACTACTGCCACTACTAGAATGCAGGCACATCATTCCAAATCACCAATTTGGCTTCCGAAGAAGTCACTCAACAATACAACAAGTGCACAGAGTTACGCACAAAATCCTAAATGACATTGACGATAATAAATTTTGTATTGGACTCTTCTTGGACGTGGAAAAAGCTTTTGACAAGTTTTGGCATAAAGGACTCAAATGGAAACTTAACAATATATTCCCTCAAAACATAGAACATCTATTAACATCATATATCACAGGTAGATACTTCTTAGTTAAATACTCAGACGAATACTTAACCCTAAATAAATTCAGGAGTTCCACAGGGAAGTATGCTAGGACCTTTATTATATACCCTATACACAGCAGACATACCATGTCCCACTCACAATTCGTCGATGATTGCAACTTTCGCCGATGACCCAATACTCCTAAGTGCTCATAAAAACATAAATACTGCAACATCCATGTTTCAAGTAGACTAATAAAACACTTGACTGGCTTAGAAAGGGGCATATTGAAATAAACAAAAACAAAACAGTACAAGTTATATAAACTACTAAGACTAGATTCACACAAATCCATATAAATATTGACGGAGACGACGTAACCATTCAAAAAGAAGCCAAGTACTTAGGATTATATATTAACAGTAAACTAAACTGGAAACACCATATACAAAAAAAACGTGACCAAATCAAAATGAAAGTAAGACAACTGAACTGGCTGCTCAAACCAAATGCAAACATCTCACTTGAAACAAGCTCCTAATCTATAAGACAATTATTAAACCTATTTGGAGATATGGAGCCGAAATATGGGGAGTTGCCAAAAAATCAAATATAAAGTTAATCCAGAGGCAATAATCAAAAATTATTCGCACCATCACCAAAGCCCAATGGTATATCACCAACACGGACCTTCATCGAGACCTAAGAATTGCGACAGTAGATGAGGAAATAATCAATTTAAGCAGAAAATACCAAACCAAACTTTCCCAGCATTCGAACGATGGTGTGAATACATTACCATTAGATGAACTAACTCGGCAACATAGACTAAAAAGGGTGAGACCAGTGAACCTCACATAACACATTACTTCCAATTAATAATTGTTAGTTGGTGTTATCTTTAATTGTTTATTTATTGTTAAAATACATGTATTGTTAAATTCCAGTCACAACACGACTTTACAAACTGATTGTAAAATTGAAATTCACCCACTTGTCCTAAATACTAATCTGTACAATAGTACAAATAGACAATGTACTCTTCTTTTGGGAAATAAATAAAATAAAATAAAATATTAAAAAAATAAAAATAAAATAAAATGTATGAAGCTAAAACCGAATTCTACAAACAACAATTACAACTACATCCAAAGACTAGTAAAACATATTTAAAAACTACAGCTATACAAGCATCTACATACACAAAAGAAAACAACTCAAAACCAATAGATCACTCAAATAAAGGCAAAATAAATATGAAGAACACTCTAGAAAAATCATTTAGATTCACAATGATGAATTAAAACAAACTCAAAAAACAAATGAAACATAAAGAACACAGCCCACCTTTCAAACAGAAAATCACCTCACAACACACAACACACAGACATGAACTTCGAAAGCCTAATAAGCAAAGCACTAAATCAAAATGACTCAATTCTCTCTGATACAGCCTCTATCAGCCTTTATTTGTTCTCGTCCAGTTTTAAAACTACGAAATTTAGAATATTATGACTCAGAGGCAATCTTCCGCTTGCCCATAAATTTCGTCAAGTTTTAAAGCAACTACATTTTGGATGCCATGATTCAAAAACAATTATTCGCTTGTCCATGAATTTCCTCCAGTTTTAAACTCGCTATGCGTACAAATATGCTTACACTACTAACTTACTTCCAGTTATTACTACAAATGTGTTACTCATTTGGTTCAACTGACTTTATACATCTTTATACATCTGCAGTAACAGTTCATAATACACTAGACCTTGCACATGTGCACAGCATCACCTTATGACAATGAATATTCGGTTTTGGTGTCGATGTGGATGGCTCTGCTGCGCTTAGCATTGTTGTAGCAGATCCAATTTCCATCGCCAGTTACAACATGCAACAGAAAAATCTTCTCTTTGTGCCTACCAAGCGATGAACAAAACGAAATTGTCATAGGTCCTCCACACCCCTTCAAATGCTGTTGCAACGAATTCCAAATCCAAACAGTCTAAAAGACATCCTATACTTCTAAAATCAATCGAAAATGATTTATATGGGAGAAGTATAGAACATTCCTTACCATACTTTTAAAATTCGCATGCACTTTCAATTTCACCAAAGCGCTACACGCGCCAAACCATTGTCGCTGATGGAAATTTGATTAAATTTGAAATTGATTAAAAATAGTAAAAGCAAGGCGCATAGTGTCTGTTGCCACCGTTATGTACTATATGTTATAGAATTATTTTAGAATTTATGATCCACCCTAAATGAGCATGGTGTAATTGTAACTGAGTAAACCCTTTGTCATTTGAGCCTTTTTCTCTCTCTCTCTCTTTGAGGGAAAATTGAAGTGTGTAGCCTTAAACTTAGTTTTAAGTAATTAATAAAGTCACTCTAAGAACAAAAGGTGAAGCAGCGCGGCTCATTTATTGGCGCATTACGGAGCCAAATTGGAGCTGGCTGCTACAAGACTTTTAGAGGCAACAGTGTCGTTAATAAATAAAAATAAGTATCTGTATATATAAGTAGGCCAAGATATTATTTTTACCATTTTTCGCCAAAATTAATTTTGACAGTTGTTAGCCATATACTTTTTAATAGACTAAAGCCTCAAAAATAAGCTTCGCATGACAAACGCTAGTCACACCACGCATGTGGTCACTGTCATGACGATCCTGCTCCCATGACTATTATTTTTGAAATGAAACTTCTTTAGTGAGCTGTAAGTCTAAAAAAGTGAAACGGAGTTCAAGGTGATGACGCTTCAGAGAGTGTAGAAGCGTTAAGCATTAGCTTATGCCTCTGAAGCGTACAGAATGCGTGTTTATGTATTTTTGCTCTTCTCTTAAATCATATTGTGCTCGTTTGTCTGCCCTACACAACGCTGTTCTCGGATAATAATTTGTATGCACATCGCTGAGGCCTTGTTGTTATTTGTCGTATAAATGAAATTGTTCATTGCCCCAATTATTTAGATTATTACTTATATTACGCTTTCAAAATTAAAGTTGCTCATATGCCTGAGTTCGCACAGGCTTTTAAAATCATAAGTTTAATGGAATAGCTAAGCTTAATAAGGGTGAGGTGCAAGTTTGCACCTCAAGTTAGTAAACGCAAAGACTATACAAACTTAACAAATTGCTCACAAAGAAAGGGTGCACCATATTTGTTGTTGGGTATTACGAGCTTTGAAAGAAGAGCGCTTTGACTAGTCCATGTAATTTTATGACATTTGACAAAACGAAGCGTATCAATGATTGCTACCATTATGTACACCAGTTTCACTTCAATAATTTACTTATATTGGTGATGCACATTACTTTGTTCTCTTTGTTATTCCAAGAGCCAAATACACGCAAGGTTCCGAAAACTCTGAACCTACTTTGCTCTTTCAGATTGGTCATGCTTCCCACAAATGTAGTATATTTACTGTTTCAGTTCTCAAAACAAACTAGAGCCTACCACAAGCGAAGACCTATTTTCTGTAGTTTTTCAAAAATTTCAAGCTCAGTAGTTTCGGTGATCAGGGGAGAGGAAAGAAAAATGTTCATTTATTTTCTATTTTTTAAAGTCTTGATAAACAAATTGTAGAGACTTGCGGGAGGCCCTATACTGCCTAGTGGAGTGATGAAAGGAAAAAAAAAACTGACATATCTCTACATTTATTGATGCATTTGCATATATACTTGATGGATTAATTGGCCGGAATGATAATATTCGACGTTTTAATGGGCTTTAAATATTTTCGATAACAAAGCACAATATGGCACAATGTATTTTACTTAATAATAATTTACTTATATTGGTGATGCACATTACTTTGTTCTCTTTGTTATTCCAAGAGCCAAATACACGCAAGGTTCCGAAAACTCTGAACCTACTTTGCTCTTTCGGATTTGTCATGCTTCCCACAAATGTAGTATATTTACTGTTTCAGTTCTCAAAACAAACTAGAGCCTACCACAAGCGAAGACCTAGTTTCTGTAGTTTTTCAAAAATTTCAAGCTCAGTAGTTTCGGTGATCAGGGGAGAGGAAAGAAAAATGTTCATTTATTTTCTATATTTTAAAGTCTTGATAAACAAATTGTAGAGACTTGCGGGAGGCCCTATACTGCCTAGTGGAGTGATGAAAGGAAAAAAAAAACCGACATATCTCTACATTTATCGATGCATTTGCATATATACTTGATGGATTAATTGGCCGGAATGATAATATTCGACGTTTTAATGGGCTTTAAATATTTTCGATAACAAAGCACAATATGGCACAATGTACCTTTTGTTGATTTCAACGACAACATTTCCTAATTGTGTTGCATTCTGGAGACCTTATGTGAAGCCATGACCCCAAATATAATGCACATCTCTTTCGGATCGGATCGGATTTAACCGTCACAGATCAATAAAGGTACTGATACCAAAAATAAAGGATAAAATCGAGCGCTAACAAATATTAGACTTTTAACCACTAAAGTTGAACAAAATGGTTAAATGTTACTGTCCTATTGCACCCAGCATTTATATCCTAAACACTATAAAGGAATTTTGGCATGACGTCGACTATAGCAGAAGCCCCAACTGTGGCCACAATTATCATCTCAAATGTAATCATAAATCTTACCGTTACAGGGGAATTAATTTTAACAACGCATGGCAAAATAGCTAGTCCTCCCTTTTGTGCGATGACTCTGGTGTTGTTCTTTGTATTAAATTGCGATTGCGCCGTGTTTCCAAAGTGATTTTGTGGGGATGAAATTTTTCCCATATCTAAAAGTAAAGAAGTATGGTAGGTAATATCAAGTAGTTGTAATACATTCATTCAATAACAAAACTATCAGACATTCGACTGATAATTTTTATCATAGTTTATACTTAAACAATTTAAATTTCAATTGGCAGATGCCTCATATACAAGATGCATTAATGTTTCTAATTTTATGTTGTCACGGTTTGCTGGGAACCACTATTTAATCCCACAAAACTCGTTAAAGTCCTCTAAACATTATTTTAGAAAACAATTTTTTTTAACTTTTTTATTTAGTACTTATGTCTACTTAGACTACTAGTACAATGTTTAAATGACGAGTATAGGTGTATATGAGCAGTTCATAGAAATTGTATAATATACTGGTCTTGTCCATTTTAGACTTCGCCTATACTGTAATTTTTTGCGGAAGTATGCTGACATTGACGTTCATGTGTTGCGCTAACTTTGTTTGGGAAATCCGACTTCTTCGAGTTATTTCCTCTGCTACGGTAGGAACGTTGAGGTCGCGGTGTAAGTCGGCGTTTGTTATGTACCATCCTGCTTTGGCGATTATTATTAATATTCATGACTGCTGTCTTTGGATTATAGCGACCTTTGATTTTTTGGATGTTCCCCACATTTGAGCACCGATTATAGCTTTGTATATCAAAAGCTTATTTTCTAGCGATAGATTAGATTTAGGGTTAAGGAGCCAATAAAGCTGTCTAGTCTGTAATTTTATTTTTTCGCGCTAATTCTTTATGTAGTGTTTCCAATTTAATTTGTTGTCTATGTAAAGTCATAGGTATTTCGCATAGTCTTTTGTTTTAACGTCGACTCCGTCAATCGTTAGACGAGGTGATACAAATTTAGTTTTAGTTGTGCTAATAACATGTATTGTCTTGCTGTTATTTATTTTAATGTTCCATTTACCATTTCAGAGTGTTGTCCAAATTCCGTTGCAGTATTGCAGTTGCTACTTCAATGTTTTTATGGGGACTTAGTAATATGGTGTCGTCTGCAAATATAGCTATCATTGATGATTTTTGTCTTGGTGTTGGTATATCTGCTGTGAAGGCGGTATACAACAGAGAACCTAGTATACTGCACGTTATGTTTGATGTGATGCTTAATAATTATGGCAGTGCAGCCGTGTCCTGTGCCAACTGGGTGGTTTGTTTTGTGTATACTGTATCCACGAATTTGTAAGTATTTTTCGCTTGTACAGTGCGATTCTGAGATTAATGCTATATCAATGTCGATATTATTTAGGAAGAGACAGTTCATTTAGATGGCGTTCTAACCCGTTTGCGTTCCAGGCTGGAATCTTTAAGTTGGTGTCCATTTTAATTTATCGAGTTTGTTTATTAGTAACCCCAAGATGTTCATCATTTTATTTGAGTGACTTGTTATTTGGTTACTTGTTACAGCATGTCTTTGATTTCCACTAATTCATTATCATGACAGAAAACATATCCAAGAATGACCTGGTCATATGCAGTATATTAAACTTGCAGCATAATAAAAATGATTTAACCGAACATATTGTTCACAATTTGCAAAAAGAACATTTGTTGGTTGATTATATTGCGGAAGACGAACAAGAAGAGGATAGAAGACAGCGACGACGGTAAAATCAACAACAACAATATTATCGTCAAAAATTCGACAAAGAACGAAGAGCGCGCATATTATTCAGTAAGGCATAAGGTGACGACGCATGGTCGCTACAAAGTGTGCATATGACATCCATTTCCCAGATATCGGAGACTCAATACGCTCGTTCAGCGGGAACGATCGCTTCCAGTGGCAATTTCGATCAGCAACTTTGAAGAGATGGCTGGCATTATGGAATGGCACGACTTGCAAAAAGTAATCTTTGCTAAAAAATTGTCAAAAGGGTTGGCCAAAATGTACATAATGAGTGAACGCGGTATCTATCACAAGTTGGCAAATGTTGAAAGAGGCACCCATCAGTGAATTTAAGACGGAATCTAATAGCGCTCAGTTGCACACATTAATGGTTGAAAGAAAAATTAAGAAGAATCAAACTCTAAAGAAAGTTTACTCCAAATGAAAGAATTTGCCTCAGTACGTAATCGACGGTATAAATGATTTGAGCATAAACAAATCGATCTTGTATAACCCGAAAAATCTTTAAAAACTAAAAAAAAAAATTCTACGCAAAAATACGCGAGAAGTCAGAAAGAGTAAAACAATATGAGAATAACAACGGGATTGTGTTAACTAAAAAGGAGATCAAAACGAATAAAGAAAGCAAAGAATTGAAACGTTTCAATTCTGGCTCGACAGAGCACAATTGTAAATAGTGTAAGGAGGAAACGAAATGCTTCGGGAGTAAGAAAAGAGGTCACATTTCAAAAGACTGCCTAAGAACTGCAAAAAATTTTAGTGTACTCGTGGACCCCACAGGAATGAAAACAGTTCGCATAAACGGATTTGGCATTGATTGTCTGATTATAAATTTTAATTATAAAGGAATCAGTGCTCAAAAGAATGTTTATAAAAGAAATACAAAAAATCAACCGTTAGACGGTGTGCTACAAATTTTGTTTTAGTTGTGTAAATAACATGTATTGTCTTGTTGTTATTTATTTTAATGTTCCATTTACCGAACCATTTCAGAGTGTTGTCCAAATTCTGTTGCAGTATTTCAGTTGCTACTTAAATGTTTTTGTGGGAACTTAGTAATATGGTGTCGTCTGCAAATGTAGCTATCATTGATGATTTTTGTCTTGGTATTGGTATATCTGCTGTGAAGATGGTGTACAACAGAGGACCTAGTATGCTACCTTGCGGAACCCCTGTTCTAATATTTCTTAAATTTGAGTATTCGTCTGAAAATTTTACGAAGAAGTACCTATTAGTAATTTAACATTCCAGAATTTGTACAATATTTGTGTGATTAATTCATTATGCCAAACCTTATCGAAGGCTTTCTCTACGTCTAGGAACATTCCAATACAGAATTTTTTGTCATCGAGGTCGTTTAATATTTTGTGCGTGACACGATGGACTTGTTGTATGGTTGTTGTATGGTTCTACGGAAGCCGAATTGGTGGTCTGGAATTATATGGCTGCGTTCCAGGATAGGTAGGACTCGCATGCGCAAGAGCTTTTCAAATATTTTGGATAGCACAGGAAGTAAGTTGATTGGTCTGTATGATGACGGCAGAGATAGGTCTTTTCCCGGCTTTGGAATCGCAATGACTTCGGCAACTTTCCAGACTTTGGGGAAGTAGTTTAATCAGAGTAGGGCATTAAATATATTGCGTATATAAATCACTGCGATTGGTGGGAGCTCTTTTAGCAGTCTGCCGTTAATTTTGTCATAGCCTGGTGATTTTTTAGGCTTTACATCATGTTGGATGATGAGTAGAATTTCGGAGACCGTAGTTTTTTTAAGTCGCAATGTTTGGGGTTCATTAGCCGGGTTAGAGTGTGGGACGTCTAAGTTCTGTTGCTCGTCTGCAAAAACTTTCTCATAAAAATCTGCTAAAACTAGTGCTGCAGCTAGATTAGTTGTTGCCCATGATCCATTGTCCTTTTTATTGGTGCCTGGTGAATAGTTTTATTAGTCAGTTTTTTTGTAGCTTTCTAAAGCGAGTAGTCTTTGTATTTTGTCGGTGTTATGCATTGAAGGTAACTAGTGACTTGTTTGTTTGAGGTATTGCAGATAGTTCCTAATGTCTTTTGTATCCACGAAACTGTAAGTACTTTTTGATTTTACAGTGGGAATCTGAGATTAAATCTATATCAATGTCGTTATTATTTAAAAGAGACTTACTTAATTGAGATGGCGTTTTAATCCGTTTGAGTCCCAGGTTAGAATCTTTATCTTGGTGTCCATTTTATTTGACGAGTTTTTTTATTAGTAAAGCCGAAATGTTTATCATTTTATTTAAGGGCTGGGTTAGTTGTTTCAGCATGTCTTTGATTTCCACTAATTTCTTATCGGCTTCCTTGTCTTGGTTCATTTTAGGTTCATTCTCTATTCGCTTTGGTTTTCCTTTTGACGAGTTGTTTTCTTGAGTAGTTGATGCGACTTGGGCGTAGGTTACTTCCTCTTTTATTTTGTTGTTTGATTCTGGATACGCTGTCTATTGATAACATTTTTTAGCGCTTTTCTCATTGAGAGAAGGGAAACGTTGAATTTTAACAGTCTTATACACTTCGCAGCCCTTGTAGTTAGCCGTATGTGCACCACCACATAGTTCGCATTTTGGTTGGCTGTCTTTGGGTATTTTGCAGTCAATGGTTTTGTGCTTACTTACGCACTTAATACATATAGGGTCCCTTATGCAAAAGTACCTCGTATGGCCATTTTTTTGACAGTTGGAGCATTGTACAACTATGCGTTTGTGGTGCGGCGGTTCAAAGATTATTTTGGTACAAAGAAGAGTTCCTCTTTTGAAAATTTCTTTGTTGTTTTATTTATTTTTAAGTTCCACACAAAATAGTAGAAGAGGCTTCCTTGTAATTTTTTGTTGCACGTTGTGGATACTAATAGTTTCATGGCCAAGCTCCTTAACTCATTTTTTATCTCATCGAGCTCTGTAGCATGGTGTATATATCTTAGCAAAACGTTGAAACCTCGATCCTCCTTTGGCTTAAACGTGTAGTATTTGGTTTTGTGGTGCTGAAGCATCTTGACCACAGCTGAGTAACACAATAAGTCAGGTATTGTTTTTTTTTTATTTGTTTTTTTAATTACCTTAATATTTAGTTTTTTTGTTTTATTAGAACAACTTCAATTAAATTGTATATACTAAAATTAACAAAACAACTTAAAGTAGTAAGTGGATATAGTATAGTGTGGGTATAATAATATTAAAAAATCTGTTACGGAGGTCGTCAGGGTGCGATCTTCTCAGCCGTCTCGCCACCTTAACTCCTCCCATTCTGAGTCGTTTTAGAAGGCGCCTTGCTAGTTTATTTGGATGATTTTTTAACCTCTCTATATATTTCTTGGCCTGACGATTTATTACATCACCAATTTTCGGTATTTTTAAGGTCCGCCGTTCGCATGAACCAAGGGGCACCAGTAAGCATTCGCAATGTCTTGTCCTGCAGTACTCTCACCTTCGTGATGTTTGACCTCGCTGCTATGCCATACACCAACAAACTGTATCGCCAAGCAGGAGCAATTATGGTTTTGTAAATGTTCACCTTATTTCCCAAGGACAATTTATTCCTGCTAGTTAAAAGCCAATGTAATTTACCAATCCTCTGTCTTAAGGATTTCGTGATACTTGAAATATGCGTCTTAAAAGGTAGGCGCCTATTTAAATAAACACCCAGGTATTTGTAACCTGATTGATGTTTTGCTGTTCAGCTGTTTTCCAATGAAAACTCCCGGAAAGAAATCCGGTCGTAAGGCGTACGTCACATTGGCACATTTGTTTTTGTTAATGGAAATGTGCCAAAGTAGTGTCGAGTTTTCAAAAATATGCAGGTAGTGCTGCAGTGAGTCCGTGGCTTCGTAAATGCACTTGTTTCTGACGAGGATGGCCGTATCGTCTGCAAACGTGGAAATGATCAGATCCAGAGGTATAGAGTGTAGGCCCCAAAACGCTACGCTTGGGGACACCTGCGCATATAGCCTTGATGATAGACTCCACACCATCCAGTACCACTGAGAAGGTCCTGTTCTCAAGGTAGATGCGCACGATTAACCATAGTTGAGGCGGCAAGAGATTCTTGAGCTTACTGAGCAGCCCGTCGTGCCAAACTCGGTCGAAAGCCTGCTTTATGTCAAGATACGCTTCCACCACATACTCCTTAGCCACAAATCCTTCGAAAATAAAATTAACCACCCTATTCAGCTAATCTGGAGTTCCGTGCAAATTCTCGCCTTCTTCCACTCTTTCGACACATATCCCAATCTCAGCACTGAGTTAAAAATGAGGACGAGAAATAGCACAGCTTTTAGCGGCATTGCCTTAAGTGTAAAGTTGTCCAGTCTATCTTCACCTGGAGTCTTTTTAGTGTTCAACCTTTTAATATGTGCTGAGACTTCCTCGTGCTGTTGTTTATACTTTTTCGCCAACTTCCACAAGGAGTGCTTTGTATGGTCATCGGGGGAGACATTTGACAAAAACCTGTCAGTTTCTTCCTGTTTATGCAGCGTCAGCAGCTTTTTGACTCTATTCGACACTCTACGAAAATCCCTGTCCCCAGTGCTTCAATAGCTGGGGGAAGACCAGAACGCACTCTTGAGCCATGTGGTGGATTTAAGGGGGCAGCAATGAGAGCAGCTGAGTGCACCTTATTTAGAAAGATCGAGTGCGCGTCTTCAATGTCTTCGGGCATCAGGATTTCCAAGTTTAAATTTAGAGATTCATCCAGATCTCGGCGAAATGCATCTAAGTCAGTTCCAGGTGTCAGCAGTCGTCCTTTTATTGTTTTGATCTTTGGAGTGGAATCAAAATCAACCACAAGGGGGAGATGATCAGAGGAGAGTTGATACTCAGTCCTGATAGACAACTCGTCCGAACGCAGCCCATTATAAATGAAGAAATCAATAGCGCTGGGTGTGTGCCTTTGGGCGTACGGGAAATGGATCGCTTGACCAGTTGCCAGGATTTGAGCTGTTGAGTTTTGCACAACTTCCTGTAAGCACCTACCCCTTGTACCCGCTCTAAAGTTACCGCAGAATCTGCTTTTGGCGTTAAAGTCTCCACCTATGAGAAACATTCTTCCTAGATTGCTTAAAAGATCTTCGAAGTCTACAGTTGACCAATTAAGATGCGGAGGTAGATATAATGCAGACAATTAACTCGCCCCTACTCGATGAAATCTTGATGGTGGCCATCTGTAATTTCTCTGTTCTCACTGGCTCTTGTAAGGAATAGCAGATTTCGTGCTTAATAAGCATAGCCGCTCCTCCTCTAGGCCTGTTTCTGGGATGGTCTGCCTTGTTAATGTTGTAGCCAGGTATAAAGATCTGGACTCCAGTTTGCAGCCATATCTCAGTGCAATGAGCAACATATCCATTTGTGGTCGGTAAGGAAATGCTTAAGCTCCTCAACATGCCCAGAAATTCCATGAGCATTCCATTTACGGACATTTGCGGGCATTCACAAGATTGAGGCATAATTGTTTGAGGAACTGATTGTTCTCCCTCAGTTCATTAAACATTAATGTAATTGTGTCAACTTTTGCTGTGAAAGCTGTTACTGCAGACTCTAACCTCCTAATGCTGTCAGGGGTCTGTGGCGATTGCTGTAGATGTACAGCTCTGTTGTTAACATTACAAGATCTCTTCGGAGGATTAGTTATATGCAAACCAGCACGTAGTGTGACTGCACATGAGGTGTCTCCCTTGACCATTACCGCCGGGACGTAGAATGGAATAGAATCTAGAATGGAATCTTCCCTGTTGCTGCTACTCGCAGAAATTGAAATATTTGGTTTTAAGCTATTTAATTTCTTTTTGAAAACTCGGCAGTCCTTACTCCAAGCAGCATGTTTCTCACCGCAAGTTATGAAGCAAAGGTCCTCTACAGCCAAACATTGGGTGGTGATATGGATTTGCCCCCATTTTCCACAAATCAAGTGTCGCAGACACTAATTTTTGGTGTGTCCAAATCCAAAGCATCTATAGCACTGAATGACAGTCAAGTTCTTTTTTGGAATTTCCAGCAGGACACGTTGCCTGCCTATATGCTGAATTTTCAGAGCCTCCTTATTGTTAGGCGCTTTGGCAAGGTTGATGAAGAAGAAGTTGTTTGGTACCATCTTTTCAGTGTCTGCTCCATTAACCTTAGTGATTAACGTGCGGGGGTTGGGATTAAACACACCGGTGACATTGTGGCCTTTCGTATAAAAGGCTTCCTTGAGAATATTGTGGGGGGTGGTGCTGGGCAGGTTGCGAACAACTTCCCTGAAAGCTTTTTCTCCTTATGCTGGTATGTGTAGTGTTTAATGTTACTCTCTTTTAGGTAACGAACCAGAAGACGATACGAATCAGAATCTTCAGTATAGACCCTTACAGTATCATTTCTCATAACTTTAAATGAGAAACTGTTTGTTCCGGAGACCAGAGCCAGCTCCTGTTCCAAAAGGTGAGCATTGCTCACATTGTCAATGTTGATAGGGGGTGGTTTTCTAGTCCTGCGAGTGGTTTCAGTATCAATTCCCTCAAGCAAAGCATCAGCGTCAAGGACCATTTTCTCGGCTTCGGTAAGTGCTTTAGTGGTCTCATCCTCATTCCCAGCGTCAGATAGCAGAGCAAAGCCATTTGATGATGTGCCGGGACTTTTCAGAGAAATAGAAGATTCCACGGTTTGGGCTGACCCCTTTTTCCCCTTCTTTAACCTACCATGACGGGAAAGTGGACTGGGTGGTCTTTTTGACGCAGCAGTCTGCCAGCACATCTGTGCACAAAGAGTCGCAGTTGTGGTACAAATCGGGACCATGCTAAAAGAAACAGCTGACACCAGGGCAGGGCCAGTCAAAAATTGACTCTGCAAATCAACGAACGAGCACATTCCAGGTAAGGCGCTTGAATGCGTCACTATATACTTGGAGATATTTGACGTTGTTGGTTTTGTTGTTGTCGTAGTTGATGTACAGTTGTCATGTAGCCTTGAGGTATCATTACGAACTCGCCGCACCTCGGAGTCAGATAGATTTGAGTCATCACTGTTAGAATTGCTAACACCCGAAACGTCGCTAAGATTCCGAATTTTTACCATTTTTAATGCATTTGCCTCAGCGCGGCCAACCGAAGGATGGCACTTAATTTTACCCGTTCTTATTTTTAATTTTATTTTTGATTTTAGCAATTTCCTTATTTAATTTATTTTAATTCTTCACTTGACTTTTTTGACACAAGATACAACGAAGAACCTATCTTGTCCCTTGATTTAGTTTTTTTTTCTCAGTTATGTAGGCGCACTTCGTTGTTTTTTAGAGTTTTATTATAAGGTTGTTTTGTATTGTCTCTTTTAATGCTGAGGTTAAGTTACGGATTTCCTCTACATCCTGTACGTATGTCAAGAACTTCCTTACTTACCCCACCGACATTTTCTTTAGCGGACACGTTGGCGTCTTGATCCAGCAAATCAAACATATTTTATTTGCTGGATTTACTAAACCAGTATGAGTGTAGCGTTTTTTGTTGCAGTACCTTTGTCGGTGTTTTGTTTTTTGATTTTTTGGTGCTGTTGGTAACAGTTTCAGGTGACTGCTTGTCACTATTCCGTTTTTGTTGCTGTTTCTCGATTTGTTTCGTTTTTATGTTTTGATCTTGTCCATGTATGTTTGTTGTTGATGATGCTGTTGTATCCGTTGGTTGTGACGTTGTAATGTGGAAAGAAGAGGACGACAGAATTATCGATGTTATTGGTATTGCGTAGCTAGCAGTTGTAGTTGTTATGTTAGCAGTGCTGGTTGACGTTGTTGTTGTCGTTGTAGGTGTTTGTTAGTGCATATTTTGTGTGCTCAGAGTCGGCGTAAAGGATTGTTCCCTCCTCGACAGTTGAGCAACATTAATTTTGAGAGCACATCGCTGTTGCTGTTGGTTGATACAGTTTGTATTTTGTTTGGTGCTGTTATTTTGTACCCACTCGAGTTGAGTGGGAGGAAGAGACAGCTCCGCGGTGTAGGGCTGATGGTAATTTTGCGTGCCGCGCGTAGTTGGGGGACTGCGTCCAACCGGCATTTTTGAGTTTAGAAGACTTTTGATTTTATTTTATATTCTTGTTGTTGTTTATTTTGAGCAGCAGAAGACTAATCGATTTGACAATTCAGTTGCGAACTTATACAAAACAATTCTGGAGCGATAACGTCGTCTTTTTCCTTTATTTAAGCGCCGATCAAGGACTCACTATTATATTATAATGCACTTTGTTGGTGTGTTATTATCTCCAGGTTTGTATACGAATATAATTTTGATTTATTAGATATTAGATTAAAGGAAAACGTGAGTATGTAGTTTGTAGGGTACGGTTTCGTGCGACTTAGGCGCCGCTTGCGGAGGAGACTTCCATCGTATTTTCTTTTTTAATGTGTGACACAACTTGTAGTTGCGAAAAACCTACTCAAATTCGTTTCTGAATAAAAATTCGAAACTTACTGAATTCATTGTAGCTTCTGCTTTTCAGGGGAGTACTCTCATAATAATTCCAACTAGAAATGAATAAAAGATCCTAATGAATAAAATGGAATAAAATGGAAAACTCCGATTCTGCAAAGGTAAACTTAGCTCTTTAGTTTGAAACTCACCAACTTCTCTGACGTTCACTTAAATACTAATAGAAATTTCATCTGTAAAATTCAGAAAATATAAATTAATTATAGCTGTTCTATTCAGGATCCCTGAATTTTAGTTTACATGACATATTTACTCGCTTTTTTAACTCATTTCGAAACATTACTTATTCATTACTACTAAGCAGTATTAAGTTTATTTGTAAAAAACGTGAAGTGAATTCAACTACAGAAAAACTCTGTATCTCAACATTAGCAATTCCTAAGACTGATTTGACACTTAGTACCACATAAATTGATTTAAACGTTTTTATAAAATATATGTTTATGTCACGAAATTGGTTAGGGTATATTTACCATATCACGCGTCAGCATAATTTTCGTTATCGTTGCCCATTCTGAATTTAGTGAGTCCGTGCGCGTTGTGTGAGCGTAAGTTGTCTAATTTTAACTCCTTGATTCATTTTCTAGCGATCGTTACCGACCCTTACTTGTGCTACTGTCTGAGCACACATCCACACACGCACACCGTGCTGGTCGCTCTACTTCTTGTTAGCGTTATCCCGCTCTCCCACAACGCTCCGGCCACACTCTGCAGAAAGAGTCACACCCTACTCTCCTGTACCCTTCTCGTGGACGCAACAATGACACACACACACATAGAGACAAAAGCAGAGATCGCAATACATAATTGCTTGTCTATTAATGTTCTCAGAAAAACAAATGACTCATGCATGTTACTGGAATTGACACGACATATACAAATACCTTATTGGGTAACATATACAATTGCTGTCCATGTTATCCTTACCACTGTACTTATAGATATTATATATATATATATATATATATAGATATTATAGAGATAGATATTTTAGTATAGAGATAGATAGGAACGTGTGGAAACATAGATCATATAGATGTGATTGGTGAAAACATGTCTTTTAATTATAGCGTCCTCTCGCCCCACATCAGCTATCGCACAGTGATGTGAAAACAACAACAAGAACTTTACGGCGTGCGCTACTATTGTAGTTGCTTTTTATGTCTATGAATGATGAAAAAACTTTCTTTTTCTCCTTTGTTTTCCTATTTGCCCTTCTTTCTTTTTGAGTTCCTAAGCATAAACATTTAAGCATATGTGTATGCCTTCGTTTTCTTTGACACATATATAAACTTTAGCGAAATGAGCGTGAGCGTATAAAATGGATGTTTGCCTGTTTCTTTGTTTGGTTTTTTGCCTGCCTGTCTGTCTGCCTTTAGACTCCGACAACATTTGACAAAACACCATGAAAATTGGTATGTTTTTGGATGTCACCATAGAGAATGTTTCTATTTGAAGCTTTATGCCCTAATCTACAGCGAAATTACATTAAATTTTGTATGATATTATATGAGAGTGTGAAAATCTTAATATTGCTTCATCGGTCGGCGGTTGATATGTTGGTTGTTGCAGCTGTATTATAAATAAGGCTGTGCAAAGGTTTCACGGTGCATTTTGTCCTTTGACAAAACTTTTTGGCACCATAGCAGGGACCTGGGGGAGAAGTCCTTATTGAATACTTGAATAAGAATAAACTCATAGATACCATCAAGGGCGTTGTAAAACCTAATGTAGTTAATGCCATTTTTGAAGCCTACCAACGCTGGCTCAGATACAACACGAACTAGTCGAGGCTTTTCCATCAACTAGATTCTGGTATACTGAAAAATTCTTTATTGACATATTCACAAATGAAGAACATAAAGACATTGTAGTCGCCGAACATAACCGTACCCATAGGGCAGCCCAAGAAAATGTAAAGATAATCCTATTGGACTACTAATTTCCAAAGATATACAGAGGCGAATGAAATCGCCGCAAACTGCAGAATTTACGCAAAAACAGATAATGGGCGAAACACCGATTCCTTCTTATGCGCGTGATTTGTTGCATATCGACATATTTTCAACAGACAAACGTTTCATAACCTGTAACGATAAAATTTCGAAATTTGCCATTGTCTAGCCAATACCCTCATGAACCATTTTGAATGTCAAGCCAACAAGTCTCCAGTTAATGAACATTTATCCATATACAAACACAGTATTTTGCGATAATGAACCATCATTAAACTCTGAAACCACAAAGTCACTTCTTTTGAACCACTATGAGGTGCAACCACAACCAGTAGGCACGTTGAACGATTTCACAGCACGCTATTGGAAATCGCTCGTTACCTAAAACTAGAAGGAAAAATTGACGATACCATTGCAGTAAATTGCAGTAAACTATTGAATATAACAAAAGCTGCCATTCTGTAATGAATTAAAATCCTGTCGAGGTAATTCATTCTGCTCCGCCGGATTTCCTGGAAGAAATCCGAATCAGATTCAGAAAGCTCAGGAAGATCAGCTAATCAAGCATTACGTATTAAGAGAAAATCGATTTTTCCGCGTAAGGGAAAAGGTGCTCATTAAGACCAATTGAAGCCTGGGAAATAAGCTCACACCTTTGTATGTTGAGGAAGTAGTAGATACTGGCTACTTGCGACATACCATACCTTACTGCGTACAGGAATATCATAACAAAGAAAACGACACTGATGAACCAATTTCCACAAAGAGAAAGATCCTGGACTCTGACGTGATGCATTTGAACATTTCGTGGGAACCATTCCGAAGGCGGTTGCTGGTACCCCTGATTTTGATAACTTTGAGGACATTAAATTTGAAAACAGACAACTTATTGACTCCCAACACAAACAGGTGACAATAAATACCACCATGCAGAAAAGATTATAATGAAACGGATAGAATTAATATTTTACTAAAAAATGCAAAAGGCACCCAAATTGATTCAGGCCATCTATACGAAATCATTTTAGCTAGAAACAGAATTCTAATCAGCGAACTAGATCAAATAAAGCTGTCCATAACACTTGCACAGATCAATGTAATAAACCCAACAATACCCGATTTAAAAACAACAATCAATGAGCAATTCACAAATATTAGCATAACGGAAATAATAGAAGTATCTAAGATAAAAGTTTTACAAAATGACGATTTTTTACACACTCGGCGCTGAAACAACTTACACGAGATTTGTAAGAAAGGCCGCAGGTACTGAAACCTCGGCGCTTATAAACATCACCATCAGGAAATATTGAGCTTGTCTTACCTTCACAGGGGGACCAACACGAAACACCCTGGTGTTAATAACTTTGAACATTGCTGGTAGTGCGACTACACCATCTCCGTGGTGGCAGCTAGAAACAGGTAAGATGCAAGGTCATGTCTCTGCCTCGGATGCTGGCTAACGGTAGACTGGCGGAGAGAAATGCCCCTCTCTTAATTCAAACACCCTAATCCACGGTGGAACAGCACACGCCAAGGGATGCATGATCCTCGGATTAGAAGTCAAACCGTACAATGCTGTCAGCCTACAGCCTCCCGTCGCAAAAATCCGTCGCCGTGGAGGCAGGTACTCAACTGCACCAACTTCATTTGGACAAAGGACCAGCTTTTGTCCGCCTTACCACCAAAGAGCGCAAGCACGCGTTAAACATTGGGTATTCTAGGGCAGAAGCTCTTACCAAAAGCGGCGAGAAAGCCATCATCAAAAGAACGCGCTCCGAGGAGCAATCGCCCGGCATGAATAATACCAAGAAACTCAAGAGGACTCATGTAGAGTCAGATAAAGCTTCCTACAACCGGGTAGTAAGGAGCGTCAATCTTGGGTTTATCCCAACCGGCCAATCCAAAAAACCCCTTAATGCTAAGCATATGGCACTGCTGCAAGGGGCTAGCTTGGAGGTTGTTGTTGAAAAACCGGATAACAACCTCAAACCAGAATTCAAGGGATGAGTCCCCCGAACCGGCAGGCTACAGATAACTTGTTCCACGATGTACACAGCAACATGGTTGAAGAACAACCTGGGTCATATTAAAGGGAAGTGCTCTCTGGACATCGAATTTGTCGAGGAAGACCACTTCCCGCAGATACACGTAATTTGTGGCTATTTTCACACAACGAGAGGGTCCTTGCCTTCATAGCCACTCAGAATTCCCTCCCGGAAGCGGCTCCAAGGAAGGTGGTGCACCGTTCCGCAAATGGCCATCAACTGCACCTCGTAGCCATTGTAGACGATGATACCTACAAACCTCTGGCCGTACGTAAAGATATCATCGCCTACCGCTTTGGCCACATCAAGCCAAAGGCAACCTGGAAGCGCCCCAATGGAAACTGGTGGGGTTGCTTAACTTCAAGCTAATGCTGAAAGTCAACCTGGTAGTGCCCCACTTGAAACTGGAGGGAGTGCTGCAGCTGCTGCGAAGCGGGTGGCCTCTGCTGTTGAGATCCAGGCTGCGACAGAAGCGCCAGCTGGGCAAAAAGGGGTTGGTCTGGGACCATTCATCACCACCAACCAAATAACAATCGCGCGGACAAGAGTGGCCCCCGTGATTTCACTCTCAACCCCATCGAGGTTACTTCGCCTTGCACCTCGACGACAAGTAGTTTATTGGTGTCTGCCGACCTATCGAGCGGTGGTGACCCCGCCCCGAAACTAGCGGCCTGTTCTGGCAAGGACGATAGGCTGACTAAAATTTCAGCCCCACGCCCGATCCCGCGGAGCGGATCGTCACTTTCTGCCTTGGCATCAACATCGAAAAGTAGGAGACATCAGGCCGGCTTCCAACTCGGACTCGCTGAGGCAGTGAGTCACCAAGGGCGCTCGTGGCAAGGTGGTGTTGCGCTCCCAGAAGAAGGACCCTAATGACAATTAAAGTCCTTCAGGCGAATCTGCATCACGCAATAGGGGCCTAGGCCACCTTATGCAGACTATTCGCCAAAAAAAAATTCATTTTCGCGCTGATACAGGAGCCTTGGGTGACAGGTACCCTGTCCGTGGCCTAGCGACCCAATAAGGTATGTTTCTTTACCACAATATCAAAGTATCAATTACACCCCACTAACATAATTTATCCATAGAGATCTCACAGCGGTCACTGTGGAGATTTGTACGGCAACAGGCGTGCAGGAAATTGTCCTCGCTTCAGCCTACTTCCCTGCGGACAACACGAACATTCCATCACTGGAAGTCCAGACGCTTGTCAAGCACTGTCGCCGGACAAATCGACAAATGATTACCGGTTGTGGCGATACCCACCACAAAATCTGGGGCAGCAGTGACATCAAAACAAGGGGTGAGTACCTACTTAACTATATTATGAGCTCAGATTTAGACTTAGCAAAGAGGGGGTGCAAAATCAGCCTTTGTCACCGCTTCCAGGAAGGAGGTACATGACCTCACCCTTTCCGTCATAAGGCGGTCCATATGGGACTGACATGTCTCTGAGGAAGCCTCACCCGACATACCTGAAAGCTCACAACTTCGGTCACTAATCTATCCCCTAAAGATGGACTGGAACCTTTATCGAATATTAGTGAACGCTAAAGCCAGCACTCTTGTTCACAGAGTCAGCTATTCACACGAGCTAGACGAAGCTAGGTGCTCATAGAGTCTTTTCAGTAGAGCAACACAAAAGGCAACACGCATAGCAGACGTAAGGTCCCGTGGTGGAATTATTCAACAGAACTCCGCTCTGGTCAGTGGGGCGAATATAAGGTCGCTCTCACTGACTATAACACACACATTACACGAGAAAAGCGCTTGACATGGCGCATCCACTATGAAGAATTGCAAACGCTTTCCGAAGCAGCCCGTCTGCAGAAAGTGTTAGCCATCCCCAGGGATGGTCTTTTTACGAACAATCGGCAAGAGACACTAGAGTACCTACCCCAGGTTCGCTTTCCTGGTTCTAGTACCACCTCAAATTCGCTGCAACCACCCTCCTCTGACCAATGGATCTCGGGACGAAGACAAGCTACGCTGGGCTATCTCCTTTTTCCAGCCCTTTAAGGCAGCGGGCGGTTATGGCATTTTTCCAGCTTTGCTGCAAAACTACCTCGACATAATCATCCCACTAATTGATCTCTTTAGGGCAAGTTTCAAGGAAGGTGATAGTCGTTTTTATCCCCAAATATCCGTCATTTATAGAGGAATGGTTCAGAGTTGTCATCCTAGACCTTTGGGCTTGTCATCCCCCACAGAGTGTAGGTTCTGCTTAGAAGACGCAGAAGCTGGTCTTCGCCTCCGTTGTGAGTGTCCGGCGTTGGCCAAACTTCGTCTAGACTTCCTGGAACAAGAGTCTATGTCACCTGTTCTGATCAGGAACTCTTCGACAAAAAACCTTCTAGCCTTAAAGGCTTAAAAGGCAGTCTTATAAAGGGTATAACGTACAAAAGATCTACTCTAGTCGCAGTGCCCGCTTTATTAGACAGGAATACCTCTCAACTAGTTGTGGCCCCTCGGAGGAGTTAACACGATCAAGCCTGCAACTCCTAAATAGCTGACGATGTGTCTGATTGGTGTCCTGCCAGCAGACATTCGACACCTTACACGTGCAGAGCCACGGCAAGTTTACCTCAACACTCCGCACAAAAACAGCATCGTAGACAATAATGTGACTGCATCATGGGAAGCTGGCGTTAGGAACATCTAGGCTAAGTGTTAGAATCGTAAGCAACTTAGATTTAGTCTCTATCAACAAGATACAAAGTCCTGCTCGCAATGCAGACGTTTCAATAAAATAAATAATAAATATTTTTTTTTTTATATAGATTTATATATTGAATCACTTCTTACACAACACAAAGCCTAACAATAATTTAGAAATCTTATACTAAGTAATGCGTTGAAGCCTTCTTTTTATTTTGTAAATAAGGCCATCATGCCATACACGACCGAAAGCTTGAGTAAAGTCAATGATATAGCTGACAATATTCTCGGTGTTTACGGTTTACTTGCTCGATTGTACTGTGTTTTGGTCTAAAGCCGTTTTGATGTGTGGGGATAATGCTATTCCTGTTTAAATGTAGTGATAGTTTATTAAGAAAATTATTTTCAAATACTTTCGACATATCGGAAGCAAGCTTATAGGCCGGTATACTTTCGGAATCAAGATTATTACTGACTTCTTCCATTAAGCTGGAAAATAACCCACTCTGAGTATTGCGTTGAAGTCATTGCAAGGAATGATATAGCACAGTTTGGTAGCTCAATAATCATCATTGGGGTGATGAGGTCGTGCCCTGCCGCTTCCTTTGGGATTAATTTCTTCTGAATTACCGCACTTAACGCATCTGAATTAATTCTAAGTATGCTGCTAGTATTGAAAGAAGTGCATGTCAGCTGGGGAAGCTGGAATCCGTTTCTAAGCATGATTGGTTGGAAGATGGAGTTCAGGTGGTTAGCGAAGCTGAGAATCTTTTCCTCATCAGATCGCGTCCAGCTTCCACTTTGGTTCCGTATGGGGCAATCACCTACTATTGGAGGATTCATGAAGTCTTGTGCTCTCCAAATCGAATACTTAGAATTATTTAGGTGCTTGACATTTAAAAGAAATGAAATGTACGCCCTAGGGTATGGATGAACTCCTTAAAGCATGATTCGGAAATCGAAAATCTGGGTGGGCAGTAGACCGCTGAAATCGTCATCTTTTCAGTTGATGATTCGATAACAATAGACGTAGCTTGCATATAGTTCCTGGAGTATGATACTGACTGGTAATGTTTTAGCCCCTTTCTATTAAGTATACACGTTCCGCCGTATGCATTGCCATCGGGATGATTTGGGGAATAGAAGGGAATAGAGAGGTATTTTGTAAGCTTGTGTTTCGATACGCCATTTGAGTTCCAAGAGGTTATTTCAAGCGGAAACATTTTAATTACAAGATTTTTCTAAGATAAGTTTTTGCGTTTTAAGTATCTCCTGAAGTAGGTTTTGCATCAATAAAGTACGTTGAGACATGCATTGTATAAAACTAGCAGTCATTTGTTCAAGAGAGCTATGTGGTGTAATTGGTTGGGTTACACAATGTTGTGGGAGTTCACTTTTCTGAGGTTGTTGAAGTGTGTTGCTTGTTATTTTCTCCGGCTTTGTGTTGGGTATTTGTTGAGGTTCAGGTAGCAACACGGAAGTTATGTTGGGGATGGTTCTTTAGAATGTGCGTGGTTTGTATATAGTGGTTTGTATGTTAGCCTCGAGGCCGCTACGGGCTGTTATTTTGAGTAGATTCTTCCGGATTTTCAGTACCTTAAAAACTGGGAAACCTCTGTAATTTCCAATGTGATTACCCCGCAGTTGCCGCATTTTTTGGTTGTAATCTCTGTTTTGTTTACACGGCAGCGTGAGGACTCATGGAAGTCCCCACAAGATACACAGACAGAGGGTAGTTTACAGTACGATTTCGTATGGCCGAATTCCTGGCAATTTGTGCACTGCACAGGGTTTGCACGCTAATGAGGTTCTTCTACGGTGATTCTGAGATGGAGCAGGTATTTTAAGTTGTATATTGGGTGGATCTGGTTTCCCTGCACAGACTTATTTGCAGGAGATTTGCTACTATTCGAGATGTTGATGACAACCTTAGTTAGGAACCCTTTTTTTAAAGAGCACTTTTAATTTCCTTGGGAACAACACCAGCTTCTATTCCTTTTGTGACCACAATTAGGTCTTTGCTGCTCTTAAGTTGATTCGTGTAAAAGTTTATGTTGGCATCGCTTAGGAATTTCGAAGATATCCTGTAATTATTTTCGGTGTATATTTGCAGTTTAGTTTCGTGCACATTGCCATTCATTAGCGGGACAATGTGATAGTTGTTGTTACCGAAGATGTGCTTTCCAGGATTGCGGGAGAGCAAGAGCGTCCTCTTTGCTTATTCGCAGTGCTGGTTGAAGTTGTTGTTGTTGTTGCAGCTGTATGGTAGTTGATTGCCACTAGTTTAGTGGAGGGCAGAAACAGCTCCGAGGTGTGGGGCAGATGTTGATTTTGCATGCTGCGCGCAGTCGGGGGACTGCGCTCAACGGGCATTTCTGAATTCAAAACAGCTTTATTCTTGTTGCTGCTTATTATTATTATTTTTTCTTCAATTCTCTATATTGGCGTGGAATGATGACCGTTTTAAATTACTCCTCGAAAAGTTCTCTCTTATTTTAACTGATATGTATGGAAATTATCTTTATAATTTCTTAGATTCCTATATTTTCCGACTATCTTTTTTTTTTTTTTTTTATTTCCCATATGTCGTGTACATATGTCTTTATTTTTTATTAAGACTATTAGTACATGGTTTAAAAGTTATTTCTGGGTTGTAACTAATTTATGTGAGCAGATCACAAAAGTTTTTTATTTTTGTAAGGATGTAGGGGAATAATGCACTATCTTAACCATGATTCTTATATGACCATCTCAATGGGATTTATAAGTGCACTTATTAGTATTAGTTTTAGTATTGAGATATTTCAATAATCCATTGATGTCATTGACATCGGTGTCGGTGACTATTACAACTACACCATTACAACACTACCCATGGTATCGTCAAGTTCTTGATTTACAACAATTTCACCATTGTTTAGATTTCAAGGATTTATATCAGGGAGATCTTATTCATATAGAGCTTACATTTCTCTCATAAGTTTTGTAGACCATTTTCCAAAAGTCAGGCGCTATTACAATCTGTTATCTTTCTGCTATTAACATCGAAGAACCAGCGCAGGCCGCTAACTACTGAAGTGAAGTAACCAGGTAAACAGAAATCTAAGAAGGTGGGTGACTGTTGCGAAATCGAAGCAAGCGCTGTTTCCCCTTCTTACTGTGTCTTCGTCAATTTTGTGTTCGTAGAGGGAATTATCGTGAAAAGGAATTTCTGTATATTACCTTTGTTTTGGTTGTTTCAACTGTCGATTTCGACTGTATTCTTTGTATGATTTCTATATTGTAAGCACTTGCATTGCTCCACTACTGGGACCCCTACAACCAAATTGGTTTAATTACTGTGTTTTAAAGCAGGAATTTGTATTCGATGTTTAGTTCCGAGCTTGATTTTAAAAGCCAATTAAGAGAATTCGCCTTCAATTTTATTGTCGTTTTTTTTTTGACACCAATGTAATTCCGCCATGTGAGCCGCCTGTCCAGATGAACTCAAATATATATAACGTCAGTAGGCTGTGATATAAATACATTGTTTAGGGCCAACGGCGGACATGTGCTTCTATTGATGGTAAAAGTTATATGTTTACATTTATGCTCATTTAAGCTTATACGGTATTTCGGCAGCCACGCTTCGATTAGAGCACGATGCCTTGCCAAGAGTCTATTCTTTGCAAGGTGCAAAGGGATCTGTACAAGATGGCTGTATCGTCAGCAAATGTTGACATAATAATTCGGTGGTGTGTCGGTATGTCTGCAGTGTACAAAATGTACCACATGGGACCTAAGATACTACTTTGAGGCACTCATGCTCCGAACTCAGTTTTCCGCGTTACACATCCGTTGTGCCGCACCGAAAATATTCTTTTGTTAAGTTATGAATACCATATCTTATGTGTGTTCGTCGCAGGTGAAATCTTTATCTTGTGTTTTAAGCCGTCCAGTTAAACTCGATCAAAAGCCTGTGCGACGTCAAAGAAGATGGCGGGGCAGTACTTGCGGTTCTCAAATGCAGCACATATTTCAGAGGTGATGGGATATACCTGTTCTATTATTCCATGCTTTTCAAGAAACCCAAATTGGTGATTAGCAACAATACATGCTCTATGTCGCTATATCAGATAAAATAGTAAGTGCACTGAAAGAAGAAAGATTTGCTGCTAAGTTTGCTATTAATGTAGTAAATAACAACAAAATACCGCAACCGATGTTCAAAGTGGAGCTTTAGCCTGAAAGCAAGCATTTAAGGAAAAATAAAACTCGTCCCATTTACAGCCTTAAGGTTCTACTTCACCGAGGAGTAACAGTAGAAGAACCACACAGGCGTAGCACCCCAGTCCAATGTACCAACTGCCAAGAATATAGCCATACTAAATCGTACTGCACATTGCACACTGTCTGTGTGGCTTATGGAAAACCCCATGACTCTGCTGTGTGTACAACAAATAAAGGAGATTACGAAATACGAGAATTACGAAAAACTGTAGCAACTGCGGTGGGAACCATATGGCTAATTTTAGAGGTTACCTAATGTATAAGGAGCTGAAAGAACGTTTGAACTACGTATAATTGGTCCTCTGTCTCTTCCTGCATTGGACATGGTGCCTGCATGGCCACAATCTGAGGTGTTTAAAATAACCCCACCTGGCAGGTCATTTTCTCAAGCCCTCAAGTCTGGTTTTAGACAGGAAGACGACATAAGCTCTCAACAAGCTTCACAACCAGCAAAAACAGACTGCTTTTGGTCTCCGCCAAACAGGGGCACCCAGTGATGATATGTACGGTTATATTTTGCAGCATTTGCTCCCTTCTAATCTGAGTCCTGGAGGCAGCACCCCATATTTGGATTCCTTACCTCCAAGCCGGAGCAACAATTTGTTGGTACACTGTACGTTTGTTGCATAGGCTCAATTTGCTCTTTTTGTTTAGAAGCCAGTATAGATTCGCTACCTAGTGTCGGCTGCTCTGAATCACCCTGGTTAAGTGCGCTTGGAAGAACAGCAATGTACTGCGGGCAGCAGGCTTCTCTTAAGAGTGAAGCACACATTTTGCACTTTGTCGAGGTATTTTTTATATTCCAACTTCTGGCCCACTCACCAAAAACGTGGAGGTATTCCTGTATTCCTTCTGCGGCTTTATACTCACATGCAGAGTTGTAAAGAATGCTGACATCGTCAACAAACGATGCTAGCACCATTTTATTGGTGTTAATGCCCATCACTTCGGCGTCTGGGACGGGGATGTTGGCATGGAGAAGAGCAGGGGCCCCAGTACGCTACCTTGTGGAACACCTGCTAGCACCGGATGGACTTCTGAGAGTGTCGCCTTAACACAGAAAGTGCGGTCATTAAGTTACTAAATATATGTAGTCTATATGTGTTATTTATATTGTTATATTTGTTATTTTTATTGTTATATTACTATTATTAATTGTTCATCGACTTTGTCATTGTAATGGTTATTGTCTAACAATTGGTAGCGTTTAGTAATCTGATTATTGTTAGTAGGTAAGCTTGAAATAAATGAAATATTTTAATTTAAAACAAAAAATAAATATTAATATATATTTATTTATTTATAATTAGAAAGATAAAAAAATAAATTTTTGTCCGATTTAACTAGAGCACTAGCTCTAGGGCTTTCAGCTCTAATATTAATATAATTTGCTGTTTCTTGAGGTTTTCTTTTTTTTGATTGCCTGGTGATTACAAAATTAACCCCGTATAATTCGTTAGTGCCTGTTTAAGATTAGTCAGTTAGTCAATAATTATTCAAAACTAGTCGCCCCGTTGTTTTATCTTTTATTGTATGTGGTTCGATCAAAGTCTAATATTCTGACTAATATTATAAATGCAAAAGTAACTCTGTCTATTTGTTTCTTGCCATTTCACTACTAAGCCGCTGGACCAGTTTTTATGCATTTTGGTGCAGGGATAAATAGGACCTTGAAGGCTCTTTCTTGTCGCAAAAACATAGATTATATGGGTTTGACAGGTGAAAACGTGTTTAGCCCAACATACATACATTTTCTCGCTCGCTGTCTATACAAAGAAAAAAGCGAAACATAAAAATTTAACTAAAATTTCGAACTGTTTGAAAACAACAACAACATTGTGGCGCGCTCTGCGGGTTGAGAGAATCGAAGCGAGAGAAAGAAACGTGTGATTTTACTCCATATAACAAGCAAAGAAGTGAAAGAAAACTGTGAGAAGGAGAGAGAGACAGAGAGATCATTGATCACATGCCCACTTTTCCTATGCATAAATAAAAGCAGAAAATGCGCACACATGTAAAAATCACAGTTGCCACATTTGGCGTTTCTGCGCTGAAACTGGCTATTTTTTTTTGGTTGGCGCACTGTCTCTTTTTATTGGAATTGGCTCTTTTTGTTATGGTTTGTTTAACATACATGCAACTATTGTAAATATTTAAGTAAAATAATTTTGGCTCCTTTTTATTGAAATTGGCTCTTTTTAAAATTTTTTTTGGTACAATATTATTTTTTCAAGTGTAACAGTGGTAAAAATAATATTTCTCTTCTCATTTCTTACACTCACACAACAGTGTGTACAAAAGTGTGTGCGAGCTATAGAGCAGTAGTGCTTATTCACTCTAGCTCATATTAGTCACTGCCTTTTCTTAAGATTGACTCTGTTGCGTGGAATGAGAAAATAATAAAATATTGCAAGCAGCAAAAGCACGAGTCAGTTGTGTAGTGCTCAATTTTGTATACTTAGCGCGAATTAGCATGAAAAGGAATGTATGTATATCATCTTTGTTTTGGATGTTTTGATTGCCGTCACCCATTTGTATTTTGATGTATTGATATTGCTTTGGGAATGATAGCGAAAAAGGAACATGTATTGGTTTGGCTCGATTTTTTGATGAATGAGAAACATTATTTTCGTTCTTGGAATATCCGCCTTCCTCCTCTATTGTTTTTGGCGCGATTTTTAATGATTAAGGAACATGAGTTTTGTCTACGTCCCACTTCCATATTTTTTAGCGCGAAAAAGGGTTATTCTTTGTCAGCATTTATTGTATAAACAAGTGAAAGCAAAGAATTTTTACCAAATTTTTCAAATTTTAAACTAAATATTTTACATTGAATTATATTTAAATATATTGGAGTGACAGATTGTGATTAAAGATTGTATGAGAAAATATATGCATAGGGATAAATATTAAAAATTAAATACACGCATATAGGTACAGTGGGTGTGAGCAAGTGTGATTGCATTGTGCAATAATTTCTAATCGTGCCTGACAAGTCTCTTCCGCAATTTCTTTAAGAGAGAAATGTAAACTCTATATATTTCATACTCTTTGGCGAAATAATAAAGTCTAAAAGAGCTAACGGAAAGCCAGGATTTCTGAGAAATCAGATTACGTATAATTGAGAAAATCTGTGTTGTACATATTAGACGAGTGCATCTTCGTATGTGACTACGGGGAGTATTAATATATAAGCTAAATTATAAGCAATAACACAGCATGGTTAACTGTGAATATCAATCAAATATGATCATCACAATAGTAAATGTGAGTGTATTTTTGTGCCAAGACTGTGATTTTGTGCCTAGACTTTGGGACTTGTTACTTTTGAGTAAAAGTGTGACCGGATACTTTAATTCTTTGGACTTTTCGTTTTTCTTTATTTGTTTTGGAAATTTGGTTTTTTCTTGGTTTTGATCTTTAGATAGCTTCGTTTCTTAGGAAAAGAAATATTATTTCGCTAAGTTGTATTCTTACTGTAATATTACTATAATAAGAAATGCATATGCAATTACCAATTTCCAAGGGAGTGATAGGTATTAGGAGTTCAGTTAGGATAGAAGGGTAGATTTTAACTTATCAGATAATGAAGAGATAGATATCAGGTTATAATGTAGGTTGTAACCTTGACACAAAAACGAAGTGGATCATCCTGAAGATACGTAGTTCTACAGAGGCCAACAAAAATTGGGAAATAACTTCTTTTAACAGAAGATGGTGCATTGAAATTGATGCTGCCAAGCAGAAAAGGGGAATAGGTACTGCCAACAATTAAATTATACAAAAACATTACACCGAAAGTCGTTCTACGAGTTGACAATGTAGATAGTGGGAGAAGTCTTAGACAACATCGATAGGATGGAAGGTGGATGTTAGGATCCCAATGTAAGTTACGCATTGCAAAAAGTTAGAACTGCTTTTGAACTGATTTTAAGCAATCTCTGTACTTTCTGAACTGTGGGTACCACACACGGGATACATATTTTAAAATAGGTCTAACTAAGGAAGTGAAAAGTAAATTAGTGCAAGTGCAACTTGGGGTCAATTAATACTTTGAGATCGTTAAATTGAGCTACATGCTCTAATGTTTGACCATTAATAAAATAACTGTTTATAGTTCGATTTTTACGGTAAAAGGACATGACCATACATATTTCTCAATTAAGTAGAAGGTTTTTTGAATGAATGGAACACCATTGAGATAAGGAGTCAAGATCATCTTGAAGAAACATTAATTGGATGGCAGATGAAATGGACATACAGACTTTCACATCATCAGCATACATAAGATAGTGAGAATGTTTTATTAGAGCCGGCTGATCGTGTATAAGGATATTAAATAATAGTGGACAAGGTGAGTACCCTGAGAAACACCGGAGGTTACACGAGTAGTCTCGGATGTTGCTGTTTCAAACAAAACTTTTTGAGTTCTGGACAATAGGTAGGAAGTAACCTTCGAGACTCGAAGAATCGAACTAATTGACGCAATGTCATCCGGTTTGCGATACTCGACAGATGTATAAAAAATTATGCCACCATCAGCTGGACTAGGCACTGGTAGTTCGACCTGCACCATGGGCGTAGTAAAATTAGGTGCAGGTATGGGTATGTTAGGAGTTGAAGGGTTTGATGGATTCAAAGATGCCAACGAAGTGAGTGATTTGGGCGAGTTTCGCCGTTTTCGCTTCGGCGAAAAATCGATGGATTTTAGGTCCTTGAAAGACTTGTCATAAGCTTTGAATTTATTATTCAAGTTTATAAAGTCTTTCGACAGATCATTGTAGGCTGATCATAAAATAGATAATAGATTTACGCAATTCAATCTCATCTGACCGAGAGTTCGGACAAGACCACCGGAGGCCGATATTTTGCTTAATAATATTGGCGATTCTACCAATCATTTCAGCACACGTTACGTGGGCGATGTTATCACATAGCCAAAACCCAATCACACGGCATTTTGCAGTGATTGACTTGGAAGAGCACTTGACTACGCAGTAATATATTATTATATTTAGTAAGGAAAGAGTTAGAAAACAAAAGAGTGAAAATAAAAGATTAAAAATAAAGAGCGTAAAAAGATGTTTAGAGTAACGTTAAGCACTTACAGCGTAATGTACAAACAAAAGCTTGCACGTCATTTGTTTTAAAGAATTATTACGGAGCAAAACACAAACGACAACACAAACAACACTGCAAAAGTACTGGCTGAGCGCGCCAAATACAATTGGATTCGAACTTCTCTCACAAGACGAAACGTCTGAAAACGACAGTGGTACAGAAGCAACTTCTAATACGCCAAATCTATCTCGGCCACCTACTAAAATTCACAAGCCACCAACAATATACATATATACATACAGGATGTAGAAAAAATTAACGTTGCCTTGCCTTAGCTCTGAAAAACACAATACAACAAAACTACATATTAAAAACACTTAAAAACAACGAAGTGCGCTTACAGACAAACGACTCGTCAGACTACTCGGCGGTGGTTAAAATGCTCAGAGATAACCATACTAAATACGAAACTTTAAGCCCAAAGTGGAGAGGGGATTCAATACTGTACTAAGGAATATGCACTACGCCACTGATCTTGACGAACTAAAGAATGAACTATCGGAACTAGGCGACGATGTTGTTATTATCCACAACGTACAACAAAAACTGACAAAGAGAGAAAGACGTTACAAAAGATGACCATCAGGCAGAAGAACAACCATCAAACAAAGTTAACATTGGATTGACGTACGCCCAAACAGCAGCCAGCAGCCACAGAAACCCCGAAAATCAGGTACAACCTCAACAAAAAGATGTGAAGGAAAACAAAAACGAACCCAACATAAACGAGACCAATAAAAACGCAGAAAATAAAATCGAATTTTCAAACGATTTGGCAGAAATAAAACACATAAAAAAAAGGACTAGCGCAGCAAATGAGTAACATGATGAACATCATGCCAGTATTATTGACAAAACTCGAAAACAAAAATGGACGATAAAATACGAATAATTGCATGGAATGCCAATGGAATCAATAACCATAAACTCGAATTCAAGACATTCTTAGACAACAACCAAATTGACATCGCCCAAATTTTTGAAACGCACCCAACACGTAAACATAACTTTCAGATAAATGGCTACGTTACTTATACTACAAATTACCCTGATGGAACGGACCACGGAGGCACATCGGTCATTCTTAAAAACATACTCAAACATATAGAACTCGAAATTTATCATTTAGAGCACATACAATCAACTAATATATAAATCACCGATTCTTTGTGACCTCTAACTATAGCAGCTGCCTACAGTGTACCTAAACACAAGATCACTGTGACACAATATAATGATTTCCTGCAAACTCTTGGACCACGCTTTATTGTCGGTAGAGACTTTAACGCAAAAAACACGGGTTGAGGCTCTCGAATGTCAAACGAAAAAGGTAAGGACCTACTGAGGGCTATATACACAGTAAAGGCAAAACATTTAAGCACTGGCGAACCAACCTTGTGGCCTACTGACAAAAAGAAAAATACCTGACCTCATCGACATCTATATAATTAAAAATAATGATATACGAAAACTCGCAATAAAATCAAGACTAGATTTACCTTCAGACCATATTCCGATCCAACTTGACTACCAAAACAACGTATTAACTGAACGTAAAATCAACAAGATATTCAATTATCGCACTGACTGGGAAACTTACAGAAACTATATTAAGCGATCGCGGCCGCTAAACATTTCAATTACAACTAAGAGCGATATTGAATCAGCAGTGATTCTCTTCAATGATGTAATCGAGAAAGCTGCACTACAGTCGACTCCTACACATACGATCACAGAGTGCAATGCTCAACAGAAAGAGAAAACTTAAGAAAATTTGGCAAACAATCAGAGCCCCATCTGCTAAAAAAGACTACAACAAAGCGACCAAGGAACTGAAAAAATATTTAATCGAACAAAAACGAGAACAACTAGAAAAGTATCCCCAAATCTTAAACCCGAAAATACGCTCGGACTATTCTCTGTGGAAAGCGACTAAAAAAATGACGAACAAGACAATTCATCAACCACCACTTAAAATGGACGACAGGACATGGGCTAGAACAGACATTGAGAAAGCTACGACGTTAGCCAATTATGTTTTTATAATGTTTTTGCGGAGAATGATACTACCACTGTTGACTCACTACCTCCTCTGAACGGAGGTAGTTCAACTGTAGCACTAAAGAAGATCTCTACGAAAGAAATAATTGCAACTATAAAATACGACATTAAACATAAAAAAGCCCCTGGCTACGACAAAATAAACGGACTATTACTGAAAGAATTTCCTGTGGAGGCACATACGAAACATACGAAATCTATTTAACGCGGTATTAAGACTAAGACATTTCCCCAGTGCATGGAAAGTTGTCAAGATAATGGGTATTCCCAAACCTGGGAAAGACTACAAAAAAGCTTCCTCCTACAGACCCATAACCTTGCTACTCGTGCTGTCAATAGTTTTTGAAAAACTTCTACGTGAGCGACTTCTTGTTCTTCTAAGACGTAATCATACGACTCAACAGATTCACCGCGTAACCCACAAAATACTTAACGATATAGATGACAACAAAATCTGTATTGGACTATTCCTAGATGTCGAGAAAGCCTTTGATAAAGTTTGGCACAAAGGCCTAATACACAAGAACCACTCGATTTTCCCAACCAATGTGACTCAAATTCTGTCAAGCTATATAGAAGGCAGATACTTTTATGTTAAGTATAAAAACGAATACTCAACACAACGCCCGGTAAGCACAGAAGTTCCCCAAGGAAGTGTTCTTGGGCCACTCCTTTACCCTATTTACTCCGCAGACCTACCTCAACCAACACAGAACCCTGCAATGATAGCTACGTTTACAAACGACATCATTCTTCTATCCGCCCATAAAAGCATAAATGCAGCAACATCCACACTACAAAAAAATTTTAATAAAACCCTAGAGTGGTTTCGGAAATGGAGAATAAAAATTAACAACAGCAAAAGTGTCCAAGTGTCCAGTGTCCAAGTGTCCAAGTGTCCAATTTTTACTACCAAAAAAAAAATATAGACCAATTCACCTAATAATTGACGGAAGAGATATAACAATCGGAAACGTAGCTAAGTGCCTCGGAATCTACCTTGACAGCAAACTGACATGGAAATACCATATTTTTAAAATACGAAACCGAATGAAGCTTAAAATAAATTAATTGCCTGGTTGTTAAACAGAAAATCGAAAGTCTCACTAAACAACAAACTATTAATATATAAAAACAATCATCAAACCAAATCTGGGCGCACGGAGCACAAATATGGGGGTCTGTGAAATGAACAAATCTACAATTAATACAAAGACAACAATCGAAAATTCTACGTAAAATTACAAACGCTGACTGGTATATCACAAATTTGGACATTCACAGAGACCTGAAGATTTCCACAGTAGCTAAAGGAATAACTAGTTTAAGTCGGAGATACCAAACAAAAATAGGCCAACATACTAACAACGAGGTGAATACATTGCCTCTGCGCGAGCTCCAGCAAAGACGTAGACTTCGCCGGTCAAGGCCTGTCGACCTTATCTAAAATAAAACATAAATCAATATAAGCAGACCTTTATATGTATATATTTAGCATTAGAACTAATCAATAATTACCACAACAAACATTATTATAAAGCCACCTGTATTTTATCTCCGCTTATATAGAGTAACCATATAAGCCTCTATACATTGTGAAAACGTAGAACTAAGAATCTAAATTGTGTTGACAGGTACATTTCAAAAATAAAAAATTTTAATTATTTACGGAAAAGATTTTGTTCGCAAAATCCAAAGGAAGAAACGCAAAGGTAAAAAATATATTTACAAATTTGTTATAGGGCTTACTGTGTAGGATCAACATTTAAAGCGAAAATTAGTTTTAATCACAGTGCACAAAATTAACATGCAACTAGCACAAAGCCCAAAATGATACTCCTCAAAGAATTATCACATAAATGCTGGCGTTACACAAGGTACTGTTCTTGGTCCGCTCTTATATGGCTATATAAATCTTTGCAGAAGGCACTGCAATCACATGTCACTCATGCTGCCCTACGCGCCTACGTCGGAATGACCTTCCTGCCCCATAAACCGAGGTGGACCACGCAACACAGAAAAGTTTCTTGAGGTCATCACTAAAGAAACCTTTAAATAAATCATTACTTTATAATATATAAATTTAAATGAAAAAAAAAAAAAATTCCTTTCCTCATATACGCAGTAGCGCTGCTATTTTGATTTTGTTTGCACATGGCACACTTGCAGTTTCTTTTTGGTTTTTCTGTTTGCCTGGTAATAAATTGGTCTAACACATTGAAAGTCAACTTGACTTTTTCGAAATAAAATTCTTATAATAACAATAATTTATTTTTTGACAACTGATTTGCAGTAAAAAGCAGAAATACATATGCATGTTAAATATATATATATATATATTCATATATATTCATATATATATATATATATATTCATGAATGAAGGTATATTGAAAAGTGCACGCGTAGCAGTAGTCACGAAACTACTGCTCGCTATTTTGATGGTAATATCAGGCAAATAATATAAGCCATTAGCTTTAACCTTAGCTCCTGATGTTAATAACACTCAATGTAAGCTATTAGCTTCTGGCTCGCAGATAAAAAGTCACAGAAATGTAAATTTTATATTCTTTGTCATTACCATCGTCTTCAACTGATTTAATTTAAATCAACCCTCGTAGAGAAAATTAATCGTTCACAACCCAAAAAGTACAGCTGGCAAAAATGCGTTCAATCTGTTTGTTGTGGACCTTGAGCCCAACGCCAACAACAAACAGGCTTACACGTCAGCTAGGCTCTAACGTCAAATAGTCAAAACCCGTACAAAGATGTGTCTAAATTCCATCGTTGTTATGAGTTTTCGCACATAAAGAAGTAGTGCTGAAGGCAATTTAACTGCGTCAAATGGTACTAGAGCAACAACAGAAAGCGGTCTCACAGCCGACACAATATCAACCTGAGCCCCAGTAACAACCAAGTAAGGTATATCGCCGAAAGTCCCATCCCCTACCTACGAAATAAATTGCTTTCAAACAATTTGGGTGGCCTTTCTTTTATTTATTTATGTCTTCCTCGAAACATTTAGTATTAGAGTCAGCTTTTTGTTGTTTTAAAAAATAAATACTAGAAAAAAGTATATTTACCTTTAAAAACTAAAAAAAAGTATGCCCCGACCTTCCTACGGCAATTATCTACATTCAAAAAAAAATATAACTTAAACAAAAAACTATAATAATAAAAAAAATATGGGCAGGAGAGAGAAATACAGCTTTTTGCCACTTTGTTTTATATATTTGGTCATATAAAAAGGATCTGCGGTTTTTTGGTATATTTGTTTTGAACAAAAATTTTCTTTATTCAAAATCAATTTCAATCAAGTACATATTGGCCATTATTATCTATGGCCTTTTGACATCTTCCGCGTAGCTTCATAAATTCATCGTTGTAGAACTTCTGTGGTTTATCAGCGAAAAACTTGACCAAATGCTTTTTAGCGGCTATTCGGTCGGCCAATCTTTTACTATGAAGAGAGTTTTGCAGAGACCGAAACAAATTCTAGTCAGAGTTCAAGGTCCGGTCTTTACGGTGGATGCATCAAAACTTCGCAACCAAGTTGTCAGCACAGCTTTTTAAGATACAACTAGGAATATTATCATTTATTTCGTTACTTTTTAGCAGCGTTTCAGTGATGGTTGGATTAAATTTCTTTGCCTTAATTCATGTGGCACTCAAACATCAAGCTTCTAGTAAGTAAACTGCACATATTTTTTCTTATGTTTTTGCATCGTTTTTTTTTATAATAAAAAAGCATCACAAAGCGTATTTCTTCAGATATTTCACTCATATTCAAATCAGTATAATATTTAACAAGAGGAACGAATTACACAGCTGTCTTCACAAAAAATGTAGCCTGATTTGTTAGCTTTCAAACACATGTTCTTTTGACGCAATCAGGTTAGTGTTGCCAGATTTATGGACACCAACACCATATAGTCGCAAAAACCGCGGAGACTTTTATATGACCTTATATATAGATGTTATTTAGGCGTCTTTTCTTCATTAGCTTCGCACTTTGACTGATCTTTATCATTCTCTTCTTCTTTTGCTTAACTTACGAACATCTGAATGTACATGAGCATCGTTTGTTTCGCGCATATGAGAGCTAGAGAGACAGCCTTTATGTGCTCCCGTTTATGTATGTGTTCTTCTGCTTTCGCTTCTGAAGCCGTTATAATATTTATACATGATTCATAGTGCTACAGTCGTGTACAACTAATTAATACTACTACATATGATTCTTACTGCTACAGTCGTGTGCATGTAATTAAGACTGCTACATTTATAATAATGAATCAGAATTGTTCACGATGGGCGCCACAATCGCATACCGTTTACATAACGCGACTCGGTGCAACGGCTCTCTCGCAGTTCGCGTGTCTCTTTTTTCGATTCATGCATACATAAACAAAAGAAGTTGGCCCTAGGCTTTGCAACATACAAGCACTACAAGCCCTTGGCTTTGTGGTGTTTCGTACAGTGGATCATATCAGAGAACTGCGCGAGTGCTTATTTTCGTGACTCTAAGTATACACCCTTTAAATGCGGTTGCGGTATGATAGTCGCCGCATTCTATGCGGTGTATGCACTCACAATACTCATGCTCCGACATTTTTTTTTCGAGTGTGTGTGTGATCGGTATCTGTACACTGTACCGTGCATACTTCGTAACATTTTCGGCAATCATTCTTAGCATATAGCTGATAAATAGTGGTTATGACCGACGATTTCAATTTGATTGAGGGGTGGACAAATAATTCTAAGTTATATTCTCGATTGTCAAAAGTTACTTTGCAAATACAATCAATTTGTGAATACCTCGAGTGGATTTTTGTGGTCCATTCTACTACAAAGTACCATATTGCAATTTTTATCTCCTTCGCCGCTTAAGCTGCACATCCAGAGCTTGTTGAGGACGCGGATAGGTCGTTCACGCTCTTCTTAAGCGTTTTATTGACACGAGAGTAAGCCAAATCCAATATATGGGATGACGTTTCAAAGTTTGTTGGTGTCAAGAATAAGCTAGACGAGCTGAAACAACTGTCTCTGAGTGACTCCCCAACTAATGTTTGTTTTTTAGCGTCATATGGAAGTTCATCCCACTGCGCTCCCCTTACTTTGCCGGTGTCTGGCCGCAAAATGCGAAAGGGAATCCAGATGAATTGATGCATACGCCTGACTTGACGCATATCAATATTGTCGCCTAAGTTGCTGTCAATGCATGTGTCAGATGCGACTTAACTGCCGGACAAAATGGAGAGTTAGTTATATCTACTTCGTGCTGCTCAAGGAGGTAATCTACTGCCGCTCAGGTGACATATTAGTCGAATCACAGTACCGTTACCCCAGACGATGGTATAGTTGAGGTTTGCTTTTATCCGCACCTCCAATTAACTTATTAAGAAGTCTGTCGGCAAGCTCGCCGTTCTACCCCCAAAACCACATCGGTTCCATCATTATCGTTGTTTTATCCAAAATATTAGGCGATGACACCTAAACCTCGCCACCTGGAATTCTGACGACGTAATAAATTGAAGAAATGGGTTGGAAGTGTGTAAGGCGGTCAACTCAATCGACGTAATGCTCATATCTGAAACGAATTTCAACATACGCACATTCCTCAAAATACATTAGAAAAAAAGTCGTTCGTCGACACGTCCTTACTACATCGTTGCTTGCGTGAGACTATGTTTCGTCGTTTCGTCGCGCACGTCACCAAGCTTCGTCATTTCATCTTATTGTTCCATCGTCATCGTTTCATGACCGTCTGTGCATCGTAAGTTAATCGTCATCATCGTTGTTGTTGTTGCTTTGTATTCTACATTCCACATTGACACATTCTCCTATTCTTACTAAGCATTCGCCTCGAATGCTTGATCGCCTTCGTTAATGTCGTCGTGTATGGCCCAAGGCTTCATATACTCAGAGCATATTAAAGAGTCTGTGAGCAATTCGCTGTTGCCAACTTTCTGGACATCGTATGAGTTATTTTTTGGATTTTAATAGTACGGTGGGGACAAAAATTTTTTTGCTTCAACTTTCGTCCGCTACTATTGTGTGCGTCGAATGGCAAGCTCCTCACGCGCCTTCTTTGTATTGAAGACCCTTTTGCCCTTTTCTTCATTCAATATCTGAAAAACAAACCGACCTTGAAGTTAACATTGAGCATCCATAAAACGCTTTAGAGTATGAAACATTCAATAAGTCCTGTGAAAAGATTATTCTACTCTTAACGAAATTAGGCATTCAGGGCAAAACTACAGAAAATGTGGTTATTCGGTTTATTGTATGATTAAATCAGGCAGATAGTGAAACGTGAACAGACAACTTAAATGTGTATTTTTCACCAACCGAAAACAAAGTCTCGAAAGCTATTCATCATTTATTTTCATTAAAGTCACACGGTCACATAATTTCAAATATTTGTATCAACAAGCTCGTTATTTTCATATAATGACGTCTATGACTGTACATCATAAATTATCCTCATACCTCTATTATCTAAGATGCTCGACCTATCAAAATCAAAATCTGATAGAGCGATTTCTTGAATAAGATAAAAGAATAATTATAAAGGGCTTTATCTGCAGTTGAACCAAAATGTATACGTGTATTTGCCGTGCTAGAGGCTATGGGTTTATACCCACCTGAACACACGATTCACCCATTTGAAATGTTCCTAAATTACCAATTCGTTATATTTCCAAAAGGGAAACAAATCCCATACAATCATCAAAATTCCTTGCACTGCTCAGTCCTCTATTCCCATTTTTCTCTTGGCAACCATAAAGCGAAAACCTCGGTCGAGGTGACTCTCTCGGCTTCTGTTGCACTTTGCCAAGTTCGAATTGGTGAACATCATAAAAAGGTGCTTCGCGTCTTTGCATACTTTGCGTTTATTCTTAGCATTCTTATAATATTTTACTCTATCTGACGCGAAGACTTTCAAATTTTTGGAATGTTCAAAAAGTTTCAGGGAAATTGAATTTTTTCATGATTCAAGTAGGCATCATTTGCTAACGCTTTTCACAATTAACTGAAAACTCTTCTTAAAAACCTTCTGGTATTCTTGTAGATTTAAGCTCCTTTATCGCGTTCATGTATAAAAAACATTTTTCGGTTATCGAAATTTCAGCAGAGCTTACCTACTGCTAGAGACAGTAAGTGTATTAAGTCACACAAAGCCACTTTAGTTTACGCCGAAACTAAGAGTTTCCCTTTGATTTTTCTTATTCCACTTATTTTTATTTATTCGACTTATTCGACTACATATTGCAATAATGAATTTTTCTTTTAAATAAATATATGTTTAGTTCAGTTGTTTAAAAGCAAAGAAGGCATACCTGAATATGTAGAACTGCACAAAAAGTAGGTAAACATAAGTAAAATCCGGAACAGTTTAGAATTGGATGCTTTCCTTTCCATTATAGTGTTGTATTGGAGTCACGTTTTATATTAAAATATCGTTCAGGTTGGTTTATCCATACGGATAGCTCGAGTTTTTACGATAGTTGAAATATTAGTCTAAGTTTTTGTATTTTGATCCATGCTTCGAATAGAATGTAGGTACCGTTTACTACTGAGTATGTGATAGGTTTGGAAAGATTGTTTATCATTTACTTATTCTATTAAGAAAAATTAATTTGTATTAATATTTCCCATTTAATGTACTTTCGAATAATACATATATATACTATATCGGGCAAAACTAAATCATGAAAGTTTGTCTGTTTTTCATTTTAATAATTATGTATAATTGGATGGTGTAGATCTGATTTCGCTATTCGGTATCATGCGAATTTGGCGTGTTACTTTCTTTACATATCTTGTCATTGGAAAAGATTTTGATTACGCTAGTCAATAAAATTAAAAAGTTGAGGCACACCATCAACATCTGTAAATTAATGATACACATAATATTCCTTTGCTTCTAGCGTCAAACAAGTGAAGTAAATTTATAAAGGAAAAAAAATATATATACAAACAAATATAAATACATAAATTTTCACAACATTATTTAATAAATAATAAAAAAGAAATATTTTAATTCCACGAAATCTTTGGAGAGCGCTTATTTGTTGTTTCCTCCGATCTGCACTGCTGGTCGCTCCTACATGAGTGACCAAGTGCCATAGCCATCAAAAAACATAGCCTTTCTCCCACTGACATCATGCCTGCTTTTTCGAACAAAGCTGCTGCCCCGTTGCTGCAGTGGTTTTCATCGCCCTCATCAAGTTTGTCAAAACAGGCAAGTATTAAAAAAGTTAGCAGAAAACAAGTTTTGGATGCAAATTGATTCGCACCACTTAGTAGCGATTCTGACGCTTCTGACTTGGAGATTTCTTTTGAAGAAGTGGGTACCAATAAGAACGAAACTCCTTCTCTGGAAACTGTTAACGCCAATGAAACCGCTGCTTCGATCAGTCGGCCTGAGACCACTACTCATACTCCTGTTATAAATAATCGAGCTCATTCAAGGATTCAAAACAAATCTCCGAAGCCACCACCCATTTTCATTGTAGCCATCACAAACATATACTGTTTATTAGCCAATCTTGACACTGTGACCGAAGCCGAATCACACATGCTGAAAGCATCTCCTAAAGAGGGTCTGAGAATCCTGCCCTCCAGCAGTGATGCCTATCGTAGCATTATACGCCAACTTGAGCTGCTGAACATTACGTTCCATTCGTATCAGTTAAAAGATGAAAGCGCATACAGGATTGTTATTCGCGGCCTTCACCACTCAACCCTCGTCGAGAATATTAAACGAGAACTTGCCGACAGAGGTCATTCTGTACGCAACTTGCACAACCCAAAAAGCAGATCTGATGGTCATCCGCTCAACTAGTTTTTTGTTGACTTTGAGCCCAAAAAGCAGAGCTGATGGTCAACCGCTCAATTAGTTTTTTGTTGACTTTGAGCCCAACGCCAGCCACAAAGTGGCTTATGATATAACGAGGATTTGCCGTCATATAGTTAAAATCGCCTCATCTGTTCAAAGATGTACCTCAATGCCATCGCTGCCAGGAGTTCTCTCATACTAAGAGGTACTGTCGCAAACAATTTAAGTGCGTCAAATGTAGCAAAACTCATGCCACAATTTCTTGCACCAAAACACCTGATAAGCCACCAAAATGCTCACTTTGCGGCGAGGAGCACACTGCGAATTATAAAGGCTGCATTAAATACAAGGAAGCGATTGCCAGGAGAGTCCCGGCAAGACGCCCTGCACCAAGTGCCTCTCAACACCAAGAGATATCTGGCCACAATTATGTGCCTAACAAGATTGTTGACGGGGGTACGCTGATGTATTTAAGAAATCGGTGTATCACCAACCGGCACAACAGAAACTCCTACGTGAGCATCAGAAGCTACGTCAGCAACAACAAAAATCAGTCCAACTATTCAACCTCACTCCGAGCCACAACAGTTACCAAGCAAGACATCTCTACCTAAGAGTCGTCAAAAGTCTCATCCGTTATCAAGTCAACGTCAAATCGCATTCCCTCACCCTGTTGGAAATAATGGATCGAATTGTCATAATTATCCCTCGCTCAGCATAGATAATACCCAATCATTCTCATCTCCTGAACAGGTCGACCAATTATCGGTTGTGGTCTCCCGCATGGACAGTCTTAACGAGAAATTTGATCGCCTGATTGAGATGCAGACCATGATGATGGAGATGCTCGCCGCCATATTGTCTAAAAAATGAGCAGACCACACATGAACCTCGCCATATGGAACGCTGACGGCGTCCTTAATCACAGAAATGAGTTAGAAGTGTTCATGGCGGTCAATTTGATTGATGTCATGCTCATTTCCGAAACGCATTTCTGCATTAGAACATACTTCAAAATTCAGGGATATGAAATCTATTCTGCTAATCATCCGAATGATAACAGTATGCGAGGGGGCGCCGCTTTACTCATCCAGTCATCCTTACGCCACCATCCGCTGGAAACCACTCGGTCTGACTCAATTCAAAGTGTCTCTGTCAGTATTCACACAACTCAAGGCATCCTGGTCATCGCAGCCATTTATTGTCCTCCAGGACCCCAAATATCAGAGCAGAAGTTCGACACCTTCTTCAATAAACTCGGACCTAAATTCTTAGTCGGAGGGGATTGGAACGCCAAACATTGACTTTGGGGGTCCAGAATTGCCACCCCAAGAGGCAATCAACTTCACAAGAGTATAATAAACTGTTCCAGAGAGGTTCTCGCCACCGGAGCACCCACCATTTACCCATACGATTCCTCAAGGTCGCCCGACGCAGTAGACTTTGCTATATACAATGGCATTCATACAACAGCTCTGGACATTGCGGAGTCATCTGACCTTAGCTCAGACCACATCCCACTATTTATTAAACTTGGAGTGATTCCAGATAGCATCGTATGCCGGTCCAGACTGCTCCCTCCCCACGCTAACATAACGGTCTTTCATCAGTGTCTAAACGAAAGGATCAACCTCAATATGGAAATCAATTTGGACAAGGATATAGATGATTCGGTTGACCTGTTCACCAAAAACATTCATGAGCCCGCCGAATGAGCCTCTTCATACCGATTCCCTTGTTCACCCAACCCACCCCAGGCTCTCTTAAAACCTGAGGTTCTGGAGTTGGTGAGATATAAACGCAGGCTACGACGTCGCTATATGAGGTCACCGAATGAATTTGACAAGGCTGGAGAGCTGCCCGAGAACTGAGAAATGTAATGCAAGCTGTGCGATCGGAACATTTCAACAATCTGTTGGCTAATGCAGATCCAATGAAACAGTCTGGCTTCAATCTATGGCGTGCCAACAAGTGCATCAAACAACACCCTCACAGACATGCTCCAATCCGTGGGCCTCTTAACCAGTGGCTGCGTACGGAGACCGAGAAAGCAGAAGCATTTGCTAATGAGTTGGCGAGCCGGTTCACGCCTTTTAGCCTGACTGACCCTGGAGACGTTGAGGAAACAGCTGAAGTCCTATCGAGATGTATCTTAGACCACGGTCCAACTAAACATGTCACCCCTGAAGACGTTGTGACTCAAATTCAGAGACTGAAATCTAAGAAGAGCCCCGGACATGACCATATTGACAACAAAGTGGTGAAAGTACTCCCTTGGAAGTGAGTGTTGTTCCTGACGTGCTGCGGATCTGCCATTTTCCCACACAGTGGAAGTGTGCAACGATATCCATGATACGTAAACCTTGTACTCCGAAGAACCGTGTCACATCATATAGGCTCATAAGCCTGCTTCCAACTTTTTCAAAAATATTTGAAAGATTATTTTTGAGTAGATTGTTGGCAGTACGGGGTGTTCAAGAAGCCATTCCTGATCACCAATTTGGATTTAGATTACAGCATGGCACTCCCGAACAACTGCATCGAGTTGTTAATCACATACTTACTGCGTTTGAGATGAAACAGTATTCCTCTGCAGTCTTCCTAGATGTCAAACAAGCATTCGATAGGATATGGATCGATGGGCTTCTGCATAAATCAAAATTACTCCTGCCTGGCAAACAGTTTTTACTAATGCGAAGCTTTCTTCAACGACGAACCTTCTCTGTGGCGGAAAGAGACAAAATTTCCACCTTCAGGCACATGAAAGCCGGTGTCCCGCAGGGGAGTGTCTTAGCTCCGGTCCTCTACTCCTTATATACCTCTGATATGCCTACAACTAAAGATGAGCATTCGATTATTGCTACTTGCGCGGACGATACGGCAGTTATATTCAACTCTGCCTCCCTGAACGATGCTGCGGAGAAATTGTCCAGCTACCTGGATAGATTCCACTCATGGGCCAGGCGCTGGAATATAGCCATAAACTCTGAGAAATCAGCTCACTGCACCTTCACAATAAGGCAAGGCATCTGTGCGGTTGTGACTTACAACACAAGCATCATTCCGCAAATGGAGCAAATCCGGTATCTCGGTTTGATCCTGGATAAGCGTCTAACCTCGCGTGCACACATTAAGGTAGTTACAGCGCGCTGCTACCAAAAGCTCAAGAAACTGGAGTGGCTCCTCCGCCCATTGAATAAGTTATCTTTAACTAATAAAAGGCTCATCTATCTGCAAGTAGTGGCACCTGCTTGGCGCTACGCCATACAAATTTGGGGCACTACTGCTGCCTACAACATCAGAAGAGTGCAGGCGTATCAGAGCAAGGCTCTCAGAAGATTTACGGGCGCCCCTTGGTAAGTCCACCAGGCTGCATAGGGATCTTGCCGTGCCAACTGTTATGGAGGTGATTAATTCTCACAGCTGCCGCTATCACTACAGACTTTTGTCGCACCCAAATCCGCTGGCTTTCTCCCTCACCCGTATCTCAACAAGGCGTAGAGTGAAGACGCTACACCCTCATGATCTCCCCCTAAGAAAGAATCAGCCTTCTATGTCATTGCGTTTTCGGCGTAATTAGCAACATTTTTAATTTAGTCTAAGTCAAATTTTTTTTTTCACGTCATTATTTCTTTAATTCGACAAATGTGTTATGCAGTTTACTGCGTTAAATGTTATAATTTTATTATGAAAACAGAAAAATAAATAAATAAATGATACACATGCATGCATAGATTGTTAGAAAGCCGTTATTTCGACGCGGTTCAACCAGAAGTTGAAATGACAATTTTTACGTTTAGGATTATTGAAATAAATCCATTTTTCACCACCTGTCACAATGCGATTCAAAAATTACTTTTTTCGAACCGGTGAAGCAGCATTTCACAAATCGTGTTCCGATTTTCCATTTACCTATCATTCACGTATGTGGCACCTATCTTTCCAGTTTGTGGGTGTTCCCCATTGTTTCTTGTGCAACAATTGCTTTGGTTCAAAATACGCCCTTGTTATTTTTTGAAAATCTGGTAAAGAATTTATTTGGACCAGTTTTCGCAAAACGTTGCTTATTTTACTAGGTTACTAGGTTATTTTACTAGGTTGGTTTACACTCTTTTTTCTTAAAATTTGCCTAAAATATATATTTTGCTCCAATAGCAGCCCTTCTTCGGATGACAAATCTATGTTCACTCGTCAGCTTGCTCGCACCGCAAGCAATTCGTCTTTAAATTCTTCTTCGTCAACAGTTTCAACTCCACGTGCACTGTGATTGTATCCTAACACATTAAAGCACTTGCGTGAAGTTAGCAGCAAAAGTTAATGTAGAATGGGGTAGCTGTGTCTCAGTATGTAGCCCGTATGTATGTTTGTACTGTGAACGAACGCAATGTGTATCTGAGTGTAAGTCTGTTACTGTTCCCCTTTCGTTGTATTCAAACTGGTTTAACTTTATTTCCGCTACAAATCGTCATGTAGATAATGCAACAATTTTGAAATAATTCTCAACCAAAGTGGACGTTTAAGAAAGGAGTGATGTTTCTACTCCATTTATAAAAAAAATTTTAATTTCGCACGATAACGCCGAATACTGGGTGAAAGTAGAGAATATCACCTCTCTAAAAAAAGACATAACCATCAAACATGACTAGTTTTCGCATAAATAGGGCGTCTGAGTGACAAACGGCTTTTTTGAGTATCACTTCATATAAGTTAAGACGAGGGGGATCCCACCGCAAAACTACTAATATAGCGTAATCGTGTGTATCTTAGTTATCTACTGACCAAATTACAAGACTATGGCCCGAACGGACAAAAATGTGACATAACCAGACAATAAGTCTTACAATGCCTAGCTTTATTCACTTCACACTAAAATCTATAATTTCGTCATACACGCTAGAAAAACAACTATATATCGCGATTAGAATATCCATCGGGGTATCTCGCGATGTCCTTCTTACTTTTTAGCAATATGCTGATGACGATTTTAATATATTTTAACAAAGAAATTTTCATAACCAAATAACTTAAGCAATAAGTTTGAATGGTCGAATTTCAACCACTGGGCGAAAAACTAGTATCTTGAATTGTCTGAAGACAGTGACAGTATTCCACCTTAATGTGGGTGTTAAATGTTCGGCACAATATTTGAGAATATAGGACAATCCACCTATTATCTATATTAACAATTCTTCCTCTAAAAAACAAGATAGCATTATGACCTCAATTTTCAGCATTACGCCGACCATATACTGGATATCCCATTTGTGCGGTCTGGGTGGCAATGGCGTGTGCAGCAGAACTCATCGCTGACTTTTTTCCCTGTCTTGCTAAACGATTACTGATTTGTCTTTCCTGCACGAAGTGCTGTTAGCTTTGTAAAATTACGGTGTAAGGAAATGCGCGGCATAGAAGTCCGACGCATTTTAAATTAAGGCGTGGGAGTGTTCAACATTATCAGATGAGTGCGTCACAACGGAATGAACGTCGAATGCAATTGCTGCAATGCTATAAAATAAACAAATTTATTTAATCAGATGTTTCAGTTGTTCTGTGATCTATCTACTGGTGCAATTTTCTCGTTGATCTTTTAGGGTTCGTTCCCTAAAGGGGTGGCATTTCGTATTCTTCACTTTTTTGATAATTTTTTCATTCGAATATTTGAACATTTTGAACTTGTACAATTTGGGCAGCACCGCCGACAAACTCAATTCTCAGAGATCACTTTGTTTTTGTGTTTTATTTGTATCTGTACAGTTTGACAAGCATCTGAAAATTTAGTTTGTCTTCATATTTAGCGAAATCGACTTTTTTTTCGTACCAAACTTAGCCATAAACATTTTCCAATATGTCATCCATCTATGTTCCTATTTTCATGATGCTCGGTTAAACGGCGTCGTATTCCATAGGGATCAAACAATCAAACAGAAATACAGACCAACAAACATCCTTATATGTATATATAGATAAAAACAAACAAATAGTGCAAAGGGCAACCTTGACCAACAAAAAAAACAACAACAACATGTACCCCATGCTCAAACACCTGTCCGCACAAAAAACAACTCTTCATGCTCTCCCGGAATACATCAAACAGTTCCACACGCACAAAGTGAGAACAATAACGCATCTTCAATCCAAACAAACACAACCTCTCGCTCTACCGCTCAACTTACTGTCAGCTTTTCCATGGCCACAGGTAATATGCAGCCTCTGCCGTGGAGTGCACAATGCGCTTCACCAACGACGCCGCTCTCCCCTTTCCACCAACAACAACAACCACAACGCAAACATCAACTTCTAACTCTCTTATCACAATAACGATTACGCCAACATTCTCAGCTACAATGCCAGTTTGTTCTCTCTCTTCGGCAACATAATTGATCAGAGAAAATACATCATTCACGCAAGTACAAAGTTCAAGCTGTAGTGAGCTCTCTCCAAACAGCACTTCCTAACAAAATAATAATAATAAAAAAGTAGGAGCAAAACACCAACGACAACACGAACAACATTGCAAAAGTAGTGGTTGAGCCCGCCAAATATAAATAACAGGTTCGAACTTCTCCCAAAAGACAAAACGACTGCAGACGATAGTGGTACAAAAGCGGGTTTTAATGCGCCAAATCTAATAAGATTCACAAATCACCACCAATATACATGTAGGACGTAGAACAAATCAACGTACTAAACAAAGTTCTAAAAAACACAATACAACAAAACTACATATTAAAAACACAAAGAGTGCAGTACGTATACAGACAAATGACTCGTCGAACTACTCGGCGGTGATTAAGTTGCTTAGAGAGAACAAAACTAAATATATACCTTTAAGCCAAAACATCATTACTTTCTTCAATATCTAACCAATCATCCCATCCCGCTCCAATTCCCGTAGCTCCTTCTACCAATATCACCTCTACTACCACTTCATCTGTCGCTTTCAACTTTCCCTCTACTAATTGTTCATCTTGCTCTACTCCCTGTCCTACTACTGTAACTTCTGCTTCATCTTCTACTAAAGTCTCTAACTCCTCCCGTACCTTGTCTCCCCCTACGAGTTATTCGCAGTCCAATACTGCCTCTACTCCAGTGCCATGTATTTTGAAGGTGCTGGATCCTCGTAAACATGTTTTTGTTTCCAGGTTGGATAAGGAGACAACCTGTAAGGACGTTGCACGTTATATTTCATCAAAATCATGCAACCTTTCAAATATTAATATTCACAAATTTAATTTTCTTCTTTCTCTTCTATCAAACTTTCAGTTTCCATGGAAGTATTTTCCGTCATTTGTGACCCTACATTCTGGCCTGCCCATATGGTACATGAGTTTTTTTTTTTTTTTTTTTACATTGACATAGTAGGTGACCACACACTGATCTCACATGGGGCAGGCCCAAGTGGCATCAAAATTCACCCAGTCATATAGACTGGGCTCAGCTGGTGTTAATTGCTAAGTTCTTTGGTGAACATGCTATACCAAAGCTAATGTCTACGTGTTAAATATTTGGCTACAGATAAAAACATCATCAGCCTCTAATAAACATGCAATATTAAACTAAATCTAAGACTTAATTTAGAATTCAATACCTAAAATTATATAGACAATTCAAACAAAAATTTAGATTACAAGTTTAGAAAGTAAGTTATGCATTAATTCAATTAAGCCAATAATGTAGAAGTGGAAATTTCAGAGTTTAGAAAATCACGGCGAAGCAAAGTCTCAACGAAAACAATAATGACAGAACTGATAGAAAAACTTCTAAGATAAAATGAAGAAAGTTTACTCTTTAGCCTAGCCTTCTAATACTTTGAAAGTGTAGTGGAAGAAGCAGAAGATGAAACTGAAGCAGTGACTGGTAAGGTTACCTGCGAAAGCCTAGTTTTTTTCTTAGGAATAAACTCATGGACCACCATATGTGCAGGCCAGAAATTAGAGCCACAAATGACAGAAAATACTTCAATACCAACTGAAAGCTTGAAAGAAGAGCCTTCTCTAGGGCTAGAAAAATTAAACTTATGAATATTAATATTCGAAGTGTTGCATGCTTTTGATGATATATAGCGTGCAACGTCGTCACAGGTTGTCTCCTTATCCAACCTGGAAATAAAAATATGTTTACGAGGATCCAGCACCTTCAAAATACATGGCACTGGAGTAGAGGCAGTATTGGACTGTGAAGAACTCTTAGAGGGTGACAAAGTACGGGAGGAGTTAGAGACTTTAGTAGAAGATGAAGCAGAAGTTACAGTAGTAGGACAGGGAGTAGAGCAAGATGAACAATTAGTGGAGGGAAAGTTGAAAGCTACAGTTAAAGTGGTAGTAGAGGGGATATTGGTAGAAGGAGCTACTGGAATTGGAGCGGGATGGGATGATTGGTTCGATATTGAAGAAAGTACAGAACAATAAGTGGGTAAAGGTTGGGAAGAAGGGGAACAAGTTGGAGAAGTTGATGCTGAAGTCACAGTAGTAAGACATGGAATAGAGGAAGTCGAACAAGTAGTGGAGGGAAAGTTAAAGGCGATAGATGAAGAAGTAGTAGATGGGATAGTGGTTGACGGAGCTACCGGAATTTGAGCGGGATGGGACGATGGGGTGGATATGGAAGAAAGTACAGAAGAGTGACTGGGTAAAGGTTGGGAAGAAGAAGAACAAGTTGGAGAAGTTGAAGTTGAAGTCACAGAAGTAGGACAAGGAATCGAGGTGGACGAACAAGTAGTGGATGGAAAGTTCAAAGCGACAGATGAAGAAATAGTAGAACAAGTTAGAGGGGATTGTGAAGAAGGGGGTTGAGGAGACGAAAAAGAAATAAGTGGCGCTGTGGTAGGCGGAAGATTATGAGGGGATAATGGCGGCAGTTGTACTGCATTAGCCGTTGGAGTCAAGTCGAAAGAGTACTCCAAAAACATTTTTGACCCAGCATCACACTCTGAGGCTAGCTCAGTGAATAGTTTCTTAAGTTTTTGGTATTTAATTCGCATACGGTGGTACATCAATGAGAAGTCCCCCTGGCGTTTGAAGCAGGTGGGGCACGACCACCTGATGCCACCACATGCAGGTTTAGCAGTACCGTAAAGTCGGTTATAGTCGCGACCAGTCAACCCAGCACAATTAAGGTGGGCGATGTTATCGCACATCCAACAAGAGACACCTCTAAGCTTATCACTATTAAAGTTGTCCTTGTTGGTGCAAGCCCGAATACAGCAATTCATTTTGCGCGAAGTATAGATACAAGATATTAAATAAAATAAAAGCAAAATAAGATAAATAAGATGGGAAAAAAATGAATAATTAAAATAAAAATAGTTAAAAAGAAGTAAATAAAAAATAATAATAATAATAATATCAATAATAAAATAAATAAATAAAAATAAAAAAAAATTAAAAATTTAAAAAAAAAATTAAATTAAAAAAATAAAAGATAAAAAAATTTTAAGTAAGTAAAAATAAAATTAATAAATAAAATAATAACAATAAAATAAACTTGAGTGAAAATTTTTTCATTCCTAGAAAAAAATCTAGGGCTTTGCAGGTTACCTAACCAGTCACTACTTCAGCTTCATCGTCTGCTTCTTCAAAATCTCCAAAAAACTAAGTCTACATTTTCAAAATGTTAGAGGGCTAAATTCTAAACTTTCTCCGTTTTATCTTAGAAGTTTTTCTTTCAGTTCTGACATTATCATTTTCGTTGAGACTTGGCTTCGCCCTGATGTTCTCAACTCTGAAATTTTCAATAACTCTTACTATTTCCTCCTTCATCGTCCGACTCAATCTACTTGAATCAAGCGAAGGCTATCCACAATGTATTAAATCTCATTAATGACGCTGATATTTTGCTTGTTTTGGGTGATTTTAATCTTCCCTCTATTAATTGGATTCCTTTTAGTGACTCCAATATCGTTCTTCCTTCTGTTGGCAGTGAGTTCGTTGATTTATTGCTGGATCTCTCTCTCCAGCAAATAAACCACATTTCCAACATCAAACATCGTATGCTAGACCTGGTGTTTACTAACTGCCATGAAAATACCTCACTTTCGAGATCCCCTCCTTTGTCAATTCCAGAAGATAACGATCACCCCACTCTTGAGGTGACACTAACTCTTAACCAACTTCTGCCTGCATCTGATTCAACTTGTGCTAAGCCAAGACAAGCTTTTAATTTTAAACATACTAATTTCAACCGTCTTAAGTAATTGCTTGCTTCCACGGATTGGTCAATATTAAGTTCTTCTTCTGATATTGATACTGCCGTGCGGCTTTTCAACACGTCTATGCTGGATTATATCAATAAATGTGTGCCTAAAGTGCATGCTACCGATGATTCTAAGCTTCCGCCTTGGTTTTGTATAAATTTGGTCCGTCTAAAAAATATTAGAAATCGGTTATTTAAAAAATTTAAGCGCTCTTGTCCCGCAACTGATTATTCGAGTTATGCCTCGACTCGTAGTAAATTCAACATTTTTAATCAATCTTGCTATAGTAGATATTTGTGCAAAGTAAAAGTAAATATTAAACGAGATCCCAAAAATGTTTTTAAATTCATCAAATCAAAAACAAATTAGAGTTATTTCCAACTAGTATGGAGTTTGATGGAGTTGCAAGTAGATCTAATGATGGGATTGCGAACCTTTTTGCTAAACTTTTCCAGGGCATCTACTCTAATAGTGCCTGTGGAAATAGTTCTCCTTACCCTTACAAAATTGATGAATTTAATCACTTCAATATGCCGTTTATTGACGGCAGTATTATTTTACTATATCTAAAATTGGTAAAACCTTCTTTTTCTCCTGGTCCGGATGATATTCCTAGTTGTATCTTAAAAAGCTGTGCTGACAACTTATATATTCCACTTTGCACCTTATTTCATTTATCCCTTATTACTTCGTCTATGACAAGTGGTTGGATATTCAACAATTCCCTTATTCAAAACGGGTTGTAGGTCTGATATATCGAAATACAGAGGTATTGCCAAGCTGTGTGCAATTCCTAAGTTGTTTGAGCAGATCATCACCGATCATCTACAGTTTTATATTCGCCCATTGTTGAGTATGTCTCAGCATGGTTTTGTAAAGAACCGTTCAACGGTAACCAATCTGTTGGTATTTACTTCTATTGTCAATCACAACTTCTCGGTAGGAAGCCAAATTGATGTTATCTACACCGACTTCAGTAAAGCTTTCGATACTGTATCGCATGAGTTGCTCATTACCAAACTCAAAGCTTTTGGTTTCCCTTCTCCATTAATCCGATGGCTGGCATCTTACCTTGATCATCGCACTCAAAGGGTACTTTTTAAATCTTCAATATTTAAGTCTTTAAAGGTAACCTCAGGTGTTCCCCAAGGCAGTCATTTGGGGCCTTTGCTTTTCAACATATTTATTAATGATCTACCTACCGTCATCAAACACTGTCAGATTTTAATGTACGCAGATGATGCGTACATCGCCTTAATAACCCTTCTCACGGGATTTTCCTTCAGAGTGACATAGACTCTTTATCTCGTTGGTGTTCCAAAAACTATTTAATCCTCAATACCAATAAATGCTAAGTTATGTCCTTTTCTCGCGGAGCCCTTATTTCAAATTCTTATTACATTGACTCAAATAGTTAAGATCGTATTTCCCAGTTTAACGACCTTCGTATTTTGATGGACTCGAAGTTGCATTTCGGTACCCAAATTTCCACTTCGGTCTCTAAAGCTAGAGGTATCCTTGGCTATATTAAACGCTGGTCTAAGGAATTTGATGATCCGTATACTACCAAAGTACTATACCCTTCACTGGTAAGACCTATTCTGGAGTATGCGTCTTGTGTCTGGGATCCTCAATATCAGATGTATATTGATCGTATTGAGTCGGTGCAAAAGCAATTTCTACTTTTTGCTTTAAAAAACTTGCACTGGGATCCTAATGCTTGCCTACCATCTTATCGGTGTCGTCTCAAATTGAACAACCCCTACCTTGTCTAGTCGTAGAACGGTCATTGGTGTAACTTTTATGTATAACCTCATTTATGGTAGTATTAACTCACCTTTCTTACTTAGAATGATTAACTTTAGTGTACCAGCACGTCCAACTGAAACTATTCTCCTATTACTCTTCCCTTTTGTAGAGCTTCTTATTTGCAACATGATCCATTCTATGTCTTATGCAAATTTTTTAATACCCACTTCGCGTGTGCCGCTCCTCCCACCTCTTCTTATGTTATAAAAACTAAATTGTTGGCATCGTTGAATTAATGCATAACTTATTTTCTATACTGGTAACCTAAATTTTTCCTCCTTGTTTAAATAATCTATGTTATTGTAGGTATTGAATTCTAAATTTAATATTATCTTTAGTTTAATCTTGCATGCTGATTATGTTAATGGCTGATGATGTTTTTGTCTGTAGCCAAATATGTAGTACGTAGGCATTAGCTTTGGTATCGCATGATCACCAAAGATATTAGCAATTAAGACCAGCTGAGCCCAGTCCATGTGACTGGGTGAATTTTGATGCCACCGGGGCCTGCCCCATGTGAGATCAGTGTGTGGTCATTGCGTACCTACTAAGTCGATAAGTAAAAAAAAAATAATATAAAAAAAAGCAATAATATTATCCAAAATAGATTACGGCCTCTGTGTATACGGCAAAACAAACACAACCAATATTAACCAATTATCCACCCCCTACCACTCCTCCATCAGACTCTCTCTAGGTGCTTTCCGAACCATTCCCATCGCCAAAATCCTGGCAGAAGCTGGACTCCCCGACCTGAGTAGCACATTTGATTGGAGCATTAGCAGACAAATAAACAGACTAACCAATACATCCGGATCTTCAATGCATACATCGCTAATCAACCAAATGAAGCGGAAACGAGATCTTAAAATACCATCAAGCCTCCAACTCATCATCAAAAAAGCTGCAGAATTCAACATAATTATATATACCCACCGAAAATACAAACAAAAGGTTCCATCATAGCAATTTAGTGAAAACTCAATTATACTCCAACTCGCGCATTATAAAAAGGACTCACCTCCCAAGGAGATTTACACGACAACCTTCAATAGTATTCGATCCAATTTCCCTACGTGGAAGTTTATCTTTACCGACGGCTCAAAAACAGACAATTCAACAGCACTTAGCGTTATCCCTGAAGAGATTGATTCTAAGATTGGCTATAACACTTTTCTATACGTCCATTTTTACAGCCGAAGCTGAAGCAATTCTAATAGCTGTGGAACTGGTAATTGCAATCAAAAAAACCGAACATGTCATATGCACCAACTCGCTTTCAACACTTCTCGCTGTACAAAATGTAAATAACAATGATTCGACCATAAGCAAAATCAGAGACATGATATCCGCAAACCATAAAGAAATAAAACTAATGTGGACACCAGGACATGCAGGAATAAAAGGAAATGAGCTGTCGGATACAGCAGCAAAAGCCGCCACACAGCCCCACTAATTCTTCATAACACTTTTAGCAAGAAAGACATTAACAACCTCGTCAATATGACAAGCAAACTAGTTTTATATATAATATCTGGAGCGAATACACACACTACTATAAAACAATAAATCCATATCGAAAGCCAACATATATACCAATAACTGTAATCAGAAAACACGCAATTATCTACACTAGATTCAGGCTAGGACACACGAAGTTTACACCTATTCAAGAAAACATAAAACCGATCTGTCCATACTGCATCGGAAGCACTCTCAATATTGAACATTTCCCGAATAACTGCCAATTTATCCTCAACCAATGTATGTGCTTAAAAATTCCCAGTCCTACCCAACTCCTCGCAGAGGCCAATATTGAAAATATCAAAAATTTTGTAAAACTTATTTCTAAACTAAATATAAGCCTCTAAATACATGTAAAAAAACCAGCCTGAAGACCTTAGTTGCTCTGGCTATAAATTATTGTAATTTAGGATTAATTCTAGTACACAATACAATAAATATATTATACAATAAAAATAATAATAATTAATAATAACTCTGATTCTATACTATGGGATAACAGTGTTAAATACATCGGATTAACACTTGACAAAAACCTAATACCAATAGAATAGATAAAGTTAACAAAACAATTAGATTACTATATCCGTTTATTAACAGATAGTCAAAGCTGTCAGTTAGTAATAAACTAACTATATTTAGGTCGATATTCGTTCCAATTATGCTATATGGCTCTGTAATATGGGGCGACTGTGCAGTTTGTCATCGTGCCAAACTCCAGAGGGCTCAAAACAAATTATTAAAGGTGACTCTTAATCTTCCCTTTTTCTTTTCCACTCACAATCCTGGTGATGATTTGTAGTTCCCAAGTTAACGCTTAAGCTAGTTTTATGAAGTACGGACCCTTAGTTTTAATGCCTAGGTTAGGAATTTTAACCTCCAATGTAATGTTTTTCCCCCTTCTCTTTACGAAAACATTATATTACTTAAAAAATACGTAATCATCCACAATTCAATTCTTAGTTGTAAGGTTTTTTTGTTTATATAATTAAAGCAGTAAATTGCATAACACATTTGTCGGATTAAAAAAATAATGACGTGAAAAAAAAATAAACTTAGACTAAATTAAAAAAGATGCTAATTGCGCCTGAAAGGCAATGACATAGAAGGCTGATTCCTTCATAGGGGGAGATCATGAGGGTGTAGCCTCTTCAGTCTACGCCTTGTTGAGATACGGGTGAGGGAGAAAGCTAGCGGATTTGGGTGCGACAAAAGTCTGTAAGTTGTAAAGTTAGCAATGTAACTATAACTCTATATAAACATAATGTAAACAAGTTGTAGTAAGATTTTATGGGTTAATAATGATAGGCTTAGGTACCTACAACGGGAGCGACCATGAATATATCTCTTTCCTCCTCGCAGTGAATAACACATTCAAGCAGAACGCAATGCCGCAGATGGAACGTAAGCCTCTTGAACAAGACCCTCATGATCAACGAAATCGACAGGTGCCTACTGGATGTCTCTCAAAACGGAAGCACCCAGAGTTAGTAAATAATACCATGGAAGCCATAAAAACTGTCTGTAATACTGCTATGCCAAAAGCAGGAAACCCTCGCAGACGAGGACAAGTGGACAGAGGAGATAACAGCCCTGAGCGAAGAGTGTATCCGATGCAGACGTCCCTTACAAGAGCAAGGGTCAGAGGGACTGCACCATACAGGGGGATATGTAAAATACAGCCAAAAGGAGCTTAAATATCGCCATTCATACCAGCAAGTGAGACAAATAGAAAGCTCTCTGTAAAGACCTAAATTACGACCGTGGGTCTAGGTTATAAAATAGTCATAAAAAAGCTTATGTCTAACAGCGCACTCCCTGATATAGAGGAAGAACAAACGGATAATGTAGCCAAAAAGTTCTTTCCCACCCATCCGATTCTACCAACACACAATGTAGCAGACTACTGAGGAACCTGTAGAGCTCTTCACTAAAGACGAACTAGTCAAAGCACCCAAGAGCCTCAAGAAGAAGAATGCATCGGGCCCTGATAATATTCTGATATTCTGATAAGCTGATCAAGCCCCGTTTAGCTGCAGCGATCGAAAGCACCGTCGGGCTCTCCTCGAGACAGCACGGCTTCAGGAACGGAACAAATGAAGAAGTCGTTCAGGTAGCACTCTCAACCCAATAGGGCAATCATCTATAGCGGCCTGCGTACTTCTCAATAGCGTCAAATGGGAAAACATAATAAAAGCTCTGGAAAAAAAATTCCGTATCCCCAATTACCTGATCAGGCTAGAAAGCTACCTTGAAGGTGATGCAGGGCTGCAGGTACAATAAAATCACTCGGCAGGCTCATGGCAAACATAGATGGACCACTTCAATCTAGACGGAGACTACTGATGGACATAAACAACTCTATCCAGTTGTACGGATGAGAGGTTTGGGCAGACACATTAAGCGTGAAATGCAGGGCGAAATATTTGCTGTTGGTAGAACGAACCAACGCGATGAGGATAATAAGCGCATATTGAATGGTATCTGGAACAGCAGCACTTGTCACCGCTGAAGTGAAGCCGATTGATCTGCTAGCCATGAAGCGGAAGAAAACTTACAAGCTGCGTCAAGCAGGGGTAGAAACAAGACAAACAGTAGACCATTGCAAAGAGGAAACTCTTGACTTATGGCAAGAGAGATGGACTAATGAGAGCACGCGAAAATGGATTTAAAGGCTTATACGTGACATCAAAGTCTGGGTAAAAAGGAAACACGGCGAAATAGATTAGAATCACACAAATGCTGACAGGACACGGATAGTTTATCTCCTTCAGTTGTGTATACGCAGACGCCGAAATAGATCGCATAATATACAGTCTTTCACTGTAAAAGATTTGCAACAATACGAAATCGACTAACACAAACGATCGGACATATAACACCGGATAACATCGTAGGCAAAGTGACCAATAATGAAGAGAACTGGAAACAAGTGGCAGTTTTTGTTAAAGAAATTCTTCGGCTGAAGAAGAGGGACCTTGACATAAGGATGCAACAGGGGGATCTGGGTGCAGACCATATATAAACGGGCGCCAGAAAACACCACAAGAAGTATGCGTAAAGGAAAGCAACTGAACTTAACTGCAGAAAGAAAAATTATTGTTTTGGTCCTTTTTGAAAGAATTTTCTGAAACTAGCTAAAAGTTGCGGTGAATGTGAGTGATCACGCATTAAATTTTCGGATGAATGGAATTTTAACCTTAATGGGCTCGACGGCCGCCGCATAGTCCGCCCTAGAAATGGAGAACATTATTCTGAAAACTGCTCTGTTGCCAACGTAAACCATTCGCGGAATTTCATGGTAAGGGGATGCATATCAAAATATAACACCGAGTCAATTTCAATAACAAAATGTATAGTAAATGCGAAAAAGTAAGAAGAAATTATTTAAAATGGAGTTGTGCCTAGTATGGAATCCATTACGAAAAAAGAAGGGAAGCCAATTTTTCAAGCCGATTCAATTCAATTAATGCAATTAATTATGACCATTTTCAAACGACAGATTATCATTTCGAAGGAGGAATTGGAGATTAAGTTATCAAAAACTAAGGCTGAATTAAAAAAAACTATGGGAAAAGTATGGTTTGAGGAAATAACGGAAGAATATTTGATGGCTTTATATGAATCAATGCCCATCAAGATAAAATGCTTTATTAAAGCCAAAGTTGGTACTATCAAGTACTAATTAAATTTAATACACTACTAATTTGTGCCACGGATAATATATGTAATTTATAAGTTTATTAAAATTATTTTTTTTCCTTCGGTCAAATCATTAGAAAAGTCACCCACATCATTTGAAAAAAAAAATATGGCTGTTATATAAAAATATGCGGTATGAAGTTATATTTCTAATTCATCCATAAATCAATGCAAGTCCAAATTTGTATACGTTTATTAGAGGTTTTCTTAAGTTGTAGATACCTAAAGTTGAAAGTTTCAACAAATGTAGGGTGAGGAATTTTTTGTCGCTGGGTGTACGTCAGTAAAAATTATGTTCACAATAAACAATTCGTGTGTATTTACAAGTATATACTAGTAGAATATTTTGAGTTTGCAGTCTAATTACATAACCTCACAAAGAAAAATGAAATACTAAATTTATTCAAATTAATAATAGACATCATGGTTTAGTTTTGTCAGATATTTTATCTTTTTTTTTAAGTTTTCGCTTATAATAATTTAAATGTATTAGGTTGGCGGACTAGTAGCGTTGCCGTGGTTCAAGACTACGCTCTTTATGTTAACCAATTGGGATAATTTTTCTTTCAGTCATGTCAGTTGTTGACAATAGAGTTCCCAATTAATTGTTTGCCCAGGAGGGAGAAGTTTATAATGACCAGAACTCATTCAATCCCACCAAATGCCAAGAACTCATGCAATCCCACCAAATGCACAGCAACAACTTCCTCGTAGGTAGCTTCGGCTTTGCAATGCTTTGAGCAGGCTGTGTTTAGAGTTCGACGTTTTGCGCTCATTATTATCATCCATTACGCATGTTTTATCTCCAATTATCAATTTGGACAGAAAAGGTTTAAAATCATACCATTTCAGTAACATTTCCCAAATTGAAATAATTGCGTTGTTTCTGACTAATTTTATTGTACCCAATTATCTATCAATTTTTCTTATATAGCCAGCCTTTTTTAAATGCTCTAAAACTGTCGTTTTGTATATGCAACTTCCTTACCGATGTCACGAGTACTTATGTGCAGAACATTATCACCTTTTGAAATGCTTTGGTACATTTTTTCGCATTTCGACCAGACCGAGGCGCGTCTTTGACATCGAAATTTACCGAACAAAAACGCTCATACCCTGTTCTATCTGATCGTTCCTAATAAAGTAAATTCTGCATTATGTGCACAATTGTGTTGATGAGCTGCAGAATAACCTTTTTCGAAGAAATAAAGAAAGCCGTAATGTATTTTCAATGTTTCGGCACTTACTTTATATATAGTTAAATTTTTACCTTGTGTTCGGTTTGAAGCTTTCTGGTCTTTTTTTATTATTTGGACATGTATGTCCTTGGGTTGGGAATATTTCAATAATTCACATTTACGTATATATAAAAAAATCCATTGGTGTACACAAAGTAGTCTTATGAATTGTGTCCATCTAACGGCAGTCTCTTTGATTCGGTCATCCAAGTTGTATGTAACGTACGCGCTTTTTGTTTACCGTATTGAAACAGATTGTTGTTATGCCCCCTCCCTCACTTATTAATAAATACGGGCATCACAAATTTGTTTCTATTAATAATAACAAATTGAATTTGAAGGCGAAACAACGTTTGCTGGTAAAAATAGTATATAAGTATAAATACATTTATATATGTAGTTCTAATATATGTATATAGTTTGTAATTGTTTCTCCTTAATCCCATGAAATGAAATTGTTTTTTTTTCTTAGTTAAAAAGTTGTGCGAAAGCGAGTCATTGATGACATTTTTATGTTATAATCAAATCAAAGCTATATAAATAATTATTTGCGTCCTCACCTTTACACCACCCACTCAGATCACACAGTGTACACACACTCTACTACCAAAGCATTACATAAGACTGCGATACCTTTTCATTACTGTATATTAGTAAATTCTTACGATTTTTAATGCTGGGAACCCAAAACCTAGTCGACTAAAACTCAAAATTTTTGATAATTATAGTCTTCAAATAATTTCATTCTATTTGCATTGCGCCTTCGGAAAACTCGATATTACTTGGCCTTACATGGAAACACGGCTTTGAAGGACGTAGCTCGTCAAGGGGACGACGTTTTAAACCATCCGGGGTACTCAAGTCTCTAACACAGACTTCCTTCCATATATTTTGTATTTATTATATTAACAGAGAAATTACATATTTCGTGTATTCAATTGGTATATTCACAAATGGTGTCGCTATTTCACTTTATCTATTCAAGTAAATGATGAAGAGATGCACATATTTGATTAACTGCACTCGTGTAATTACAACAAACTTATTTCAATTCAATTTCTTAAAATTTTTCCACTTTTTACGACAATACACACTCAAATAACATTTTTTCTGCACACCTAATTCGTAAACACTTATGTGTAAATATGTACTTGTATGCTAATATTTTACACGACTAAAATCCACTAGTCCATTTGTTTCTCTGCTGTTTACAGGATTTTTATGTGCACTATATATCCAAATGTATATTTTTATTTCTCCATAAGTCTTACAAAATAATTTGTCCGATTGCATATAGATATGTATACCAAACTGAAGTGTAACGTGAAGGCAAGCTTTTATCTCAAAAATACAATATATCTGGATGAATGATACACATACACCGCCTCAACGCGCTTGTTTTCTCAATATGTCGACTTCTCATCCGAAACGCCTCACGGAGACTAAATTTAAGTAGGCTACTGCGACAAATATTCTCAATAAAATTCACGTAGTGAATTCATTCCCTCGACATTGTCATTGAATACTGAAATATAATCATCAATTGTGCTCTCTTTGCAGTAAAGTAAATGGGAAGCGGCCAATGCCCGGGCGTCACTCTGTTTTAAGGGATGTTGAACGCAAACTATCCGATTCTCTTTACAAGCAGTGGCGGGCACAAGAGCTTACGCTTGATGTGCTAATTCAGATTAGATTTAGAATTTGGAAATACTTCAATATTTACCTAAATACACTCGTATAATTATGCAATCTAGCTCAAGGCTTTGTTGCTTCAGCTATATATATTGTAACTTAGAAATAATTCTTCAATTTTACAATAAAAAATAATAATAATAAATTATTCAACCACTAATTTCATACAAAAACTTGTATTTGTATCGGTATAAGATATATTAGCTCCTTATTTCAAGTTTATATATCGATATTTGGCAGTAAATATATAAGAAAATTTTTATATAAAAAAGTACCTGCAAAACTTTGTATTGTATTATAGTTAAGAAAAGCGCTTTCGGTACGCCACTGTATGTATCAAAAAGCTTTTATTCTCTTAAATTATTTTCGGATAAGAGATCTCTCTTATTACGAAGTTATTGCAGTTTGTAAGCAGCCATTGTTAGTACTTAACCAGGAATAATCTTCTAGGTCAAAGCTTTGAGATTCACATAAAAAATATGGCAAGGAAAAGACGGAAGAAAACGTACCAGTGGTAATTTCCTGGCATTTAAACAGGTTCAAAGGAGGCTTATAATAGGTCATATAAAAAGCCTCCGCAGTTTTTGCCAATAGATGTTGTTGGTGTCCATAAATCTGGCAACACTAACCTGATTGTGACAAACAAACATGTGCTTCAAAGGTGACATTTCAGGCTACATTTATTATGAAGACAGCTGTCTAATTCGTTGCTCGTGTTAAATATTATATTGATTTGAATATGAGTGAAATATCTGAAGAAATACTCTGTGATTTTTACTATAAAAAAGATCTCGCGTGCAACTAAGTGCGCGCGCAAGAAGTGAAACTTCAAAGGCCCTGAGTGAGACACAGTATATAGTATACAACTAATAAATAAACGAAGCTGCCTAGAGAAAAGAACCAAAATTACAAAGAGAAAGTCTAATACTTAGAATAATATATATTTCACTTAAATATTTTAATTTTTTACTGCCAATGCGCCCTTAGAAGTTTCACTTCAAAAATGGAAAAACGCTGCAAAAACATGCCAAAATTTTTGTGCAGTTTACAGTGAGAATGCTGTGAGTGAATGCTGGACCCTGGAGTGGTTTGCTAGGTTCCGTTCCGGAAATTTCGATGTAAAAGTGGCACCCCGCATTGGTCGGCCTGTCACTGAAAAAGTCGATGAACTTTTGAAACTGCAAGACCGACTCGTAAGCTGTCAGGAGATAGAGGAGGTACTAAACATCAACCATATGACATTTTGGAATCATCTAAAACGAGTAATCTACCCAAAGAAGCCCCATGTTTGGGTGCCAAATGAATTAACACAAAGAAATTTAATTGACCGAATAACCATAAGTGAAATGCTGCTGAAAAGTAACGAAATGGAATCATTTTTGAAGCGAATCATTACGGGCGATGAAAAGTGTATTACATACGAGAATATCTATTGCAAGCGATCATGGTCAAAGGTCGGTGACCTTCAACGAACGACTTCATAGCCTGTCAATCCAGGCAAACAAGGTTATGTTCAGTGTTTGGCGGGATTGGAAGGGAACTGTCTATTATGAGCTGCAAGTACGTGGGGAAACGGTCAATTCGGTCCTCTACTATGCACAACTCGACTGTTTGAATAAATCAGTTAGGAAATTGGCCAACAAAAAGGGAGTTGTCTTCCATCCTGACAATGATAGGACACACACATTTTTGATGACCCAGAACAAATAGACGGAGCTTGGGTGGGAAGTTCTGATGCATCCACCGTATAGCCTGGACCTTGCGTCCTCTGACTATCATTTATTTCGGAATCTACAAAAATCTCTTCATAGTAAAAATTTGCCCGACCGAAAGCCGCTAAAAATCACTTGGCCAAGTTTTTCGCTGACAAACGGCCAGTACTCGAGTACTCGATTGAAATTGATTTTGAATAAAGAAAAATGTATCAAAAAACCTAACAGGCTTTTTAATGTCGCAATATTTGTATATTCGATATTTATTAAAGCAAATCTTAAAAAGTATTTTTAATAAAAATGTCAAAACTTTTTCTATAGAAATCAATAAGCATTTTTCACCTTCTAATAAGTACTTCAATAATTAAATGTTACTTCATCTTGCAAATTTAGGTGAAATTAAATAAACCTAGAATATATATATCTATATCAATCTATATCTTCTATCTATATTATCTATCTTCTATCTATAAATATATAAAATCGTTGGACGTTTGTTTGTTAGAATGGTTGTTCTCAGCATACGTTAAGTCTATCGAACTAACATTTTTACCATTTTACCGAATTTTTATCGGTATTTTTCTTATTTTGGACCCGGTAGGTGACCTTGCGGTGGATTTATTTCCATTATTCATTCTTACGTATATATAGAAACCTCACTGATACGAACACAGAGTACAGACTTCTCATTCAAATTTTATAGAATTTTTTAAACAGTTTGAAAGTAAAATCAATCTGTTCTGTTTTGTGATGCATGTTGTAAGTAACTTATGACCTTTTTGATTACAGTATTAATATTACGCTTTGTCATCACCATTCACTAACACAATTTTAAACCCAGTGCGATTTTATATATAGATTGTACGTAAAATAAAAATGTATAGAAATTTTAATTAATTTGTTACCTATCACTGCGAACCAGGGACCGAAAATAACAGTTATGAGTTCGATTTTTAACTAAATCAAAATTAGTCAATGGGCTATCCAAATAGCGCATAAATGTATATTTTCAATTTTTAATTTAAAAAAATAAAAATTATTTTCATTTTTTATTTTAAAATAAATATATAAAAATTAGTTTCAATTTTTATTTTTAAAATCAAATTATTAAAGTTGTTTTCGATTTTTATTTCAAAAATCACAAATAATAATTATTTTGTGATTTTTATCTAATTAATCATGAAAATAAATATATATATATATATACATATATATATATACATATGCATGCAATGGTAATCGCTTTGATTCTTGCCTTTTTCAGGGTAATCGATAAACAAAATACCATGAACATCTCAAAAAACAAAAGCCGTAACTTTACCAGCACTCTGATACGATTTTGGCCGCTTTGGCCAAGCTAAAAACTAGAAAAATTACGAATTCTGTATCAGACCGCGAACTTTGCCGATATATTATATATAATTGTGAATCGCCAGACATGCCAGAAGGAGGTGACTCATTCATATTCACTAGTATTGCTTCTAAAATGCAGTGCCTCGCGATTGACTTGTTGTCATTTCACTTCACACACAAAGACTGTACTCTTTTTAAGCACTCGCTTCACTGCTTGTGCCAATATTGCTTTTGCCTTCATTCTGTCATTATCATTCGTTCCGTGCTCTCAGCAAATACGAAGTGCCTAATATCAAAAAAACTGTACTTTCATCCACTGACCTTCTTGACAGTCTTCACTCTAATCGTTAATTTTTTATTTCAACATTTATCATTTCAACATTTCTGCTTTTTACTGTACATCCTCTGCTAAATGCTAATACGACTTTCGAATGCCCTTCATTCAAAATCACCGACATAGTTATTATTATTATTAATATTTTTTTTTTTTTAAATTAAATTATAACATTAAACGCAGTAAACTGCATAACACATTTGTCGGATTTAAAGAATAATGACGTGACAATAAAAATAAAAAATTTGACTTATACTAACTTAATTAATTATAGAAGGCTGTATCCTGCTTAGAGGGAGATCATGTGGGTGCAGCCTCTTCAGTCTACGCCTTGATGTGATACGAATATTTTTTATTGTAGCTTAGAATTAATCCTATATAATAGCCAGAGCAACGAAGGTCTTCAGGCTGGTTTTTTACATGTACATATATTGAGAGGCTTATATTTAGTTTAGAAATAAGTTTTACAAAATTGTTGATATTAGGTGTAAACTTCGTGTGTCCTAGCCTGAATTTAGTGTAGATAATTGCGTGTTTTCTGATTACAGTTATTGGTATATATGTTGGCTTTCGATATGGATTTATTGTTTTATAGTAGTGTGTGTATTCGCTCCAGATATTATATATAAAACTAGTTTGCTTGTCATATTGACGAGGTTGTTAATGTCTTTCTTGCTAAAAGTGTTATGAAGAATTAGTGGGGCTGTGTGGCGGCTTTTGCTGCTGTATCCGACAGCTCATTTCCTTTTATTCCTGCGTGTCCTGGTGTCCACACTAGTTTTATTTTTTTATGATTTGCGGATATCATGTACATGATTTTGCTTATGGTGAGATCATTGTTATTTACATTTTGTACAGCGAGGAGTGTTGAAAGCGAGTCGGTGCATATGACATATTTGGTTTTTTTAGTTGTACTTGCCAGTTCCACAGCCATTAGAATTGCTTCAGCTTAGGCTGTAAAAATGAACGTGTAGAAGCGTGTTATATCCAATCTTAGAATTTCAATCTCTTCAGTGACAACGATAAGGGCTGTTGAGTTCTCTGTTTTTGAGCCGTCGGTAAAGATAAACTTCCACGTAGAGAAATCGGATCGAATACTATTGAAGGTTGGCGTGTATATATCCTTGGGAGTTGAGTCCTTTTTATAATATGCGAGTTGGAGTATAATTGAGTTTTCACTAAATTGCCATGGTGTAACCTCGGTGAGTAGGTATTGAGTTCTGTAGCTTTTTTGATGATGAGTTGGAGGCTTGATGGGATTTTAAGATCTCTTTTCCGCTTCATTTGGTTGAAGTTGGCGTTGTATGCAGTGAAGAGCAGGATGTGTTGGTTAGTCTATCTATTTGTCTGCCCACGCTCCAATCAAATCTGCTACTCAGGTCGGGGAGCCCAGCTTCAGCGAGGATGTTGGCGATGGGAGTAGTTACGAAAGCACCTACAGAGAGTCTGATGGAGCAGTGGTAGGGGGTGAATAATTTTTTCATTGGTTTTGTTTGTTTTACCTTATACGTATATACGTATACATATATTTTTGATAGTATTGTTGCTTTTGTAACGTTTATGAGAGAGATTGTATTAGATTTAAGATATTTGCTACTTTAACATTTTAGAATATTTAATCTATGCTTAATGATTTTATTAGTGTATTAATATGTTCATTCCAAGAATGTCTCTTATCAAAGATAATGCCTAATATTTTAAGGTTTTGTGTTTTAGGTATGATTGTATTGTTTATTTTAATGTCTATGTTTGTACAGTTGTGTTTCTTGCATACAAAGAGAGAGACCGTGGTATTTGTTTTATATGTGTTTATGTTCCATTGTATTACTTTAAGTGTCATAGTCGTGACGCTGATGGAACGGGCCACGGAGGCACAGCGGTCATTCTTAAAAACATACTCAAACATATAGAACTCGAAATTTATCATTTAGACTAACTAATATATAAATCACCGATTCTTTGTGACCTCTAACTATAGCAGCTGCCTACAGTGTACCTAAACACAAGATCACTGTGACACAATATAATGATTTCCTGCAAACTCTTGGACCACGCTTTATTGTCGGTAGAGACTTTAACGCAAAAAACACGGGTTGAGGCTCTCGAATGTCAAACAAAAAAGGTAAGGACCTACTGAGGGCTATATACACAGTAAAGGCAAAACATTTAAGCACTGGCGAACCAACCTTGTGGCCTACTGACAAAAAGAAAAATACCTGACCTCATCGATTTCTATATAATTAAAAATAATGATATACGAAAGCTCGCAATAAAATCAAGACTAGATTTATCTTCAGACCATATTCCGATCCAACTTGACTACCAAAATAACGTATTAACTGAACGTAAAATCAACAAGATATTCAATTATCGCACTGACTGGGAAACTTACAGAGATTATATTAAGCGATCGCGGCCGCTAAACATTTCAATTACAACTAAGAGCGATATAGAATTCTCTTCTATGATGTAATTGAGAAAGCTGCACTACAGTCGACTCCTACACATACGACCACAGAGCGCAATGCTTTTACTCCACCTTCTCTGCGACGGCTTATCAACAGAAAGAGAAAACTTAAGAAAAATTGAGAAACAATCAGAGCCCCATCTGCTAAAAAGAACAAAACTACAACAAAGCGACCAAGGGACTGAAAAAATATTTATTCGAACAAAAACTAGAAAAGTATCTCCAAAACTTAAAACCGAAAAGATGCTCGGACTATTCTCTGTGGAAAGCGACTAAAAAAATGACAAACAAGACAATTCATCAGCCACCACTGAAAATGGCAGACGGGACATGGGCAATAACAGACACAAAAAAGCTACAACATTAGCCAATTATTACGAGAGTGTATTTGCGAATAATTATACTACTACTAAAATAAGAAGAAATAATTGCAACTATAAAATACGACATTAAACATAAAATGCCTCAGCTACGACAAAATAAACGGACTATTACTGAAAGAATGTCCTGTGGAAGTACTAGACTCCATATGAAATTTATTTAACGCGGTATTAAGACTAAGACATTTCCCCATTTCCACAGTTTCGAGGAGGAGTTAGTTTACTCCTATGGACATTTAAAAGGCCATTCGATATGAAACTATAACTGTTTATTTTGGTGATCGGAGTTGGAATGACAAGAGTTTTTAAGAACAGATATATATACGGGGCTGGACAGCGAATTGGAGAAATAGAAAGCTTCAGAAAACATTTGGCGAAAGTTCAACCGCATGCAGATGGCAAAGCTTTAATGCACTATCCAGCGCGATTTTAGTTCGGCTCTCGACATGCTCCGCCCATTGGAAGATTCAACTTTCCAACCGAGGTGGTTTCAAGGGGCAGAACGGCGAGCTTGCCAACAGCTCTCTTAACCAGGCCACTTGCAGTGCGCATGAGAACAACACGAGCCACACCATCGTCTCCGGCAATGATACTGTCGACTCAACCAAGATGCCACCTGAGTGGCGGTAGGTTGTCCTCTTTCAGCAACAGCATTTCACCTGGCTGTAAATAAGATTGAGCGTTTGTTAGCTGTACACTCTGGCAGAATTTGTGAAAAGTTGAAAAGCATGTTGTCGGAGGAAGGATTACAAGCCAAACCAAGAGCTTTGGTGATTTCTTTTCCATCGTGAAAGTTTAGCAATTTTTCTGGTCATATTCAGGCTCTCCTTCAAGAGCCGCAGGTTGTTTGGAGTACCACTTCTCTGAGCATCAAATCGTTATTCTGTTGACGAATTTTTCGTACCTTCAACGGTATCACCTCCAGTGACCAAATTGTCGACGTAAAAGTCTCGGCGGACAATCTAAACTGCGAGACGATAAGAGGGTTCCTCGTTGTGTTTAGGGTGTAAATATGGATATCGTCAGTAGGTTTATCACGCCATAGTATGCATTGAAGATAGTTATCAGGGTGCGTGATTCGGACGCAACGACACATTTTGCAAATATCACCACATAACGCAACTCTGAAAAAGCGAAAATGCAGAAGAGTAATGAATATTTTTGGCTGAATGGATGGACCAGATAGCAACAAATCGTTCAATGATGAACCAGATGAGGATTTGGCGGAACCGTCAAAAACAACACGTAACTTGATGGATGTGCTATGCAATTTTTGTACGCAGTGGTGTGGTAAAAAGTAAGTAGACTTGTCCAGTTGTTTGGGTACCAGAGACATGTGCCCAAATCAATGTACTCTTGCAAAAACGCTGAATATTGGCGTTTTAATGCCAGCTTGGTTTCAAGGGTTTTGAATCGACGCAGAGCACGTTGGTATCAACCACCGAGCGCGTCAATGGTGGTTCGGAATGGCAGATGGGCTGAATACTGTCCAGACTCAAAGCGTGTATGATTTTGGTGGAACATCTGCTAGCAGTGTGCGTCCTCATCACCCATAGTAGGCGACGTTCCACAGCAACTATCGATTTTCAGTGAATTTCTATCTTCATGGGGGTTGGGCTCCTTGCCAAGCACAGTCAGAGGTGGATTTTTGCTTCCTGCACTTGACAAACTTTCAGATACAATCCAGCCAAGCCTGGTTTTCTGTAGCATTGGCAAGGGGTAAGCAATACGAATTTGCCCAACGCAAATGATATCGAAGAATAAGCTAGCGCCAAGCAGAAGGTCAATACGCTGCGATTTGAAGAAGAGCGGGTCAGCAAGATTGAGATTCTTCGGAATGGTCCACCCTGTATTGTTCAAATCGAAGTGTGGTTGGTAGTCGCTTATAGTACGCAGCGCAACCGCGGCGAACGAAGTACGATAGCTTACGTCCTGGGATTGCGCAATAATATCAACTGATTTATTGGCTAAAAAAGAAGACTCCCCAATGCCTGATATGGAGGTGTTCGAATGATGAGCTTTCAACTGCAGTTGACTTGCAAGGCAAGCGGTGATGAAGTTCACCTCCGATGATGAATCGAGCAAGGCGCGGCAGGGCATGAGCGTCCCCGAGCGACCTTTGACATAGATAATTGCAGTGGCGAACAACACGTAGTCATTATTTGTAGTATTCGCGGCCTTAGGAGGAGGTTGAGACGAGTTCACTGAATTAAGCGCAGACGACGATTTGGGTTGATCGATCACTATGGGCTGTTTACCGATGGAGCGATTGTGCCCATGTGCAGCAATGAATGATGCTTCTGGCAGATCCCCTCTCAACACCATTACCCCCAAAAATATACTGCACGTGTGCCTGAAAATGCAATATCAATCGATTGGCGTGGCCCATCTGGCATTTTATTAATGTCTGTTGGCCAGTATGTCGGCTCACCTTTACTTATGGTTTATCTTTGCAGAGTGTAGTGCGTCCAGCAGGTTTTTGCCTCTCTAGTTTAAAGTTAGGGATCCCCATTCTGTGTGTTTCGCGTTGAAGTCTCCAGCAGCAATAAATCATTGTCCTTGTGTATTTATGAAGTCCAGATATTGTGACTGGGTAATGTTGAACTTGGGAGGGTAGTAAATGGTATATACAGTGATCGGGCAGCTGCACTGAAAATTTGGACCGTTGTTGCTTGGATGTGGTCCTTTTGGAATAGGAGCTGCACGTTATGTTTGATGTGATGTTTAATAATTATGGCAGTGCCGCCGTGCCATCTGGGTGGTTTGTTTTGTGTATACTGTATCCACGAATTTGTAAGTATTTTTTGCTTGTACAGTGGGAATCTGAGATTAAAACTATATCAATGTCGTTATTATTTAAAAGAGACTTACTTAATTTAGATGGCGTTTTAATCCGTTTGAGTCCCAGGTTAGAATCTTTATCTTGGTGTCCATTTTATTTGACGAGTTTTTTTATTAGTAAAGCCAAGATGTTTATCATTTTATTCAGGGGCAGGGTTACTTGTTTCAGCATGTCTTTTATTTCCACTAATTCCTTATCGGCTTCCTTGTCTTGGTTCATTTTAGATTCATTCTCTATGCGCTTTGGTTTTTCTTTTGACGAGTTGTTTTCTTGAGTAGTTGATGCGACTTGGGCGTAGGTTACTTCCTCTTTTATTTTGTTTGATTCTTGATACGCTGTCTATTGTGATTTTGTGCTTACCTGCTCACTTAACACTTATGGGGTCCCTTGTGCAAAATTTCCTTGTATGGCCATACTTTTGACAGTTGGCGCATTGAACAACCACGCGTTTGTGTGCGGCGGTTCAAAGATTGTTTTGCTACAAAACAGAGGAGTTATTTTGCAGATTTCTGTGTTGTTTGATTATTTTCTAAATTCCACAAAAAATAGTAGAAGAGGCTTCTTTGTAATTTTTTGTTGCACGTTGTTGATATTAATTGTTTCATGGCCAAGCTCCTTTAGCTCGTTTTTTATCTCATCGAGGTCCGTAGCATAGTGCATATTATTTAGCACAATCTTGAAACCCCGCTCCTCCTTTGGCTTAAACGTGTAGTATTTGGTTTTATGGTGCCGAAGCATCTTGATCACCGCTGAGTAACACATTAAGTCAGGTATCTGTGCGTTTTTTGGAGTTTTTATTATAAAGTTGTTTTGTATTGTCTCTTTTAATCCTGAGGTTAAGTTACGAATTTCCTCTACATCCTGCACGTATATTGGGTGAGGTTTGTGTGCTCTTCTTTCATCAGGGACTTCTTTACTTACCCCACCGATATTTTCTTCTTCTTGATCAAGCAAATGAACCATATTTTGTGTGTTGAGTTTACTTAACGAATATGTTGCTGTGGGTAACAGTTTCGGATGACTGCTTGTGTCGATTGCTTTTTTATAGCTGTTTTTCGATTTCTTTTGGTTTTATGTTTTGATCTTGTGCATGTATGTTTGTTGTTGATGATGCTGTTGTATTCGTTGCTTGTGACGTTGTAATGTGAGGAGAAGAGGACGACAGAATTATTGGTGTTATTGCGTAGCTAGCACTTGTAGTTGTTACGTTATCAGTGCTGGGTGACGTTGTTGTTGTCGTTGTAGGTGTTTGGTAGTAGTGTAGGTGTTTGACAGAAACTAAAAGCTTGAAAGAAGAGCCTTCTCTAGGGCTAAAAAAATTTAACTTATGAATATTATTATTCGAAAGGTTGCATGCTTTTGATGATATATAGCGTGCAACGTCGTCACAGGTTGTCTCCTTATCCAACCTGGAAATAAAAACATGTTTACGAGGATGCAGCACCTTCAAAGTACATGGCAATGAAGTAGAGGCAGTGTTAGACTGCGAAGAACTCTTAAGGGGAGACGAATCAGGAACTAGTGACTTTTGTAGAAGATGGAGCAAAAGTTACAATAGTTGAACAGGGAATTGCGGAAGATAAACAAGTTGAGGATTGGGAAAGTTGAAAGCGACAGATGAAGAAATAGTAGAGGAGGTAATGGTAGAAGGAGCTACTGGATTTGGTACGGGATGGGACGATTGGGTAGATATAGAAAAAAGTATAGAAAAATAAGTTGGTAAAGGTTGAGAAGAAGGAGAACAAGTTGGAGAAGCTGAAGTCACAGTATTAGGACATGGAATAGAGGAAGACGAACAAGTAGTGGGGGGAAAGTTGAAAGCAACAGATGAAGTAGTAGTAGTATAATGGTTGAAGGAGCTACTGGAATTAGAGGGGGATGGGACGATTGGGCAAATATGGAAGATAGTTCAGAAGAGTAAGTGGGTAAAGGTTGGGAAGAAGTAGAACAACTTGGTGGGGAATGACAAGAAATAGGCTGAGGACAGGAAAGAGGAATAAGTGGCGCTGAGGTAGGCGCAACACTGTATTTCGCATACGGTGGTACATCATTTGGAAGTCCCCCTGGCGTTTAAAGCATATGGGTCGAGACCACATGATTTTTTTTAGTCATACCTTAAAGTCGGTCATGATCACGATCAGTCAACCCAGCGCACTTAAATTGGGCGATGTTATCGTACATCCAACCCGAGAGCCCTCTAAGCTAATCATTATTAAGGTTGTCTTTGTTGGTGCAAGTCCGAATACAGCAACTCATTTTGTGCGAAATATTGAAACCGTAGGTAACAGAATATAAACAAAATAAAAGCAAAATAAAATGAATAAGATAGGGAATAGAGTTTTTTTTTTATTACAAAGTACGCGTTGAACTCGTAAATGCAAAATATAGATGAGAAGATTCGTCAGAGTTGGCCAACCGTCTTGGCAAATCCCAGTCGTTTTATTCGCCTTCAAGGCCTGGCGGGTAGTAGTCCTCTCGCGAGCGTACTGCAGTGTCTGATCAGCCTATCACTGTATCTACTAGTGTGCCTTCCGATCTGCTCCTCTACAGTATGCAGATTGAGGTCTCGTTGGAGTGTAGAGCCGCGCACGTACCAGGGGCAGCAGTTTTATTTGCCGTAAGGTTTGGTTCTACAGTAGCTGGATGCGTTTATTGTTTGATTTGGCGACGATGCCCCAGATCTGCAGCCAGATCGACGCCATACAGTGAACGTAAACTGCTCTGAGCGACATGGTGCTTCTTCTGTGGACCAGCCACCGCAATTGTTGCATCCTTCGACCAAACTTTTTAAACGTAGCTTGCAAGTGGGGGGCAAGCATGAGGCGTTTATCCAGTGTGATACCAAGGTATTTTGCCTGCAACGGCTGCTCCAGGGTCACTCCCTCCAGCTGTATAGGCGGGGTGCGGTCGGATAGTGTTTTTAGGGTGAAGAAGGGGTTGGTAATCTTCTGCGGGTTGACCTTTAGATTCCACCTTCTGCACCACTCTGCCAGCGTGTCCAGATACCATTGGAGTCCATCTGCTGCCTCGGAGCCTGACTTGGAACTGTAGAGGACTGCGATATCGTCCGCGTATTTCGCAGGAAGAGCCTTCGTGGCAGCCTCCATATGATTCTCGCTAGGGCAGGGTAAATCGGCCGTGTACATTAAATAGAGCAGCGGTCCAAGAACACTACACTGTGTAACTCCAGCTCTCATGAGGCATGGAACCGAATAGGGTCCTGAGCCTGACCATAAACTTCCGTCCTTCCAGGTATGAGTGTAGGATACCGTAGTAAGGCGCTGGAGACCAGGAGACCAGCTTGCCAGACCCTATCAAATGCTTGCTGCACGTCAATGAAAACAGCATTGCAGTATTCAAGGTTATCAAAGGCCTGTAGAATGTGCTCCACCAATCTGTGAACCTGCTCCACGGTGCTGTGTTCCACCCGAAAGCCAAATTGATGATCCGGTAAAATACAGCGCTCCCTGATGATTATATTAAGACATTTGGCAATAAGCCTCTCCCATATCTTAGATAGGGAGCAGGGGAGGCTTATTGGTCGATATGACACAGGGTCAACTTCTGGTTTTCCAGGCTTATGGATCATCAGGATTGCTGCTATCTTCCACTGCTTTGGGTAGAACTGCACCCTTAGCAGAGCATTAAAAATCAACGCTATGTAGAGGACCGCCTTAGATGGAAGGGCATTCATCGTGGCATGGCACACCCTGTCGATGCCTGGGGCCTTGTTCTTCGGAAGGAATTTGATAACCGTAGCAATCTCCTCAGCCCTGGCTGGTCCAATGGGTGGCGACATTTGCAGAGGTGTCTGTAGACTGTCGTTAGTCTCTCTGATCTCTATTGTAGCGAAATCGTAAGGTGTGAATTTAGCTTCCAAGTGACGTGCAAACGCATTGGCCTGTTGCTCCTCATTCCTACCAAGATCACCTCCAGGACAACGAACAGGCACCTGCCTAAACGGCTTTCTTTTAAGGGACCGAGTGCATTTCCAGAGCGAATAGTTGGCATCCACGGCATAATCCATGGAAGCAAACTTCTGCTCAAAAAAACTTCCTTTAAGATCCTTTAGGAGTTTTCGTAGCTGTTTGGCTGCCCGGTTCCATAAAATTCGGTCCCAGGGATCTTGAGATCGGATTGCACGTCTTCGCAGTCTCCTTTTTGTTGCCAAGAGCTCACTGGCCTCCCTTGTGAGAACGATACCATAGCTAATGGCCCCTGACGACGGATTAAAAGGCGTAGAAGCAGATGCAGCCATGTGAATGTTTTCTGTGAGGATATCTACAGCCGCCTCAATATATTCTCCAGAGTCCAGTGTCGCATCCAATTGAATCGCGTTCTCGAGGTATTGCCTAAAGGCGAGCAGGTCAGTGCGCTTAACAGTCAAGGACTTGGACTGGCATTAACACCATCTGTCCCTATAATAATGACCAGGACCATATGGTCGGAGTCTAGATCCCAGCTCTGTCTTATACTTGCTCGAGAATTCGGTATTCCATGATGCACTGCGAAGTCTATGCAGGTAAGAGTGTGACTGGGCACATATGGATATCTGGTTTGTGATCCCGTAGCAAGGGTATTAGCCCCAGTAGCAGAAATTTCTTCTGTTGGCTCTCGCCCCCTAGGTGAGTTGTACGTATCTCCCCAAAGCCAGTGACGCGCATTCCAATCACCACCAACCAGATACCGTTGTCCGCAAGCACGGAGGATATCAATGAAGTACCTTTCTTTGATTCTGTTCCTTGGGGGACAGTAAGTGGCGCTGAACTCCATGTCACCCAGGCCTGTAGCTAACTTTACTGAAGACATTTGGATGCTGTGTGTCTCAATGACCCTTTTAGGGAACTGGCGAATCGAAATCCTCACAAATACCGCCGCTCCCTCACTGACATAATTATTGCGTGATGGCTTGAAATTTATTTTCACTATTTATTTGTGAGTATTAACTCACTGTGAAAAAGAAACACAACTATTTAAACTCGAATGTTGATAATAGTTTTAATATATTTCTTTTTTTATAATATTCATTATTTTCAATAATATTTGCAATTACCGATGACCTATTACAAACCTGGCAGAAAACCTGTTAGCAGAGTTTTTTAATAGGTCGTAAATAAGTGAAGTGATAAGTGAAGAGATTTTATTAAAATTTTGTAAAATTTTATTTAAAATTTGGCGATTAATCGATTCTTTTTTAAATCGGGAATAAATCAAAAAACCATTCTCTAAAATTGGAATCGATCAAGCTCTAATGCTGGGTACACACGTTGATTCATTTTGTGTTATGTTATAATTGTGTTATAAACGAGAGAGTGTGTGCGTGAAAAACGATGTTGCAACAAATATCAAAATGCTTTTGATATTTCTGCCGGTGCAACGACTTGGGGCTCGCGCACGAAGTTAATTTGTTATACAGTTCTTTTCCCATTTGCTTTTGCTGTTTGTGCGCGGGTTTCGCATTGTCGGATGAAGCAAATGAATATTTAATTAAAAATCGCTTCTTGCAAATTTGCATTTCTCTATGGCCATCACAGCGACGACTTCGCGGTGGATGGCAAATGAATTATTTTTTATCTTTTCATGCCGTATGACAATTAATAATTTATTATGGTATGATATGATATAAAATAAGAAATTATTGGACAAATAATGGCGTTGAGGATTTATTATATATTATATAAATTATTATATATATTATAAAAATATATTATATAAATTATTATATATATTATAAAAATATATTATATAAATCAATGTCTTGGGGTTGGTCCAATACACCGCATAGAAGGAATTGTCACCAAGGAGAAATACGTCGATATATTGCGTGAATTCTTGCTACCATGAGCGGACAGTCATTTGGACTTTTCAGCGAGAATTTTACACAAAGCATACAGCGCGTCTAACTAAACAATTCTTAGAACAAAATTCAGTCAGCGTTCTTAGATGGCCGTCGTGCAGTCCAGACCTGAATCCCATTGAGCATTTATGGGACGATATTAAAAAAGTCGTTGCTTAACAGAATATAACAAATTTCGACATGCTATTTAAGTTATTTAAGTTAAAGAAGCCTGGTGGTATGCAATACCTGTCGAAAGGTGCAGGCATTTAATTATGTCTATGCAACGTCGATATGGCGCTGTATTAAACAAGACTTTCCCACCAAATATTGACATGTTAAATAAACCAAAATAACGTGTTAAATAATTCAAGTTTGACATTAGTTTTATGCTAATAAAATTCATGTTTCCAATTAGTTGGCACAGTCAAATCTCAGGTTTGAGCAGAAAATCCCTCGTAAAACTTATTGAACTTAAGAAATTGAGCAAATTTCGTTATTTTTGTAAGATTATATGTCCATTATTTATATTACGTATTTTAGTTAGTCACCATAGAGAATTAAACAAGAAAACTCATGAATAGCGTAACCAATACCTTTGTTTCCAATTAGTTGTCAACATATATTTTATTTCAATACAAAATACAATATATTTTATTTTGCCAAGGTACTTCTTCATTATTAAAATATTCTTTGAATTTATTTGTTTTTGCACTAAATCAGAAAAAAATGTGCATTTGCATTTGCCGCCGGCGAAATTACCATCCGCACAGAGCAAAAGCAGAGGAAATCGACGTGTTGACGCAAAACGATTTAAACATTTCTGCCACATTTTTGAGCCGAAGTGTCAACTCACACGTATACCAGTATACAAGAAAATAAATCGACGGTATACCCAGCATAAAGTGGCCACGCAACGGTCCTTCATTGCAGCTCAAGCAGTTGATAGTGTTAAAGAAATATGAATGTGTGCGTGTTACGTACGTTGCTTGAAGCAATATCTGAATCGATTAAATATTTCTCATTCCAAACATTCCACTTTGACTTGATCTTGACCACTGTCCCAGCTGCTTATTGTATCGCTATCTCATTTACGCCTGCACAAATAAAGTACATATGAAAGAGAGGAATATAGAAAACTGCTCATTTTTCTGAAATGTTTGCAAAATGCAGACTTGGGCGCGTGGGTGAAATCTTTGTTAAATGCCGTCGGCTAGTAAAAAATGAATGTGCTGCTGACAATCTATAGACGCGTCTGTTGTATTCGGGGAAAATGGAAGGGGTGGAAAATTGCTTTGAATCGTCATTATATTATTTCAATTCAATAATTTTTATTTAATTTATTATTTAAGTGTTACATTTAACAAATTTATAAATAAATTTTCAATAAATAAATTTTAATAAATAAATAAAATTTTAATAAATAAATATTAATAAATATCAATATTTACCGCGAAATGAACTATACAACTGCAGTACGGCTGCTTCAAGCACACACGTACACATCTGGTTGATACTACAATGAGGGACAGTGACGTGCTCGCTTAACTCTGGAAATAATGTGTTCTTCTTTGTGTTTGTTCGATTTTTAGGCCGCTGCTTGCGGCCCTATTCTCAGTAACCTGGTGTAATGGTGAAGCTTTTAATAGGTTTTGTGCTTTTTGGTATTCTCACGCACTATTTAAAGCTGCATCATTAAAAAAGTTGTTTTTACAGCAGTCTGTAAAGTCCCAGTACAATGCTTCTTCTTTATGGTGCAATTTGCATTGAGCGCGAAACCGTATAATTTTGCCCGCTGGCGCCACGAGCGGTGAATAATTTATGGGAGCAGCTGTACAACGAATTAAATGTCATAAATGGACTCAAACGTACAGTGTCGGGGTGGTAAGTGGTTGAAGCAAGCAACGAGTTACATCGCCTAAAAGCGAACAGAAACACCAAAAGAGAATCAAATAGAGTTACAAGCGACGGATTGATTCGTGTAAAACATAACAAGTACCCAGTCTAGTACTTTTTATACTTGATTCCAAAGCACCCCTTTTAATAGTATCGAGTAAATACCTGTATTTATCGTATCGTTTTATCCCTATTCAACTTCTATACTTCAAAGTATTTTTATATCTAATAATAATGGCACGGGAACTAGAACTAAATTTTAAAGCGAAAAAGAGTAAGTGAATGGACATGTCGTTTAATTATTTCCATTACTTATTCATGTTAAAAATAATATTACAGTTTTGGTATAAAAGCAGCAGCTAGTATACATACATATGTATGTATATGAATGCATATGGTTGTAAATAGTATGTGTTTCTAGGTTTTCTATCTATAGATATATGTTTGTACAGACATATATATGTATCACATCAATATTCAGAGATAACTAATTCGTTTAGAGTTTACATTTCTCTCTTAATGGCATTTTCTAGGAGTCAGTCGCTATTAGATTAAGTTATTTTTCTGCTATTAACATCAAAGTACCAGCCCAGGCGGCTATGTAGCAACCTAATTCTGCTAACTACTGAACGCGCGCATTTATTATTGTATTGCATGAAAAGGAATTTGTTTTGGTTATTTTGATTGCCGTCACAGATTTTTATTTTGACTGTATTCATATTGTTGTGGGAGTGATACCGAAAAAGGAACATGTATAGGTTTTACACGAATTTTTTATGAATGAGGAACATATTTTTGTTATTGCAATTCGCACCACCTACGTGTATTGGTTTTGGTAGGACTTTTAATGAATAAACTACATTATTCGTTCGGGCTGTTTGAAATAAAGAAATAAATAACTCAATAAAAAAGTAAAATTTATTTAAAATGCATATTTTGCGCTAGGTATGTCAAAAAATCCCAAGTTGAATACAGCTAATTTTACCTTTACTACCAGGCAAACAGAAAAAAACAGCAAAAACTGCAAGTGTCCCATGTGAAAACGAAATCAAACCACCTGCACATTGCGAATATCAGGAAAAACAAATAAATAAACTTTGCCTTTGACCACGCAACAACAAAGTGTGTGACATTTGTTTTTATTCTTATTTTCCAAACATAAGGGAAGACAAAGAAAAAAGATATGCCTGCGTGAATATATACTCTTTTTTCATGCACGTAAATTTGAACTTCACAACGAAACACGCGCTTGGGGCCTGACCTCTGATAAGTTTGGTACGACAATCGAAAATTTACTTTAGGACTGTGTTGTGAAGTGGGGCGCGTTCGGGAATAAAAATTTCTCTTTGCTACGCTCACGCAACAACAAATTCTAGACCATTTGTTTTTTTCTTTATTGCTGATCACAAGAAAGAAGAGGAAAGAACACATCACAAAGTAAGGATAATGAAACTTGCTTTGCGCGATTGAGACTCGAAATTTGTGCGTATTCCTCGTACAGTCAAACATCCAAATCTCGAATCACCATGATGCATAACAAAAGTTGGAGTTATGGGGATATTTCAGTTATGGAAAACATATTGTATTGATTTTTCGCTTTAAACGCACTTAATTCGAGTCATGGAGATATTCGACTTATAAAAGTTCGACCTATGAAAATTCGACGGTAGTTAGAAATTTCACTTGGGTTTCTTTGGCTGTTCAATGAATGTGCATTCACTGTACTTGCTCTAGAAATGGATTTTGTTTTCTGCCACAACCGAAAATTGTCTTCAATAGTTGAAGTCAAAAATAAAAACTTGCCATTGTGTGAGTGACCTTGTTGTATAGGTATAGTGCGTGTATAAGATTGTATTGGTTTCTTATTGTGTGTATCACTGCAAATATTTTTGTACGATTTTGCTTTGTTTTCTTGCCTTCTTTTTTTGCTGACTGCCTGGTATCTTAATTTCATTCATATAAATGAATATAGGCGAAATACAAGGCAGCCTTGCTGATGTGGGCTCGATTTCGTTTCTAGTGTAAAACTAAAGAAAGCTCCACACAATTTGCTTAATATTCTCGACCCACCTTGCAAATAAATCACTTTAAAATAATCAAAGAAAGAAGACAGTCTCTGACTTTTGTTTTTATTACGTCTTTCTTGTGTTTTTGTAATTTTCTTATCATTTGATAATTTTCCCCTTTTACGGCACTTCGACGTCAGTCCATTTGCAAACCCAAGCAAACCAACAATATGTTACGCTGCATAAGTAGAACAGCCAACAATTCTGTTAATGTACAGAATCAGTATCCGATTCTAATCGTTCCTGACAAGTCTCCTTCCTTTTTTTTAAGGGAGAAATGTAACCTCTATATGAATGAATACTCTTTGGATATATGTATGTAAACATCGACAGTTAAATTTGCTTTGATTATTTAATGGTTTACAAGTTGCCAATTATATTTCCTTTGGTGAGCGAATTTCGATTAAATGAACAAATACTTAAATGTAAACTGCTGTTAATGTGAACAGTGTGTATAATGAAAAAAAGTTTTTAGGCAAGTAATAATGCGATGTGCTTGCGAAACAGAACGAACTAACTTAAAGCGCGACAATCCACTTATATATGTTAACGCGATCAGCTATTTTTGAGTGACATTCCATCAGAAGGTCGTTGACCTCTTAACAGCTGTTAGGTGAAGCCTTTGGCAGCACTGTTTGTGGAACCAAACATTCTCCCCCCGTTGGAAGATTTAGTCTTTCAACAGTATTATTTATTGGTAGCAGACACAGCTTGTTGACAGCCCTATTGGTTACTCCTGTGGCAGTTTTTAGGATATCAACTCGAGCCACGCCATCCTTTCCGGCAATCAATTCGATGATTCTTGCCAGGGGCCACTTTAGCGGCGGAAAGTTTTCGTCTTTCACGAGCACAACATCGTTGACGAACAAGCCTGGTTGCGGCTTGCGCCATTTAGATCGTTGCTAGAGTAGCGTTAGATATTCTTCGCGCCACCGCTTCCAGAGGTTCTGTTACAAGTATAAAGCACGTTGCCATCGATCAAGTCTGTTGAAGTTTAGCTCTTTAACATCGGGCTCATCATATGAAGAAAAGGGTCCGCCAATTAAGAAATGGGCTGGTGTTAGGACGTCCAGATCGGCGAGATTTTCTGAAAGAGGAACCAAGGGTCTTGAATTAATAATACCCTCTATAGTTCACACAAGTGTGCGCAGCTCATCAAAACCAAGTAGCGATGGTCCAACCGCTCTGTAAAAGTGATACTTAGCGGTCTTCACCGCGGCTCCCCATAATCCACCAAAATGCAGCGATCGACGGGGAATGCATTTCCAGTTGATTTTGTCGGCAAGGCAGAATTGATGCACAGCGTTTTGATGTTGGTCGCTCAGGAAAAGACGGCTCAGCTCTGCTAGTTCATTTTTTGCGTCAACAAAATTGGTAGCATTGTCACACCAAATAAAAGAACGGCAACCACGCGTCATGATGAAACGCTTGAGGGCAGCTAGAAATGTTGGCGTTGATAAATCTTGGACCAACCTCGGTCGTGAGACAAATAAAAATACAAACATAGCACTTTAACGGATGTTTGTTGCGTCCCTCGGGTCTGTAAAAAAGGGTCCACAATAGTCAGCTCCTGTTGTTATGCATGCGCCTGCTGGGTCCACACGCTCCCTTGGTAGATCAGCCATGTGCTCGACAAGGCTCGAAAACATCTGATACATTTACGCACAACACTGGCAACAGTTTTGCGACCTTCATTGCAGCAAATTGCAGCTAATAAAGCTCCGGGACCTGCATGCAAATTGTGTTTATGGACGTGTGCAATTAGCGAGCGAGTAACAGGGTGTTGATTCGGCAGTATGATTGGATGGCGATCCTCAAAATCAAGACCTGAATTCTCTATTCTACCACCAACTTGATAGTTTTTCTTTCTAGCAGTGTCTTTATGTCAGCCCAAAGATGCGCTCTTTGAACCAGTCGAAGTAACAAATGCTTGCCGTGTTTGACATCAATTACAGTAAGTCCAGGTGACTTGATGCGATATACAAATTTGTATATGTAGGCGAAGAAACGCTTTATTTTAGCAAACGAGTTCAAGTATTTGCAGCTCGAAATCATGTCCGGTTGAGATACTGCACTAAATAATACTGTTTGCGCAGCTCAAGCAGCGGCTTTTGCGTAGAGATGTATGAGAGCCATTTAATTTTATCAGCAGACAAGAATTCTGGCCCGTGGAATGACTCAGTTCGCTGGGTACGGCACCTCTGGAGAGTATTTCAGCAGGATTAAGAGCAGTGAGAATATAGCGCCATTCCATGTTTGCTGTGAGTTGTTGAATTGTTGATATGCGATTTCCGACGAAGACATTTAATCTGGATGGTTAATTCTTGATCCAAGACAGCGCAACACCAGAGTAACACCAGCAATAATATTTGCACTTAAACAACTCAGTTTTTAACAGTTCGTGCATGAGACATGACAGTAGGACGGCTCCGCATAATTCCAGTTTGGGCACCGTTAACGTCTTTAGCGGTGCTACACGAGATTTTGAGCATAACAACTATGCGCTAGGTCCAGCATTGTCCCTTGAAAGTATATACACGTATGCTCCATAAGCGTCAATGCTGGCGTCGCAAAATCCATGCACTTCGAGAAGCGAGCCTGGAATCAGGATCAGACGTGGAAAGGTAATTTGCTGCATATCACCAAACTGATTGCATAAACTCAGCCACGTAGAATTTGATGTCTCTGGTAAACTCTCATCCCATTCCAATTTTTCTTTCCATAGTTCCTGCAGAAATATTTTAGTTTTAGATATGACAGGGCCAATTAGACCAAGTGGATCATAGAATCGAGCTATGCTGGAGAGGACAGAACGCTTGTTAGATTTAATTGAATGCTTATGAGGTGCGAATGAAAACAAAAAGTTGTCGGATGCCGGGTTCCAGACAAGACCGAGAGTTTTGGTAATATCCCTGCCATCGTGAAACTTTATGAATGTTTCCCTTTCCTCTAAAGGAATGTTGTCAAGCACGGCAATGTTGTTTGAGCACCATTTCCGAATTTTGAAATTGCCTTTGGCAAGTCACACAGTTATTTGTTGCATGATTTCCATCACCTCCTGATATGAGTTAGCACCATTGATGAGGTCGTCTACGTAAAAGTCGCTCAGAAGAATTTTACACCCGACAGGAAAAGCTGCCTTTTCATCCATGGCCAGCTGATGCATTGTACGAATCGCTAGAAATGCGGCAGTCTTCATGCAGTGTCGAGTTTATAAGTTTGCAATTCTTCCTGGTGTGAGGATGCCACAGTATGCATTGCAAGTAACTGCCTTCTGGCGACATACGCACGCAACGATACATTTTGCATATATCGCCGGTGAGGGCAATCGGGAATGTGCGAAAACGAATCAGTATGGTAAATAATTTGGCTTGTATAGTTGGTTCGGCCATCAGCACCTCGTTTAGTGAGTATCCTGATGATGTTGCAGCAGATCGATCAAACACAACCCGTAGTTTTGTCGTTGTGCTATTTTCTTTGAGAACGCAGTGATGAGGCAAGTAATACATGCAGCGCTGACGGGTACTTGGACTGACGAGCGACATGTGGTTTAAATCTAAATATTCTTTCATAAACGCTGTATATTGTTCCTTGACGTTCGAGTTTGCGTTCCAAATTTAAAAATCTCCGGTATGCTTGTTGATATGAATTTCTAATCTATGCTGTGCCTGATCGGTGGACGTACGGAATATTCGCCTGATGGTAACCGTAAAAAGTTCGCCTTGAAATGAGCTTCGCATTAAATTTCTTTCTTGGTTGATTTAGCGGGCAGGTCGCGGGAATTTTCGATTTCCCAAAATATATGCACTAGCTTAATTCAATTCTTGTAATGGATTCCGCCTCGGAATGTTGTCGAATACGATGCAAGCAAAGCTGAACCGAGCGAATTTCGGCAGCCACAAGAGACAACCCAGCCGAGACGAGTTTTTTTGCAATATGGGCATACCGGGTGATATTTTTATTTGCCCAACGCACAGCAACTCATAAAAAAATAGCTCCAATGAGCAAGTCGATGCGCTGAGACCGGTAAAACTCTGGGTTAGCTAATTGAATGTTGGATGATATATTCCTAGCAGCTGCATGTAAGGTAATGTTCGGCTGTTCATCGGTAATGGTGGTAGCAATCAGTGCTGTGAGATTTGTTGAGTAGCCAGAAATCCGCGATTGAAGAGAAAGGCTAATTTCAAAACCATCTGTAGCGAAGGTAGCATCACCAATGCCCGTAACGCGAGCTCTTGATCGCGACTTCTTCAATTTAATATGGTTGGCAAATCGTGAAGTAATGAAGTGTAACTGTGATCCTGAATCGAGCAGAGCACGGCAAGGAACCAGTGTACTACAACGATTTTTGACAAGCACTATTGGGGTAACCAACAGCACAACATCGAACTTGAGATTCTTGGCGACTGGATTTAGAGAAGCAGAGGTGGACGTCGCAATCATGGCTGTATGAGCAGAGCTTGAAGGCATAGAGTAACTTATATTGCTAGTCGGAGCAGCTACTTGAGTGTTAGCAGCAACGGTAGTGGATCACCAAGATGTACCAAGGTATGATGTTTAGTATTACATATGCGGCATGCTCGAAGTAGGTGCCCCCTTTTTTAACAATTCAAACAAAGAGCTAACCGTTTAGCTTCTTTAAATCATACATATTCACGCAGGCATATCTTTTTTCTTTGTCTTATCTTATGTTTGGAAAATAAGAAAAAAACAAATGTCACACACTTTGTTGTTGCGTGGTCAAAGGCAAAGTTTATTTCTTTGTTTTTCCGATATTCGCAATGTGCAGGTGGTTTGATTTCGTTTTCACATGGGACACTTGCAGTTTTTGCTGTTTTTTTCTGTTTGCCTGGTAGTAAAGGTAGAATTAGCTGTATTCAACTTCGATTTTTTGACATATTTAGGGCAAAATATGCATTTTAAATCATATTTACTTATTTATTGAGTTACTTATTTCTTTACTAACTAACAGCCCGAACGAATAATGTAGTTTATTCATTAAAAGTCTCACCAAAAGCAATACAAGTATGTGGTGGGGATTGCAATAACAGAAATCGTGTTCCTCCTTCTTAAAAAAATCGTCTCAAACCTATACATGTTCCTTTTTGGCTATCATTCCCACATCAATACAATCAAAATAAAAATGGGTGACGGCAATTAAAATAACCAAAACAAAGGTGATATACAGAAATTCCGTTTCATGCTAATTCGCGCTAATAACACAAAATGGAGGAAGACACTGTTGCTTGGATTTCGCAACAGTCACACACCTTCTAACATTTCTGTTTCCCTGGTTAAGTCAGTTCAATAGTTAGCCCAATTAGTTTGTTCCACAGCGGCCTGCGCTGGTACGTCGATGTTAGTAGCAGAAAGATAACAGATTCTAATAGCGCCTGACTTTTGGAAAATGGTCTAAAAAATTTAAATGAAATTTAAGCTCTATATAAATAAGTTCTCTCTGATGTTAACTCTATATGAATGTATACTCTTTGCTGAAAATTAAAATCGCGAGTTTTTTACTAACAACATTTGCCGGGGCCGCTAGAATAATATATTATGTAATGATATTACATGTATGTAATATCACAATATGTAACTTCACAATATAAAATATTTATTTAAGACAGATATACATTTTAGCTTCTGAAAAAATATCGGAAAACATCCATATCTTTGCTAATGACCCATCATTGGCCTTCTTTCGGGTTCAAGAACATGTTCGAAGAGTGAGCTTTTATTTTTCCATACTAGTGTATTCTACTTAATATTGTCATCTTAGGTTTTACCGCCTCTTTTGGAAAAACGGACTGAAGTCATTCAACTGCAAAATAATTTGCAAGGGCATTGCTATGACATGGAATACGCTGTTGGGTAGAACTCGAAATAAAATTTAATAAAAAAAAGGAATAATATAATATCTTTTTTATTTTCAGGGCTTTGAACTCTATAGAGTCATCTGATAAAATATTTAAAAATATCCAAGAAATTATCAAAACCTCAATTTTTTTAAAGCAGCAATTAAAGTATGAAGATGTAAGAGGAAAATCTAGAAGAAACACCTCAAAAAGCTCTGTTTATAAGAGGCTGTCAGCGCATCTTACTTTAGATTTACCAGAGTTTCCGGATTTCAGTGGAGTAATGCGTGAAACCACGCAACGAATGGAAACTATAATCGGGCCAAATAGAGAACAGTCACCTAAACAAAACAGCTCCAATGAATTGCAAAGATCTCACACAACTTTACACTAACGCTTTCTTCAATTATAAACTAATTATACATAAATAAGCATTTCTATTCTTCACATAGTATTATAACTTTGTCACGGAATTTGTAACAATAAAGGAGACACTTTTAATTTCCGGAAAACCGTATGCTTTCTTGATCATCTAAACAAGGCGAGGTGAGTTAACATGTTAGTTTTTGAGGTAGAAAAATTAAATTTTGTACGAAGTTTTCATACGCAGACCATTGTGATGTTTTGCCCAGTTTTAGCGGCAGTGTTATTTTCATAAGGCTAGTGAGTGGTTTTTTCGGCTTTGTGTGAAAGTCGTTTTAGTGAATTCGGAGGCACTCAAATAGTTCTGTGTACTTTCGATTTAGCTCGTTGGAGCTATCTTGTTTATAGTTAAGGCTGTACCAAAACGGTGAAGCTGAAACTGAGGCAGAAGGTCCCCAAAAAAGTAAAAAGAATTTTACTGAGGTTCAGCCTCAGTAGGGTTGGAATATAAAAATACCTTGTTTGGTTATGTAAATATGTTCATAGTTATAATATTTCCTTTTTTAATTTTAACGCATTTATATTATTTTATTGGAGCTATTTAAAAGTAACAGCACGAAATCGATTAAATATTACAATATACAGTGAAATTTCCCATTACGGACAGCTCCCATAGCCGGATAAATTTCGTCGACGTTTTCATTATTTTTTTCATACAAAAATAAATTCTATAGCTGGACGCTCCAAAAAATGGACGCGGACGCTTTTTTTTCTTATTTTAATATATTTATTTGTAGAAGTATAATGTGGACAGGATCTCAATTTTTGACCATAACAATATTTTTAATCTAAGTACTAGTTGCCAAGTCCACAATTAGTGATGTGGTGTAATCATCGCTTTGTGATACAAGTTCTGCATCCTATTTATGTCCTGCAGTGAGGTTGTCCACCAAGTCCTATGGAAAGTAGGTGTAATCGCGGGGTGATCCGGGAAGGAGGTTTGCGCAATAAGAAGCCGAAGTGGAGCTTTCTAAGCTGGTAATAGGTTTGGAAGTGCCTAGGCCTATGGCATGTCTATTGGATGGTCCATCAGCCTATCATTGTATCTGCTGGAGAAGGAGATTTGCCCCTCCACTGTACTCAAAGTCGTCATAGTCATAGTGCAAAGTCGAATTCCTGATATAGTATTCACAACCAGTAATAAGTCGCAATAGCTTATTCTGGAGAGTCTGATACTTGTTGCGGTTCGATCTTGCAGCAGTACCCCAAATCTGGATACCGTATCTCCATCTCCAGGTAGGAGCAACGCTCTGCTGATAGACCATGATTTTGCAGTGGAGAGGTAGATTGCTTCTTGGGGTTAGTAGCCAGTGTAGACGACTTATCTTTATGTTGCAGAACTTCGCGGTCTTAGCGATGTGATCCCTATAGGTAAGTCGCTTATGTGAGGTGAGGCCCAAATACTTGGCGGATGTGTTCTGCACCAAGGGGCTATCGTTCACAAATACTACTGGAGGAACGCTGTGTTTCAACGTGAAGCATACGTTTACGCTTTTACTTGTGTTGATGCCCATGTTCCATCTTCTTGCCCAATCTTCGAAGAGGTGCAGGCACTATTATAGGCAGCATCATATTTACAAGAGCTGGATTAGAGAAAGCATACATCGTCGGCGTATGGGGCTAAAAGCATGTCGCGGAGTGAGATGTTCATCATTCTGGCACTGGGTGTCGGTATGTCGGCCATAAAGATAGCGTAGAGTAGCGGTGCCCCCGCAGTCCCCCGCTTGGGGGACTTCGGAAGCAATAGGTATGTGGGACGACTGGAAGTATCTGATTTGGATAAAAACCGTCTCCTATAAATAAGAGCGGAGCGAGCAGAATAAGGTGGCCGTCAGCGCAGTTTTGATTTTGGCTAGGAGACCAAGGTGCCATACTCGGATGTCGGCCTGTTGGATGTCGAGGAAGACTCCGTTGCAGAACTTCCCCTTATTGAAAACTTTGTGGGTATGATCCCTTACTCGATGCAATTGTTCGATTGTACAGGTATCAGAGCGGACGCGAAATTAATGGTTGGGGATAGTGTTATTGATGTGCAGTACGTTAAAAGGCGGGACATAATTAGTTGTTCAAATACCTTCGATAAAGAACATAAAAGACTAATTTCTCTTCTTCCGATTTTCCCGGCTTGAGGATCATAGAGATTCTGGCTATTTTCCATGTATAGGGGAAGTGCTGCACCCTTAGGATGGCATTACACTGTAATGGTATTAAGGCGTGCTCGCTTGGGTAGCAATTTAAGCAGGGTGTTAGTTTATTTTGTGGTTACGAATTACTTTACTGACCTCTTCCAGACGGAAAAGCCTGATAGGTCGGAACATCTGCAGTGGGAGACGACGTCGTCCGTGATTGCCACCTCGTTTGGTGTGACACACTTTAAAGATGTGAATCGCTGGACAAGATGGTTGGCAAAGGTAGGAGCCTGCTCATCAGCTGATCGGGACCACTGACCAGCTTCATTGCGCAGGGGAGTCATCCGTTGAGGTTACCGCTTTATGGACCTGGTGAATTTCCACAGTGAGTGTCTGGAGTCAATTGTGTAGTAGGTGTTGGTCAGCAAGTTCTTAAAGTGACTCATTTTTCACCTTGATAGCTCTGAGCTTTGTCTTTTTGTGGCCAAGAGATTTAGCGTGATCGATGTCATCGGCAGTAGTGAGCTCTATGTTTAAGTGAAAGGAGTTGTTCAGCGAGTCTCCGAAGGCAGCAATATTGGCATGTCAGCATAGGAGTTGGTTGGATTATTCGTAACCCCTCGTCTGAGCGCCAATGGAGATAATGAGTGGAAGATGGTCTGACTAAAGGTCGTAGTTCTCAGAGATTAAAATCCTTACGTCTGGAATGCCTCTGTACACTGCGAAGTCAATGTAACAGAGATTAAAGCTTGATCTACTGGGGGAGTGTGTAGGTGCTCCTGTTGCCAGGAAGTTGGATTTAAAGTATACACGCCGGTGGCAAGAGCGTTCCCTCTGGCGTTGGTGATATTAAATTTGCACAAGGGGTTTTTGGCGTTCACCGGCTATCACATATTTACGGCTATCAGTACTGACAAAGATGTCGGCAAACTGATCATGCGACCAACTAAAGGTTTATGGGCAATAAATCACTCCATATACTGTTTCGCCTAGTTCGGTGCTGATCAGCGCGTATGCCAATTGGATGGATGAAATTGGCTCCAGGGCAAAGTGCATCATGGTGTTTATAGCTGATTGTCCGCAGCAATCGTCTGATGGGTGGTACGCAGTATACACGCTGAAGCCTGACAGGTTGATTCGTCTACGACTGTTGGTCTTCGTTTCGCAAATCAGGATTATGTCAATGTTATTATGTTGTACAAAGTTTTGAACTTCCAATATTTTGCCTGGGATGCCCCGCGTATTCCAGACTAGGAACTTTAAGGGATTCGTTTATAAACTAGAGCCTGAAAAAGAACCAGGATTTGGCTCTGCATATCTAACATGCGGTTCTGTTGCTCGAATAACTTCTCGGAGTTGTAGTTTATTGTGGCAGTCAGACTTTCAAATAGTGTCACAAAGTCGTCACCCCTTGCCAGTGAGAGATGGTGACGGGCGCTTGAGAGGGATTGACCTGCGTTTGTCGTTGCTTTTCACACTGGGATGAATGTTGTTGTTGGTGATGTTGTTGGATCCTGGCGTCCCGAGGCACAGTGTTAGAAAATTGGTGTGCAGGGATGTGATGCCGAGATCCTTTAAGGCCACTGGCTATTTCGCAAAAGAAGCGCCCTTCGATTTGCCAGACTGGAGAAGGAGTCGGGGCATGTTGTTGACTGGTTTTAGCAGGAGAGCCAGGCTTGTTTTAAGGTTGGGGCGCTGCGAATATTCCTTAAAAAATTTTCAACCCTTACATTTCGCAGGATGGTTACCTCCGCAATGAGCACACGTGGCTGGTGCTTCTCTATCCATATTGCATTCCGAGGGCTTGTGCTTCATTGCACAGGCTACACATACGACTTTCCTATGATAATATTTTGAGGTATGGCCTTATATTTGGCAACGATGGCACTGCACGAAGTCATGCGATTTTCTAGCTATTTCAATTACTCTTTCTGCAAAGTAGCTTAGGTCCAAGGATGGACTTATTATTGTCAGCTGGAGAGATATTCACAAAGAATAGAATACATTTGCACCCCCATTTGGTAGATTTCCGGTTATGGATTTGAACTGCTTTGTGGCCCATATTAAGTAGTTTCTTTTCTAGATCCCTGATCCGGGTGGAGAAGGACAGATTTCTGATAACGATCCTAAAAGGCTTCTCGTCCTCTAACTGATATGAGTGGAATTCGATTTCACTTACGTTAACTTGCCTGACTACCGCTCTATAGCTGCCGCATCCTTCGTATATAATTTCTTAGTGCCTCCCATAGAGCATTTAACTTCTAAATTTTCTCCGCAGGTAATCTCTAGAAGTTCAAGGAGATTAGGTAGATATTCCGTAGAACAACAAGTGGAGGCTTAGGTGGGGATTTGACAATTGTTGGGCCGGAAGTGGTGCGTGGAGCAGGGTGGGCAGCAGGATAACTAGCCGGGGGATTGTGGGTTGGATTTTCCGAAAGCCGGGCCCCAGCGGCCGCAGTAGCGGTAATGGTTGTTGGTTTTTCGGCCTCTGATGGGGAATCGTGATCACTGGGCGTCAAGTTATGGCTCTTTTCAATGAATGGCGGTACGTCTGAAATATTAGATGATCCGTTTACAGCGGCCTTGTCTGTATCCATTTGATTGCTTAGATTAAAACGCGCGTTGTTCTATAGCGGGTTTTAAACTGTAGGATCCAAGGTTGCACGTTTGTGGCTAAGGACAGGGAAACCAATGGTCTTTCTCTTTTTAGATAAGATACGGAATGTACGTGCCGAAATGCCAATTTCAAGGGCACTGCCGGTAGCGAAATGCTAACCGCAACACCAAGTTGTGGGCTTTAATCATTACATTACACACTGTGAGACGCCTCCGCGGTGTTTGAAAGCTGGGTCGCGACTGTCGACGCAGACACTATATTTCATGTAATTTTCATCAAATTAACAGAATTAATCAAAAACAATTCTCATAATAATTCTCCTTTGTACAAATCGTAATTCGTATTTGCGTTGATGACAACAAAATTGGTGATTCCCTCTTTATTTTTTTTTACATATAAATTTATTTATCGAATAACTTTGTATACAACACAAAACCTAACAATAATTTAGAAATCTTGAACTAAGTAATGCGTTATTTAAAAGTTTCTTTGGTGATAAACTAAGAAACTTTTCTTATTTCCTTCTATGTTGCGTGGTTCTCCCACGTTCATGGGGCAGGAACGTCATTTTGACGTAGGCGCGTAGTTCTACTCATCTGCAAGAGTGAGATCATACAGATTTTTTTGGCTTCTATATGCTTCCGCTAGGTGAGTCGTCTGTCCAAGTGAACTCCTACGTAAGTGACTTCCGTTGAGTGCGGAACAGTAGTGTTATTAAAGATGATAGATGGACAGTCGCTCTTATTTAGGGTGAATGTCAGGTGCTAACATTTGTCAGGATGGACAATAATACGCCAATTGTCCATCCAGTCCGATACAAGTTGCAGGTGGTCACTTAGCGCTTTTGACGTTTTTTTATGGCAGCGTGAACGATAGGTGATTGCAGTGTCAGGAGCTGGATGCTTGTAGGAATGTCAACCGTGAATAAGATGTATAACAGCGGACCGAGAACACTGGCTTGTGGAACGCCAGTATTTATGTTATACTTCTTTGTGGAAAAATGTTTGTATCTCCAGCAGTTTGCAGTTATGATTCCAGTAGTTTATGTAAGTTCTGTGGAAGCAGTCCTTTTATTTTCTAAATAAGGCCACCGTGCCATACTCTACAGAAAGCTTGAGCAACGTCAATGAATATAGCTGAACAGTATTCTCGGTATTCAAATGCAGTTCTGATTTCCGTAGTGACTCGGTTTACTTGCTCTATTGTACTCTGTTTTGGTCTAAAGCCGAATTGATGTGTGGGGATAATTTTATTCCTCTTTAAATATGGTGAGAGTTTCTTAATAAATTTTTTTTAAATACTTCCGACAACATCGGAAGCAAGTTTATAGGCAGGTATGAGGAGACGAGAGATCGATGTGTCTTTACCTACTTTCAGGATCAAGATTATTACTGACTTCTTCCATGAAGATGGAAAATAACCCACTCTAAGTATTGCGTTGAAGAGCATTGCAAGGAATGATATAGCAGTTCGGTAGCTCAATAATAATTTTTGGGGTGATGAGGTCGTGCGCTGGCGCCTTCTTTGGGATTAATTCCTTCTGAATTACCGCACTTAACTCATTGGAATTAGTTTTAAATATGCTGCTACTATGGAATGAAGTGCATGGCAGCTGGTGAAGCTGGAATCCGTTTCTAGATTGTTTGAATGGAAGACGGATTTTTGGTGGTTAGCAAAGGCGAGGGCCTTTTCCTCGTCAGATTCCCAGTTTCTACTTTGGTTCCGTATGGGGCAATCAGCTACTATTGGAGGATTCATGAGTTCATGTGCTTTCCAAATCCAATACTTAGTGCTCGTTGGTGAGAGGTTCTTAATGTAGTACCTTTGGATTTTACGTAGTTCAATCTTTAGAACATTTTTTTAAAGCTTTTTTTGCAGTTTTGAATCTGTCAAATTTCTGCGCTAGTTAATACTACAGGTTTCTTGACATCACTATGTTGCCTTCGGTGTCGTGGCAACGGCAGCACTCGCAATGGTTGAGTTGAAATGGTTTAGTGAGTTGTCAAAGTCTGATTCGGTGTCAAGTTTTGGTCTCACACAAATATGGGCGCTTACGTATTTTTTATACCTGAGCTAATCAGTTTTCCATGAACGAAATAAGTACTTTTTGTGGGCTGCTCCAGTAGGTGATATATGGCTAGTGAATGGTCGGATAAAAGCTCGGCATGAGTTTCCGTTGGAATCAAATTTCGAGAGATGTTGCGAATTGCTGCGAAGTCAATTAAGTCGGGAATTTTCCTCGGATCTGTTAGCCAATATGTAGGCCGTACCCGGAGAAATTAACACAAATGTACACATTCATGCCAGGTGACTCTTTTTTATTCATTTCAATCAGTTCATTATGCTCAATGGAAATTACAAACGTGTTCGAAAAAGGAAAATGGAGTGTGCGCAGTTTTCGATCAACATTCGGTGCGAACGGTTGGCCTGCGCACTATAGCCACAAGCCAGAAATTTCCCAGAATTCCGTCTGGCAATTCGCGAAACCAAAAACAAATGAGTGCACAAAGAAAAATTTTACAAATCGAAAACAACAACCACACAGAAGAACAGTTACAGCTCTCCGCTAACCGACAGGCCTCAGGCCAAAAAATCAACAGCAACAATGTATGATCCACCAGACGAAAACACAAAAAATACTAACCAGCTTAAATACGACATCTAACACAGTAACATACTCAAAAATACATCAATTGGACCTAAATACATAATCTTGAGCAGAACGAACACACCTGACACTTTGTCTAAAGTCTCACTCGTCCTCCTTAAGAAAGTCATCGACAATGTCTGCAACTGTGAAGTTGAGGAGTGTGAACCTCTCTTACTAAAAACAAAGAACTAAACGCAAGCCACAAACCTTATTAAGCTCACTTCTCTCACCCATGAAATTCAAGTAGAAATATCCGAGCATAACTCGCTCAATAACTCAAAACAACCTCAGGGACATTCCAGAAGACGAGATTAGTAATGAGCTGAAAATCCAGTGTGTTATAATAAATAAATAAAATAAGCGTGACGTGGTAGTAGAGACCTGATCTCAGCCATCCAGTGGATCACGTGACACCAGGCCTGAGCCTGTTCCCGGTTGGGGGATCCGAGGATCCACAACTAGTTGAAGGGTATTTATTACGAAGGAAGCTCGCAGTGCGACCAGAGTAGACCTTTTGTACCCTATGCCCTGATTAAGAAAATAGAGCCACTGCCTTTTTGATAAAGGCTAGAAGGTTCTTTATCGAAGAATTCATGATCAGAACAGGTGACACAGAGTCTTGTTCCAGGAAGTCTAGACGAAGTTTTACCAACAAAGGACACTCACAACGGAGGTGAAGTATAGTTTCTGCGTCTTCTGAACAGAGCCCAAAGGACGTAAGTGTCTTGATCGCCGGTTGACTATCTTAAAAGATAGAGATATTTTGTCCTCTTCTTACCTTTGCCAGGAGGTCGCGCTCACATATGTATATGACTTGGATCTCTGTTTGGAATACAGTGGGCCATTTGCCCGTGATAATAGAGATCCTTGTATTTGGTCCGAAAGTCCCGGCTCTTGTCGAAAGCTCCTTCCACACGAAGGAAATATCAAAGGAGACCACAAAAATTAAATGATATTACCTTAGCCCGAGCCGTTCTTTTTATACTGTATCGAAGGCAAATAATTGGACCCGACTACACGATCCACGAACAATACGTTACCCTAACTATGATATCTAGGCTGATCCCAATGAGCACAAACGTGAAATTGTTACTTTGCATTTACCTTTCTGCGGCTAAAAAAATGACATCCTAGCAGAAAAAAAGTATATTCAAACATACGATGACAACGATTTACTGATAATGCAGCGAAGACTGGAATTCGGGTCGAATTTAGATATGGAAAAAACTGTCCAGGTCTTTCGAGAGTTATTTTTTATTTATTTATTTTTTTTTTTATTTCCCATATGTCGTGTACATATGTCTTTATTTTTTATTAAGACTATTAGTACATGGTTTAAAAGTTATTTCTGGGTTGTAACTAATTTATGTGAGCAGATCACAAAAGTTTTTTATTTTTGTAAGGATGTAGGGGAAAAAAATCAAAATAGTAACAAAAATAATGTACATTTCAATTAAATTAATACAATTATAGAGCAAAATATAGTAAAGTAAACATAAATGTAATAAAGATATAAAATACAAAAATAAACATTAAACCAAAGCAAAGAAAAAAAGTGGTATTGAGATATATATATATATAATTTCGAATTTATTCAACCAGATCCACTGGCCTTGTCCTCTGTAACCTGCGTCTGCATTGTAGTTCCTGTATTGGTAGTAGATTGACACCAACATTTGGGTGTTTGGTAAGCTTGGTCTGGTAGATACGACTTATTTTTGTAATCTCGTCTGTTACTGTTGGAATATTAAGATCACGATGCAGATCATTGTTAGTTATATACCACCCAGCCTTGGTGATCATGCGAATTATTTTTGATTGTTGTCTTTGTATTATGTCTGTATTTGATTTTTTGGCCGTTCCCCAGATTTGTGCTCCGTACGTCCAGATTGGTCTTATAATAGCTTTGTAGATCAGTATTTTGTTTTCTAATGTTAATTTTGATTTGAGCAGCCAATATAATTGACTAATCCTCAGCTTGATTTGATCCCGTTTTTTAAGTATATGGTATTTCCAGTTGAGTTTGTTATCAATATATAATCCTAGGTATTTGACTACGTTTTCAATTTTTACGTCAGCTCCGTCAATCTTTATACGAGGTGGTGTGAATTTAGTTTTAGTTGTATATATAACATGTACTGTTTTGGTATTATTTACTTTTATTTGCCACTTTTCAAACCACCTTAGGGTAGTATCCAGATGCTGTTGTAGTTTGGATGTTGCTATGTTTACTTGTCTATGTGCGCTAAGTATTATAGTGTCATCAGCAAATGTGGCTATCATTGAAGCGTCGTCATTTGGTGTTGGTATGTCCGCTGTAAAGATAGTGTGTAATAACGGTCCTAGTACACTTCCTTGTGGTACGCCTGTTTTGATTTTTCTTAATGTGGAATATTCATCTGAGTACTTAACGAAAAAATGTCTTTCTGTGATATAGTGTACTAATATCTGTAGTACGTTATGCGGGAATATATTGCGCAATTTTCTGATTAGTCCTTTGTGCCAAACTTTGTCGAATGCCTTTTCTACATCTAGAAAAACTCCTATACAGAACTTTTTGTTGTCAAGATCGTTTAAAATTTTATGAGTCACACGATGGATTTGTTGTATGGTCGAGAGTTATGTATTTAGAACAATGAGGATGAAGACCTTGAAACAGACTTAAATTTCTTGGCTAACACTGTAAAAGATGCGGACCCGTACACTGACTTTATCGCAAACGCTTATACGGAAGCCAATGCAGATTTACGACTAGCTAGTTTAAATCGTCTTTTGCCAATTGTGTAAAACCGAGATAACATCATGGATAGGGAGGACTTTAACCGCATTATTCAGCGTTCAGCGAATTACAGCCAGAAATAACTATTATTGAATTTTATCTCTCAAATAACGAAACTGATGAAACACTACAAGGTTTTTTACTGGACCGGCAGGATTGTGGAAAAACGTTCGTCATTAACGCCATCCGAGAAATTTACAACCGGGTTTTTTAAACTGATGTATACTGCAATGAATATCTGACTTGTGCATCAACAGGAAAGGCGGTAGTTGCTATAGAAGGAACTACAGTCCCTACAGCGTTTAAAATCACTATTGGACAAACGAAGACTTTGTATTTTGAAGATGTCCAACAATACCCTTGTGTACAGTGTGCCACTTAAGTGAGCATACAGCAAGAATTTTCATGAATTTTTGTGTTTCAACTTTCTTGATTTTTAATATTTTATTATAATTCAAACGCAGTAGTGTTAATTTAATATTTCTTTATGTATTTACAAAAACAATTTCATTTGGCGTAGTTGTATCCTTAATAATACGTAAAAATCACGAAGACCTGTGCGTCGGGTCATTATCGTGATAAAAATAATAATTAGACTGAATATCGAACTTATCTACACTCTGGACTAAAGTTCGCTTAAGTATCTCGATGTACAATTTGTGGTCTATAATACCATCAATAATTTCCATCTTTCCAACAGCCATAGCAGCCATACAGCCCCATACCATCAAACCGCCTCCGCCATGCTTAACGGTTTTAACTGTATTGTTTGGGTCAAACGCCCCTCCAGTCTTTCCAAACTTTATAACGCCCATCTGACCGCCAAATATTGTACTTCGACTCGTCGCAAAAGATCACTTTCTGCCAAAACTCCACTGGGTGGTTTCGGTACTGTCGAGCCAACTGCAGGCGTTTCTTTCTGTTTACATTACTAATCATTGGCTTTTTGCGGGGTGTGCGGGACTTGTAGCTGAATTGTTTGATTGCTCTGCGTATGGTTTCAGGATGTAAAACGTTGGGCGCGTTCAGCAGATGTGTTTGATGACCTTTTTTGGTGGTTTTCGCTCATTGTGAATGCCTAATTCACAATTTTGATAAAAATTTCGTGATGGCCATGGCTAAAAATTGATCACAAAAATACTTTGATAACCAAGGCACCACATTTCAGTCAGATGTTTTTCGTTTGTAAACAAAGTAATAAAGACATAAATTTTAATGAAAATAATTTGAGTGTTGTTGTTAGTTGCATTGAAAGTGAAATGTAATCATATTTATTTATTTAATTTTTTTATATGTATTTATGTTCTTAATATGTATTTAACATATGAGTGGAATGGAGAATACGTTAATTGTTGGCAAATTATTTAACGCAGAAATGAAAAAGGCTATTTGCGAGGTAGCTGAATGCCGTAATTTTATAAATCTAGCATCACTGCGTTCAGCAGAGACAAACTAGTTATCGATTATTAAGTCAGAGAAAATGATGGGGGATGACTTCTGCTCAATGCGCCCATTGTTTAAAGAATTTGCGACCTCTGCACTAGTTTTAACAGGCTGTAGGTCTGGCTGAATGCCCACATCTTCTCTTATTTTCAATGCGACCTTCATACTTGTAATGACAAATTGCAAGTTGTATCGTAGATCGACTTCGCTTACACCAAATTGTGTTTTCTGCATAGGATTTCTGCTCCTTAACATGTGAATTTAAAATAATTCTACGTTCTTCCGAACATGCACGTGCATGTTTGCTGCACGATGACTTTTGTTGAGGTGAATTTTCGAGGTTTTCGTGATTTTGACTTATTATTAAGGATACAACTATGCCCAATGAATTTTTTTTTTGTAAATACCTTACAAAATATTTTATTAACACTACTGCGTTTGAATTGTAATAATATATAAAATATCAAAAAAGTTATTAAGCTTAAAACACAAAAATTCCTGAAAATTCTTGCTGTATGCTTACTTAAGTGGCACACTCTATTTACATTGAATACATTGAATGTATTCTAATAGATGAAGTGAATATGATTTCTGCAGAATTGAATGAAAAACTTTACTGTCGATCAAAGCATACATTTCAGGCAAAATTTTTTGTTAAGACAGCTATGTAATTCGTTGATCGTGTTAAAAGTTATAATGATTTGAATATGAGTGAAATATCTGAAGAAATACGTTATGTGATGCCCTTTTACTATAAAAAACATACCGAAAAATTTGTGCAGTTTAATGCAGTTTGTGCTGTGAGCGGATGCCGGACCCAGGAGAGGTTTGCTAGGTTCTCTTCCGGAAATTTCGATGTAAACAATGCACCTTGCGCTGGTCGGCCTGTCACTGAAAAAGTCTAGGAAATTTTGCTACTGATGGAGCAAGACTAGCAGGAGATAGCGGAGGTACTTATCACCAACCATATGACAGTTTGTAATCATATAAAAAGAGCAGGCTACTTAAAGAAGCTCGATGTTTGGGTACCACATGAATTAACGCAAATTTAATTACCGAATAACCATCAGTGAAACCCTGCTAAAAAGTAACGAAATGGAACCACTTTTGGGCGATGAAAAATCGACTAATTACGAGAATATCCAATGCAAGCGATCGTGGTCAAAGGCAGGTGACCTTCCACAAACGACCTCAAATCCTGGATTAACGGCAAACACGGCTATGTTGAGTGTTTGGTGGGATTGGAAAGGAATTGTCTATTATGAGATGCTAGAACGTGGTGAAACGGTCAATTCACTCCTCTTCTGTACACAAATCTACTGTTTGAATGAAACAATCAAGAAGGAGCGACCAGAATTGGCCAACAAAAAGGAAGTTGTCTTCCATCATGACAATGATAGGCCACACATAACTTTGATGACCCGGAACAAATTGACGGAGCTTGATTAGGAGGTTTTGATGCATCCACCATTTACCCCGGACCTTGCACCATCTGACTACCGTTTATTTCGGTATCTGTAAAACTCTTTTCATATTAAAAAATTTGTTGACCGAAGAGCCGTATAAAATCACTTGGCCAAGTTTTTCGTTGATAAACCATAGAAGTTCTACACCGATAAATTTATGAAGCTATCCGGAAAATGGGGAAAGGCCAATTGTTATTGATTTTGAATAAAGAAACTTTTTGTTCAAAAATGTACAAAAACCCGCGTCGACTTTTTATATGACCCATATTAAACTTCCCATCGATAGCCCGATCAATCGGAGACGTTTGAGCCACCGAATCTTTATAGCTAATGGAGGGAAAAGCTTAGTTGGCAAATGGTTGCAAGGCGAAACTGTCCAACAAACAACTACAAAACTATAATGGATGCAGTCTTCTCTGGGCATCTGAACTCTGTAATATCAATGATATATATATCATCTTTTAGTTATCACCGACCTTAATTGCTAATGTAAGAAATTAATTAAAATAAATAAAAAGTTAAGAATAAAAAAAATTATTCAATTTTTTAATTTTTTCATGGTTCAATAGAGTGCAAATTTAAATGCGCATCATCACGTCATCGTGTCATCACGAAGTCCTTAGCTGTGAAAACAACAAGTGTTATTGGTGAGGCATTGGTTTGACTGAAGCACAGAAACAAAAACAAAAATGATATTTGTCTAAAAAACAACAAAATGATCATGTGTTAGAGATGTGTGAGAGAGAAGTCGTTAGAGAGAAGCATAGAAACTGAAACCAAGAGAGCCGTTGTAAAAACAACAACAACGAAGGCATGCAATAATACTGATAGATAGATAGAACAATCGTTTGACCAAAAACAACAGTAAGAGTAAGGGCACGCGTTGTTGTTATTTATATATTTACTAGCAGGGCCTCGGCCCATTGCTGCCTTCTGCGCTCAGCCTACTGATGCGATTTTCTCGTTGATTTTCCAGTGTTTGGGTGGTATTTCGTACTCCTTAATTTTCATTCGAATATTTGAACATTTCGAATTTGTACAGTTTGAGCATCACTTCCGGCAAACTAAATTTTCAGAGGCTACTTTGTTTTTGTGTTTTATTTGTATCCATACAGTGTGAGAAACATCTGAAATATTTAGCTAGTTCAACTATTTTTTTGCACCAAATGTACCAATTTTCATGGTGCTCGGTCAAAAGGTGTGGGATTCCATAGGGATCCAACAGACAGACAGACAGACAAACAAACATCTTTTTTTATATCTATAGATATACATATTTATTCATTCAAGTGGTATCAAAATGCACCCAGTTATTTAAAAGACTGGGCTTAGTTGGTCTTATTACTAGTTTCTGTGGTCAGCATGCAACACCAAAGCTAATGCATATATTCTACATGGCTACAGACATAACACTATCAGCCGGATACAATTTAGCATGCAAAATTTAAAGTACAGTTAAGAATTAACTAAGAGTTCATTTCTATTAAAAATAAGGGAAGTAAGATAGTACTATTTTCCTAAGTCGTTGAGGTTGACCACTGCAATCAAATGGATTTACGAAACCAGACCAAGTGTCTATTCCGCAGTGTACAGACAAATGTCAACAGTTGCTTGACAACCAAGGATTATATAAACTGTTACAATTACTTCAAATGCTATGAAAAATTTACTAAACAACAATAATTTAAAGTTAGTTTTTATGAGATTGTTAGAGGTCGGAGGAGAATGTAACGCATAGCGAGTGTTAAAAGATTTACATAAACATAGAAGGGATAGTTAGGTTATTGTGTAGGAGATTGTTTTTGTTCGCATTTACGGAAAGTTTTCTGAGTTATAAGACTATTGCTATGTAATCTGATGAGACCCTTGGTGTGATTCCGCATTTACTTAAATTTATAATTTTTTGGTATATAGAAGTCTAAAAGATCTGGCTTTTTATTGGAGTCTGCTGGCCAGTATGTTGGCTTACCTGTACTTAGATGATATTTGCAGAATACAGTGCGTCCAGAAGATTTTTGCCTTCCTTTTTTGAAGTTCGGGATCCCCATTTTGTGTGTTTCCTGTTAAAATCTCCAGCAGCAATAAATCGTTTTCCTAGTGTATTTATAGTGTCAAGATATTGTGATAGTGTAATGTTAAACTTGGGAAGGCAGTAATAGGCTGAAACAGTGATCGGGCCAACTGCGAAGAAAATTTAAACCGGTGATGCTTGGATGTGGTCCTTTTGGGATAGCAGCAATACGTTATGTTTGATGTGTTGCTTAATTATTATTTCAGTACCGCCGTATTCTGTGCCATCTGGCTGGTTGGTTTTGTGTATCCTGTGTTCACGAATTTGTACTTGATATTACATATCAGGTACCGTTTCCCAGTTTGTAAGTTTGAGATGGCACTTCACTGATGAGTCTTTGCAGCGAGTGGTATCTCCGGTCCATTTAAGGCACAGTGGTTCATCAGGCCCTTTCTTGCCAAGTCTATGGAACAAATCCGCTTCAATCAAGGTTACGGATGAGTCTTCATCTAGAAATGCAGAGGTTTTAATTACAAGAACTCCTGAATGAATGCAGACTGGTAGAATTCGGAATAATGAAGTATGCTTATTTCGAGACCATGGTAGTTGATACTTTTCCTTTGATCTTGTGATCTATGTAGGAGCAGGTCATATTTTGCGGTGCAGCCATCAACTTCACAATTCGTTTTCTTTAAACACTTTCCACGATACGAATTAAGACATTATCGTCATCATTTCTTCGCATTTAGAATTTCCCCTTTCTCTTCCAATCGAAGTTTTTGGAATCCATTACATTGCTGTAATTTATGCTCAACTTTATACAGTACGCATTTTGGATTAGTGAACGTTGTAGCTCGCTAGTATGCGTATTCATTGGTGGGAAGCTCTCTGGGAATCACTTTGCATGCCCCTAGTTAGCTGTTGTGGGAGCAGCTGCGAAATGAAACCCGGAATTTGTTATACTTTGTAGGAGTGCGGTGTGCGGTGAGTCTTTTGGATTCGGTTGACACAATAAATAATACTTTTTTTGTAGGTGCTCCTCTATTTTGTTGTTGTTGCTCTTCCAACATCCTCAATTGCGAGCAGTTCTACATTTCCAGGAGTTGGTGCTAGTGCTCCTCTTCGATCGCTAATAAAGGTACTCCAATTGGGTCTGTTCACCGCTGTTTACATACATGCCTGTGTCGCTCTAATTGCCTCAATATTCGACGATTTTGTCGTTCCATTAGTAATGGTAGGTAGTGATTTTGTAGAGGTGCGCGTGAAGTTTGTTGCTGTAGCGTAATTTACAATTGCCCTTGTCTATTACTTGACGATGTACCGGGCACATCTGTCAAGAACTGACCATTGATGATATCAGTACTTGCCTTTTTGCTTCGCACGTAGGCTGATTTGCTATCGTTGCAGGCAACGACGATGCTTGTAGCTGCGAAAACGATAGTGGATTCTCAATATTATTAAAAATGATTTTAAATCAGCCCTTTCATTACCCTACATCTCAACTATATGAAAAGTTTGATATTTGCATGATAGCCGAAAAAATATCTCAAGCTTTAACTAACTTTATTATTTGAAATCAAATATCTCACGTAACGTGTTGATAGATACTTGACAAGCTAATTTAAATATTAGCCTCTCTAAGTACCGCCTTTAAAGTTCTAGTCCCTAGGTTAAGTTGTATAATTCTTATGGTCTTAAGGTTTTTTCCGATTATCCTTATAATCATTAAAAATTGCACATAGCTATAATATTAATTTAAATAAATTGTTTTTTCGTAGTAGTAAAGTTTCGTTACAAATTATCTTTACAAATTATATCAGAGGTGATCTAACATTTCTTATGGAAGAGTAAATACTAATACATATACAAGAACATACAAAGAATACAAGAATACATACAAAGGAAACAAATTTTTATTTACACTGAAAAAAAATCAAATTATACTATTTACAGAGTTACAGAATTTTTCAAATAGGTGCAGTGGTTCCACAGATTACTATCCAGATATAAACGAACAAAATCTGCTCTTTCTCTACTTCATTATAATTATAATTAGATTTGTAACTTAAAACAAACTCCGATTTTTCCGTGTTTTTCTAAGAACAGCTGCGATTTTGTTTCCGTTCCAAAGGAAATGTTTACTTGTGTGTGTGCATTTTGAATGCGTGTGTGCAGACCTTACCGGCGAGCGATATACGTACACACTGAATGCTCATGCCATCCCTAAGAGTTTTACAAAAATAAATTAGGGCTTGTACATCCCTGATTTATATATACAAACCAAAGTGACAAAATGCCGGTGTTTCCCTCTGCTACAGTAATTTTTTAACAATTTTCCTTATGGTTTTAAAATATAGATAATTACCGTAGGAACGTCGGGGCATACTTTTTTTAGTTTATAAAGGCAAATAAAATATTTATTTTATTCGGTTTTTAGTATTAAGTTTTTGTAAAATAACTACAAGACCACAAGCACAAAACGCAATTAAGCAATTAAGCATGAGTCAGTCTTGCACCATATACTAGAGAGGGCAAAACAACGTTTGCCGGCTTTGCTAGTACTCCATATAAAGATTTACACACTATATGGAATATAAAATTAAGGTTAATGAAATTGAATTGAAATTGAAAATATTTGGTTGAGCTGCGGCTATCGGTGTTGAAGGCGTCAAATTTGTTGGGAAGCAGACTCCGCAATTCCAATATGTGTCTACCACGATATCGTTGAATTTATCAAGTGGCGCATTGTCCACATAGGACCATCCTTTCACCAGCCTCCCTGTTCCACGGTTTGCATTTATGCCCGGGAATCATTTATGTTAAATTTGAAATATTTACAAGATTTGTTACCCACAAGAAGCAAGCTAGAATTTTGGCCTTTTAACAGTACTTTATATATTAATATTCAAATAGATAACGCTAGTGTGTGAGGGTGTTTTAAAATTTTTGGTGTTTCCACTATCACCGTTGCAACTGCTGTTGCTGAGTTCAGTAACTTTGTGACCAAATATGTGGTCTGCTAAGTAGCGATCTAAGGAAAGGAATAATCGTAAACGAAAATATTACAGTTCATTACAGTTTTAACCTAAGTATGTATGTGAGCGCGAGTATGTTTAGTTCTTACAAGTACGGTGGACCCTTGCTACGGCGGCATCAGTGACTATTAATATATATATTAATATATATAATATATAATTAATATCGTTTGTTAGTGATCGTATATTATTTTCAATGCTATATACGATATTCGTAATTCTATGGTTTCAATATCATGCTATATTATTATACTGCTATTGGCTATTACTACGGGATTTAGTACATGCTTCGGTTTGATTGGCGTTATTTGCATAGTGCTGAGGATGATATCTGGGTGGTGTAGATTATTTTCGTACTTTAGGGACCTTTTTATGTTAGTTGTGTGTATGTTTCTTAGATTGGATTTTTTGAACTTGTGTTCTTCCTTGTGTTTTGCACTATTTTCATTAATGTTGCATAGTAATGAGATCGGGTTGTGGTTTATTAATGTCACATTTTGTGAATGTCTTAATGGAACACAAGTGGTTAGGATGTGTTCAATGATGGTGGCTAGTGGTTATTGACCAATTTGGCATTAGTTCGGAATATTTTTGTTTAAATGGTTCTCATGGGTTAGTTTAGTGTGTCCAAGTCGTAGTCGCGATATTTTGATTGAGTCTTGTCTTGTCTTGGAAGGAAGTTTGCGGGGTGAGTGAACGCTACCAGGGTGACGTAGGATTCCATTTATCCTTTTGGCTCTGCATAAAATTTTGTTTAAAGAAATGGTCTATGTATTTTTTGTTGAAATTGTAACTGCATATAAGAGGCATGGTTTGTGCTGCCTTGGCTGCGGAGTCTGTAGTTTCCTCTTATGTTTGTGTGTCCTGAGACCCATATTAAGTTTATTTTATGATCATTTTTTAATAGTAGATTTCTGATGAAGTGAGGGTAGTGATCGCAGTTGTTTGTGTTTGATATTGCTTCAAGTGCGGAGTGGGAGTCTGAACAAATTATGTATTTACGCCTGGATTTGGTAACTAAAGCTATAGTTTCATAAACGACTGTAATTTCCGGTGATAGGACAGATGAATATTTTGAAAGAAGTCCGTATTTTATTACTGATGTGTCAGTAGTAATGGAAAATGTAATAGTGTTTCGGTTGCAGATTAATCTATGTATATGAAACGGCAATCTGAGTTTATTTCATTGATGTTGAGGAAAGGGGTTCGGTAAATGATAGGATTGGTGTTGTATTTTACAAATTATCCTACTGAGAGGTCAATTTAGTCTTTGTTGAAAAGCCAATAAAGTGAGACTTTTTCCCTTTTTAATGGTTCTAGAGATATATATAGTTCGGTGAGTTTTATAGTTAGAACATCTAAAATTGAGTTTGTGTATCTATACTTTAGTGAAGATGAATTTTTTTAGATATTTTGCTATATGAGTTTAGTACGATTTTAAATAGATTGTATTTGAGGCAGGTATGTCTCAATTGGTGCAATGTTACCTTCAAACAATAGATTTTTAGTTGGGGATAATCCATAAGCTCCAAAATATGTTCCAAGTTTAGCGTTTATTATTACATTGACTTTGTTGAGGATATATGCAGGCGCGCGGCCGTAGAGAAAGAGGGCGTAGTCAATTTTTGATATTATGAGAGCTTTCATAACTGAGATTATGGTCTCAGTGTTATAATTAAACTTGTGACTTGCAAGACATTTAATGATTTTAATTTTTGCTGACAATGAGTTGATTAGATCCAATTGTATTCGTTAGTTACCGTAACAACTTTTAAACCTTTTAAAACTTTTAAAGAGTTAACTGATGGCATAATGATATCGTTTGATCTAATTTGGCGTAATATTGGCGTTGGTTACATATATTTGTATGCTTACATTTTTCAATCGATAATTTCGCTTCGGAGTAATCACCCCAGACTTGAAAGTTTTGAAAAAGTTGGTCTAAACTTTTAGTTGGGTTGCTCTATTAATTAAAGTTTATAATTAACTGGAAGTCGTCTGAATATCTGCAGAAGGTAATATCTCTATGGATTTTTTTATTTTAGCCAATTTGTCATATGCAATTAAAAATAAAATGACAGATAGTGGTGAGCCTTGTGGCACCCCATAATGAATAAGTTTCCATAGTTGCGAGCCTACTTTGACCATATTTTTAGGTTGGTCATGAAGTTCGTCATATAGTTAATAATTTTTGGACCCACTTGCCATTCTCTCAATTGGTCTACAATAACATGTAAACCAATTCCGTCAAAAGCCTTGGGGAGGTGATGAGATGTACAGTTTTTTGTAAAGGGGGTCAGTTATCAAATAATCTACGCAAATAAGGCTATCAGCAACTGATTTGTTTTCCTAAATGTTTTCCGATTTGAATTTCGGAAAATAAGTTATTATGCTCTTCAAAACCGTTAAGCAATTATTTTGTCCATGACCTTAGAAAGCCTTTGGTTATGTGATATGGGATGGTAAGACTTTGAATTAGTGCAGTCAGTGTTAGGTTTATTGACTAGGATGACGAGGTTGGTTTTCTATTGCTGTGATATATCGGTATTGGATATGTTATTGAAGTGTATGATTATTCTGTATTAAGGGTTGGGATGGCGGGCTTGACCATTGGATATGAAATCCCGTCGAAGCCTGGATTATTGCCTTTGAGGGAAGTAAGAGCGCTTAAGGGTTCGGTTGGGCAGATATTTAGTTCCATCTTTTCACAGCCAGGGCGCGGAGCGTAGTCTACGGGCATGTTTAAAGAGTTTGTCATGTAAAACAAATCTACTAGAGAAATGGACGTAACTGTTAGCTATTATTTTGTGATGCGTTCTACTACTATTTTTGTAAGGGTTCCAGATCGCATGGACCGACTTAATGGAATTTAGCCCACAAAATGTGCGAATATTTGAACAAATTTTAGACTATGGGGTATCGGGCCTTACTTGTGAGGTGAGTTCATAAGTGGACTTTCTTTTTGCTTCCTTTAGTTCGCGTCTGAATATTGTGTTTGCTTTTCTAAACATAATTATGTTTCCTTGGGTGATATTTCTATTGAATTTGTTCCAAAATTAAATTTTATCTTTTTTTAGACACTTTACTCTTTGGTTCCATAATGGGAAATTTCGTGGTTGTTGATGTAGTGATGTTTTTGGGATAGCTTTATGTGCGCTTTGAAGTAATATTTTATTTATTATTTGCTGCCTCTTTGTTTACTTCGTTCGATGTGGTGATATTATTGTTTACTAATGATTTGTTTTTGTATTTTATTTGTATAGGTGAAGACTAGTACTTGTGTTTGGTCCGAAAGTCCCGGCTCCGGTACCCGTTTTCATTCTAGAACCATCAGTGAACCCTGTGTTGCCACTGGGCATAGAGCCCGTTTCACCGACTTCCCAGTCAGGTCTGTTTGGGAGGAGAGGAGAGAGAGAGGCCCCGGCCAGAGCGAGGCACGCAAGCCGCTGGAGCTTGTTGCACTGCCGGATGGCTGTTGCCTGAAGCATCTTAGGCCATCACACTAGAGCCGCATAGATGACGACGGGTTTGACTACCGTGGTTTAAAACAAGTAGATCAGTTTTGGAGATAAACCCCATATTCTATCATATAACCGTCCACAAGCCCACATGGGTTTGTTGGCGTTATTGAGTACTGTTTTAAATGAGCATTCCAATTCAGACCTTTATCCGTTTAATTACAGTACCGTTTAACAGAACTGGAATAACGGCCAGTTTATACCTCTTTGAGAAGGGTACCAATACTACCTTTTCTGGATTAATGCTGAGACCCTCTCTGTTGCACCAGTTGCTGACGATTTGAAGGGCGGAGGTCATTACATTGGAGATAGTTCGTTCGAATCACCCCGCAAAAATAATGGCGGCGGGGGACCTAGCGGTCATCTGCGTATCCTATGATCTCATAGCCATGGGACCTCAAGTTAGCCAAAAGATCGGCAATGACGATGGACCCGAGTACCGGGGAGAAAATTCCGACTTTTGGACAACCCTTAATTGCTCTTATGCAATGGTGGTATTGCACAACGTGGACGATATGTCGCTATATGGTTGTGTATATTCCTATAGCCTAATTATAGAATCATAGCCGGTATTGTCGAAGGCCCCACACAATGCAACTTCTTTCGACTGGACTGAGGTTTCAATTTCACCGACGAGGTGATGAAGGGCAACTTCGGTTGATTTGCTCTTCATGTAGGCATATTGATTATTGTGAAGAGGAATCGTTTTTTCAAGCCTTTGCCTGATATGAAGCTCGAATAATCGCTCCATAGTATTTAAGATGAAGGAAGTTAGACTTATTGGTCTGTATGATTTGGGTAGTTCCATAGGCCGATTGCCTTGCTTGGGGATAAAATGGACTGTCACTTTCCTCCATGACTGTGGTATGAATCCGAAAGTGTAACTTGCCCTAAAGAAACCAATTAGTCGTCGGATGATTATGTCGAGACAGTTTTGCAGCAAAGCTGGAAAAATGCCATCACCGCCCGCTGCCTTAAAGGTCTGGAATAAGGAAACAGCCCAGCGTAGCTTTTCTTCGTCAAAGATGACACCAGAAATTCTGCTAGCCCGACGTCCCGAGATCCATTGGTCAGGGGAGGGTGCTTGCAGCGAACTTGAGGTGGTGAAAGAATCAGGAAAGTTAACCTGGAGTAGGTACTTTATGGTTTCTTGCCCACAGTTCTTAAAAGACCATCTTGGTTTTTTAGCATACCTATACCATTCGACGGCCCCTTGGCTAATTCTTTTCAGACGGGTTCCTTTGGGAAGCGTTTGCAATTCTTCACAGTGCCTGCGCGATTTCAAGCGGTTGGCTCGTCTAATTAAAATCGGTGATGCGACCTTATATTCGCCCCACTGACCAGAGCATTTAGCTCCGTTGAATAATTTCCTTACTATCTCCCATTTAGTTGAGAGCACTTCATTCCACCACAGGCCCTTACGTCTGCTATGTGTGGTGCGTTTCATGTAGCTCTGCTTAAAAGACTCTATGAGCACCTGGTTTAGTTGTTCAGCTGCTTCGTCTAGCTCGTATGAACAGCTGATGTTGTGAACAAGAGTGCTGGCCTTAGCGTTCACTAATCTCCCATAAAGGTTCCGTATTCTTTGGGGGATAGATTAAAAACCGAAGTTGTAAGGTGTCGGGGATATCAAAGCGGATGTCCATATGATCCGGTAGCGAGGCTCAGAGACATGCCTGTCCCATATGGACTGGCTTATGGCCAGGCTGGCAAAGGTGAGGTCAAGTACCTTCTGCCTGGAAGCGCTGACAAAGGTTGGTTTACACCCCCTGTTTGCTATATCTAAATCTGAGCTCATAATATATTTAAGAAGGTACTCACGCCTTGTGTTGATGTCAGTGCTGCCCCAGATTGTGTGGTAAGCATTAACATCGCAAAGGATAACCATTTGTCGATTTGTCCGGCGACAGCATCTCGACTTTCAGTGTTGGTATGTTCGTGTTGTCTGCAAGGAATTAGTCTGAACCGTGGACAATTTTCTGCATGCCTGTTGCCCTTGAAACCTCCAGGATGGCGGCTGTAAAGGTTTAGTGAGGTGTAATTGATATTATTATCAATTAAGATAGCCGTGCGAAGGGTTTCTCCAGAGCTGTGGTAAAGCTACTTAACTGATTGGGTCGCTATTCTACGAACTAGGCCAATTGTCTTTCCAAGGCTCCTGTATTAGGACGAGGGTGAATTTGTTTTCGGCGAAAAGTGTGCATACGGTGGCCGACAGCCCTATGGCGTGATGCAAATTCGCTTGAAGGACTTTAATTTTCATTTGGGTCCTTTTTAGGGAGCGCAATACCAGGTCGCTGGTCTTTGCGGAGCGTGGGCCCTTGCCACGTTCGCCATTTGTGACACCCTGCCTCACCGAAACCGAGTTGGAAGCCGGCCTTGGCCTAGTGCCTCCCAGACAGAGATTGATGATAAGCTCCTCAAGATCGGTTGCGCGGTTTACGGTTTACCTAGCTTAACATCCTGGCAAGCACAGGCAGCTGGCTTTAGGGCGGGTCCACCATCGGTCTGTTGGCCAGCAGGCACCAATAAGCCACTGTCGTCGGGGTGGAGGATGAGGCAACAACGATGGTGGACAACCCTGTGGTTGCGGGTGACATCACGGGGGCCACAATTGTCTCTGATTGTCGGTCGTTTGTTGGTGGTGGAGGGCTCTCAACCCACCTCATTTGGCATCCATCCAGGCGGCAGCGTGGATTTCAGCAATAGGAGGAACCAAGCTGATGCTGTATAGAGTTGCCTTTCAGCATCAGCTTGATGTGGCCAAAGTAGTAGGCGATGATGCCCTTACGCGAGGCCATGGCCTTGTAAATGTCATAATCGACAATGGCTAGGAGGTGCAATGGGTGCCGCACGGTCCAGAACCTTCCATGAAGCCGCTTCCTTGAGGGAGTTCTGGGCGGCTATGAAGGCAAGGACCCTCTCGTTGCTGAGATTTAAGGTATGCAAAAATAGCCACGAATTACGTACGTCTTCGGGAAGTGGCCTTCATCGACAAGTTCGATAAAGCAATTCTCTTTGATGCGAACTGGGTTGTTCCTCAACCATGTCACTGTGGACATTGTCGCGGGTTCGGGGGATAAATCCTTCGAATTCTGGTTTGAGGTTGTCATCCGGTTTCCGGGGTTTCTTTGATGGACCGGTTGCGATAAACCCAAATTTGACGCTGCTTGCTAACCTAGGGGTCTAGGAAGCTTTATCAGACTACACATGAGTCTGCTTAGGTTTCTTTGTATTGTTCATACCGGGCAATTGCTAATCAGAGCGCCTTCTGTTAAACGAGCGCTTGAAGCGCCTGCGCTCTTTGGTGGTTAGGCTGATAAAAACTGGTCTTTTGTTCAAATGAAATTGGTGCATTTGGGCACCTGCCTCAAAGCAAAGTGATCACTGCCCCAAAGGTGTCCCATACGTTTCCATCATGTGTTAGGGCGAATTTGAAATAAGTTTCTGATTTGTCTTATAGGAGGATCCAGTTACTCTGTGTAACGAATTTGTGCAATGCGGCGTTTCTTTTAAAATGTTTAGGTGTCCCCCATGGGGGATGCCATCTGTGGGTGATTTCCATGAGCATGCTTGCTGGTGAACATTTTTTGTTTTAATTAGTAATTCATTAGTAACCCACAAGAGACAAAAACAAAACGTAATCGTAGTAAGCTCTCTCCCAACAACACTTCCGAACAAAAAACAATAATAAAAAAAGTAGGAGCAAAACATAAACGACAACACAAGCAACACTGCAAAAGTACTGGCTGAGCGCGCCTAATACAGATAACAGGTTCGAACTCCTCTCACAAGACGGCTGAAGACGGCAGTGGCACAGAAGCAAATTCTAATGCGCCAAATAAACTTCGACCAACTACTAAAATTCACAAGCCACCACCAATATACGTACAGGACGTAAAACAAATTAACCTACTAAACAAAGTTCTGAATAAGACAATACAACAAAACTACATTTTAAAAACACTTCAAAACAACGAAGTATGTGTACAGACAAATGACTCGTCGGACTACTCGGCGGTGGTTAAGATGCTTAGAGATAACCATACTAAATAGTACACCTTTAAGCCCAAAGAGGAGTGGGGATTCAAGATTGTAATAAGGAATATGCACTACGCCACTGATTGTAACGAACTAAAGAATGAATTATCGGAACTAGGCCAAGACGTTATTAATATAAACAACGTACAACAAAAACTGACGAAGAAACCCCTGCCGCTATTTTTTATCGAATTAAAAGCCAACTCGAATAAGACAAATATACAACATCACCACTCAAAGTCATCTTTGAGCCACCACACCACAAAACCACGAGAGCTCAGTGCTCAAACTGCCAAAAATATGGTCATACAAGAAATTTTTGCACCAAAGACCCATCTGTGTGAAATGCGCTGGCAAGCACAAGACTATTGACTGCAAACTAATAAGTGCGGATCAAATTAAATGAACTCTTTGTGGCGGCTCAAACACAGACAACTATAAGGGATGTGAAGTATACAAACACCTAAAAATTAAAAGATTTTCGTCACTAAGAGAGAAAGACGCTAAAAAAGATGACCATCAGGCGGAAAAACAACCATCAAACAAAGTTAAAATTGGATTAACGTACGCCCAAACAGCAGCCAGTAACCATAGAAACCCCACAAATCAGGTACAACCTGAACAAAAAGATGTGAAGGAAAACAAAAACGAACCCAACAAAAACGAGACCAATAAAAACGCAGAAAATAAGATTGCATTTTCAAATGATCTGGCTGAGATAAAACACATAATAAAAGAACTAGCGCACCAAATGTGTAACATGATGAACATTATGACAGTACTATTGACAAAGCTCGACAACAAAAATGGACGATAACCTACGAATAATTGCATGGAATGCCAATTGAATCAATAACCATAAACTCGAATTCAAGACATCCTTAGACAACAACCAAATTGACATCACCCTAATATCTGAAACGCACCTAACACGAAAACATAACTTGCAGATAAATGGCTACGTTGCCTATACTACAAATCACCCTGATGGAACGGGCCACGGAGGCACAGCGGTCATTATTAAAAACACACTTAAACATATAGAACTCGAAAATTATCATTTAGAGCACATACAATCAACTAATATACAAATATTGGATTCTTTGGGATCTCTAACTATAGCAACTGCCTACAATGCACCTAAACACAAGATCACTTTGACACAATATAATCACTTTCTGAAAACACTAGGACCACGCTTTATTGTCGGTGGAGACTTTAACGCAAAAAACACTTCTTGGGGCTCTAGAATGTCAAACAAAAAAGGTAAGTACCTACTGAGGGCTATATACACAGTAAATGCAACACACTTAAGCACCAACCCTTTGGCCTACTGACAAGAAAAAAATACCTGACCTCATCGACTTCTGTATAATTAAAAATATTGATATACGAAAGCTCGCAATATCCAAATTGACTACCAAAACAGCGTATTAACTGAACGTAAAATCAACAATATATAGAATCATCGCACTCACTGGGAAACTTACAGAGATTATATAAAGCGATCTCTGCCCCTTAATATTTCAATTACAACTAATAGCGACATAGAATCAGCAGTGATTCTCTTCAATGATGTAATCGAGAAAGCTGCACTACAGTCGATTCCTACACATAAGACCACAGAGCGCAATGCTTTCACTCCACCTTCTCTACGACGGCTTATCAACAGAAAGAAAAAACTTAAGAAAATTTGGCAAACAATCAGAGCCCCATCTTCTAAAAAAGACTACAACAAAGCGACCAAAGAACTGAAAAAATATTTAATCGAACAAAAACGAGAACAACTAGAAAAGTATCTCCAAAACTTAAACCCGAAAAGATGCTCGGACAAGACATTTCATCAACCACCATTGAAAATGGACGAAGGGACATGGGCTAGAACAGAAATTGAGAAAGCTACAACGTTAGCCAATTATGTTTTTATAATGTTTTTGCGGAGAATGATACTACCACTGATGACTCACTACCTCCTCCGAACGGAGGTCGTTCAATTGTAGCACTAAAGAAGATCTCTACGAAAGAAATAATTGCAACTATAAAATAGAACATTGAACATAAAAAAGCCCCTGGCTACGACAAAATAAACTCACTATTACTGAAAGAATGTCCTGTGGAGCCACTAGACTACATACGAAATCTATGTAACGCGGTATTAAGACTAAGACATTTCCCCAGTGCATGGCAAGTTGCCGAGATAATAGGTATTCCTAAACTTGGGAAAGACTACAAAAAAGCTTCCTCCTTCAGACCCAAATCTTGCTACCCGTGCTGTCAAAATTTTTTGAAAAACTTCTACGTGAGGAACTTATTCTTTTAAGACGTAATAAAATAATACCCGACCACCAATTTGGATTCCGACGTAATCATTCTACGATTCAACAGATTCACCGCGTAACCCACAAAATACTTAACGATATAGATAACAACAAATTTTGTATTGGACTATTCCTAGATGTCGAGAAAGCCTTTGATAAAGTTTGGCACAAAGGCCTAATACACAAGATCCACTCGATTTTCCCCGCCAATGTGAATCAAATTCTGTCAAGGTATATAGAAGGCAGATACTTTTATGTTAAGTATAAAAACGTATACTCAACACTACGCCCGGTAAGCACAGAAGTTCCCCAAGGAAGCGTCCTTGGGCCACTCCTTTACACTATTTACACCGCAGACCTACCTCAACCAACACAGGACTTTACAATGATAGCTATGTTTGCAGACGACATCATTCTTCTATCCGCCCATAAAAGCATAAAGGCAGCAGCATCCACTCTACAAAAAAACTTTAATAAAACCCTAGAGTGGTCTCGGAAATTGAGTATAAAAATTAGCAACAGGAAAACAGTCCAAGTAATTTTTACTACCAAAACAAAATATAGACAGGTTCACCTAATAATTGACGGAAGAGATATAACAATCGGAAACGTAGCTAAGTACCTCGGAATCTACCTTGACAGCAAACTGACATGGAAATACCATGTTTTTAAAATACGAAACCGAATGAAACTTAAAATAAATGAATTACACTGGTTGTTAAACAGAAAATGGAAAGTCTCACTGAACAACAAACTATTAATATATAAAACTATCATCAAACCTATCTGGACGTACGGAGCGCAAATATTGGGGTCTGCGAAAAGAACAAATCTACAATTAATACAAAGACAACAATCGAAAATTCTACGTAAAATTACAAACGCTGACTGGTATATCACAAATTTCGACATTCACAGAGACTTGCAGATTTCCACAGTGGCTGAAGAAATAACTAGTTTTGTTGAGGAATTATTTGACTTGCTAGGTAATAAGGAATACATCGTACGTATTCTTCAAGCGCCAGAATAGAAGAGAAGCACTTTAATAAGTTCAATTCAGATTTTACATTAAAAGTAGTTAACATTAATGCATTTCAAAACAGGTTCATATTATTACTTATGTTATTAACATTACATTTTAGTTATTGCGTTTTAACAAGTTTAAGTCGGAGATACGAAACAAAAAAAAGCCAACATACTAACAACGAGGTGAATACACTGCCTCTCACCACCACAATTATAGTCAATAATTTTTTTTTTTTCAGCCGTCTATTCGTCGCGTGACGACTACTATTCGTCGCGTGCAGTCAACGTACCAAGCGATCGCTTCTAATCTATTCCCAAAATGTACCACTTTTTGTGTGTAATCTTTATGTAAATTAGGTAGAAACAACAATAAACTTTCACTGAAAAAAAAAATAGTCTTATCGTCAAACTACAACAAAAAACCTGTTCATGGGTCAGGCCCAACAACAGCCCATAATGAATAAACCACCAGATTGGAAAAAATTGTTCACGATAACAAACAACACAGCCCACTCGGCAGGCAAATACATCGTCATCATCATAGCGGACAACACTACCTTTGAGAATGTATCACCCTTCTTAACAAAAAAACTCATCGACTACATGTGTGGAGGGGAAGTGGATATATGCAAAAAAACAAGAGCTGGCTCTCTTCTTATTAAAACAAAAAACCACACTTAAACCATAAAACTATAAACTGTCGAAAATTGGTGAATTCTCAATAACTGATACAAAGTACAAGACCGTCTACTGAACTAAATGAGTTATGTATTCTAATGATCTTGTAAATATACCTGAACAAGAAATATTGGAGGAGTTGAAAACTCAAAACTTAACCGATATATACAAAATTAAGAACCGGCAAGACAACTCTCTTGCCGTTGAAACTGGTCTCATCATTATTAATTTTGCGGCTCACACATTACCAGAAAATGTGATGATTGGGTATGAAAGGGTACATGTTCGTCAATATATCCATCTCCCTCTAAGATGTAAGAATTGCATACGATTTGGACACCCAATACCGATTTGCAAAAGCAACAAGACATGCCCCAACAGTTCAGAAGAATCCCATATAAGTGAAAATGAAACCTGCTTACAAGAAAAATCATTCATTAATTGCAAACATAACCCAAATCCAAAGCAATCACTCTCCACTAGACAGAAAGTGCCCGGCATTCATTAAACAACAAGAGAAAACAGCAACAAAAGTTACAGAAAATGTAGATCATAAATCTGCACTAAAGATATATAATATCCGCCACTCCCACCAGCTCACTTAATACTCCAAAGTAGTGACCAATCCTCCACCACAAGCGACAAGCAATACAAAGCTCACTGCCACTTCAACGATGGCAGAAATCCCCACACCTGCAGCCACTCCCACCGCTTCAACATCAGAAGTACAACCCGAAATCAGGACTACAACATCATATGATGAGATGATGGACACTGACACGCAATCTGTCTCCGATGAAGGTGACAATTATTCAAAAGTCCAACCTTCATCCGACCTTAAGCAAAAACCTCACCTCAGAGTGAGTTGCCCTCTCAGTGCTAAATAAAGAAATAAAGCTAAGAATAATAACAATATTAATGCTTATATAAGCAACTACAACCAGTTGCCAATCATACTCAAACAACTCAAGCCTAAAATCATCTGTCTTCAATTTTATTTATTTATTTATTTATTATTTTTTTTTTTATATTTAATTTTTTTGTTATTATTAGAACAACTTCAATAAATTGTATATACAAAAATTAACAAAACCACTTAAATAATACGTGGGAATATAGTATTGTGTATTAAAAGGATCTATTACGGAGGTCGGCAGGGTGCAATCTTCTTAGTCGTCTAGCCAACCTAACTCCTCCCATTCTGTGTAGTTTTAGAAGGCGCCTTGCTAGTTTATTTGGATGATTTTTTAACCTCTCTATATATTTTTTGGCCTGACGATTTATCACATCGCCAATTTTCGGTATTTTTAGTCGTTTTCAAGGTCCGCCGTTCGCATGAACCAAGGGCCACCAGTAAGCATTCGCAATGTCTTGGCCTGCAGTACTTTCACCTTCTTGATGTTTGACCTCGCTGCAATGCCATACAGCTGCAAACCGTATCGCCAAGCAGGAGCAATTATGGTTTTGTAAATGTTAACCTTATTTCCCACGGACAATTTATTCCTGTTAGTTAAAAGACAATGTAATTTGCCAATCCTTTGTATTAAGGATTTCGTGATACTTGAAATATGCGTCTTGAAAGTTAGCCGCCTATCCAAATACACACCCAGTTATTTGTAACCTGAATGGTGTTCCAGCAGTTGGTTTCGAATGAAAACTCCCGGACAGAAATCCGGCCGTAAGGCGTACGTCACATTGGCACATTTGTTTTTGTTAATGCAAATGTTCCAACGTTGTGTCCAGTTTTCAAAAATATGCAGGCATTTCTGCAGTGAGTCCGTGGCTTAGTAAATGCAAATGTTGCTGACGAGGATGGCGGTATCGTGGCAGCAAACGTGGCAATGATCAGATCCAGAGGATCCTTCAGTGGTATTTCTGACCCAGTGGGCATGTCGTGCGTGAACAGGGTATAGAGTGTAGGCCCCAAAACGCTACCTTGGGGGACACCTGCGCAAATAGCCTTGATGCTAGACTCCACACCATCCAGTACCACTGAGAAGGTCCTATTCTGAAAGTAGCTGCGCACGATTAACCATAGGTTTTTTTTTTTTTTAACATCGACGTGTTGGGCACACATGGGGCAGGCCCAGGTGGCATCAAAACTCACCCAGTCACATAGACTGTTCTCAGCTGGTCTTAATTGCTAATATCTTCGGTGATCATGCGATACCAAAGCTAATGTCTACGTACTAATTATTTGGCTACAGACAAAAACATCATCAGCCATTAACATAATCAACATGCAAGATTAAACTAAAGCTAATATTAAATTAAGAATTCAATACCTACAATAACATATCTATTTAAACAAGGACGAAAAATTTAGGTTACAAGTATAGAAATAAGTTATGCATTAATTCAATGATGCCAACAATTTAGTTTTTATAACATAAGAAGAGGTGGGAGGAGCAGCACACGCAAAGTGGGTATTAAAAGATTTGCATAAGACATAGAATAGATCATGTTGCAAATAAGAAGCTCTACAAAATCGAAGAATAATAGGAGAATAGTTTCTAGTTGGACGTACTGGTACACTAAAGTTAATCATTCTAAGTAAGAAAGCTGAGTTAATACTACCATAAATGAGGTTATACATAAAAGTTACACCAATGACCGTTCTACGACTACACAAGGTACGGAGGTTGATCAATTTGAGACGACACCGATAAGATGGTAGGCAAGCATTAGGATCCCAGTGCAAGTTTTTGAGAGCAAAAAGTATAAATTGCTTTTGCCCCGACTCAATACGATCAATGTACATCTGATATTGAGGGTCGCAGACACAAGACGCATACCCCAGAATAGGTCTTACTAGTGAAGTGTAAAGTACTTTGGTAATATACGGATCAGCAAACTCATTATACCAGCGTTTAATATAGGCAGGGATACCTCTAGCTTTAGAGACCGAAGTGGAAATGTGGGTACCGAAATGCAACTTCAACAAGTTGAGGCGGCAAGAGATTCTTGAGCTTACTGAGCAGCCCGTCGTGCCAAACTCGGTCGAAAGCCTGCTTTATGTCAAGATACGCTGCCACCACATACTCCTTAGCCTCAAATCCTTCGAGAATAAAGTTTACCATCCTATCCAGCTGCTCTGGTGTTGCGTGAGATTTACGAAAGCCAAATTGAAAGGAAGGAACTATTTGCTTTACCTTTTTTAAGTCCAGGATCCGTGTCAGCAAACAGCGTTCAAACAGTTTTGCTACAGTGGCCTGTAAGAATCTAAGGCGTAAGGGCTCTTGCCGGCCTTATGAATCATGCAAATTCTCCCCTTCTTTCACTGTTTCGGCACATATCCCAATCTCAGCACTGAGTTAAAAATGAGGACGAGAAATAGCACAGCTTTTAGCGGCATTGCCTTAAGTGTAAAGTTGTCCACAATATCTTCACCTGGAGCCTTTTTAGTGTTCAACCCTTTAATATATGCTGAGACTTCCTAGTGCTGTTGTTTATGTTGTTTATGATCAGAGGAGAGTTGATACTCAGTCCTAATAGACACCTAGTCCGGACGCAGCCCATTATAAATGAAGAAATCAATAGCGCTGGGTGTGTGTGTGTATTTGTCGCTTGACCAGTTGCCAGGATTTGAGCTGTTGAGTTTTGCACAACTTCCTGTAAGCAGCTACCCGTTTTATCCGTTGTATCTGCTTTTGGCGTTAAAGTCTCACCCTATGAGAAACATTCTTCCTAGATTGTTTAAAAAATCTTCGAAGACTACAGATGACCAATTAAGATGCGGAGGTAGATATAATACAGAGACTATTAACTCGCCCCCACTGGTTGATATCTGTATGGTGGCCATCTGTAATTTCGCTCTTCTCACTGGCTCTTGTAAAGAATAGCAGAAGCATAATAACTACAGCCGCTCCTTCTCTAGGCCTATTGCTGGGATGGTCTGCCTTTTGAATGTTGTAGCCAGGTATAAAGATCTGGACTCCAGTTTGCAGCCATGTCTCAGTGATGAGCAACACATCAATGTTATGGGCGGTAAGGAAATTCTTAAGCTCCTCAACATGCCCAGAAATTTCGTGAGCATTCCACAATACAAGGCTGAGTGGACGTTGCATCATTTACGGGCATCACGAAATTGAGGCATAATTTTTTAAGGAACTGATTGCTCTCCTTCAGTTCGTTAAACATTAATGTAATTGTGTCAACTTTAGCTGTGAGGGCTGTTATTGCAGCCTCTAACCTGCTAATGCTATCAGGGGTCTGTGGCGATTGCTGTAGATTCACAGCTCTGTTGTTAACATTGCAAAATCTCTTAGGAGGATTAGTTATATGCAAAGCAGCACGTAGTGTGTCTGCATATGAGGTGTCTCCCTTGACCATTACCGCCGGGATGTAACTCACTCTTCTAATAGAATATTCCCTTTTGCTGCTACGCGCCGAAATTGAAATATTGGGTTTTAGGCTATTTCATTTCTTTGAAATCTCGGCAGTCCTTACTCCAAGCAGCATTTTTCTCACCGCAATTTATGCAGCAAAGGTCCTCCACAGCCAAACATTGGGTTGTGATATGGTTTTGCCCACATTTTCCACAAATCAACTGTCGCAGACAGTAATTTTTGGTGTGCCCAAATCCAAAGCATCTATAGCACTGAATGACAGTCAGATTGTTTTTTGAATTTCCACCAGGACACGTTACCTGCCTATATGCTGAATTTTCAGAGCCTCCTTATTGTTAGGCGCTTTGGCAATGTTGATGAAGAAGAAGATGTTTGGCACCATCTTTTCAGTGTCTGCTCCATTAACCATAGTGACTAACTTGCGGGGGTTGGGATTAAATACTCCGGTGACATTGTGGCCTTTGGTATAAAAGGCTTCCTTGATAATATTGTGGGGGGTGGTGCTGGCCAGATTGCGAAGAACTACCCTGAAAGCTTTATCCTCCTTTAGCTGGTATGTGTAGTGTTTAATGTTACGCTCTTTTAGGTTACGAACCAGAATACGATACGAATCAGAATCCTCAGTATAGACCCTTACAGTATCATGTCTCATAACTTTAAATGAGAAACTCTTTGTTCCGGAGACCAGAGCCAGCTCCTGTTCCAAAAGGAGATCATTGCTCACATTATCAATGTTGATAGGGGATGGTTTTCTAGTCCTGCGAGTGCTTTTATTATCAATTCCCTCAAGCAAAGCATCAGCGTCAAGGACCATTTTCTCGGCTTCGGCAAGTGTTTCAGTGGTCTCATCCCCATTCCCAGCGTCAGATAGCAGAGCAAAGCGATTTGATGATATGCCAGGACTTTCCAGAGAAATAGAAGATTCCACGGTTTGGGCTGACACCTTTTCCCCCTTCTTTGCCATACCATGACGGTATTTGCTGAGTCTGCCAACACACCTGAGCACAATAAGTCGCAGTTGTGGTACAAATCGGAACCGTGCTAAAAGAAACAGCTGGCACCGGGGCAGCGCCAGTCAAATATTGACTTTGCAAATCAACGAACGAGCACATTTCAGGTAAGGCGCTTGAATGCGTCACTATATACTTAGAGACATTGGATGTTGTTGTTGTTGTCGTAGTTGATGTACAGTTGTCATGTAGCCGTAAGGTATCATTAGGAACCCGCCGCAACTCGGAGTCAGATAAAATTTTGTCATCTCTGTTAGAAATGCTAACACCCGAAACGTCGCACAGATTCCGAATTTTTACAATTTTTAATGCATTTGCCTCAGCGCGGCGAACCGAATGGCACTTAATTTTACCCGTTCTTATTTTTAATTTAATTTTTAACTGAGGTTATAGCAAAAGGAATTTCCTTATTTAATTTATTTTAATTCTTCACTTGAACTTTTGACACAGGATACAACGAAGGACAAGCCATATGTACAGATTCATTTTCCTCAATAAAAGCCATTGCCAATGCCAATAATTATAATATCTACTAATCATCGATTAGAAGCATAATTTCATCCAAGCGCCCGAAAATCATAATAATATAGGTTCTTGGCCATTGCAAAATAACAGGTAAGCAAATAGCTGATAAGACAGCTAAAGAGGCTAACCTATATCCCTTAATTTATGAATCTAATACAAACTTAGCAGACCTTAAAAAAAATCTTTAAAATATTTGAAACGAATGCAGACAAATACTTTGGCATAACATTACTCGCCACTACAGAACCTTCAATAGGAACAAAATATCCAAACAACACTATATTGTCCATGCCAAAAAAATGTGCTGGTCGTTTGGACATTACTAAATTCCTAAGACTTCCTTAGGACACACAAATTTTACCAAGAGTCACACCCTTAAAAATATCCCCACCCTCCGCTAACTTGACAGACATGCAACGTTAACCTAAGTGTATCTCACATCCTTACGGATTGACCGACGTATCAACAAAATAGAATAAAATACTTTTATCCCAATCTTCTAGAAATCATTGCTGAACCCTCCCCTTAGCAAATATCACAATTAATAGTTTTTCTTAAATCAACAAACCTATTCCGTCTAATTTAATTATAAGTCTATAAATCTGTTTATAAAGCAAAACTACTACTACTAATCACATTTAATCATAAGTTAAAATTGTTAGCAAACGATACATAGATTAAGCCTTTACATGTAGATAAGCTTTAGGCCTTAGTTGCTACTGCTTCCTTAAATTAGGTTAATTACAATTTGTAATTGTGCTATAATTTGTTTAATAATTTTTTTTTTTCATAATTAAATTATAACATTTAACGCAGTAAACTGCATAACACATTTGTCGGATTTAAAAAATAATGACGTGAAAAAAAAATTTTACTTATATTAAATTAATTAATTATAGAAGGTATCCTTCTTAGGGGGAGATCATGCGGGTGTAGCCTCTTCAGTCTACGCCTTGTTGAGATACGGGTGAGGGAGAAAGCTAGCGGATTTGGGTGCGACAAAAGTCTGTAGTGATAGCGGCAGCTGTGAGAATTAATCACCTCCATAACAGTTGGCCCGGCAAGATCCCTATGCAGCGTGGTGTTGCGGACGTACCAAGGGGCGCCCGTAAATCTTCTGAGAGCCTTGCTCTGACACGCCTGCACTCTTCTGATGGTGTAGGCAGCATTTGTATGGCGTAGCGCCAAGCAGGTGCCACTACTTGCAGATAGATGAGCCATTTATTTATTTAAGATAATTTATTCGATGGGCGGAGGAGCTACTCCAGCTTCTTGAGCTTTTGGTAGCAGCGCGCTGTAACTACCTTAATGTGTGCACGCCAGGTAAGACGCTTATCCAGGCTCAAACCGAGATACCGGATTTGACCCATTTGCGGAATGAGGCTTGTGTTGTAAGTCAAAACAGGACAGACACCTTGCCTTAATGTGAAGGTGCAGTGAGCTGATTTCTCAAAGTTTATGGCTATATTCCAGCGCCTGGCCCATGAGTGGAATCTACCCAGGTAGCTGGACAATTTCTCCGCAGCTTCGTTCAGAGAGGCAGAGTTGAACATAACTGACGTATCGTCCGCGTAAGTAGCAATGCTCATCTCTAGTTGTAAGCATATCAGGGGTATATAAGGAGTAGAGGACCGGAGCTAAGACACTCCTCTGCGGGACACCGGATCTCATGTGCCTGAAGGTGGAAATGTTGTCTCTTACCGCCACAGAGAAAGTTCGCCGTTGAAGAAAGCTTCGCATTAAAAACTGTTTGCCAGGCAGGAGTAATTTTAATTTATGCAGAAGTCCATCGATCCATACCCTATCGAATGCTTGTTTGACATCTTGGAAGACTGCAGAGGAATACTGTTTCATCTCAAACGCAGTAAGTATTTGATTAACGACTCGATGCAGTTGTTCGGGAGTGCCATGCTGTGATCTAAATAAAAATTGGTAATCAGGAATGGCTTCTTGAACACCCCGTATTGCCAACAATCTACTCAAAAATAATCTTTCAAAAATATTTGAAAAAGTTGGAAGCAGGCTTATGGGCCTATATGAACAGCAACGTCCGGAACAACACTCCCTTCCAAGGGAGTGCTTTCACCACCTTGTTGTCAATATGATCATGTCCGGGGCTCTTCTTAGATTTCAGTCTCTGAATTTGAGTCACAACCTCTTCAGAGGTGACATGTTTAGTTGGACTGTGGTCTAAGATACATCTCTATAGGACTTCAGCTGTTTCCTCAACGTCTCCAGGGTCAGCCAGGCCAAAAGGAGTGAACCGGCTCTCCAACTCATTAGCAAATGCTTCTGCTTTCTCGGTCTCCGTACGCAGCCACTGGTTTAGAGACCCACGGATTGGAGCATATCTGTTAAGCTGTTGTTTGATGCACTTGGTGGCACACCACAGATTGAAGCCAGACTTTTTCATTGGCTCCGCATTAGCCAACAGATTGTTAAAATGTTCCGATCGCACTGCTTTCATTACATTCAGTTCTCGGGCAGCTCTCCTCCATGCAGCCTTGTCAAATCCGTTCCATGATCTCATATAGCGGCGTCGTAGCCTGCGTTTATATCGCACCAACTCCAGAACAAAAAAATGGGAAAAAGGGAATCGGTGTGAAGAGGCTAATTCGGCGGACTCATGAATGTTTTTGGTGAACAGATCAACCGCATCATCTATATCCTTGTCCGAATTGATTTCCATATTGACGTTGATCCCTTCATTTAAACGCTGATGTTATGTATGTTAGCGTGGGGAAGCATTCACCCTAAAGGGTGGCGAGAACCTCTCTGGAAGGGTTGATATGCTCTTGTAAACTTGATTGCCTCTTGGGGTGGCGAGTCTGGAACACCAAAGTTGATGTTTGGCGTTCCAATCCCCTCCGATTAAGAATTTAGGTCCGAGTTGATTGAAGAAGGTGTCGAACTACTGCTCTGATATTTGGGGTCCTGGAGGACAATAAATGGTTGCGATGACAAGGATGCCTTGAGTTGTATGAATACTGACAGGGACACTTTGAATTAAGTCAAATCGAATGGTTTCCAGCGGATGGTGGCGTAAGGATGACAGGATGAGTAAAGCGGCGCCTCCTCGCATACGGTTATCATCCGGATGAGTTTAATAATAATAATAACAATACAATAATAAAATTTTTAATTTGTTATGTTTTATCTATTAAGCACCAAACAGGGCGCATTGTGCCTTATAATGTGGCTTGCATCTATGTCATAACTTATCGCCTGGTTTGATCAATTATTTACAACTATTACAAACGTATACATTAATTATTTGTCAGGTTTAGGATTATTAAAATTTAATTTCAAAGATAAGGTCAGCGTCTTCTCCGTCTAAGGCGAGTCCTGCTCCTTTTCAGGAGCTCGCGGAAGTGAAGCCTTTTGAGGCGCTGAATGGGTGAGTCGTTAGCCAGGGATCTGGCTAAGCGGTTTAAGTGTGCCGAAAGTCGGTCGTTGTATCGGCTGGTTTGTAGGGCGATCTGGTCCTCCACAACAGGTATGTCCAGGTCTCTGTGCAGGGTTGAGTTTTTGACGTACCAGGGACAACCAGTCCTTAGTCGCAGAGTCTTGTTTTGCAGTACTTGCACTATTTTCTTCTGAGATTTTGCCGCGATTCCCCAGATCTCTATGCCGTATCTCCATTTAGGGATAATTATTTGCACGTAGACTGTCCGTTTGTTAGAGAGGGACAATCAGCTTCTTTTGTTTAACAGCCAGTGTAACCTAGTGATCATGCTGCGACAAGGATATACTACAGAAGGGTTGTGTTTGATAACAGTGATCATCTTGTCAAGGGTTAGATGCAGGTAATTTACTTTGTTGGTTTGAGGGAGTGTGTCGCCGCAGAGATACAGAGACGGTGGAGAGCTTCTTCTCAAGGTAAAGCAGACGTTGTTGCATTTTGAGCTATTTACTTTGATATTCCATCGTTTTGCCCATGTCTCTAAATGATTGAGGTATTCTTGAATTTCGTCAGCGGCTTCATACTCACAGTGGGAGGAGTAAAAGACACTCACGTCGTCAGCGTAAGAGGCTAACAACATCTTATTGCCAAAGTGCGTCCCTCTAGGTAGGACTGGATGAGGCCAAAGTGGGGTGTTGGTAGGGCGGATTTTACCTTCGCTAGAAGCCAAAGGTGCCATATTCGGTCGAATGCCTGCTCGAAGTCGATAAAAACAGCATTAAAAAGCTGTTTTGAGTCAAATGCCATGAGAAAATGGTTTACGGCCCTGTGCAGTTGTTCAATAGTGCCATGGCCCGCGCGTAAACTAAACTAATGTTTGAGGATGAGTCCGTGGGACACAACGATAAACATCAAACTTGTGGCAAGCAGTCGTTCCCAAACATTCGAGATTGAAGGCAGTAGACTAATCGGCCTGTAGGGAGATGGATCCCTTTCTGCCTTACCAGGCTTATGGATCATTGTAACGATGGCGGGCTTCCACACAGTAGGGAAATGGTGTACTCTTACTACTATGTCCAATACCCCTTGTGGGTCTTAGGGCCTCTACAATGCTTATGCGCCATCGAGTGCGGTTTCTGGAAATGTGCTTCAGCTCTCCCCAACTTTTGCCCATTGCCGTGCTTCCTTTTCAACTGTTCTGCGCCACGTACTCCTAGGACCGCTGCGTGTCCTGCCATCCTGAGTAAGCGGGTTCCATTGCATCGCTTGGTTAGCTATGGACATGACATGTGTGACCAATCCCCTACCACTTTCGTCGTCGTATGGTTGTGCCTATAGGGTTATGGGCCGTTTTCTGATAAAGCTATTCATTAGAGATATGGCTTGGCCAGAATATCCTTAAGATGTAGCGTAGGCACCTACTGACAAACGCTTGCAGCTTCCTCGTGATCGTGATGGTCACCCTCCAGGTACAAGATCCATATAGTAGCACGGATTCAACGTTGGAACAGAATATTCGTAGCTTGGTGTTTAAGCTAATTTCATTCGCCAAACTGTGGTTAGAATCCCAAACGCAGATTTTGCTTTGACAATGCGGTTGCCTATATCCAGTTCAGTTCCCCCATCGGTTGAGACAATACTCCCAAGGTATTGGAAACTCTCTACTCTTTCAACCGTCTGTCCAGCAATACATATATGAGTTCCAGGAGTTCTTTAATTCCCTCCAGGATGATTTTATCTCTTATCTTGGCCACAGCAGGAAGCACGCAGATACCTCTCCAGTTTTCGCACTGCATTAGATTGCCTTTTTTAGGGAGCTTGACGGTCAGTCTCTTCTTCCACTCGTCCGGAAAACTTTCGGCTTCCCATGTTCTCCGGACAAGTGGGAACAGTAGCTCGGCTGATGCCATTGGCGCAGCTCGAAACAGCTCCGCAGGTATGCCGTCAAGTCCTACCGCCTTACTGGTTTTCAGTGTTTTGATCGCGGTAATAATCTCTTCCTTACTCTTGGTTGTGGTGCGAATTCGGGAATTTCTTTCTACCGACACCCCAGACTGACTTGGTTGCATATTGCTGGCGAATACTCGGTTAGAACCGAAGCAAAATGCTCCTTCCATCTCTTTAGTTGATCCTCATACGATATTAGCAACGAACCGTCTAAGCCTTTCACTGGGTGTTGGGTAGAGCTTCGGCCACCTTTAAGCTCTTTGTTGATTCTGTAAACGGTTCTGTTGTCGCACCTCGCTGCTGCTTCTTCTGCTTAAGTGGCCAGCGCATTGATGTCATTGTGTTTGTCACGTCTCACTCTACGCTGCACTTCTCTCATCTTCATGCGAAATAGGGACTCTAGCTCGATCCTCCCTTCTGCTGCAGCTACAGACTCAATACGATCGATATACATCTGATATTGAGATCCCAGACACAAGACGCATACTGCAGAATAGGTCTTACCATAAAGTGTATAGTACTTTGGTAGTATATGGATCATCAAATTCCTTAGACCAGCGTTTAATATATCCAAGGACACCTCTAGCTTTAGAGACCGAAGTGGAAATGAGGGTACCGAAATGCAACTTCGAGTCCATCAAAATACCAAGGTCATTAAACTGAGAAATACCAACCCCACCAAGGATCCCGTTGAAGATTATCTCGAGAAAGAGGAGCGCGTTCTCAGGAAACATATCCTAAGAGCTATGCTAAGGGCTTATTTTAGCTGAGAGTCTGCCCTATGTCAGTTTGTTTTGTCGGTAGGGTTTTTTGTTCTGATGTAGACTTTTCCTAGCTTCCGTTTTTTCCACAGAAGGGCGCGTAGTTCTGGAGTAAAGGTCTGATCGCCGTTGTTGGATTGATGTGGCTTTGTGATGCTGTGGCGGGCGTCTGACCGCAGCCTCATGGACCTTTCTAGTGAAGATTTCTAGGGTATCATCGATATCTGGCCCAGAACTAAGTTTCATATCAGGAAAAAGGAAGTTGCTTAGGTGGCCATTTTTTATTTTATTTATTTATTTATAATCCCATAATTTACAATAACAGTTATACTACTTAATCTATATATACAGAGTTTGGCATAGATTTCCATACTACTGAAATATTTAATTTTGGATGTTATATTTTATAACAATACTTCATATTTACAAAGAAAATGGGAAAAAAAATATTGGAATACAATATAATACATCGTACGTATTCTTCAGGCGCCAGAATAGAAGAGAAGCACTTTAATAAGTTCAATTCAGATTTTACATTAAAAGTAGTTAACATTAGTGCATTTCAAAACAGTCAATATATTCATCTCCCTCTAAGATGTAAGAATTGCATACGATTTGGACACCCAACACCGATTTGCAAAAGCAACAAGACATGCCCCAACTGTTCAGAAGAATACCATATAAGTGAAAATGAAACCTGCTTACAAGAAAAATCATGCATCAATTGCAAACATAACTCAAATCCAAAGCAATCACTCTCCACTAGACAGAAAGTGCCCGGCATTCATTAAACAACAAGAGAAAACAGCAACAAACGTTACAGAAAATGTAGATCATAAATCTGCACTAAAGATATATAATATCAGCCACTCCCACCAGCTCACTTAATACTCCAAAGTAGTGGCCAATCCTCCACCACAAGCGACAAGGAATACAAAGCTCACTGCCACTTCAACGATGGCAGAAATCCCCACGCCTGCAGCCACTCGCACCGCTTCAACATCAGAAGTACAACCCGAAATCAGGACTACAACATCATATGATGAGATGATGGACACTGACACGCAATCTGTCTCCGATGAAGGTGACAATTATTCAAAAGTCCAACCTTCATCCGACCTTAAGCAAAAACCTCACCTCAGAGTGAGTTACCCTCTCAGTGCTAAATAAAGAAATAAAGCTAAGAATAATAACAAACAAAATAACAAACGCAGCCAACAAAAAAAAAACCAAAACGAGATATCTAGTCCTAATTCCATTCACATAGGCGCCTCTGGGGGCGGCGATCCTCGTGGGTGTGCTCAAGCCTTCATTGCTGTTGCGCTGCCGCGGCGGTTGCCGTCGCCACAAGCGTCTCTTCAACAATACCTAGCTTCCCTACCTGTGGATCTAATGATTGGCAGGGGGTGCTCCAAACACCCATTCGCAACTGGTTACCCACCAGATAAGGCGAATAAAATTTTATATGAAAACTTACTTAAACCATTCTATTTACCATTCTAAAGGTCCTACAGTGGAACATTAATGCTTATATAAGCAACTACAATCAGTTGCCAATCATACTCAAACAACACAAGAATAAAATCATCTGTCTCCAATTTTATTTATTTATTTATTTATTTTTCTTTATATTTAATTTTTCTGTTATTATTAGAACAACTTCAATTAAATTGTATATACAAAAATTAACAAAACAACTTAAATAATAAGTGGGGATATGATATTGTGTATTAAAAGGATCTATTACGGAGGTCGGGAGGGTGCGATCTTCTCAGCCGTCTCGCCACTCTAACTCCTCCGATTCTGCGTCGTTTTAGAAGGCGCCTTGCTAGTTTATTTGGATGATTTTTCAACCTCTCTATATATTTTTTGGACTGACGATTTATCTAATCACCAATTTTCGGTATTTTAAAGTCGTTTTCAAGGTCCGCCGTTCGCATGAACCAAGGGGCACCAGTAAGCATACGCAATATGTTGGCCTGCAGTACTTTCACCATCGTGATATTTGACCTCGCTGCTATGCCATACAGCTGCAAACCGTATCGCCAAGCAGGAGCAATTATGGTTCTGTAAATGTTCACCTTATTTCCCAAGGACAATTTATTCCTGCTAGTTAAAAGCCAATGTAATTTGCCAATCCTTTGTCTTAAGGATTTCGTGATACTTGAAATATGCGTCTTGAAAATATGCCGCCTCTCCAAATACACACCCAGGTATTTGTAATCTGAATGGTGTTCCAGGAGCTGGTTTCCAATGAAAACTCGCGGACAGAAATCCGGCCGTAAGGCGTATGTCACATTTGCACATTTGTTTTTGTTAATGCAAATGTTCCAACGTTGTGTCCAGTTTTCAAAAATATGCAGGTATTGCTGCAGTGAGTCCGTGGCACTTGTTTCTGACGAGGATGGCCGTATCGTGGCTGCAAACGTGGCAATGATCAGATCCAGAGGATCCTTCAGTGGTATTTCTGACCCAGTGGGCATGTCGTGCGTGAACAGGCTATAGAGTGTAGGCCCTAAAACGCTACCTTGGGGGACACTTGCGCAAATAGCCTTGATGCTAGACTCCACATCATCCAGTACCACTGAGAACGTCCTGTTCTCCAGGTAGCTGCGCACGATTAACCATAGTTGAGGCGGCAAGAGATTCTTGAGCTTACTGAGCAGCCCGTCGTGCCAAACTCGGTCGAAAGCCTGCTTTATGTCAAGATACGCTGAAACCACGTACTCCTTAGCCTCAAATCCTTCGAGAATAAAGTTTACCATCCTATCCAGCTGCTCTGGTGTTGCGTGAGATTTACGAAACCCAAATTGAAAGGAACGAACTATTTGCTTTTACTTTTTTAAGTCCAGGATCTGTGTCTGCAAACAGCGTTCAAACAATTTTGCTACAGTGGGTAGCAGGCTAATTGGCCTGTAGGAATCTAAGGCGTAAGGGCTCTTGCCTTCCTTATGAATCAAGCAAATTCTCGCCTTCTTCCGCTGTTTCGGCACATATCCCAATCTCAGCACTGAGTTAAAAATGAGGACAAGAAATAGCACAGCTTTTAGCGGCATTGTCTTAAGTGTAAAGTTGTCCAGTCTATCGTCACCTGGAGCCTTTTTAGTGTTCAACCCTTTAATATGTGCTGAGACTTCCTCGTGCTGTTATTTATACCTTTTCGCCAACTTCCACAAGGAGTGCTGTGGGGTCATGGGGGGAGACATTTGACAAAAACCTGTCAGTTTCTTCCTGTTTATGCAGCGTCAGCAGCTTTTTGACTCTATTCGACACTCTACGAAAAACCCTGTCCAAATAGGGTCGCGGGTGCGACAAAACTGTCTCCTAAGTCTCCTTTTAATAAGCAGCAGTGCTTCAATAGCTGGGGGAAGTCCAGAACGCACTCTCGAGCCATATGGTGGATTTAAGGGGGCGGCAATGGGAGCAGCTAAGTGCACCTTATTTAGAAAGATCGAGTGCGCGTCTTCAATGCCTTCGGGCATCAGGATTTCCACGTTTAAATTTAGAGATTCATCCAGATCGCGGCTAAATGCAGCTAAGTCAGTTCCAGGTGGCAGCAGTCGTCCTTTTATTGTTTTGATCTTCGGAGTGGAATCAAAATCAACCACAAGGGGAAGATGATCAGAGGAGAGTTGTCTATCAGTCCTGATAGACAACTCGTTCGAACGCAGCCCATTATAAATGAAGAAATCAATAGCGCTGGGTGTGTGTCTTTGGGCGTACGGGAAATGGGTCGCTTGACCAGTTTCCAGAATTTGAACTTTTGAGTTTTGCACAACTTCCTGTAAGCAGTTACCCCTTGTATCCGCTCTAAAGTTACCCCAGAATCTGCTTTTGGCGTTAAAGTCTCCACCTATGAGAAACATTCTTCCTAGATTGTTTAAAAGATTTTCGAAGTCTACAGATGACCAATTAAGATGAGGAGGTAGATATAATGCAGAGACTATTAACTCGCCCCTACTGGTTGAAATCTGGTTGGTGGCCATCTGTAATTTCGCTGTTTTCACTGGCTCTTGTAAAGAATAGCAGATTTCTTGCTTAATAAGCACAGCCGCTCCTCCTCTAGGCCTGTTTCTGGGATGGTCTGCTTTGTGAATGTTGTAGCCAGGTATAAAGATCTGGACTCCAGTTTGCAGCCATATCTCAGTGATGAGCAACACATCAATGTTATGGGCGGTAAGGAAATTCTTAAGCTCCTCAACATGCCCAGAAATTTCGTGAGCATTCCACAATACAAGGCTGAGTGGACGTTGCATCATTTACGGGCATCACGAAATTGAGGCATAATTTTTTAAGGAACTGATTGCTCTCCTTCAGTTCGTTAAACATTAATGTAATTGTGTCAACTTTAGCTGTGAGGGCTGTTATTGCAGCCTCTAACCTGCTAATGCTGTCAGAGGTCTGTGGCGATTGCTGTAGATGCACAGCTCTGTTGTTAACATTCCAAAATCTCTTCGGAGGATTAGTTATATGCAAAGCAGCACGTAGTGTGTCTGCCTTGACCATTACCGCCGGGAAGTAACTCACTCTTCTCGAAGAATCTTCCCTGTTGCTGCTACGCGCCGAAATTGAAATATTGGGTTTTATGCTATTTAATTTCTTTGAAAACTCGGCAGTCCTTACTCCAAGCAGCATGTTTCTCACCGCAATTTATGCAGCAAAGGTCCTCCACAGCCAAACATTGGGTGGTGATATGGTTTTGCCCACATTTTCCACAAATCAACTGTCGCAGACAGTAATTTTTGGTGTGCCCAAATCCAAAGCATCTATAGCACTGAATGACAGTCAGGTTCTTTTTTGGAATTTCCACCAGGACACGTTGCCTGCCTATATACTGAATTTTCAGAGCCTCCTTATTGTTAGGCGTTTTTTTAAGGTTGATGAAGAAGGAGTTGTTTGGTACCATCTTTTCAGTGTCTGATCCATTAACCTTAGTGACTAATTTGCGGGGGTTGGGATTAAACACACCGGTGACATTGTGGCCTTTGGTATAAAAGGATTCCTTGATAATATTGTGGGTTGTGGTGCTGGCCAGGTTGCGAACAACTACTCTGAAAGCTTTATCCTCCTTAAGCTAGTATGTGTAGTGTTTAATGTTACGCTCTTTTAGGTTACGAATCAGAATACCATACGAATCAGAATCCTCTGTATAGACCCTTACAGTATCATTTCTCATAACTTTGTCTCCAAGAAACCCATCTACACTCACTACACAATATACACATCTTCTCTAACATGACATTGTACCACCAGAACTCTTCCACTAACCCCTACGGAGGAGTCGCCATACTCATCCACAGGTCCATCCAACACCATCAAATTCCCCTTAACAATGACTTTGACGCCATAGCTTTTCTTATACACTCAAAAATCAAATTCAACATCATATCTGCATACATAGCGCCGAACAAATCTTTTAATATACAAAACTTACATAATATGTTTAACAACATAAGAAACCCTTCCCTAATAACAGGAGATTTTAATAGCTGGCACAAAAATCAATCTCCTCTTACACTTTCAAATAACGGCTCTCCTATCCACTTCAGCACCCACCACACTTTCACACACATAGACCACTCCTTAGCCCCACCAATCCTTTCTTAAGATGCCAAATGGCACACAGACCAACTCCTATATGACAGTGACCACTTCTCAATTTATATAGATCTCTTTCATCCCAAACCCCCCAATACCTCATCTTATAGGCCAAAATTCCTTGGTAGTAAAGCAAACTGGCCACTGTTTGAGCAACTTGCTGAAAAGTTTAACTCTGAGAAACCAATAAGCAACAATTTAAATAAAGAAGCAGACAACATTGTCAAGATAATCCTTCAAAGTGCAAATCAAGCTATTCCCCAAAGCTCTCCTCAATCCAATCATAAGTTCAATGTCCCTTGGTGGGACCCCATCCTTCAGAAACTAAATAATAATAAAAAATTCAGAGTGGCTAAAACTAAAACGCTGCATAACTACTGTCAATATAATAAGCTACAAAAAAGCCAACGCACTATTTAAACGCGAAATAAAAATTAAAAATGAAAGTATTTGTGTCAGTTCACCCTGGTCATTCAACATCTCTGACAACCTACTATATCTAACTCTGCACACCTACAACGAAGCTGACACCCCATCAGTTATTTACAATCAAACATTCCTAGAATTGCAACACTCCCTTAGTTCCTATAAATTTTTGTTCAGAGGTGGATCAAAATCTAACACAGGATTATCTTATAGTGTCACCACTGCAGAAGACACTATAAGTCATCACCTTCTTCCCGACTTCTCTTCCATATTTGGAAGTTGTTTTGCGTCAAATGCCATGAGAATATTGTTTATGGCCCTGTGCAGTTGTTCAATAGTGCCATGTCCCACGCGTAAACCAAACTAATGTTCGAGGATGAGTCCGTGGGACGCAACGATAAACATCAACCTTGTGGCAAGCAGTCGTTCCCAAACATTCGAGATTGAAGGCACTAGACGAATCGGCTTGTAGGAAGCGGGACTCCTACAAGGAGGCTTATGGATCATTGTAACGATGGCGGGCTTCCACACAATAGGGAAATGGTGTACTCTTACTACTATGTACTATACCCCTTGTGGGTCCTAGGGCCTCTACAACGCCTATGCGCCATCGAGTGCGGTTTCTGGAAATGTGCCTCAGCTCTCCCCATTACCGTGCTTCCTTTTCATCTGTTCTTCGCCACGTACTCCTAGGACCGCTGCGTATCCTGCCATCCTGAGTAAGCGGGTTCCATTGCATCGCTTGGTTAGCTATGGACATGTCACCCAATCCACTGCCACTTTCATCGTCGTATGGTTGTGCCCATAGGTTCATGGGCCGTTCTCTGATAAAGCTGTTCATTAGAGATATGGCTTGGCCAGAATATCCTTAAGATGTAGCGTAGGCACCTACTGACAAACGCTTGCAGCTTCCTCGTGATAGTGATGGTCACCCTCCAGGTACAAGATCCATATAGTAGCACGGATTCAACGTTGGAACAAAATAATCGTAGCTTGGTGTTTAAGCTAATTGCATTCGCCAAACTGTGGTTAGCATCCCAAACGCAGATTTTGCTTTGACAATGCGGTTGCCTATATCCAGTTCAGTTCCACCATCGGTTGAGACAATACTCGCAAGGTATTGGAAACTCTCTACTCTCTCAACCGTCTGTCCAGCAATACATATATGAGTTCCAGGAATTCTTTAATTCCCTCCAGGATGATTTTATCTATTATCTTGGCCACAGCAGGAAGCGAGCAGACACCTCTCCAGTTTTCGCACTGCATTAGATTGCCTTTTTTAGGGAGCTTGACGGTCATTCTCTTCTTCCACTCGTCCGGAAAACTTTCGGCTTCCCATGTTCTCCGGACAAGTGGGAACAGTAGCTCGGCTGATGCCATTGGCGCAGCTCGAAACAGCTCCGCAGGTATGCCGTCAAGTCCTACCGCCTTACTGGTTTTCAGTATTTTGATCGCGGTAATAATCTCTTCCTTACTCTGGGTTGTGGTGCGAATTCGGGAATTTCTTTCTACGGACACCCCAGACTGACTTGGGTGCATATTGCTGGCGAATACTCGGTTAGAACTGAAGTAAAATGCTCCTTCCATCTCTTTAGTTGATCCTCATACGATATTAGCAACGAATCGTCGAAGCCTTTCACTGGGTGTTGGGTAGAGCTTCGGCCACATTTAAGCTCTTTGTTGATTCTGTAAACGGTTCTGTTGTCGCACCTCGCTGCTGCTTCTTCTGCTTAAGTGGCCAGCGCATTGATGTGATTGTGTTTGTCACGTCTCACTCTACGCTGCACTTCTCTCATCATCATGCGACATAGGGACTCTAGCTCGATCCTCCCTGCTGCTGGAGCTACAGACTCAATACGATCGATATACATCTGATATTGAGGATCCCAGACACAAGACGTATACTGCAGAATAGGTCTTACCATAAAGTGTATAGTACTTTGGTAGTATATGGATCATCAAATTCCTTAGACCAGCGTTTAATATATCCAAGGACACCTCTAGCTTTAGAGACCGAAGTGGAAATGAGGGTACCGAAATGCAACTTCGAGTCCATCAAAATACCAAGGTCATTAAACTGGGAAATACCAACCCCACTAAGGATCCCGTTGAAGATCATCTCGAGAAAGAGGATTGCGTTCTCAGGAAACATATCCTAAGAGCTATGCTAAGAGCTTATTTTAGCTGAGAGTCTGCCCTATGTCAGTTTGTTTTGTCGGTAGGGTTTTTTGTTCTGATGTAGACTTTTCCTAGCTTCCGTTTTTTCCACAGAAGGGCGCGTAGTTCTGGAATAAAGGTCTGATCGCCGTTGTTGGATTGATGTGGCTTTGTGATGCTGTGGCGCGCGTCTGACCCCAGCCTCATGGACCTTTCTAGTGAAGATTTCTAGAGTATCATCGATATCTGGCCCAGAACTAAGTTTCATATCAGGAAAAAGGGAGTCGCTTAGGTGGCCCTTTTTTTATTTTATTTATTTATTTATAATCCCATAATTTACAATAACAGTTATACTACTTAATCTATATATACAGAGTTTGGTATAGATTTCCTTACTACTGAAATATTTAATTTTGGATGTAATAGTTTATAACAATACTTCATATTTACAAAGAAAATGGGAAAAGAAAAACCTTTGAAAGTATAGGGGTTAGGAAGTAAAACTTATGACTAGGGGACTTGTGCTCTGTCAAACTAGCACTAATCAGTTTTGCGAGTACTGGCTTTGGCAAACTAAATTTAAAGTTTTTTTTTTTTTTTTTTATTTTTATTTTTTTTCTTTACATAAGTAAAATACACCTAAGAGCACTTAAGTGGGGTACACACGCTTTAATGTTGGTTTACAGAATTGTTGTATTGATAATAATTGGAATTTAATTTGTCTATCATTTGATCAATGGTGCTTATTTTAGCTATCTCATGCAAGCAGACAATGGAGAAGAAGAAGGGCAATTTAAAAATCATCTTCAGAAGTTTGTTTTGGATCACTTGTAGTTTTTTCGAACAATCACCCCAGACTACTGATCCATAGAGCATACTTGGCACAAATATGGATTTATAAATAATAAACTTATTGTGTAACGATAGTTTCGACTTGCGGTTTATGAACGGGTATAGAATTCTAATTGTTTTGTTGATTTTATTTTTTTTTTTGCTTTTATGAACATTTAAGTTCAATATTTGTCAAGGAAGAGACCTAGATATCATACACCAGATTCCCATTGAATGCACACGTTGTCAATGACAAGGTTATCGTTGGGTAAAAAGCAAGGCTTTCTTGTTAAGAAAATGGAGTTCGTTTTAATACAGTTTAATTTGATTTTCCATTTTCTGTAATAAGCAGCTACGCCATCTAAAGTATTTTGTATGTTTCTATGTATATCTACAAAAATATTCGATGCACAGTAAACGGCCGTGTCATCTGCAAACATGGACATGACACAGTTTTCAAAATGTGGTATGTCATATGTGAATGTGTTGGAAAGAGTGAGTCAAGGACAGAACTTTGAGGAACACCAGCTCATACAGGTGTTGGATTTGATTTTGTTCTGTTTACAACAGTATGAAAGTATCTATCAGCAAGGAAACTTTGGACTACTTTTGTTAGTTATAAAGGAGTGTTGATGGACATAAGCTTATGGATTAGTCCATTATACCATACTGTATCAAATGCAGCTTCAATGCCAAGGGTGACCATACCAACAGACATATTATTTTGGAGGTTATCCTTCATAAATCTCTTTAGTTTAAGAAGTGGGTGAATGCAGCTAAGTTGGGCTCTGAATCCATATTGATCACTGGGCAATATATGATTTGCATCCAAGTGAGATCCTAACTTTTTACTTTTAAAATTTATTCAAAAATTTTGGATAAGCCAATTAGCAAACTAATTGGGCGATAGCTATTTGGTGAGTCAAGCGGTTTTCCCGGTTTATGAATGGGGATGATTTCAGCCATTTTCCACGAGTTAGGAAAATAACCTAAGCTGAGGCATGCATTGAATATTTTCCTAAACATATTCAACTGCATTCTTTGGTAGGTTTTTGATGTATATATTTGGAATGCAGTTAATACCTGGCGATTTATTTATTTAAAGCGATTGTATAACACAAACTACATCAGAAGTTGTAATTAATGGAAAGCTCAAGTTATGCCCACGTGTAGAATCGATCATACTTATGGAGTCATTGACTAAATATATTGTAATTGAATCAGATAGCGCTCCACTAAATTTGTGCTTTTCCTCGAAAACTGTACTTAATATGTCGGCTTTTTTTTTCACAAGTCGTGTTTGATTCATTAAGGTAGTTTAAAGAATGAATGAACTGTGTATTGTTCTTAATTTCTTTGGTTATTTTCCAAAAAGGCTTAGAATGTTTGTCTGTAGAATGTTAGCAAGTTTAGTGTTCCAGCACTTGTTGTTGTGTATAAGTAATTCAGAACTAATAAGACGGTTAAAATGAGCAAATAGCACTTAGGGATTGATATATTACGGAGTTTGAACATACTCAAGAACATGATTTGTGAGTTGGGTGCTGAAGTACTTTATCGGATGCTTAGGAACAGCCTTCTCGATAGCTTAATTTATTTTAGTTTTGAGTTTATCAATCATTTCGTTAGCTTGGTCTGTGGTTGGATGAAAGTTAATATCAAGAGTTTCATGACAATTATTGGAAAATTGGCGTTTAAAAAGCTTCCAGTTTGAAAATATTATTAGAAAAATTTATAATGTTTTATTTTTAAGGTGGACGTTAGAAGTGACATTTAATAATAATATTAGATGATCAGATGATAAGTCATTAAAAGTGAGTGGAGTAGAAATCATGTTTGGTGAGTTAGAAAGGAAAATATCCAAAGTAGAGGGTTTTGCTTTATTAGAAAATGGGATATAAGTGGGATCATTGGGATATATAACAGCAAAATTGTCAATCAAGGACAGCTCGTATAGAGTGTTTCCCCAGCAGTTAGCTCTTAAGCAGTTCCATCGACTCAATACGATCAATATACATCTGATATTGAGGATCCCAGACACAAGACGCATACTCCAGAATAGGTCTTACCATAAAGTGTATAGTACTTTGGTAGTCTGTGGATCATCAAATTTATTAGACCAGCGTTTAAAATATCCAAGGACCCCTCTAGCTTTAGAGACCGCAATAGAAATGTGGTTACCGAAATGCAACTTCGAGTCCATCAAAATACCAAGGTCGTCAAACTTTGAAATAATGTAATAAGAATTTGAAATAAGGGCTCCGCGAAAAAAGGACATATCTTTGTATTTATTGGTGTTGAGAATTAAATAGTTTTTGGAACACCAAAGAGATAAAGAGTCTATGTCACTCTGAAGGAAAATCCCGTGAGAAGGGTTATTAAGGCTGAAACATAGTTTTACATCATCTGCATACATTAAAATCTGAAAGTGTTTGATGACGGTAGGTAGATTATTAATAAAGATGTTGAAAAGCAAAGGCGCCAAAAGAGTGCCTTGGGGTACCCCTGAGGTTACCATTATAGACTTAGATATTGAAGACTTAAAAAGTACCAATTTAGTGCGATGTTCAAGGTAAGATGCCAGCCCTCGGACCAATGGAGAAGGGAAAATAAAAGCTTTACTGAAGTCAGTGAAGATAACATCAGTTTAGCAAGCTACCGAGAAGTTGTGACTGATTGGTTACCGTTAAACGGTTCTTTACAAAACCATACTGAGATATACTCAACAATGGACGAATATAGAACTGTAGATTATCAGTGATAATCTGCTCAAATAACTTAGGAATTGCACACACCTCTGTAGTTCGATATATCAGATTTACTACCCTTTTTGGATAAGAGAATTATATAGGATTCTTTCCAACCACTTGGCATAGACGAAGTAATAAGGGATAAATTAAATAAGTTACAAAGGGGAATATATAAGTTGTCAGTACAGCTTTTTAAGATACAATTAGGAATATTATATATATCATAGAAGTAGTTAGTAGCTTGTGCTTAACAGACGTGTTTTGATTCTGCTCCGCATTTTGATTTAGATTAGCATTTGGCAATTAATTTGTCTATTGTCGTTTATCGTTAATAATATTTATTTTCTTTCCGGTGTTAAGTGAATTTATAAGTGAATTTATTTGTGGTGTATGGCTCATTTCACCCTTATAAATTTTGTACTTATCAATGTTTAATTATTTTTGGCAAGTACAACGCTTAAATTTGCCTTTCCTGTGTATTGAGTTCAATCTCTTTTTTTTTCCTGCTTTGTTCTCTCTTTAAAATAGTTTTTGCTATTTTAGTCTTTTTCTGTTTCCTTCTTGCTCTCTATACAGTAGTTATTATTTTTAAATAACTGTATTTCCTCTTTTTTCTCTGGGAAAATATTATTATTCACCTTACTTTTCTCTTTGCAATTCTATCTCTGTCAAAATTCGGACTTAAGTCGTTGTGCTTTTTTTGCACAGTGTGTTGATAATAACAAACAAATTTTGAAAATAAATTAAAAAAAAAAACTTTCACTCAAGTTTATTTTATTGTTATTATTTTATTTATTAATTTTATTTTTACTTACTTAAAATTTTTTATTTATTTATTTTATTATTGATATTATTATTATTATTATTTTTTATTTACTTCTTTTTCACTTATTTTTATTTTATTTATTCATTTTTTTCCTATCTTATTTATCTTATTTTGCTTTTATTTTATTTAATATCTTGTATCTATACTTCGCGCGAAATGAATTGCTGTATTCGGGCTTGCACCAACAAGGACAACTTTAATAGTGATAAGCTTAGAGGTGTCTCTTGTTGGATGTGCGATAACATCGCCCACCTTAATTGTGCTGGGTTGACTGGTCGCGACTATAACCGACTTTACGGTACTGCTAAACCTGCATGTGGTGGCATCAGGTGGTCGTGCCCCACTTGCTACAAACGCCAGGGGGACTTCTCATTGATGTACCACCGTATGCGAATTAAATACCAAAAACTTAAGAAACTATTCACTGAGCTAGCCTCAGAGTGTGATGCTGGGTCAAAAATGTTTTTGGAGTACTCTTTCGACTTGACTCCAACGGCTAATGCAGTACAACTGCCGCCATTATCCTCTCATAATCTTCCGCCTACAACAGCGCCACTTATTTCTTTTTCGTCTCCTCAACCCCCTTCTTCACAAACCCCTCTAACTTGTTCTACTATTTCTTCATCTGTCGCTTTGAACTTTCCATCCACTACTTGTTCGTCCTCCTCGATTCCTTGTCCTACTTCTGTGACTTCAACTTCAACTTCTCCAACTTATTCTTCTTCTTCCCAACCTTTACCCAGTCACTCTTCTGTACTTTCTTCCATATCCACCCCATCGTCCCATCCCGCTCAAATTCCGGTAGCTCCGACAACCACTATCCCATCTACTACTTCTTCATCTATCGCCTTTAACTTTCCCTCCACTACTTGTTCGACTTCCTCTATTCCATGTCTTACTACTGTGACTTCAGCTTCAAATTCTCCAACTTGTTCCCCTTCTTCCCAACCTTTACCCACTTATTGTTCTGTACTTTCTTCAATATCTAACCAATCATCCCATCCCGCTCCAATTCCAGTAGCTCCTTCTACCAATATCCCCTCTACTACCACTTCAACTGTAGCTTTCAACTTTCCCTCCACTAATTGTTCATCTTGCTCTACTCCCTGTCCTACTACTGTAACTTCTGCTTCATCTTCTACTAAAGTCTCTAACTCCTCCCGTACTTTGTCACCCTCTAAGAGTTCATCACAGTCCAATACTGCCTCTACTCCAGTGCCATGTATTTTGAAGGTGCTGGATCCTCGTAAACATATTTTTATTTCCAGGTTGGATAAGGAGACAACCTGTGACGATGTTGCATGCTATATATCATCAAAAGCATGCAACACTTCGAATATTAATATTCATAAGTTTAATTTTTCTAGCCCTAGAGAAGGCTCTTTTTTCAAGCTTTCAGTTGGTATTGAAGTATTTTCTGTCATTTGTGGCGCTAATTTCTGGCCTGCACATATGGTGGTCCATGAGTTTATTCCTAAGAAAAAAACTAGGCTTTCGCAGGTAACCTTAGCAGTCACTGCTTCAGTTTCATCTTCTGCTTCTTCCACTACACTTTCAAAGTATTAGAAGGCTAGGCTAAAGTGTAAACTTTCTTCATTTTATCTTAGAAGTTTTTCTATCAGTTCTGTCATTATTGTTTTCGTTGAGACTTTGCTTCGCCGTGATTTTCTAAACTCTGAAATTTCCACCTCTACATTATTGGCTTAATTGAATTAATGCATAACTTACTTTCTAAACTTGTGATCTAAATTTTTGTTTGAATTGTCTATATCATTTTAGGTATTGAATTCTAAATTAAGTCTTAGATTTAGTTTAATATTGCATGTTTATTAGAGGCTGATGATGTTTTTATCTGTAGCCAAATATTTAACACGTAGACATTAGCTTTGGTATAGCATGTTCACCAAAGAACTTAGCAATTAACACCAGCTGAGCCCAGTCTATATGACTGGGTGAATTTTGATGCCACTTGGGCCTGCCCCATGTGAGATCAGTGTGTGGTCATTGCGTACCTACTATGTCAATGTAAAAAAAAAAATAAATAAATAAATAAAAAAAAAAATTATCCGGACCAGGAGAAAAAGAAGGTTTAACCAATTTTAAATATCGTAAAATAATACTACCGTCAATAAACGGCAAATTGAAGTGATTAAATTCATCAATTTTGTAAGGGTAAGGAGAACTATTTCCACATTCACTATTAGAGTAGATGCAATGTAAATAGTAAGATGTAAATAACCGATTCCTAATATTTTTTAGACGGGCCAAATTTATACAAAACCAAGGCGGACGCTTAGAATTGTCGGTAACATGAACCTTAGGCACACATTTATTGATTTAATCCAGCATAGTCGTGTTGAAAAAGCGCACGGCAGTATCAATATCAGAAGAAAAACTTAGTATTTACCAATCCGTGGAAGCAAGCAATGAGTTAAGACGATTGAAATTAGTATGTTTAAAATTAAAAGCTTGTCTTGGCTTAGCACAAGTTGAATCAGATGCAGACAGAAGTTGATTAAGAGTAAGTGTCACCTCAAGAGTGGAGTGATAGGTATCTTCTGGAATTGACAATGGAGAGGATCTCGAAAGTGAGGTATTTTCATGGCAGTTAGTAAACACTAGGTCTATCATACGATGTTTGATGTTGGAAATGTGGTTTATTTGCTGGAGAGAGAGATCCAGCAATAAATCTACGAACTCGCTGCCTACAAAAGGAAGACCGATATTGGTGTCACTAAAAAAATCCAATAATTAGAGGGAAGATTAAAATCACCCAATCCAAGAAAAATATCAGCGTCATTATTAAGACTTAATACATTCTGGATAGCTTTCGCTTGATCCAAGTACACTGAGTCGGACGATGAAGGAGTGATATATGAACAAGTAAAAAAATATTATAATTAGGGACTGAAATTTTGACGCAGATGAATTCAATATTTTCAGTATCGTCAAGAGAGATCAGTTCTGACGAAAAAGATGAAAGAACAGATATTAAGACTCCACCACCTACGCGGCCATAACGATCTTTACGAAACGTAGAGTAAGAGTTATCGAAAATTTCAGAGTTGAGAACATCAGGGCGAAGCCAAGTCTCATCGAAAACGAGATTGTCAGAGCTGAAAGAAAAGCTTTTAAGATAAAATGAAGAAAGTGGATATTTGGAAAAAGCACAAAATGAAGCTGAAGCAGTGACTGGTAAGGTAACCTGCAAAGCCCTAGATTTTTTCCTAGGAATAAACTCATGGATCACCATATGGGCAGGCCAGAATTTGGGGTCACAAATGACAGAAACTACTTCCATAGACACTGAAAGTTTGAAAGAAGGGCCTTCTCTAGGGGTAGAAAAATTAAACTTATTAATATTAATATTCGAAAGGTTGAATGATTTGGATGAAATATAGCGTGCAACGTCGTCACAGGTTGTCTCCTTATCCAAACTGGAAACAAAAACATATTTACGAGGATCCAGCACCTTCAAAATACATGGCACTGTATGAGGAAGATCAAAACATAGTGGAGGGAAACTTAAAAGCGACAGATGAAGAAGTCGTTGTGGGATATTGGTAGAAGGAAGGGATCTTGGTATTTGGTACTGGAATTGGAGCGGGATGGGATGATTAGTTAGATATTGAAGAAAGTACAGAAGAATAACTGGTTAAAGGTTGGGAAGAAGGGGAACACGTTGAAGAAGTAGAAGGTGAAGTCACAGTAGTAGGACATGGAATAGAGGAAGTCGAACAAGTAGTGGAAGGAAAGTTGAAAGCGATAGATGAAGAAGTAGTAGATGGGATAGTGGTTGAAGGAGCTACTGGAATTTGAGTGGGATGGGATGATGGGGTGGATATGGAAGAAAGTACAGAAGAGTGAGTGGGTAAAGGTTGGGAAGAATAAGAACAAGTTGAATATGTTGAAGCTGAAGTCACAGAAGTAGGACATGAAACCGAGAAAGACCAAGAACCAGTTAATGGACAGTTCAAAGCGACAAATGAAGAAGTAGTAGAGGGGATAAAGGTAGAAGGAACTAATGGAATTTTGGTAGGATGGAGCGGTTGGGTGGAAGTAAAATAAAGTACATAAGAGTAAGTGGGTAAAAGTTTGGGAGAAGTAGAACAAGTTGATGGGGAATGACAAGAAGGGGGTTGAGGAGACTTAAAAGAAATTAGTGGCGCACTGGTTGGCGCAAGATTGTGAGGGGAAAATGGCGGCAGTTGTACTGCATTAGCATTTGGAGTCGAGTCAAAAGAGTACTCCATAAACATTTCTGCCCCAGCATAAAACTCTGGGGCGAGCTCAGTAAATAGTTTCTTGTTTTTGGTAATAAATTCGCATACGGTTGTAAAGCATACGGTTGAGAAGTCCCACTGGTAATTGAAGGAGGGGTGGGGGGGACAAGTCCCCCTGGTGGTGGGGCAATAACACTTGATGCCGCCACATGCAGGTTTAGCCGTACCGTAAACTCGGTCATAGTCAAGACCAGTCAACCCAGCGCACTTAACTTGGGTGATGTTGTCGCACATCCAACAAGACACCATTCTAATCTTATCTTTATTAAAGTTGCCTTTGTTGGTGCAAGTCCGAATACAGCAACTCATTTTGCGCGAAGTGTAGAAACCGTAGGTAACAAGATATTTTTTTTTGTCCCCAAAAGAAGAGTACATTGTCTATTATAGAAAAATAAATCGACTATTGTACAGATTAGTATTAAGGACAAGTGGGTGAATTTTAATTTTACAATCAGTTTGTAAAGTCGTGTTGTGACTGGAATTTAACAATACATGTATTTTAACAATAAATAAAAAATTAAATATAACACCAATTAACAATTATTAATTGGAAGAATGTGTTACGTGAGGTCCACTGGTCTCACCCTTATTAGTCTACGTTGCCGAGTTAGTTCATCTAATGGTAATGTATTCACACAATCGCACCAATGCTGGGAAAGTTTGGTTTGGTATTTTCTGCTTAAATTGATTATTTCCTCATCTACTGTCGCAATTCTTATGTCTCGATGAAGGTCCGTTTTGGTGATATACCATTGGGTTTTTGTGATGGTGCGAATAATTTTTGATTGTTGCCTTTGGATTAACTTTATATATGATTTTTTGGCAACTCCCCATATTTCGGTTCTATATGTCCAAATTGGTTTAATAATTGTCTTATAGATTAGGAGCTTGTTTTCAAGTGAAATGTTTGTATTTGGTTTGAGCAGCTAGTGCATTTGTCTTACTTTAATTTTGATTTGGTCACGCTTTTTTTGTATATGGTGTTTCCAGTTTAGTTTACTGTCAATATATAATCCTAAGAACTTGGCTTCTTTTTGAATGGTTACGTCGTCTCCGTCAATATTTATATGGATTGGTGTGAATCTAGTCTTAGTAGTATGGCAATAATCTCAGCTACTTTCCAGACTCTCGGAAAATAGTTTAGTCTGAACATAGCGTTAAAGATGTTTCTTAGATATTCTATAGCTTTTACAGGTAGTTCTCTCTGGAGTTTCCCATTTATTTTGTCATATCCAGGGGACTTTTTTTCCTTTATGTCATTATTAATGCATTTTCTTATTTCTCCTATGGTGGTCTTTTCATGTTTTATATGTTCTGAACCTCTGCTAATATCTGTGTTCAGCTGTGGATCATCTGAGTTGGTGTCGATTTCTGTAAAAGCCCTTTCGAAATAGTCCGCTAATACTTCAGCTTTGTCCAAGTTCGTCTTTGCCCATAACCCGTTTTCCATTTTTAGAGGAGCCTGATGATTACTGTTATTTGTCCAACCTTTAGTAGCTTTCCATAAGGAGTAGTCCGTTTGACTCGTGGGTGTTAACCTCTTGAGATATGATGTTAATTGTTTGTTTTTTAATACCTGAATCATTTTTTAATCTCTTTAGTTGCCTTGTTGTACAGTCTTTTTGTGTCAGGAGATCTTTTTTATTTAATAGTCGTCGTAGTTGAGGTTGTGTGTAGAATGTCCAATTTTGCTGCTTCTTTTTTGGTGTCGATTGTATGACTGCTTTTATAATGGTGTCATTCAGGAATACTATCGCTGACTCGATGTCCTCATATGATTTAAGAGGAATGTCGGTCATTAAATTAATGTCAATATATTCCTTATAAGTATGCCAGTCAGTTCTGTTGTTGTACAGAAGTCTGTTTGCATGTGTAGGCGTGACGTGAGAGTGATATATTAATTCTATAGGGTTGTGGTCTGACGAGAGTTCGAATCGTGATAAGATTTTACATTTCCGAATGTCCAGGTTATCGTTATGAAAAAATCTATCAAGTCAGGTGTTTTATTAATGTCTGTTGGTTCGCCTGTACTCAAGTGTTTAGAGTTTGTGAACTGCATAGCGTTGAGGAGATTTTTGCCTTTTTTGTTCGTAAGCCTCGATCCAGACATAGCGTGTTTCGCGTTGTAATCACCGGCTGCAATGAAGCGTTTTCCAAGAGAGTTGAGGATATTCTTATATTCTGTGTCTGTAATATTATGCTTTAGTGGGCTATATACACCAGATATTGTGAGTGGTCCTACGAGATCATTAATTGGAATGTTCGTCGCTTGTATGTAGTTACGCTGATAAGGCTCAAGCTCGTCGTGCTTTTTGCAATGCTTAATAATTATGGCTGTTCCACCGTACGCTGTGCCATCGGGGTGGTTTGTGGTATACACTTTGTACCCTCTAACTTGTATGAAGTGTTTGTTTGTGCAATGTGTCTCCGAGATTAGGGCTATGTCAATGCTGTTGTCATGAAGAATTATTTGTAGTTCGTCAATATGGTTTCTTCTTATTCTTTTCGCCATTATTGTTGTCATTCTTATCCTTAGCCACTTGAGCGTACGATAAACCGGTCTTAATTTTGTTTAAGTTTTGAGACTCGATTGGAGCTTTTGCTACTGTCTCAGCCGGAACTTGGTGGCTAGTTTCTCTAAGGCATGGAAATCTGTTTATTTTCAGTGCCTTGTATATCTCACAACCTTTGTAGTTTTCAGTGTGTGCAGCACCGCACAATGCACATTTTATTTGACCGTTGGCTTCAATTTTGCAGTCGATTGTTTTGTGTTTACCGGCGCATTTGACGCAGATCAGGTCTCTGGTGCAGAAATTTCTCGTGCGGCCGTATTTTTGACAATTTGAGCATTGTGATATTATGCGTTTATGTTGTGCGGGCTAAAAAATGATTTTCGTGCAGAGCAGTGTGGTTATGTTATAAATATCTTTGTTGTTTTTTTTTTGTTTTTCAATTTAATGAAGAATAATGGAAGCGGTTTGTTCGTGACTTTTTGTTGTACATTATGGATGTTCATGACTTCATGCCCTAGGTCGAGAAGTTCATATTTTATTTCATTAATGTCAGTGGCGTGGTGCATATTCCTGAGCACTACTATAAATCCACGTTCTTCCTTCGGTTTGAACGTGTAGTATTTCGTTCTGTGCTCTTGCAGCATCTTAATAATATTCTGCAGCGTTTTTAAAATGTAATTATGTTTAATTACATTTTTTTAGAGCATTGCTAAGAACGCTAATTTGTTCGATGTCTTGAACATATATTGGCGGTGGCTTAACCGATTTGATATTTTATTGTGCTGGCAAATTTGTTTCATCGGAAACACTTTCCGCACCACTGTTCGCTTGATTGTCATCGTCTTCAGAGAGGAGAGCGAACCTGTTGGTTGTGATTGGTGCGCTTAGCCAGTATTGTTGCAGTATTGTTTGCGTTCCGTTACATTGTGTGTTTCTCTTGTTTTTGCTTGTGTTGTTTTGTTCAGCATTGTTATTTGGAGATTGTTTGCTCCTATTTCTCTTTAGGCTGGACTCTTGAGTGTTGGCGTTCTTTATGTTGTGTTAATCGTATTGCTTACTTCATGTTGTTGTTGTTGTACTCACTGTGGATATAGAGGAGACAGATGATTCAGCTGATCGTGTTGCCATGGTGGTGGTTACAGTTGTTATAGTTGTTGTTGCTGTTGTTGTGAACACTCCAACAGAAGCCAGAGCGAGCGTTGTTGTAGTAGTTGGTGTAGTTGTTATTGGCGGAAAATAGGAGAGCGGCGTCGTTGGTGAAGCACATTGTGCACTCCACGGCAAAGGCTGCATTTTACCTGTGGCCATAGAGCTCTTGATAGTGAGTTGTGCGGTAGAGCGAGAGGTTGCGTTGATAATGTGTTTTCACTTTGTGGGTGTGAAATTGTTTGCTGTATTTCGCGAGAGTATGAACGCTCTCTCTCGAAATTAGCGGTAAGTGAAGCTTGGTGAGATTCTCTGTTGTTTTTGTTGATGATGCAGTTGTTTGAATTTTTGGATGATGAGATAAGGTATGCGTTGTTGTTTTTTGTGCTAACAGCTGTTTAAACGTGGGATACGCTCATGCTGTTTTTTGCATGCTGATTCTGATTTTGCATGCTGCGCGCAGTCGGGGGACTGCGTTCAACAGGTTCTTAGTCCAGAACAGCCTTGACTCTTTGTTTTAGTATTTGTTGTTTTACTTTTCGTTTAGGTAAATTTGGAGTGCGAGAGTAGATGACAAATCGACTTAATACTTCGAATTCAGTTCACCGAATCAGGGATATGAGTTTGAAAAATAAATTAAAATGCGTTACATTGATAATGAATCAGATAAACTTATTAGAGAGTGTTGCATAGACTTCACAGTGGAACTTATAAAATATCTATAGCAGATGTAATTAACTAGGATTGGAATTTATTTATACATGAAACCTACATTCAACTATGTCTTTATTTAGGCTGTCTGACAATTTCATCATTCTCAAACAAATTGACATAATCTCTGTTAAAAAAATTAAAAAAAAAAAAAAAATAAAACAAAGTATGATTTCTATTTTATTGCAATTTAGGCTAAACTACAAATTTTTTGGAATTAACGGTATTGGTATTGGTTATACAAATGCTTTCCCTGCCCTGGTCTAATGCTGTAGCGTAGAGGGTTTTAAGTCAAGTCAATATGGTATTTTATGTATGAGGTAATACACAGAATATATTTTTTTAGCAATCAATTTATAGAAACGGATTACTCAGCTATGTAAAATGTTGTAACTACGAATTACCACATATTACCTAAGGCTAACTGGCAACACTGAGGCTTACGATGATAAAAATAATAAAATGGTGAAGAAGTGAAACTTCAATAGGCCTGAGTGAGATAGTAAATAGTATAAAACTAGCAAATAAACGAACTTGCCTAGAGGAAAGAGCCAAAATTTCAAAGAGAAAGGCTAATACTAAGCATAATAAAGAGTATAACACTATACTAATTACTATAGTAATACTAACAATAATAATACATACAATAATTATACTAACAATAAACTATCGAAGATAACTGCCAATGGAACCCAAGATCTAGAAAATTAAGACAGCAAAATATATCCCCTCTATTTTGAAATCACAATTCGAGTGAGTCGTGCGTTTGCCGGTTCCTTGATTAGATTTATTTTGAAACAGCCATGCGGGCGAAGCTATCGTCGATTCTTCTTTGGTGTCGCGACAGTCGCAAATTTTGTGCATACTCGAGTAGACCGAAACTCATATGTCATGATTTACGAGCGAGCCAACCTGCCCCCAACTGCGAGCACAGCGCAGCTTATCTCTGTTTTCGTTTTCTTTCCTCTTTTTTTTTCTTTCTATCGCTGAGCAGCACGCACACAAAAAAACTCTTACATATTTTTCTTCCATCTCTGTCGTAGAAGCCGCCGTCACGGCGCCGAAATATTGTAAATTTTTACTGCCAATGCCCACTTAGAATTTTCACTTCAAAAATTCTCTTTTCTTGAGCCATTCATTCCAACAGTTCATTGCAACAGTTCTAGATATATTTTATTTATTCGTTATTTTTCAAGAATTCTGCCACAATCAAACAAAACATTTTATGCTTGGTGCTAAAGTTTTTTGTAAAAAACTTAATACTAAAAAAGTATATTTAACCTCAAGAAATAAAAAAAAAATTCTCGTATTCGAATAGAAAGGTTCTGTAAAAATTTCAACGCAATCGGTGAAGAACTTTCGGAGATTCTAGTACACAAATATTAACATTTTTATTAATAAAGATAGATTCCAATTTTTCTACTAAAAATTTTTTTATAATTATTTTTTTAACTACAGTAGAATCTTGATTCTTGTACATATGTGGTACTTCCACACCTCGATACTTGCGACATCAAATTTTTTTTACATTACCTCGATACTTACAAATTATTTTGTTTTGTTCGTGTGCCGCTGTTTACTCGTATTGAGAAAAATTAACGGTTTATAAAAAAGTTCGCAACGCAATCTGAATCTGCGGAGTTTCCAAAAATTTGAGAAAGCACTCTTCAAAAGGTTTGCGGATCAAACAGGCAAAAACTTGCCCATCACAAGTGACATGCTAAAGGAAAAAGCCAAAGTTATCCATCTCAAAATACAGGAAAAGACTGGAGGTTTCAACGCTAGCAATGGTTGTGTGTATAATTTTAAAAAGATATAGAACCTAAATTCTCAAAATTTGTGGGGAAAATGTTTTAAATGATTGATTCTGTAATACCATTTTAGAAAAACCTAAACCAAAGCATTTAAATTTGGCAATTGATCATAGATGTAATGCCTATGAGTCTGGCTTATTCTGGAAGCCCTTTTCTGATAAAGCTCTTGTGCGCTCAAAAGAAACCTCGGCTCCGGGGCATAAAACCAGTAAAGAAAGAATAACCCTCCTTGATTGTACTAATGCTGCTAGAAGTCGTAGATTAAAATTAATGGTTATTGGAAAATCGAAGAATACAAGCTCATTAAAAAATGCTAGGGGTATTACTATCGTCTACAGAGGGAATAAAAGTGCTTTGTGGACCTTGGCTTTGTTTGAAGAATGGTTTCATAGAATATTTGTTCCAGAGGTCAAAAAAAAAATTAAAACTTGCTAGCTAGCTGATGACGTATATACAATTTTTTACGTCAATTTATTTGAACTTAGATTGAACAAATAGAATCATTGCAGAAAGGCTCACATTTCGAAATTGAACAATGGATTGATGACCAAAATTTGAAATCCACAGCTTTAAATGAAGAATACTGTACTAATGATGACTAACCTACCGGTGCAGAAGCCAACGACGAGAAGCCCAATACGGAAAAAATTACTGCGAAGGAGGCCATTTCAGCCTTCAATTCGAAAATTTGAAAAATCGAAATCGAAAATTTTTTTAATTCCAATTAAAATATTTGATTTGTAAACAATCGTATGTAACGCTTTTTAGTTTATATGAAAAACAACATCTCGGTACTTGCAGCAAACTCAAAACTTGCACCAAGCTCAGTTTCCATTTCAAGATTCCACTGTATAATCTTTCTTTGCTACTCTCCCGAAGGAGACCATACAGGCAAAAGGGAGATAAAAGTGACATGTGAGTTTTTGTGCCCAGAGAGAACTTATTCATATAGAGTTTACATTTCTCTCTTACGTTTTTTAAACCATTTTCCAAAAGTCAGGCGCTATTAGAATCTGTTATCTTTCAGCTATTAACATCGAAGAACCAGTGCAGGCCGCTGTGTAGAAAACTCCTTGTTCTAACTACTGAACTGAAGTAACCAGGCAAACAGAAATATTAGAACGTGGGTGACTGTTGCTAAATCCAAACAAGCGCTGTTTCCCCTTCTTGATGTGTCTTCCCCTATTTTGTGTTGTTAGCGCGAATTAGCCTGAAAAGCAAATTCTGTATATCACATTTGTTTTGGTTGTTTAAATTGCCGTCACCCATTTTTATTTTGATTGTATTGCTATGGGAATCATAGCGAAAAAGGAACATGTATAGGTTGGACGCGATTTTTTTATGAATGAGGAACATGATTTTTTTAATGCAATTCCCACCACCTACTTGCATTGGTTTTGGTGGGACTTTTAATGAATAAGCTACATTATTCTTTCGGGCTGTTAGTTAGTAAAGAAATAAATAACGCAATAAATTTGATTTATAATGCATATTTTGCGCTAGGTATGTCAAAAAATTGAAGTTGAATACAACTAATTCTACCTTTATTAACAGGCAAACAGAAAAACAGCAAGAAACTGCAAGTGTCCCATGTGAAACGATATCAAACGAGCTGCGCTACTGGGAATACAGGAAAGACAAAGAAACAAATTTTGCCTTTGACCGCCCAACAACAAAGCGTGTGACATTTGTTTATTCCTTATTTGCCGAACATAAGAGAAGACAAAGAAAAAAAAATATGCCTGCGTGAATATGCATTTGAACTTAACAACGAAACGCGCTCGGGGCCTGACCTCTAATAAATTTAGTACGCCAATCGAAAATTTACTTTAATGAAAATACCAGGCGGCCAGAAAAAAAAGTAGGCATGATCACAAAGCAAAATCATACAAAAATATTTCCAGTGATATACACAATAAGAAATAAATACAATCTTATACACGCACTATACCTGAACAAAACAAACTAAAAATTATCACACGTCGCACGCAAGGGCGACAAAGAAAACCAACACAATCTCACACACGCACTATACCTACACAACAAGGTCACTCACACAATGGCAAGTTTTTATTTTTGACTTCAACTTCTTGAAGACAATTTTCGGTTGTGGCAGAAAACAAAATCCATTTCAAGAGCAAGTACAGTGAATTCACATTTATTGAACAGCCAGAGAAACCCAAGTGAAATTTTTAACTATCGTCGAATTTCCGTAGGTCGGACTTTTATAAGTCGAATATCTCCATGACTCGAATTAAGTGCGTTTATAGAGAAAAATATAAAAACATAACTGGAATATCTCCATAATTTGAAGTTTTTTTATGCATTATGGTGATTCGAGATTTGGAAGTTTGACTGTACGGCGAATACGCACAATCCGAGAAGTTCGAGTCTCAATCGCGCTAAGCAAATTTCGTCATCCTTACTTTGTGTTGTGTTCTTTCCTCTTCTTTGCTTGTGATCGGCAATAAACAAAAAAACAAATGGTCTAGACTTTGTTGTTGGGTGAGCGTAGCAAACGATGAATTTTTAATCCCGCACGCCCCGAGCGCGTGATTCGTTGTTGAGACCAAATTTGCGTGCACTCAAAAATTATACATATTCACTCAGGCACATATTTTTTCTTTGTCTTCCCTTATGTTCGGAAAATATGAAAATAACACGAATGTCACACGCTTTGTTGTTGCGTGGTCAAAGGCAAAACTTATTTATTTGTCTTTTCTGATATTCGCAATGTGGAGCTGGTTTGATTTCGTTTTGACATGGGACACTTGCAGTTTCTTGCTGTTTTTTCTGTTTGCCTGGTAGTAAAGGTATAATTAGTTGTATTCAACATCGATTTTTTAACATTGCGCAAAATATACATTTTAAATCAATTTTAGTTATCAATAATGGGCCTCATTCATTAAAAGTCCCAACAAAATCAATAAAAGTAGTACAAATCATGTTCCTCATTCAATCAAAACAACCAAAATATTGTTGGTATACAGAAATTCATTTTCATGATAATTCTCGCAAAGAACACAAAATGGTGGAAGACACTGCAAGAAGGGGAAACATTGCTTACTTCAATTTCATCACAGGCAAGCACCTTCTAAAATTTCTGTTTGCCTGGTTACTTCAGTTCAGTAGTTAGCACAATGAGTTTGCTACACAGCGGCCTGCGCTGGTTCTTCGATGTTAATAGTAGAAAGATAACAGATTCTAATAGCTTCTTCTTATTTGAAGAAATCTCAAAAAACTTAAGAGAGAAATGTAACCTCTATATGAATGAGTACTCTTTGGATTTGCTATTCTTTTCGCTTGCACTAAAAGCTTCTGTGCTTTTTAAGCCTTTTCTGTTTCTTATTTTGATATTAGAATTTTATATATTTTCCATAACTTCGTTAAATTTGTTTCTAATATTAAAGCTTACCATGCATTGTTGAAATAATTCATGCCACATCAAAGACAAGTTTGATCATAATAAATTAAGAGGCGTATCGCCAAGGTAACTTCGCGGCCATGTATCTTCGTTTACGAAATAAATTCGCCCATATTAACAAATTATATAGTCAGATCTCTTCTGAGTTTCACCCGCGGCTAAAATTTTCATCGAATATACTTTCAACGTGCCTATTCAAAGGAATCCTGTGCAACAACCGCCACCTGCTCCTCACCATCTTGTTCCTATTACAGCGCCACTTATTCCATTTCCTACTCTCCAACCTATTGCTCATTCCCCCTATCCTTACTACTCCTTCACAATCTATAATAATTTACTGTACTTGCTTCTACACCTGTGCAACCTCCCCATCCCTCTCCCACTCCATTATCTCAATCTACCCATATTCCTCCTACTATTCCACCCTCTGTTATCACTAACTTAATTTCTACCAATAGGCTGTCTTCCACTAATACTATTCCGTCTACTGTAACTATAGCTTCTTCTTCTACCTAATCCTCTAACTCCTGTTCTGATTCCTCTCCTTCTAACAGTTCTTCGCAGACTAATACTGCCACTTCCGTGTACTCTAAAGGTGTTAGAGCCTCGGAAACAGGTTTTAATTTCCAGATTGGATAAGGAGACAACTTGTGATAATATTTCACGCCATTTGTCTTCCAAATTAGTCACTTTTTCGAATATTAAAATTCGCAAGTTCACTATTGTAGTCCTGGAGAAACCTCTGCCCTTATGCTTTCAGTTTTTGCTAATGCATTTTCCGTTATCTGAAACACTAACTTCTGGCCTAATCATATGGTGGTCCATGAATTTGGAGTACATAAAGTCGTGTCACCTTACCTACTGCCACTTCATCAGACTTCCCTCTAGGATGTCCAAAAACTAAACATGTTCTCTAAGCTTACATATCATTATCAAAATATTATAGGACCAAACTCTAAACTTGCGACGTTATTTCTTAATAGCTTTTCTTTTTCTTCCGACATTATCGTTTTTGTTGAAACTTGGCTTCGTCGCGACGTTCTTAACGCCGAACTTGTTACTAATTCCTATTCTACGTTCCCGAAAGATCGGAACGATAGATAATTTCTGTTCTTTCTTCATATTCTTCAAAAAAGTTTTTTCTTGATGATATTCGCTATCACCAACTGTTCCTAACAATATTCTTAGCTGCATATTAAAAAACTGTGCTGACAGTCTATGTCTCCTTCTTTACACTTTATTCAATATTTCCTTTAACACTTCATCATTACCAGGCATTTGAAATCTTATATAATTCCGCTTTTTAAAAAGGGCAGCAAATCAGTTTTGGTACTCTGTATATCCAATTTTAAGTACATCTCAGCATGGTTTTGTGAAGAGCCGGACAACTGTCACCAATCTGTTGGAATTTATCTCTTTCGTTAACCGCATCTTCTCAGTAGGTAGTCATACCGATGTTATCTACACTGATTTCAGCAAGGCTTTTGACACAGTATAGCATACTTTACTCTTAACCAAACTTAACGCGTTTGGTCTTACTCTTCCCTTAGTTCGATGGCTTTCATCTCATCTTGATTGCCGAACTCGCAGGGTATTTTTGAAGTCTTCTTAATCAAAATCTATTATTGTAACATCTGGGGTCCCTCAAGGCAGTCATCTGCGACCTTTTATTTTCAATATATTCATCAACGACTTACCTACTTTTATCAAACACTCCCATATTTTAATGTACGCAGACGACGTTAAACTATTTTCATGACTCAACGGCAACCCTCAGCGGAGCCTTCTTCAGAGTGATTTCGACTCTTGATCTACTTGGTGTTCCACTAACTCTCTTATACTTAACTCTAATAAATGTAACTTAACTCTAATGCTATATCATATTTCCGTGGAGCTTTAAGTTCAAACTCATATTTCATCAAGGGTAATAGTTTGGAAAACGTTTCTCAATTTATTGACCTTGGAATTTTGTTTGACTCCAAGTTGCATTTCGGCACCCACATTTCTTCTTCAGTCTTTAAGGTCAGAGGTGTCATTCGCTATAGTAAACTCTGGTCTAAGGAATTTAACGATCCTCAAAAAGTCTTGTCCACCACCCTTGTTAGACCTATTGTTCAATATGGATCTTGCGTTTGGAATCCTCAACATCAAAGAAATATTGATTACATTGAGTGTGTTCAAAAACTACAAAAACCTACTCTTCTCCTCCGACCTCTATTAATCTCTTAAAAACTATGGTATGGTAAATTTTCTATATTGCTATTTTAATTTGTAAATGGCTGATGATGTTTCGTCTGTAGCCATGTAGAACGTAGGCATTAACTTCGATGTTGCATGCTGACCATAGTAACTTATAAGACCAGCTGAGCCCAGTCTTCTATATAACTGGGTTTAAAAAAAGTGACATAAGTAGATTTATTTGTGTGGACGTCAATATTCAACCTCTTAAGCCATGGTTCTATTCAATTTAGATAACTTTGCAACTTTGATGAGACAACACTTGGGTTGCTATGCTATAATATGAGTGCTGTGTCATGAGCATATGTAGTCATCAGGTATTGCCTTCGCGTGGAGTCGGAAAGTCATAAGTGTATAACGTGTAAAGGATTGGCCCCAACATACTATCTTGTAGCACGACAGCTTTGATTTGCTTTATATCTGAGTCCTTACCCTCACAAGTTGTAAAGAAAGTTCTATTATCAAGATAGGACTTGAAGAGTAGATAATATGTAGATAGTGCTTTTCATCTTGTATAACTATCCTGGTGCCATACTTTGTCAAATTGCCTAACGGACGTCGAAGAAGCAATACTCTTTGCGTTCGAATGCTTACAAAATGTGATGAACGGTGTTTTGTAGAATCTACTGAAGCCAAAATAGCAATCGGGGATCATTCGTCCATCATCCAGCAGCGGGAGCAGTCGACTTGGGAATATTCTATCAAACACGTTCGAGAGAATAGCCAACCGGCTAATTGGATGTTAGGAGCTTGGCTTGTGCTCTGGCTTTCCTGGTTTGGCAATTATGATGGTCTCAGCACACTTCCATTGCGCAGGCAAGTGACTGAGACTCAAAATGCCATTATAGATCACAAAAAGTAACAAGAGCGCTGTTGATCGGGGTGAAAGTTGCTTTAAGGTGTTTCGCAGACTGGTGAGCCTTGCCTTCGCCGGACCTGCACCCGGCGCCACTAGGACTCTGGAGGCGCACTTTTCTCTTTGTTGGCCTTTTAAGGTATCTTGTGTCGCCCGCACTCTTCAGTTCAGTTCAGCTTGCCTCAGCAATCACTGCTGCAGGTTCTTCGTTGCGCGGTAGAGCGCCGTTTTGTCCACCCAGTTTTCTCTTCTCTCGGACCGTGCCAGCAATCTTAGGAGGACAGAGATGGAAGTCGAGTTTAGGATAGTGGGTTACCTCGGACGGAAGGATTAAAGTAAGTTGCCGCCTCGTGGATATTCAAAGTCAGGGGTTCTAATGCTGATTTAATACCAGAGTTGAGCTGAGTGTCTGAGTCAATTGTGTGTCCAAGCCAGGTGTAGATTTAAAGTGGTGCTCCTTCTAAAGGTTTTAACAGGTCTGGATACAACATCAATGGGGATATCTATGTTGATAATACGGCTGAGTGATCCGAGCAGAGGTAATGAAAAGGTTGTAGATTTTGTGTGGTTCGCATACAATTATTCAAAGCAACTTCTCTTGGATTGAAAAGTCTAGAACCCCAACATGTGTCGCATTAAAATCATACCATGCTATAAATCTCTGGCCCAGTCTACCAAAGACTTTCTTGAACATGACTGCAAAACCGTGTACCTATGAGGTGCATAAACTGCTCCCAAAGTAATGTTTTTTATGGGATAAATTGACTACTGCAGCTTGGAACTAGTCAAGACTGATCGAAGCTTGTTTAGTAAATGTTAAAGTTGATTTGATTAGAACTGCCGCTCAACCACGAGCTCTACCACTTGGATGGTTTGCACTGATAAGATCGTACTCCTGGATTTTAAAGTAGGATTAGGCGTTTAGATGGGTCTCAGAAACAAGAAGAACATCAATAATATTGGTTTTTGGAAATGGGTGAACTGGGCAGTACGCTTGTTTCTCATTCCTTGAATCATCTGCTCTACACGTTTCAGGATAATCCCTTCAATGAAGCTGGAGTTACTACTCGTCGCATTACTACCCGTCATTGGGTTTTTCGGGCTGGGAAGGTACGTTACCCCTAGTTACGCTAGCATAGGTGAAGTGGTTGGTTGAGTGCCAGACCGAGATGTCTTGTTGTTGTACTGAAAGTAACCGACGGTTGAGATACTGACTTTTATTCCCCTTTGTAGGAAGCCGTGTGGTTCTCATTAAAGTGGGCGCAGGACTTAGAGTTTTCCCTTGTTTTCATGCAATCAGTTGATTTATGGCATTCGTCACATTTCACACACCAATATGGCTTGTTGAGTGTGCTGGAATTCCTGGCAGCAATGACATTGACACAGTTCGTGGAGATTCCTGATGATGTATTGATGAGAGGTAGATTAATTAAAGTTGTTGATTACAGCATGATATGCCTTTCCCCCTTTCAATTTGTGGGAGTGAGATAAAACTCCCCCCTCATGGAACTGTTCTGCAGTATAATGAATACTTTCCCGTCGCGTCCAGCTTTGTAGGAATAATCATTTCCACCGGTGTTTTTTTCCATCAGTTCTCTCATGGTTTGAATGTCTTCCTTCAAGTGAATGAAGATTGGAGAAGGTTTTAATTTTTTGGAACTTATTCAATCGAGGGTGGTCCTTGAGGGTTTTCTGGAATATCCTGAGTTTCCATAGCCCCAAGAATGTCGAAGTGAATTGCACTGAGAAGTTTGCTTGACTTTTTCGGGCCATCCTTCCATACGAGATTACTGGGCTATCTAGTCTGAATGAGTTCGTTCACATCGTCTGTTAATATTCTTTCAGATAATAAATGCGATGGTAAAGAAGCACTAGCGTAAGGTCCCTTCTTATTTGACATTTCGGGCGAGCACGGCTTTTTTTTGGAAGCAGACATAGTTATCCACTAATCGCGTGCCTGCCAGGTGACACTATTACTAACGCCAACTTTGTGTCATACACAGTGACGTCGACTACGGCGAACGGCAGATAATGAAAATAAGTTTTTAAATAAGTGAATGAAGTAACACACTTAAACGAAACTGCTCCGAAATATGTTGTTGTTGTAGTTGTACCCCACCAAACCGATAAAAATCATACTCGCTTATGACTGACCTCTAAAAGAGCCAGAGTAAAATATTTCTTCTAGCAATAACTCACATGGGGCGAATGAATACAAAGAGAAGTAAATAAGTCAGGGAAACGAAGTCAAAAGTTTTTGCTCTACGAAAAACCATTCACCGCGCTCTAAGAGTTAAGTGGTTCTGCAGTGCGGCTCAAACTGTACGGAAAATATTAATTTTATTTTATTTTTTTTATTTCTCATATGTCGTGTACATATGTCTTTACTTTTTATTAAGATTAGTACATTGTTTAAATTATTTGAGCATTATAGCTTACTTATGTGAGCAGATCACAAAAGTTTATAATTTTTGTAAAGATGTAGGGGAAAAAAAAATATTAAAATAATAATATAAATTTCAATTAAATTAATACAATTAATACAATAGACAAAACGAAGTAAAATAAACATAAATGAAATTAAATATAGAATACAAAAATAAACAACATTAAACAAAAAGAAAGAAGAAGAAAGTGGTATTGATATATGTGTTGTATCTAGCTTAGAATTTATTCTACCAGATCCACTGGCCTTGTCCTCTGTAGCCTGCGTCTGCGTTGAAGTTCTGTATTGGTAGTAGGTTGACACCAATATTTGAGTGTTGGGTAAGCTTCGTCTGGCACATACGACTTATTTTTGTAATCTCCTCTGTCACTGTTGGAATATTAAGACACCATGCAGATCATCGTTAGTTATTTATTTTTTTTTTTTTTACATAGACATAGTAGGTACGCAATGACCACACACTGATCTCACATGGGGCAGGCCCAAGTGGCATCAAAATTCACCCAGTCATATAGACTGGGCTCAGCTGGTGTTAATTGCTAAGTTCTTTGGTGAACATGCGATACCAAAGCTAATGTCTACGTACTAAATATTTGGCTACAGATAAAAACATCATCAGCCTCTAATAAACATGCAATATTAAACTAAATCTAAAACTTAATTTAGAATTCAATACCTAAACTGATATAGACAATTCAAACAAAAATTTAGATTACAAGTTTAGAAAGTAAGTTATGCATTAATTCCATTAAGCCAATAATGTAGAGGTGGAAATTTCAGAGTTTAGAAAATCACGTCGAAGCAAAGTCGAAAACAATAATGACAGAAGTGATAGAAAAACTTCTAAGATAAAATGAAGAAAGTTTACACTTTAGCCTAGCCTTCTAATACTTTGAAAGTGTAGTGGAAGAAGCAGAAGATGAAACTGAAGCAGTGACTGCTAAGGTTACATGCAAAAGCCAAGTTTTTTTCTTAGGAATAAACTCATGGACCACCATATGTGCAGGCCAGAAATTAGCGCCACAAATGACAGAAAATACTTCCATACCAACTGAAAGCTTGAAAGAAGAGCTTTCTCTAGGGCTAGAAAAATTAAACTTATAAATATTAATATTCGAAGGGTTGCATGCTTTTGATGATATATAGCGTGCAACGTCGTCACAGGTTGTCTCCTTATACAACCTGGAAATAAGAACATGTTTACGAGGATCCAGCACCTTCAAAATACATGGCACTGGAGTAGAGGCAGTATTGGACTGTGATGAACTCTTAGGGGGAGACAAAGTACGGGAGGAGTTAGAGACTTTAGTAGAAGATGAAGCAGAAGTTACAGTAGTAGAACAAGGAGTAGAGCAAGATGAACAATTAGTTGAGGGAAAGTTGAAAGCGACAGATGAAGTGGTAGTAGAGGGGATATTGGTAGAAGGAGCTACTGGAATTGGAGCGGGATGGGATGATTGGTTAGATATTAAAGAGAGTACAGAAGAATAAGTGGGTAAAGGTTGGGAAGAAGGGGAACAAGTTGGAGAACTTGAAGCTTAAGTCACAGTAGTAAGACATGGAATAGTGGAAGTCGAAGAAGTAGTGGAGGGAAAGTTAAAGGCGATAGATGAAAAAGTAGTAGATGGGATAGTGGTTGACGGAGCTACCGGAATTTGAGCGGGATGGGACGATGGGGTGGATATGGAAGAAAGTGCAGAAAAGTGACTCGGTAAAGCTTGGGAAGAAGAAGAACAAGTTGGAGAAGTTGAAGCTGAAGTCACAGAAGTAGGACAAGGAATGGAGGAAGACGAACAAGTAGTGGATGGAAAGTTCAAATCGACAGATGAAGAAATAGTGGAGGGCATAATGGTTAAGCTAGAGGAATTGGAGTAGGATGGGGCGGTTGGGTAGAAGTAGGCGCTGTGGTAGGCTCAAGTTTATGAGGGGATAATGGCGGCAGTTTTATTGCATTAGCCGTTGGGGTCAAGTCGAAAGAGTAATCCAAAAACATTTTTGACCTAGCATCAAACTCTGAGGCTAGCTCAGTGAATAGTTTCTTAAGTTTTTGGTATTTAATTCGTATACGGTGGTACATCAACGAGAAGTCCCCCTGGCGGATGAAGCAACTGATGCCACCACATGCAGGTTTAGCAGTACCGTAAAGTCGGTCATAGTCGCGACCAGTCAACCCAGCGCACTTAAGGTGGGCGATGTTATCGCACATCCAACAAGAGACACCTTTAAGCTTATCACTATTAAAGATGTCCTTGTTGGTGCAAGCCCGAATACAGCAACTCATTTTGATAAAAGATATTAAATAAAATAAAAGCAAAATAAAATAAATAAGATAGGAAAAAAAATTAATAAATAAAATAAAAATAAGTGAAAAAGAGATGAATAAAAAAAAATAAGAATAATAATAATAATAAAATAATAAAAAAAAAAATAAAAATAAAATTTAAAATTTAAAAAAAATAAAAATAAAAAAAGATTTCTTTGGTATAAATTTATAAAACCTTAAAAATTTATGAATATATCAAATAAACAATAAGTAAGCAAAAATAAAATAAATAAATAAAATAATAACAATAAAATAAACTTGAGTGAAAATTTTTTTTTAATTTATTTTCAAAATTTGTTTGTTATTATCAACACACTGTGCAAAAAAAGCACAACGACTTAAGCCCGAATTTTGACGCTCTTATCTAGACAGAGATAGAATTGCAAAGAGAAAGTGAGGTGAATAATAATATTTTCCCAGAGAAAAAAGAGGAAATACAGTTATTTAAAAATAATAACTACTTTATAGAGAGCAAGAAGGAAACAGAAAAAGACTAAAGTAGCAAAAACTATTTTAAAGGGAGAGCAAAGCATGAAAAAAAAGAGTTTGAACTTAATACACAGGAAAGGCAAATTTAAGCGTTGTACTTGCCAAAAATAATTAAACATTGATAAGTACAAAATGTATACGGGTGAAATGAGCCATACACCACAAATAAATTCACTTACAAATGCACTTAACACCGGAAAGAAAATAAATATTAGTAACGATAAACGACAATAGACAAATTAATTGCCAAATGCTAATCAAAATCAAAATGCGGATCAGATTCAAAACACGTCTGTTAAGCACAAGCAACTATCTCTGAGTTATATACCACCCAGCCTTGGTGATCATACAAATGATTTTTGATTGTTCCCTTTGTATTATGTCTGTATTTGATTTTTTGGCCGTTCCCCAAATTTGTGCTCCGTACGTCCAGATTGGTCTTAAACTGGCTTTGTAAATCTGTAGTTTGTTTTCTAATGTTAGTTTTGATTTGATCATCCAATATAATTGACTAATCCTCAGCTTGATTTGATCCCGTTTTTTAAGTATATGGTATTTTCAGTTGAGTTTGTTGTCAATATATAATCCTAGGTATTTGACTTCATTTTTACGTCAGCTCCGTCAACGTTATACGAGGTGGGGTGAATTTAGTTTTAGTTGAATATATAACATGTACTGTTTTGGTATTATTTACTTTTATTTTCTACTTTTCAAACCATCTTAGGGTAGTATTCAGATGCTGTTGCAGTTTGGATGTTGCTGTCTACTTGTCTATGTGCGCTAAGTATTGCAGTGTTATCAGCAAATATGGCTATGATTGAGGCGTCGTCATTTGGTGATGATATGTTCACTGTAAAGATAGTGTTAAAACCGGGCGCAGTAGACTACCTTGTGGTACGCCTCTTTAGATTTTTCTTAATGTGGAATATTCACTTGAGTACTTAACCAAAAAATATCTTTCTGTGATATAGTATATTAATATTTGCAGTACGTTATGAGGGAATATATTACGCAATTTTCTGATTAGTCCTTTGTTCCAAAATTTGTCGAATGCCTTTTCTACATCTAGAAAAACTCCTATGCAGAATTTTTTGTCGTAAAGATCGTTTAAAATTTTATGAGTCACACGATGGATTTGTTGTATGGGTGGAATGTTTTCGGCGTATTTTTGACAGCACCGGAAGTAAGCTAATTGGTCTATATGATGCTTCGCAAGTACACTGTCAAGTCGACTAGTCGTCTCCTTTCGCTTTCCGAATTTAACAACACAAAAAACTAAATCAAGAGGCAAGATAATCAATTGTTCTTATCTCAAGATGCCTGTTGAACGCAGTCCCCTGACTGCGGGCAGCTCGCAAAAACAAAATCATCCATCAAGGAACAGCATGAGCGTACCCCACGCTCAAACAGCTGTCCGCATAAATAACAACAACGAATACCTTGGCACATCAACAAGCGGTTCTAACAACAGCATCAACATCAGTGACTCACACCAAGCCTCACTTCCCGTTAATTTCAAGAGAGCGCGTTCTTGCTCTCCCGCAATACATCAAACAGCTACACACTCACAAAATGGAAACAATAACGGATCATCAACCCAAACAAATGCAGCCTCTCGCTCTACCACTAACTGTGGTAACTGTCAGCTGTTTCAAGGCAGCAGGTAATATGCAGCCTCTGCCGTGGAGTGCACAATACGCTTCACCAACGACGCCACTCTCCTCGTTCCAACCAACAACAACAACAACAACAACCACAACGCAGACATCAGCTGCTAACCCACTAATTAGAACAACCACCACGTCATCTTTCTCAGCTACAATGCCAATTTGCTCCCTCTCTTCGGCAACAACATTGATCAGAAAAAAGACATCAAACACGCAAGTACAAACTTCAACCAATCAACACCCACAAGGGTCAAAAATAAAACGAAACCGTAGTAAGCTCTCTCCCAACAACACTTCCGAACAAAATAGAAATAGTAAAAAATTAGGAAAAAAACTCAAACACAACCGACAACACAAACAACACTGCAAAAGTACTGGCTGAGCGCGCCTAATACTGATAACAGGTTCGAACTCCTCTCACAAGACCGCTGAAGACGGCAGTGGTACAGAAGCAAATTCTAATGCGCCAAATGAACCTCAACCACCTACTAAAATTCACAAGCCACCACCAATACACGTACAGGACGTAGAACAAATTAACGTACTAAACAAAGCTCTGAATAACACAATACAACAAAACTACATTTTAAAAACACTTAAAAACAACGAAGTATGTGTACAGACAAATGACTCGTCGAACTACTCGGCGGTGGTTAATATGCTCAGGGAAAACAAAACTAAATACTACACCTTTAAGCCGAAAGAGGAGCGGGGATTCAAGACAGTACTTAGGAATATGCACTACGCCACTGACCTTGACGAACTTAAGAACGACCTATCGGAACTAGGCCACGACGTTATTAATATACACAACGTACAACAAAAACTGACAAAGAAACCACTGCCGCTATTTTTCATTGAACTAAAGCCAAAGCAAATAATAGAGAAATCTTTAATATTACAACACTCCTATGTACCAAAGTCATATTTGAGCCACCACACCATAAACGCATAATATCGCAATGCTCAAATTGACAAAAATATGGCCACACGAGAACTTTCTGCACCAGAGACCCAATCTGCGTCAAATGCGCCGGCAAACACAAAACAATCGAGTGCGAAATTGAAGCCAACGGTCAAATAAAATTATCATTGTGCGGTGCTGCACACACTGCAAACTACAAAGGTTGTAAGATATACAGGGCACTGAAAATAAAAAGATTTCCACACCCTAGAGAAACTAGCCACCAAGTTCCGGCTGAGACAGTAGCAAAAGCTTCAATCGAGTCTCAAAACTTAAACAAAATTAAGACCGGTTTATCGTACGCTCAAGTGGCTAAGAATAAGAATGACAACAATAATGGCGAAAAGAATAAGAAGGAGCAACTCACGAATCCAACCAATGAATACGTAAGTAGACGAATTGACATAAATACTGATATTACTGAGATGAAAGACCTGATGAAACAATTGTTTCAACAAGTCACAAATATGATAAACGTCATAACAATTCTCATATCGAAGATGGACAAACAAAATGGAAACTAAATTAAGGATCATAACTTGGAATGCAAACGGACTGAAAAACCATATTGACGAACTACAAATACTTCTTCATGATAACAACATTGACATAGCCCTAATCTCGGAGACACATTGCACAAACAAACACTTCATACAAGTTACATGGTACAAAGTGTATACCACTAACCACCCCGATGGCACAGCGCACGGTGGAACAGCCATAATTATCAAGCAGTGCATAAAGCACGACGAGCTTGACCCTTATCAGCACAACTACATACAAGCGACGAATATTCAAATTAATGATCTCGTAGGACCACTCACAATATCTGCTGTATACAGCCCACCAAAACATAATATTACAGAACCAGAATATAAGAATTTCCTCACCTCTCTTGGACAACGCTTCATTGCAGCCGGTGATTACAACGCGAAACACAGTATGTGGGGATCGAGGCTAACGAACAAAAAAGGCAAAAAACTCCTCAGCGCTATGCAGTTCACAAACTCTAAACACTTGAGTACAGGCGAACCAATATATTGGCCAACAGACACTAATAAAACGCCTGACTTGATATATTTTTTCATCACAAAGAACTTTGACATTCGGAAATGTAAAATCTTATCACGATTCGAACTCTCGCCAGACCACAACCCTGTGGAATTAATATATGTCTCGCACGTTACGCCTACACATGCAAACAGACTTCTGTACAACAACAGAACTGACTGGCATACTTATAAGGAATACATTGACATTAATTTAATGACCGACATTCCTCTTAAATCATATGAGGACATCGAGTCAGCGATAGTATTCCTGAATGACACCATTATGAAAGCAGTCATACAATCGACACCAAAAAAGAAGCAGCAAAATTGGACATTCTACACACAACCTCAACTACGACGGCTATTAAATCAAAAATGTAAACTACGGAAAATCCTGGTCAACCACAAGATCTCCTGACACAAAAAGACAGTACAACAAGGCAACTAAAGAGGTTAAAAAAATGATTCAGGTATTAAAAAACAAACAATTAACATCATATCTCAAGAGGTTAACACCAACGAGTCAAACGGACTAACTCCTTATGGAAAGCTACTAAAGGATGGACAAATAAAAGTAATCATCCGGCTCCTCTAAAAATGGAAAACGGGTTATGGGCAAAGACGAACTTGGACAAAGCTAAAGTATTAGCGGACTATTTCGAAAGGGTTTTTACAGAAATCGCCACCACCAGCTGATCCACAGCTGAACACAGATATTAACAGAGGTTCAGAACATATAAAACATGAAAAGACCACCATAGGAGAAATAAGAAAACGCATTAAAAATGACATAAAGGAAAAAAAGTCCCCTGGATATGACAAAATAAATGGGAAACTCCTGAGAGAACTACGTGTAAAAGCTATAGAATATCTAAGAAACGTCTTTAACGCTATGTTCAGACTAAACTATTTTCCGAGAGTCTGGAAAGTAGCTGAGATTATTGCCATCCCGAAACCAGGCAAAGACGCATCAAAAGCAGAGTCTTATAGACCAATCAGTCTACTCCCTGTAATCTCAAAAATCTTCGAAAAGATATTAAGAAGTAGACTATTGCCACTACTAGAACCCAGGCACATCATTCCAAATTTGGTTTTCGAAGAAGTCACTCAACAATACAACAAGTGCACAGAGTTACGCACAAAATCCTAAATGACATTGACGATAATAAATTTTGTATTGGACTCTTCTTGGACGTGGAAAAAGCTTTTGACAAGTTTTGGCATAAAGGACTCAAATGCAAACTTAACAATATATTCCCTCAAAACATATCACATCTATTAACATCATATATCACAGGTAGATACTTCTTAGTTAAATACTCAGACGAATACTCAACCCTAAGATAAATAAATTTAGGAATTCCACAGGGAAGTGTGCTAGGACCTTTATTATATACCCTATACACAGCAGACATACCATATCCCATATCCCATATGGTTACGACGGAGACGACGTAACCATTCAAAAAGAAGCCAAGTTCTTAGGATTATATATTGACAGTAAACTAAACTGGAAACACCATATACAAATCAAAATTAAAGTAAGACAAATGCACTGGCTGCTCAAACGAAATACAAACATTTCACTTGAAAACAAGCTCCTAATCTATAAGACAATTATTAAACCAATTTGGACATATGGAGCCGGAATATGGGGAGTTGCCAAAAAATCATATATAAAGTTAATCCAAAGGCAACAATCAAAAATTATTCGCACTATCACAAAAACCCAATGGTATATCACCAACACGGACCTTCATCGAGACCTACGAATTGCGACAATACATGAGGAAATATTAACTTTAAGCAGAAAATACCAAACCAAACAGCATTCGAACGATGGTGTGAACACATTACCATTAGAAGAACTAACTCGGCAACGTAGGCTAAAAAGGGTGAGACCAGTTGACCTCACATAACACATTACTTCATTACATTACTTACTTATTGTTAATTGGTGTTATCTATAATTGTTTATTTATTGTTAAAATACATGTATTGTTAAATTCCAGTCACAACACTACTTTACAAACTGATTGTAAAATTGAAATTCACCCACTTGTCCTATATATTAATTTGTACAATAGTCGATTTATTTTTCTATAATAGACAATGTACTCTTCTTTTGGGGAAAAAAATATCCCTGATATAAATCCTTTACAAAGAAACTTTCAAAATTATCTTCTTTTATAATGTCAACATCAATGTCTTCTGAGATAATTTATTTTTTTAGCAAATCATCGCCAGATCTTTTAACAGTTCTGTGGCATTAGTTTCATTACTTTGGTAGCACTTGTTTATGCTTTACATATTTGGTAATATTGGTTTCAGGAATTTTTTTTTTTTGATATTTAAGGATAACATTTAATATTGCATAACACATAAATAATGAGCGCATTCAGCAGAAGTCATCACTCCTCACTTCCTCTGACTTAATAATCGATTACTGGTTTGCCTCTGCTATACGCAGTGATGCTAGATTAGTAAAATTACGGCGTGTAGCTACTTCGCAAATAGACTTTTTAATTTCTGCCAACAATTAACGTATTCTCCATTCCACTCATCTGTTAAATACATATAAACGCAAATTAAATAAATAAATACCAATACTTTTCACTTTACAAGCAACTAATAACAACACTCAAATTATTTACTTTAAGTTTTGTGTCTTTATTACTTTTTTTTTTTTTTGTTTTTTAAATTAAATTATAACATTTAACGCAGTAAACTGCATAACACATTTGTCGGATTTAAAGAATAATGACGTGACAGATATACACTATTCAAGATATATGAGCCTCTTATTAGCTATGGATAATTGTTTGAAGGGCGCAGGAACCATTCTAGTTTCTTGAGCTTTTGGTAGCAGCGCGCTGTAACTACCTTTGTGTGTGCACGCCATGTAAGGACCAGCATCGGACCGAGATATTGGAGTTGATCCACCTGAGGAATGATGCTTAAATTATAAGTAACAAGCTATGTTCCAATGCCTGGCCCAGGTCTGGAATCTGTCTAAGTAGCTGAATCATTTCTCCGCTGCTTCGTTCAATAAGGCAGAGTTGAAGTGACTGCCATATCGTCCGCGTACGTAGGGATAATCGATTACTCATCTCTCGTTGTCGGTATATCAGAAGTGTAAACATAACCATGCAGTTGAAGAGCAGCGCCAGGAATTACACTGCCTTCCAAGGAAGGGCTTTCGCCACTTGTTGTCGATTCGGTCGTGATCAGGACTCTTCTTGGTTTTCAGCTACTGGATCTGAGTCGCAACTTCCTGTGGACTAATGTGTTTTATTGGACTCTGCTGCAGAACACACGTCGACATCGCTTCTGATGCCTCCCTTATCTCTTCAGGATCATCCAATCTGAAAGACGTGAAGCAAGTCTCCAATTCATCTGCAATGCCTTCCGGAGGATAATGTGCAGAGGAAAGTTCAGAAGGCAAGCGAATATTTTGGGTTAACAGATAAGCCGCATCTTTGATATATTTTCCCAAATCGATTTGGTTATTAAGGTTAATCCTTTCATTGAGGTGCTGATGGAAGACCTCTATGTTAGCGTTAAAGGACTGGAAAACTAAATATAAGTCGATCATACTGTCTTCAAACATTAAATTCAATATTTTGCCTTTCTGACTAACTTAAAGTTACACATCGGAGAACTGAACAATTGTCCATTTTTGTGATACTTTACTCTAATTATGTAATGCTCTTTCGTTATGTTACAGTTTCTACCTATCAACTTCTACCGCAAGAAAATAAACTTTTTAAATCTCATCATATTATACCATGGCAATTAATGGCTTATGCTAACTATAAGATGCGTATGCTTGAGATTCCATTTTGTGCAAGTATCTTGAAAAAAAAGCGTCAATGGTAATACAATATTTTGTTGTGAATTGCGCTGGAGCATTATTAATATGTAAATCAAATGTTTCTCATAAAAAGGATGTTCAATTTTTGAATTTTTCTTTATTATTGAAGATGACGTTGAAGTCTCCAGCCAATATAATTGGAAATTTATGAAAATTTGGATTAAGTAATTTAGAACCACCCTCGGTGTATTCTAACAATGATCAATGAATGAATATTGTAATATCCCCAATATTTTGATATGGAGATATATAATTAGCTACAATAACTATTCCAATATCGTTTGTTATTTTACAAATAACTGAACAAATGTTACCAACTGATGATTGCCTAGTACTCAAATCAATAATAATTCTTAATATTGCATGTTTTCTATTAAAATTGTAGTAGCCCTATTTGACCACACTAGTTTTGCTCTTTTCGTAATTTAATTTACAAAATATGAACGAACGAATAAAGGAATGGCGAAAAATTTAACGAACACAAAAAGAACTGGTAAAATGTTGAGAGTGTTGATGGTATACCATCGTCAACAATCAACACTTTGTACAGTATTTCTTCATAAAGTGGATGCGTTTGGTATTCCATCCAACCTGGTCAGTTGAATTACTTCCTACCTAACGTCCACTACTTAAAATGTTTTGTTTAAAACAGTCACATCCGAGACTATTTGCGTAACTTTCGGTGTCCTTCAAGGCAGTAACCTTGGTCCGTTGTTATTCAATATTTTTATAAACGATTTGACAGTTGCCATTTTATCTCCTGTCCATTTAGAGTTTCTTCAAGATGACCTCGACTCTCTATGTCGTTGGTGCTCTATAAGCTTTCTTTCACTTAATTGTGGAAAATGTAAGCTTATGTCGTTCTATCGTAAAAATGTGATTCTAAATAGTACTATAATATTATATCAACGATCACTTACTAGAACGTGTTTCATAATTTAATGATCTGGGGGTATTGAGGGACCCAAAGCTCCATTTCGGATGCTACATATACTCATCTGTCAATAAGGCTAAGAGTGTATTAGGATACATTCAACGATGGTATAACGAATTTAATGATCCTTCTACCACTAAATTGCAGTACACATCCTTAGTTAGACCTAATTTAGAATATGCATCTTGTGTATGAAACCTCCAGTTGAGAATTTATAGCGATCGCATTGAATCACTACAAAAACCATTCTTACTGTTTGCACTGCGTAACATGCATTGAGATACAAATGTCCACCTTCCATCCTATCGATGCCGCCAAAAACTTATCCAGCTACCTACATTGGCCAGTCGTAGAACTATTCTCGGTGTGATGTTTCTACATATTTTAATTGTTGGTAGTGTCTATTCTCCTTTTTTGCATGGTAGTATAAACTTTAACGTTCATTCTCGGGTTACTAGAGGTTATATTCCAATAATTATAGGTTTCTGTAGAACTACTTATCTGCTGCATGACCCATTTTCGCGTCTTATATCCATAATACAATTCGCAATATAACATAGTATCCATCTCTAAATCTTCTGATAATCTGTTATGTTATCTCAACTCATAATAACTAAAGTTATCTCTAATGAATTCACACTTCTCACACATGTAACATCATCTAAATTAACGTCGTTAAATTAATGCTAGCTTTATTTGTTTCAATCTTCATTGTTATGATATGTAATGACGAGTTTCTAATGTATAAGCACACAGAAAAAATCGAACTGCCGCTTGTGCAGCACGCGGAATTTGTTATTGGGTGTTTGTTTTAGTATAATTCGCGTATTGTGAGTATTCTTGAACATATCAGAAACAGCAACGTTTCGACATTGAAGTTTTTTTATACTGATCGTGCCAAAACTACAGAAAAAAAGTGTATAAAAGAATCAACGAACAACAAGAAGAAGAAACAATAATATGTTTAGTAATTTAAATAAAACCAAAACCGATGCGCCCGACATTGCAAAGCGACGAATTAAACAACCATGCCTCAAAATTGATCAAACAAAGACCTTAAAAAAATGTGACGGACGGCCCTAAATACCTGGTAATGTCGAGGTTAGAAGCCAATACTTCTATGGACACAATTTCGCCTTTCTTACTTCGGAAAGTAATTGACAACATATGCGAAGGTCCCGTTGAAGAAGTCAAAACAAAAAATAAGAAGCAAGCAACCGAAAAATTACAGTACATGTCAATGGCCATCTTTCTACAGCACAGCCCCTTTATAACGGAATTCCACAAGGCTCGCCCCTATCAGTAATCCTATTTCTAATAGCCTTCAATAAACTCAATAGAACTATCCAAGTTCACAAAAACTTTGACGTCTTTGCCTACGCAGACGACGTCTGCGTCAATCCTGTATTATCACAACTTTTGCCACTATCCCCCATGTGAACTCCCTAAAAATTCTCGGTATAGTATTTAATAAGCAATATAAGTGGACAGATCATATAAATCAGCTTATATACTCCCTATTAAAAAAGCTTAATATCACCAAATTCCTCTCTAATAGCAAATACAACTGTAACCTTATCTCAGTTTTAACAGTCATTAAACTCGTTATAATGGCGAAAATATATTTTGGCATTTATCTCTACGGAAACGCCCAGTCTCCCAAACCAATAGAAATAAGTCCGTTTACCATTCAGCTATAAGAATAGCCCTTGGCGCTTTTAAAACTACGCCCATCAATTACCTTCTCTTTAAATCTGGTATCTCTTCCCTAGAACATAGATTCAACCACATAACAGCCAAGCTCATCAAACCCATTCTTCTCTCAAAGTTAATCCTTCTCCTTAGCTAACCCCATTAAAAATATGTGTCACGCCAAAACAACAAACCCCGAAGTTCACTCCGCACTTTTAAATGCCCTAAACCTAAATATACAACTTGACCACCCTCCATCTCCAATTCCTAACATTCGACATAAATCATCGTCCTGGGAACAGGTCAACTCCCTATTGAATACATCACTACATGACCTACCTAAATCTTCCACGCCTTCTTCAACATACCGCCAACATTTTCTTAAAACAGTCACTCAGAGCATATAACTACATTTACACTGACGGCTCCAAGTCAGATTCTGGTACATCCTTCAGTATAGTTACTGATAACAATACTCACAAATATATACTTCCATATCATAGCAGTATTTTTTCGGCAGAAATTATAGCCATATTTAATGCAATCCACATAGCAAGAAAAAAACCCCACCAGACTGCTATCTGCACTGACTCATTCTCCTCAATAAATGCCATTTCTAACACCAATAATCTATCTTTTTATCCACTTCATATTAGACAAACCCTTCAAACTCTGTCCCCAAAAATTATAATCATCTGGGTCCCAGGACATTGTCAAATATCTGGCAATGAAAAAGCCGACAACTCCGCTAAAACCGCCACTCTCCTTCCTCTGATCTTCAACACCAATCACAACATCCCCGACGTTATTAAACACATTAACGTTATCCACAAGCAAAAACAACTCACAACTCTCTTCTACGTACAAACGACTTTTACGACCATTATAATTCCAAAAAAAAACAAGATGTATAGTTTGCTAACCATACCCAATTTTCCCGACGCGAATTTACTAGAATCATCAGACTACGTCTGGGACACACAAACCTAACCCATTCTTATTTATTCGATCGTACAAGAACTTCATCTACTTGCTGTTACTGCAACACTAATATCACTTCAATTCATCACATCCTTTCAGAGTGTCATAATCTCATAAACTTAAAATTTCCTTTCTTTGCCCTTCATGATCCTCACCTTGCAATTTTCAACCCAACTATAGACAATATCTCAAAAACAATTATGTACCTAAAATTATGTACCTGGTACTAACTTGAACAATATATTATAAGTATACCATAAGATAAACACTGTAAATACAGCCAAATCAAAATATCCATACACGTACATACATTATCCACAACACATTTAAACATTAATACTAGCTTAAGGCCTTTGTTGCTATAGCTTTTTAAGTTTATTTATAATTTATACGTTGTAAATAAACTGTATATAATAATAATAATAAATAATGATATGTAATGAACTCTAAGTTGAATCTTAGCTTTAGTTCATCTTGTATGCTTTTTTGCTAAGAATAAAGAAAAAATATATAAACTTCAAAGTTCTGTTAATAATTGATAATGCCCCAGGACATTCAAGACCCTTGAACTTCGGCAAACATTGTAATTCTTTATAAAATGGATTCCAATGCTAACATGACGGTTACAGAATTGTGGAAATCTTTTTAAATTTTTAACTGTATTGAAATAATAGCATCGTCTATTAAAGAATTAAAACAGTCCACGCTAAACGGCTCTTGGAAAAACATATGGCCGAAGGGTGTTTTAAATGATAGTGATAAACCCAGTGGAAGAATCGCAAGGACCAACAACTTGTTTTTTATCCAATGACGAATAAATAACCAATTATCCCAACAAAACTATGGAGGTTTTGATTCAAACCGAAAGAGTTTTCTGTGAGACCTCTGAATGATTTTTTTAGTTAAAAATCGACCCCAAAACTGTTATTGCCGATCCCTGGTTTATTTTATAAATCGTTTTATTAAGTTTGAGGGAAATTTTATTTTAGGAAACTAATAACGCTAGTGATGATCAAGCTCAACGAAATTCACTACGAAGAAGGTAAGTGGCGATACTTATGTAGTCAGTATCTACAACTGGTTTTCGTGACAATCAACTTTGCCCTCTCCGTTGAAATAATCCATGCCCCTTGCCAAATGGTTTCTTCTTTTCGAGTGCTTGTATTTTTTCCGGTTGCTATGACACTGTTTAATCCTGTGGAGACAGTTGTATTAGGAGTTAATTGCAGATTGTTTTCATGTATAAGGAATTTATGGAGGAGGCAGCACGTTTTCGTAATGAGTTCTACATTTTCAACCGGCAGATTGATTTTGTTCTGCAATATTCGAAATCACTAAGATCGGCATGTTAAACAACGTGTATTGCACGGGATATCCGAATATACACTTGGGACACCTCTGGTGGTAACAGTCTTCGACTATCCCTGCATCGGTATAGAAGTTTAATTTGCTTATATCGCTGTAATTTTTGTAATCGAAATTTTTTCTCTGTTAGTTCCCTTTACGCGTCAGTGACCGGAGCGCAAACAGATAACTTAAGGTTTACGATGGCCCCGGGCCCGTAAACTTTAGAGAGAATAGGTTTTCTCTACCAACAGGAAGCCCAAAAAATAAATACAAAAGTATCAAAAAGTGTCTCTCAACTTTCCGGAACACCCAACAGTGACACCTCAAAACCCCAAATATCCCCAAGTATCTGCTAAAAATGAAGATAAGCCGGTAATGAACTAGACCTGCTTCGCTGTCTACGGAGCCATAATACTTCTCAGCGAGGACGTCATACCAATCTCAATGCTCACTATGGCAATCTTCTAATGCCCGTAAAAACATGGAAACCGCTGATTAATTTTTGAAAGCTAAAGAGCTCAATGAAATATGCGAAATTACATGCAAACTACATGAATCGCTCAACAGCGTTAAGGGCACAATCTATGCTCCCTACCTCAACATCCCTGAGGAAGAAATCGTGGAGGAGCTAAAGCCTCAACATGTCACCTCCATTTACAAATTAAACAAAATTAAAATTTCTTGACGGAACCGCCAAGCCTTCAGGTGTAATTCTCATTACATTTGACCTGTACACCCTGACAACAAAATTAAACATTTCTTGGAATACCGTTAAATTACGGGAGTACAATCCTAACCCCATGCCGTGTAAGTCATGTCAGTTGCATTCAATGTGCCAACTGTAACAAGGAACATGATGAGGCCATCATCAACCTGTAAAAAATACCAAGAACAACGGGAAATTTTAAAATTAAAGATAAGAAATAAGTGTATCATGCGCGAAGCACGCATTTTATATAAAATAAAGCGCCCCCTCTAACCCATTTGCTTACTTACTCCTCGGCAACTGCTTCAACACCATCAATTAATGCAAACAAAACAGAACAAAAAAAATTATCATAAACTCAGCGTCCACATCGAAAAATCTAACTCCCCTTCTCACTCCACCACAACCATCACTAAAACACCATTCCCCTCTCCGATCTCCACCAACGTTACGTTATCTAATGATAACACAGAAAGAAATTTCTACAACAAACTCTAAACACGCAAAGTTATTCTAGTAATTTAGCAACATACTTGCCTACAACCAGCCAAGCAATTCCCACCAACTTAAGCGACTTATCGGACGAGTCAATGGGGAAGGCCGATGACTAATTTTCGCGGAAAAAAATTTGAAAAAATCATATCCAAGGCCAACCTCGTAATTTTAAACTATGGGTCACCGATACACATTTGTTCGCATAACTCTTTCACCACAGATGCTGATTCTCTATATGGTAGCGACCATTTTCCTATAACTACCTCCATTAATACAAAGTTCGAAAAATACATCCAACTTGCAAATGCAAAAGTGATTTCGCAAAAAAGTTCCGTAGTGAGCTCTCCTCGTACAAGATCCCTCACGGTGTAAACAATATCTGCCGAGAAGTAGATATTTTAACTAAAGCTGTTAGGAAAGTCGCAAACTGTTCTATGCCACAAACCAATTGTATCTCCAAAAAGTCAAAAATTCCTTGGTGGAACTCAGCTCTAAACGAACTACGTCAATCAAAGCAACCACAATGGCGCACCTACAAACAGCAGAGATCACCTGAAAACCTTTAAGCACACAAAAAAGCGAGGGCCATATTTAAAAAGCAAACTAAATTGGCACAGATTTTTTTTTCCGATTTTACTGCGAGTATTTTCCCGTAATTTACTACAAAAAAAAATTTCAAGGATATTCTGTAAGCATTTGGTGCCCACTGGTCTAATTACTCGGAAAACTGCAACTTTTCCGGCGAATTCTTAAACTGCAAGTACACCTCACTTTTTGCTATCTATGCAACCCACCCGCTTATCAGCATCGGCCAAACACTTAGAAACTTGGTTACACAAATAGAATTCGAAACTGCATTGGCTCGAACCAAGGGAAGGGCGCCCGGTCGGGACAGAATATCATATGCTTTCATTAAAAATTTTACCTTGACCGCCAAGTTGGGGCTACTGAAAATCTTTAATTTAATGCTAGAGGGTGGCATGTACCCCTGTGCCTGTGCTTAAGCCTAATAAGCCGGCCCATAACATAGACAGTTTTCGGCCTATATCGTTATTATTTTGTTTCAGCAAACTGTACGAAAAAGTCTTAATGTGGTTTGTTAATAGAAACAAATTCATGTCTCATTATCAAGTAGCCTTCAAATGCCAGCACAGCACTATCGATGCACTGTTATTGTTGAAAATGTAGGTTACCTAAAAACTCTTGGAATCATATTCGACAATAGTATTAATTTTAATCTTTATTGTACTAAACGTAGATCTTATTTAGAAGTCATATTAAATATTTCGAAATTTCTTAGCTCTAAGTCCTCATCGGTGGACATTAACACACTCGAAAATATCACTAGAACCCTAATTCTCTCCAAAATTGACTACTGTCTTCTAATCTACGGCTGGAGTTCTAACGCCAACATAAAAATAATACAAACTTCATATTATTCGGCTGTCCGTATAAACGCCGTCCCCCACCCGTTGTATACTACCAGAAGCAGGCCTTCCAACTGTAAAAGAAAGATATCTCCAATCAACGATCAACCTCATACCCAAGCTCCTATACCAGCAGCTTCACACAAACTTCATTCCTGCAATGAAAACCAAACACAATTTCAAGGTTATTTCTACCATCCGTCGTTGTGCTAAGTGCTGTAAACAAATAGGCATCGCTATCCCAGTGCAACTACGAAAAAAAACTCTGCTTGCCGCACTAGCTGCCTTTTCCGTAGACTTCCAGGAAGAGTCTTGCAAACTAGAAAATACAAACTGGCTGTATACTGATGCTTAAAAGAATAATGGATGTACCGTGTTTGCTGTGGGGGACATGCGCAACACTATAGTGTCAGGAAGCCTACTCCCAGACAGTTTTTATTGCGGTGGCGCTTGCCGTTTTAAAAGCCTGCGAATTTGCCTATAACAATAAAGGCTATTTTACAATTTGCCAAAAACCTAAACTGCCACAACACCATTATCACAAACATACGAAATTTCTTCTTCCAGTATCCCAAAAAAAGACGTCAATTGCTCCATACTTGTTTAATATTCCGTCCGACGGGAAGGACCTACGCAGACTTCTCACGGAGTCCATCAACAAGAAAGTCGGAGAAGACTGGGGAACATTTCAGAATCGGTACAAGAAAATCAACACTAATTGTTCAACAACCCTCTTCCCAATAATAAACACAAATGGAGCACTTTCGTTCAACTGCGTATTGGACTTACACGAGCTTCGTACGAACATCTACTTACTGCCCCTCACCCCCTCACTGACCATATAATGGACAGTTTGCATAATTTGACGAGTGTTAGGAAAAATTGTTTTCGAAATTCTAAACCATCTGACTTTTTAAACTTACCAACCAATAAAAACATAAACTTAATTTACGACTTCTTTAACATTGTAACCTAACCGATAAAAAATAAATTTCAAACTTAGTTAAGTCGTAGGCCCCCATAGCTAGTACTCTGTTTCGTATATTAGATTTAATATTTTTTTATTATATTTAATTTATTAAATAAATAAAATAAATATACATGTAAATTTCGTCCTCAAACGCAGCACGCGTTGTCGTTGCGCTTGGTGTGCGAGTTCGTGCAAAGTGCATACGTCTTTCTTTATCTTACTTTACATTCGGAAAAATGATCGGTTTTCTCTTTCTTTCCTTTCATTGTGTATACATTGTGTATATATATAAATTACTACTGATATGGCCTTACGTCATTATTCTTTAAATCCGACAAATGTGTTATGCAGTTTACTGCGTTTAATATTATAATTTAATTAAAAAAAAAAAAAAAAAAGATATGGCCTGACACATTCATTGCCACTGTTTTTGTTGGGTTTAAGCAGCGTAGGCCATGATTATTGGGTGCAAATAGTTTTATACGTTGAAATTCAAATTCAATTTTTATTTATTTATAGAAATTTATTATGTTATAATTTTATATTAATTATATATAATTAATATAAATAATAATTATTAACTATTATTGTTTAATTATTTAATACAGTCGACTCCTACACATACGACCACAGAGCGTAATGCCTTCACTCCACCTTCTCTCCGACGGCTTATCAACAGAAAGAAAAAACTTAAGAAAATTTGGCAAACAATCAGAGACCCATCTGCTAAAAAAGACTACAACAAAGCGACCAAGGAACTGAAAAAATATATAATCGAACAAAAACGAGAACAACTAAAAAAGAATCTCCAAAACTTGAACCCGAAAAGATGCTCGGACTATTCTCTGTAGAAAGTGACTAAAAAAATGACAAACAAGACAATTCATCAACAACCACTTAAAATGGACGACGGGACATGGGCTAGAACAGACCTTGGGAAAGCTACAACATTGGCCAATTATTACGAGAGTGTATTTGCGGAGAATGAGACAACCACTGATGACTCACTACCTCCTCTGAACGGAGGTCGTTCAACTGTAGCACTAAAGAAGATCTCTACGAAAAAAATAATTGCAACTATGAACTACGACATTAAATATAAAAAAGCCCCTGGATACGACAAAATAAACGGACTATTATTGAAAGATTGTCCTGTAGAGGCACTAGACTACATACGAAGTCTATTTAACGCGGAATTAAGACTAAGACATTTCCCCAGTGCATGGAAAGTTGCCGAGGTAATGGGTATTCCTAAACCTGGGAAAGACTGCAAAAAAGCATCCTCCTACAGACCCATAAGCTTGCTACCCGTGCTGTCAAAAATTTTTGAAAACTTCTACGTGAGAGACTTCTCATTCTTCTAAGAAGTAATCAAATAATAACCGACCACCTATTTGGATTCCGACGTAATCATTCTACGATTCAACAGATTAAGCATAACCCACAAAATACTTAACGATATAGATGACAATAAATTTTGTATTGGACTATTCTTAGATGTCCAGAAAGCCTTTGATAAAATTTGGCACAAAGGCCTAATATACAAGATCCACTCGATTTTCCCAACCAATGTGACTTAAATTCTGTCAAGCTATATAGAACTAAGATACTTTTATGTTAAGTATAAAAACGAATACTCAAGACTACGCCCGGTAAGCACAGAAGTTCCCCAAGGAAGCGTTCTTGGGCCACTCCTTTACACTATTTACTCCGCAGACCTACCTCAACCAACACAGAACTCTACAATGATAGCTACGTTTACAAACGACATCAATCTTCTATCCGCCCATAAAAGCATAAATGCAGCAACATCCACACTACAAAAAAATTTAAATAAAACCCTAGAGTGGTTTCGGAAATGGAGAATAAAAATTAACAACAGCAAAAGTGTCCAAGTAATTTTTACTACCAAAAAAAAAATATAGACCAATTCACCTAATAATTGACGGAAGAGATATAACAATCGGAAACGTAGCTAAGTACCTCGGAATCTACCTTGACAGCAAACTGACATGGAAATACCATGTTTTTAAAATACGAAACCAAATGAAACTTAAAATAAATTAATTGCACTGGTTGTTAAACAGAAAATGAAAAGTCTCACTGAACAACAAACTAATATATAAAACTATCATCAAACCTATCTGGACGTACGGAGCAGATTTGTGATGGCTACAATGAAAATGGGTGGTGGCTTCGGAGATTTGTTATGAATCCTTGAATGAGCTCTATTATTTATAACAGGTGTATGAGTAGTGGTCTCAGGCCGACTGATCGAAGCAGCGGTTTCATTGGCGTTAACAGTTTCCAGAGATGGAGTTTCGCTCTTATTGGTACCCACTTCTTCAAAAGAAATCTCCATGTCAGAAGCGTCAGAATCGCTACTAAGTGGTGGGAATCGATTTGCATCCAAAAGTTGTTTTCTGCTAACTTTTTTAATACTTGTCTGTTTTGACGAACTTGGTTTACCCTTCTTTTTTATACGGTTACTTGATGAGGGCAACGAAAACCACTCCATCAACGGAGCAGCAGCTTTGTTCGAAAAAGCAGGCATGATGTCAATGGGAGGAAGGCTATGTTTTTTGATGGCTGTGGCACTGTGGTCCGCTTGGTCACTCATGTAGGAGCGACCAGCAGAGCAGATAGGAGGAAACAACAAATAAGCGCTTTCCAAAGATTTCGTGGAATTAAAATATAACTTTTTTATAATTTATTAAACAATGTTGTGAAAATTAATGTATTTATATATATATATATATTTTTCCTTTATAACTTTACTTCACTTATTTGACGATAGAAGCACAACGATGAATATATCAAATGAACAATAAATAAGCAAAAATAAAATAAATAATATAATAACAATAAATAAACTTAAGAGTGGAAATGTTTTAAAATTTATTTGTGAGTATCACCACACTGTGCGAAAAGCACAACGACTTAAGCCAGAATGCTGACCAAAGAGTATACATTCATATAGAGGTTACATTTCTCTCAAAAGCTTTTTACGTTTTTTTTCAAATAAGTAGAAGCTATAAGAATATGTTACCTTTCTGCTATAAACATCGAAGAACCAGCGCAGGCCGCTGCGTAGCAACCTCATTTTGCTAACTACTGAACTGAAGTAAATAGGCAAACATAAATATTAGAACAGTTGTCGACTAAACCTTGCATCTTTCGGTTGTGTTTTCGCATAACAGTTAATCGCAGTTTAGTTCAAAGCTTATCAAATTTTCAAGCGCCTATTCTCTCTTTTTCTTCTCTCTTATTTTTTTATTCACTCATTCGTTGGTAAAGAAGTACAGTACTAAATCAACAAAGTAAGTAAACGTCATCATGCCCTCTAGGCACAACAGCCTAGGGGCAAATCGTTTCGCTTTGCTTAGCGATAGCCCCAAAAGCAAAAGGAAAAAGGCAACTCCTCTTTCGGAAGCTTTCCCAGAACTCCCTATTGTCAACCTACCAAACCCCAAATATATAATTATGTCAGACCTAGACCCTCAAAAATCACTTTCCTCGTTTTCTTGTTTTGCGGTCGAAAGTGCTATCAAAATAATAAGTAATAAGGTTTTAAAAATTAATGAAAAGCGCGATGGAAATCTACTAATTTTTGTTGAAAATTCAACAATTGCCGAAAAATTCCTCAGTGCAAAAGAGCTTCTGGGTATATGTAAAATTCAAACAAAGTATCACGAAAATCTTAACCACTGCAAAGGCGCTGTGTATGAGCCCTATCTTAATCAAGTCTCTAACGAGGAAATAATCCAAGAGCTTAAAGCACAGGGAGTAGTCGACATATATAAATATTCACGACAAATAAATGGCAAAGCTACTCCGACCGGTGTAGTGCAGCTAACTTTCGACCGTTTCAGTCTCCCAACAAAAATCCAAATTTCATGGCATACCGCTCTTGTTAAGGAATACGTTCCCAACCCTATGAGATGCAAAAATTGCCAACTCATAGGGCATACAGCCAAATTTTGCAAGGGCAAAACTACTTGCCCATGTGGCCTTCCACTCCACGACCCAACCCCGTGCTCAAGTACAAAGTGCGTTAATTGCGGTGGTGAACATGCTGCCAGTAGCAAAGAATGCCCAAAATACAAAGAAGCCCAAGAGATCTTGAAAATCAAAACCAAAGAAAAATGCACTAAAGAAAAATGAAACTAAAACAAAATTCTACAAACAACAATCACCACTACTACCAAGCACCAGTAAAACATATTCAGGAACTACAGCTACACAACCACCTACATCCACAAAAGAAAACAACTCAAAACCAACAGATCACTCAAATAAAGACAATCTAAATACGAAGAACACTCTAGAAAACCCATTTACGTTCACAATGACGAATCACTCACAACAAACTCAAAAAACGAATGAAACCGAAAGAACACAATCCACCTCTAAAACAGAAAATCACTCAACACACGAACAAACGACAAAAACAAACAACTCAAAAATGGACACAGACATAGACTTCGAAAGCCTAATAAGCAAAACACTAAACCAAAATGACTCAATTCTCTCTGATACAGACAATGATATCAGAGAAGAAGATATTGAGCTATAATCATAACAAGCCCCTATCGGTCTCTCTTTGCTCTCCTGCTTCAGCAATCCCGTTCGCTCATAATGTCCCGTTGCATTATAAGATCGAAATCGTGTTGTTGCGGAGTTGAGCAAGGGGAGAGCAAATAGAGAGACAATGAACAAAAATATAAAAACATATAAAAACAAAAAATATCATAAAATTTTCACGACTTATTACTTAAAGTAATACAATGGAACATAAACGGATATAAAGACAAATATCACAGCCTCTCTCTTTTATTAAACAAATATAAGCCACAGATAATAGCATTACAAGAAACCCATCTCATCAACAACAACACACCGCTTCACACTCCAAAACAATTTGCACTATTCCAAAAAAATGATATAAATACACTATTCACAAAAGCCAGCAGAGGAGTTGCTCTCCTCATATCAAACTCCATTGAACATAAAATAATAGATTTAAATTCCAACATTCTTGCCATAGCTGCAGAAATTCAATCAGAAACTCCTTTTATAATATTAAATATTTACATCTCGCCAACTGACAAGTTCGTTGAACAGGATCTTCATGACCTTTTCAAAAACTTTAACAAGCCAGTACTTATGCTAGGAGATTTCAATGCCTGGCATTCAGTTTGGGAATCATCTTCAAACAATCAAAAGGGGCAACGTAGTTGCAAATTTCATACAGAATCGTACTTAACAATGGCGATCATACACACTACACAACTATGAACACTTTTACGAACGTAGATATCTCCATGTGCTCACCACCACTGAACCTTAATGCCTCCTGGTCTATTTGCGATAATTTATATGGAAGCGATCATTTTCCAATTTACATCAATTTCTTTCTTAAAGTACCAAATAACGTAGATTTCAAAACACATAAATACAAACTGCATCTAGCCAACTGGGAAACATTTCAGAAAAACATCAACGAACAGTCACAAAAAATTAACATCACAAACAACATAAATAAAGCAGCTGCCAAGTTCCTTAAAATAATTAGGGCATGTGCAAACGATTTCGTACCAACCAAAGATCCCATAAGGGCTGCGAAAAACACAACATACTGGTGGAGTAGGGAACTAGAGCTCTTAAAAAGGGAAATGGTAAAATGTCTAAATAATCTCAGGAAACATTTAAGCACAGAGAACATGCTAAAATAAAAAAGTGCAAATGCAAAGTCTAAGTATGAAGCAAAGCTAGCCCAAAAAACTCCTTTCGCAGACTTTACCAATGACATCAACCCGCATTCCGCAACCAATGCATGCCCTTAGAAATTCCCAGTCCTACCCAACTCCTTCCTACCCAACAAGGGATCCAGACCTGGCTTTGATAACATACCCTACGATATGTTAAAAAAGTTTCCGCCTGCTGGCATCAATAAATTACTTGATCTTTATAATAAAATATTTGACACCAGCATCTCCAACAATGGAAAATAGTATCTATAATCCCTATAAGGAAGCCTAATAAACCAATAAATTCAACTAAAGGCTACCGTCCAATATCTCTACTCTCCTGCATATCTAAAACCCTATATAGAAAAATATTTCAAAAAAAATTATGTGGTATCTCAATCAAGAAAACTTGCTGTCCCAAAACCAGTACGCATACAAAGCAAACAGATGCACCATAGATCCTCTTTTAATAATAGATAATTATATTTGCAACAAACTTTCATCATCTTTCGATTGATAAGGAAAAAGCTTTTGACAGAGTAGGAATTCACTGCATTATTTCACAGCTCTATGAATGGAGACTCGGACCAAAAATTATTAACTACATTCGCAGTTACCTTAGTAATAGAAGATGCAGACTAAAAGTTAATAGCACCATATCAAAAGAAGAGCAACAACATAATGGCATCCCGCAGGGATCCCCACTGTGTGTCACCTTTTCCCTCATAGCTTACAATAAACTAAGCCACATAATAAGTCAAAAGAAATTGTTTACACACACACATTTACGCAGACAATCTGTGTCTCATTTTTAATCCAAAAGTAGGCTATCATACTGAAATAAAAAATTTGTTCCAAAAAATAAATCAATGGTGAATCTTTAGTGGCACAAAAATATCCAGCGAAAAATCCTCACACTTACATGAATGTGGGGAAAGAAGAGAGAATGACGACTTCACGAAGACGGCAACGACGGCAACGATGGCTAGAAGGGCAACGCTGGCGAAGACGGCAACGATGACGAAGACGGCAACGAACGCAACTTCGGGTTTAAATTGTTTAAAATATTATACTTAACTTGTAATCTTTCCTAGACCTAAATCCTACATGAATGCAAAAAACAAAACTGTACACACATAGACATTAAAAAAAAAAAATATATATATAATCATACCTAAAACACAATAATTTAAAATATTAAGGCTTATCTTTGATAAGAGACATTCTTAGAATGAACATATTAATACACTAATAAAATTATTAAACACTAGATTAAATATTTTAAAATGTTTAAGTAGCAAAAATCTAACACCATCTCTCTCATAAACGTTACAAAAGCAATAATGTTATGCAAAATAGATTATTGTAATAGGTATTCCTAAACCTGGGAAAGACTATAAAAGCTTCTTCTACAGACCCATAAACTTACTAACCGTGCTGTCAAAAATTTTGGAAAAACTTCTACGTGAGAGACTTCTCATTCTTCTAAGAAGTAATCAAATAATACCAGACCACCAATTTTGATTCCGACTTAATCATTCTACGATTCAACAGATTCAGCCCGTAACCCACAAAATACTTAACGATATAGATGACCACAAATTTTGTATTGGACTAATCCTAGATGTTGAGAAAGCCATTGATAAAGTTTGGCACAGAGGCCTAATACACAAGATCCACTCGATTTTCGCAACCAATGTGACTCAAATTCTGTCAAGCTATATAGAAGGCATATACTTTTATGTTAAGTATAAAAACGAATACTCAAGTATACGACCGGAAGCACAGGAGTTTCCCAAGGAAGTGTTCTTGGGCCACTCCTTTACAGGTTTGCAGACGATGTAGCAACATCACACTTTGGTAGTGTGCCTAAATAAAACCCCCGAATGGTTTCGGAAATGGAGAATAAAAATTAACAACAGCAAAACAGTCCAAGTAATTTTTACTACCAAAACAAAATATAGACCAGTTCACCTAATAATTGATGGAAGAGATATATTAATCGGAAACGTAGTACCTCGGAATCTACCTTGACAGCAAACTGACATGGAAATACCATATTTTTAAAATACGAAATCGAATGAAACTTAAAATAAATGAATTGCGCTGGTTGTTAAACAGAAAATCGAAAGTCTCACTGAACAACAAACTATTAATATATAAAACTATCATCAAACCTATCTGGACGTAAGGAGCGCAAATATGGGGGTCTGCGAAATGAACAAATCTACAATTAATACAAAGACAACAATCGAAAATTCTACGTAAAATTACAAACGCTGACTGGTATATCACAAATTTGGACATTCACAGAGACTTGCAGATTTCCACAGTGGCTGAAGGAATAACTAGTTTAAGTCGGAGATACCAAACAAAAATAAGCATACTAACAATAAAATACTAACTAAAAATACTAACTAAAAATAACATACTAACAACGAGATGAATACACTGCCTCTGCGCGAGCTCCAGCAAAGACGTAGACTTCGCTGGTCAAGACCTGTCGACGTTATCTAAAATAAAATATAAATCATTGTAGCAATAGTATAAGCGGGCGTTTATATGTATGTATTTAGCATTAGGACTACTCAATAATTATCACAACAAACATTATTTTAAAGCCACCTGTATTTTATCTCCACTTATATGGAGT